>CM054134.1:84063542-84137053 GCA_028751875.1 Rapana venosa | reverse complement strand
CCAAAAAGATCCAAGACAATTTTCGCTCAATAATTTCCAGATGCTAAGAGTACTGCTCACATGTGGGAGATCTACCACCTGTTATATTGCTATCATCCTGACAGGGCAATTCATGGTTCATACAGCATTCTGTTTGGCCCAGGCCAAAAGCTGTGTCAGCTATTGATGTCAGCTGATTGCCAAGGCCTACACTAAAACGTTGCTATGTTGTAAAATGTTGTGTTGAGATTGCCTTCAGCCATGACAAGCTCTTAACATAACAACCTGCACTCTCCTTTAAAGGAGAAAAAAATAATCCTCTGAAGTCAGAGTATGGCTGCCTATATGGCAAGGTATTTGAAAAGAGTCATACACGCAAACTTCTCATTTGGTGTACTCCCTATCTCACAGTTATTCCCAGGTGGGATGAGTGAGTGCATGTTCTGGGTGACCCCCAGGGTGTAAAGCTGGGGAACGCACAACAACAGCATTTTGTCACAGTCATAACAATGACATATTTCTTATCCCAAGAAGCCCAGGAGTCAGAGGTTTGAATCTCAGCAACACCTGGTGGATTTATTTATTTAATTCTTTTATATCGAGGATAATGGAATAAGCACTTATGTGCTTTTTTACATCCAGTCCCCGTGTGTATGCGGTTTTGTAAATTCTGTCATCTGTTCCCTGTGGATCAAGGTAAGCATGGGGGTGGGGGTGGGGGGGTAAGGGTGGGGGAGAATTTCAACTGCCTGCCAGAGCTTTACTCCTCCTAAAGGATGCATACATACAGAAGGTCAAGTATGCGTTGTCTTCAAGATCCTATACCTCATGTCAGCACTGGATGGGTTGCAGGGATATGAAAATGCATAGTGCAAAAAAAAAACCCACCCTAAAACTGACCATGGTTCACCATGAAATAGCAACAACTGTGGTGGATTTTATGTCAAGACAAAATATCTAACCATCCAATGAATGGCAATGACATGATTGTCACACTGGAAAAACAAGAATATTGAAATAAAAAAACAAATAAAATGAATTAACCAAAACAAAAACACACACACAAAAGGCAAAATCTGCCTGAACAAGAAATGCACATCACAACATGGACACTGGAAATCTTACCCGGGCAAAGTCAAAGTGAGGTTCATACTGACCACCGATGCCATAATTAGCCACCTGCACATAACAGAACAGATAGATGAACAAACAAAAATCAAATAAATTGCACACTGATACCTCTCTCTATTATGGACTCTTTATCTATGTGTGTTGCGCTAGTGATTTGACAGCCAAAGTTCGAGCCACCACCAAGATGCCCGTTCAAGAGATTTTTTTCTTCTCTTGGAGTTAATATCAGTACTGACTCCACTCCCCTTGAAATCCTTTGGATGAAACTATAAACTGAGATCCTTTGTATAAACACACATAGATCATATTGTGCATGTTAATAAAACCTATTCTCTGCCTTTCGGAAAAGAAAGCCATTCATGCTGGTGGGAATGTATGTGAAAATTTACACAACTGCATGTACACAGGGACTGGATGTACGAAAGCACATAAGTACTTATTCCATTGTGCTCAAATTAAAAGATTTTTTTAATCGGCAACAGATGAAATTAACCGCTCTATTTATCAGTTAATTTGTATGTCTCTGTCTCTTTCTTTCTTCTTTTCTTTTTTATACTTTTGGTCCAGACAGCCAAGGTTTGAAAGTAAGAACAGGCAACCAACCACTCTATCAAATTAATGTGGTATGTAAAATAAATTTGAAAAAATCAAAAGAAAACAAAAACTGGAGAACAATAACAACTGCAACAAAAACTAGAACAGATGCTTTCCTAGTCAGCCTATGGCCCCCCTCTCTGTAACCAACTCCATCTCTGGTGAGAACAACTATGGCTTTGGCAGGAAAACTATGTCTTTCTTGTGAAGACTACATCTTCAATAGTGACAGTTGATGTGAACATGCATAAATGTGCTCATCCCTTTCCACCCTCCTCACTACATGCATACATACATACATACATACACGCATACAAACAAAGACATACACACAGACGGCTTGATGGAAAAAAAGCAAATGCATTGCTTATTCAATGTACCATCTGGAAATAAAAATTTGACTTTGACACAGATGATAATTAACAGCATAAAAAAAAAGGTATGCACAGAGAGAGAGAAAGAGAGAGAGAAAGAGTGAGAAAGAGAGAGAGAGAAAAGAGAGAGAGAGAGGACACACACAACACACACAGACACACAGACAGAAACACAAAGTCATGACACAAGGTTACAACAAGACAGACAGACAGACACACACACACAGACAGACACACAGACAGAAACAGACAAAGTCATGACACGAGGTTACAAAAACACAGACAGACAGGGACATGGACAGAGAGATTCTTGTTCTGCAAAATCAGAAATGATCTAACCTGTAATTCTTCAGCCGTTTCCATTTCTAAGCCGGTGATGGCCTGTATTTTCTGATTCACCTTGGCTATGGTCGGATGGTCAGTTCCTTTCAGCCAAGCACTGAACACACCACAGCACAAATTAGTTTGTTGGTTTTGGGGTTGTTTTTTTAAACTTTCTATTCATTGTTATTTTCAGTAAACGTTTGGCTTATTTTACGACACTAATCATATAAACAAAACAAAAAAAGAAACAAAACAAAAAAAAGCGAAAGAAAGATCAATAAAAAATAAAGAGTATTTTCAAACAGAAAAGTAGCTAAGCTTGTCAGGTAGGTTTGCTTTGATACATCATGCCGTCTTCTGTAGACACATGCAAAAATTCAGGTTTGGGTTTTTGTTTATTTGGTTTGTTGTTGTTTTTTTGTTGTTTTTTCCTGTGTGTCCACTGTTAATATTCACTTGACAGTTTGGCTCTGTCACTTGAAGCTTATCTCTACACTGGTCAAAATGCACACACGCACGTATACACCAAAACACACGCACACATTTGCACAAACGTATCCACAACTTGCCTTTTGCTGATTCTGTATGTAGCCGTTTCAAGCTGTCCAGTGACTGAATTCTGAACGGTAGCTCTGTTCAACTGAAACATTTACGCAAAAAACAAAAAAAAATTTTCAAACGAACTTGTAATATGAACAGGTTTGCACAAGTGGCAGTGCAGTTACATACTACATGCTCAGTCTCTCACACGCATAATGTCAGTATTCAGATTACTTATGCTCACACACACACACACACACACACACACACACACACACACACAAACACACATACACAGGGTTTACAGGCCTTGCAATCACACACATATACATGCACACAACAACACATACACATAAATGTACAGGTTTTACATATACACACACACACAAACTACATACATTCACACACACACTACACACACACCACATTCACACACACACAAACTACACACCCATCTCCTGTACTCGTATTCACACAAATTCATCAAAATTCTCAATAGAAAAAAATCCAAACAAAAAGCACAAAAAATACGAGTTTTACCCTCGGTGTGGCCAGCATCTTGATGTTGCTCATTTCTTTTTCGGAAAGGGCTCCGTGATACACCACAATCCAAGGGTCAAGGTGCATCTCCTCTTCTTTCATTGGCTGAATCAGCAGCAATGGGTCATTGTTGTGCACGTAGCGACACTTCAGTTTGTGTTCGTCTTTGATTTTCTGCACACAAAGACAAAGAAAAGGAGTTACTCCCAAAAAATAAAAATAAAAAAGATTTTAAAAATCTATGCAGCTTATGTACACTCGCATGTGTGTGTGTGTGTGTGTGTGTGTGTGTGTCTGAGTGTGTGTATGTGTGTGTGTATGCGTGTTTGTATGTGTGTGTGTGTGAGTGTGCGTGTTTGCGTTTGTGTACGCTTGTGTGTACATATGTGTGCGTCTTAATGTCTGAGTGTTGTGTGTGTGTGCATTGTGTATACATGTGTGTGTTTGAATGCTTGTGTGCATAAGTGCGTGTGTACACGAATGACACTACAATTTAAAAACAAAAAAAACTACAAGCACAACTTTTTTTGTAAGATAAACCAACAAAACAAAACAAAACAAACAAATAAATTAAAAAAAAACCAAAACAAATAAATAACAACAAAAAACAAACACACAAAAAACAAACAAAACAAACAAATAAGTAAAAACCACCCCCAAAAAATCTAGCACAGTTACCTATCAACATGACTACTCCACCCACCTACCTGAGTGACCTCTCCCCTGCACAGGGCCTCGTAAGTCTGGAACTCTTCCGACTGCCGATAGCTGTCCACCTGGCGCTGAAGGGCCGGCCGATCGGGGGACCCTGACGGGCTCTCCCCTCGCTGAATCAGCATGTCCTCAAAGTAGCGCTTGTTGTTGTGGGCACGCTGGTGGTTGGGATCTGCCCGGTGCCAAGATTATTATCATTATCATTTGGTGGTAGTAGTGGTGGTGGTGGTGGTGGTGGTGGTGGTGGTGGTGGTGGTGGTAGTTGTAGTAGTAGAAGTAGTAGTAGTGGTAGTGGTGGTAGTGGTAGTAGTAGTGGTGGTAGTGGTAGTAGTAGTAGTGGTAGTGGTAGTAGTAGTAGTAGTAGTAGTAGTAGAAGAAGAAGAAGAAGTAGTAGTAGTAGTAGTAGTAGTATGGTAGTAGTAGTAGTATGGTAGTAGTAGTAGTATGGTAGTAGTAGTAGTATGGTAGTAGTAGTAGTAGTAGTAGTAGCAGCAGCAGCAGCAGCAGCAGCAGCAGCAGCAGCAGTTTATCATTATTTATTCTTCTATTTCAAGGATAATGGAATAAGCTCTCGTGTGCTTTTTTAAAAAAAACATCCAGTCCCCATGTGTATGCAGTTTTGTAAATTTTGTCACCCGTTCCCACACTGGCACACATGGCCTACTCTTCCCAAAAGTGGTCGGGTTTACGTATGTGCAAGATGTTCTGTGTGCATTCGCACATAGGACCTCGGTTTATAGTCTCATCTGAACAACTTTTAGGGGGAGTGAAGTTGGCACTGATGTTAACTCCCGACGGAAAGTGCTCTTGAATGAGATTCGAACCTGTGTCAGCAGATCATGAGTGAAATGCGCATCACTCTAACCACCAGGCTAACTTGTCCCCCCTATGATGACAAGAAAGTGGACATGGGTTTGTTTGATTGATTGTTTTGTTAATATTTGATCCTTAATGTTGTCAAATAGGCTGGGCTGAATGTAGGCTGCAAAAATGAAATTTCTGCTCGTATGGTAGTAGACAGGATATTTTGCAAGATATGAATGAACAGGGAGAATATGTATGGATTGCAAATGATGCATGCATGTGATGATGTATGCATGCACACACATAGGTAGACAGATTGACAGAGAGAGGGAGGGAGAGAGAGAGAGAGAGAGAGGGGGGGGAGAGGGAAAGAGAGGGAACCAGAGAGAGGGAGGAAGAGAGAGAGAGGGAAAGGAAGAGAGAGAGGGAGAGGGGAGAGGGGAAGAGAGAGGGAGACAGACAAACAGACAGATGGATGGACAGACAGACAGAAAGACAGACAGGCAGGCAGGCAGACAGACAGACAGAGACATGAGAAGAAAACAACCTACTGGATTGGCAAGCGAATAGCAAATTTCATTCAATAAGAAGAAATCACAAAGGCCAAACCGGCAACAGCTGTTACACTATTTCCTGAACAGTATCACAAGTACAGAATGCAATGCGATACACTGATGATTCTACTTTTATACTGTGTTTAATGCTCTGACCTGCTGCGTTGTGCTGTCCGTGTGGTAACATGCTGAAATGTAGTGTAGTGTAGTGTAGGGTAGGGTTGGGTAGTGTAGTGTAGGGTAGGGTAGGGTAGGGTAGGGTAGGGTAGTGTAGTGTAGGGTAGGGTAATGTAGTGTAATATAATGTAGTCTTATGTAATCTAAAAATTTGTAATGTCACTAACAAAAACTTTTTTTAAAAGTTGAAAGAAAAAAACCAAAAGAGGAAAAGCAAGAAAAAGAAAAAAAGAGAGAAAAAGACAAAGAAGTTGAAAAATAAACGAAACCTGTGCTGTCGTGTCACACGATATGCTGCACTGCTGTGTACAAAATTGAATATGCACTACCACGATGTGCTGTGGTGCCTCTCTTTTCTTTTCTACTGAAAGGTACTGTGCTGTGTCCCACTTCACTGCACTACGGCATACCATACACTGCTTTGCCTTGTGCCATTTCATTACTCTAATACTGCTTAGTTCTGTGCTGGTCTATTACACTGTACTGCGCGGTGCTGTGTTACACAGATTAAACATGTCATCAACAGATACAGAGATATTTCAGTCTCTATTACACGGCATTGCGTAGCTCAGAGCTGTGTTACAAAGATAACACATGTCATCAACATGTGACGTTTCAGTATTTGTTACACTTGCACAGTGCTGTGTTACAAAGATAAAACATGTTATCAACATGTGACATTTCAGTATTTATTACACTGCATTGTAGAGCACAGTGCTGTGATACAAAGATAACACATGTCATCAACATGTGATGTTTCAGTATTTATTACACTGCATTGTAGAGCACAGTGCTGTGTTACAAAGATAACACATGTCATCAACATGTGATGTTTCAGTATTTCTTACACTGCATTGTAGAGCACAGTGCTGTGTTACAAAGATAAAACATGTCATCAATAGATACAGTGACATCTCAGTTCCTATGACATGGCACAGCACATTGCTGTGTTACAAAGATAAAACATGTCATCAGCAGACGTGACATTTCAGTATCTATTAAACATGGCATAACATAGCACAGTGCTGTGTTACAAAGATAAAACATGTCATCAATAGATACAGTGACATCTCAGTTTCTATGACATGGCACAGCACATTGCTGTGTTACAAAGATAAAACATGTCATCAACAGATGTTACATCTCAGCATCTATGACATGGCACAGCACATTGCTGTGTTACAAAACTAAAACATGTCATCAACAGATGTGGCATGTCAGTATCTATTACACTGCATTGCACAGCACAGTGCTGTGTAACAACAAAGATAACACACTACATCAACAGATGTGATATTTCAGTATCTGCTGTTAACAACAAAGATAACACACTACATCAACAGATGTGATATTTCAGTATCTGCTGTGTAACAACAAAGATAACACACTACATCAACAGATATGATATTTCAGTATCTGCTGTTGACAACAAAGATAACACTACATCAACAGATGTGATATTTCAGTATCTGCTATGTAACAACACAGATAACACATTACATCAACAGATGTGATATTTCAATATCTGCTGTTGACAACAAAGATAACACACTACAACAACAGATGTGATATTTCAGTATCTGCTATGTAACAACAAAGACAACACACTACATCAACAGATGTGATATTTCAGTATCTGCTGTGTAACAACAAAGATAACACACTAACATCAACAGATGTGATATTTCAGTATCTGCTGTGTAACAACAAAGATAACACACTAACATCAACAGATGTGATATTTCAGTATCTGCTGTTGACAACAAAGATAACACACTACATCAACAGATGTGATATTTCAGTATCTATTATACTGCATTGCACAGTGTTGTGTAACAACAAAGATAACACACTACATCAACAGATGTGATATTTTAGTATCTGCTGTTGACAACAAAGATAACACACTACATCAACAGATGTGATATTTCAGTATCTGCTGTGTAACAACAAAGACAACACACTACAACAACAGATGTGATATTTCAGTATCTGCTATGTAACAACAAAGATAACACACTACATCAACAGATATATTTCAGTATCTGCTGTGTAACCACAAAGATAACACACTACATCAACAGATGTGATATTTCAGTATCTGCTATGTAACAACAAAGATAGCACATTACATCAACAGATGTGATATTTCAGTATCTGCTGTGTAACAACAAAGATAACACACTACATCAACAGATGTGATATTTCAATATCTGCTGTGTAACAACAAAGATAACACACTACATCAACAGATGTGATATTTCAGTATCTGCTGTGTAACAACAAAGATAACACACTACATCAACAGATGTGATATTTCAGTATCTGCTGTGTAACAACAAAGATAACACACTACATCAACAGATGTGATATTTCAGTATCTGCTGTGTAACAACAAAGATAACACACTAACATCAACAGATGTGATATTTCAGTATCTGCTGTTAACAACAAAGATAACACACTACATTAACAGATGTGATATTTCAGTATCTGCTGTGTAACAACAAAGAGAGCACACTACATCAACAGATGTGATATTTCAGTATCTGCTGTGTAACAACAAGGATAACACACTACATCAACAGATGTGATATTTCAGTATCTGCTGTGTAACAACAAAGATAACACACTACATTAACAGAAGTGATATTTCAGTATCTGCTGTGTAACAACAAAGATAGCACATTACATCAACAGATGTGATATTTCAGTATCTGCTGTGTAACAACAAGGATAACACACTACATCAACAGATGTGATATTTCAGTATCTGCTGTGTAACAACAAAGATAACACACTACATTAACAGAAGTGATATTTCAGTATCTGCTGTGTAACAGCAAAGATAGCACATTACATCAACAGATGTGATATTTCAGTATCTGCTGTGTAACAACAAAGATAACACACTACATCAACAGATGTGATATTTCAGTATCTGCTGTTGACAACAAAGATAACACACTACATCAACAGATGTGATATTTCAGTATCTACTGTTAACAACAAAGATAACACACTACATCAACAGATGTGACATTTCAGTATCTGCTGTGTAACAACAAAGATAACACACTAACATCAACTGATGTGATATTTCAGTATCTGCTGCTGACAACAAAGATAACACATTACATCAACAGATGTGATATGTCAGTATCTGCTGTGTAACAACAAAGATAACACACTACATCAACAGATGTGATATGTCAGTATCTGCTGTGTAACAACAAAGATAACACACTACATCAACACACTACATCAACAGATGAGATATTTCAGTATCTGCTGTTAACCAACAAAGATAACACACTACATCAACAGATGTGATATTTCAGTATCTGCTGTGTAACAACAAAGATAGCACATTACATCAACAGATGTGATATTTCAGTATCTGTTACACAGCACAGCGCAGTGCTGTGTTACAAAGGTAACACATGTCATCACCAGATGTGACATTTCACTGAACAACACATTCACTTACTCAGTTCCAGAAGTTCGTTGGTCAGTGTCAGGGCATGCTTCACGTGACCTTGCTGAAAACCACCGACACACACACGAGTCAGTAAGGTCATTTGATAGTTGTTTGGGTTTTTCTTCTTCTTCTTCTTTTTTCAATTTGATAGGAGGAAAAGATGAAAAGGGAAAGAGACAGGCAGACAAGAGACAGGCAGATACAGCCTCTGCTGAAAGACAAGACATCAAGGTAAGAGGGCTGGAGAGAAAGAGAGTGTGGAAGAAAAGACAGACAGAATCTGAATGTAAACAAATTTACACAGAAGTTTAAAAAAAAATTTTTTTAAGGAGCCTATAAGTAGTATAAATCTTCATGAGGAGTGCATTAAAGCATGTACTTTCTATTCATTAACCGAAATATTATATTTTCTTTCCTGTATATTTAGTTTTTGTTTTACTTTGAACTCTTGTAAAAAAAAAAAGTTCAATCAACAGTTTTCTTTAAGAAATTCTTTACTGCATCTTTTTTCTTTCCAGTACACTTGACAGAATGCCATAAGTTTCTTTTATGCTTATGGACATGGCCAAACGAAGGGTGGGGGAAGTTGATTCAATGAGCCTTTTTTTTCTTTTTTTTTTCAAATCCTTAACAGATTGGATATGAATACTCCAGGTTTCCCAACCCTCACTCTCTGCAAAGACACACTTCTGGAGAACTCACCACAGCCATAGCATACGAGAGGTAATCGAGCGCTTCAATTCGGTCTATTGTGTGATTCTGCTCAGTGGAAAAGGATTCCTTGTCAATGTCCAGGGCTGCCTGCATCCACAGAATGGTGTGGTACAGGTCCTTCTGATTGTACGACAGCCGGCCCAGCATGAAGCAGTCCTCCGCTGTGGGGTACAAATTGCGTTCCAGGGTATGAAATCACCATACCCCCATCCCATGAATTTTTGTTCTCTTAATGCAAACGTGAGTAGCGCTTCATGCCGCATTCAGGTCCAGAATTCAAACCATTTTACTTTTTTGGGGGGGAGGGAGGGATGCTAGGATACTGTGACAAACAGCAGCATGCTTAAGTTTATACCCAGGGTAGACTTGTTGTGTTAGGAATAGGTGTTTTAGCTAGTGTCATGCTAATAAGGCAGTACTTTTCAGTTCTGATAGTGTTCTGGTAGTTAGTTACCTGAATGACCATTTCAAAAATTTTGATTTGTGATCATGCAGGGTTAATGCAAAAAGAAAAGCAGCAGGCATATCATGGGACAAGAGCTGAACTGAGCTTCTGGAGGAAACATTCTGACAGGTTATCCATATCCATGCAACTTTTGTATCCTTAAACAGTTGCTGTCAAAATGTAGAGATATTCCACAAAATAAATACGTATATATCTTTCTCAATGCGTGAGGCATGAAAATGGCTGATTCTACAGTCACGAAACGGATGATTTAAAATCACAGTAACGGACTTTGTTTCTTTCCTCAAAGAACACTTTATCATTCTGCACTTTTGCTTATTCAGGGGAAAATGTGTAGAAATAATACTCAACAGAGAAAACTCAAGCAAACACTAACTCATCTGCCAAGCAGCCTTGGATAATCATTGTCTTATGATCATTCCCACCAGCTGTCAATCTTATTTCAAGATATTTTCTACCAAGCAGTTTTATGGTACTGTCTCATTCTTGCTCTTTGATACCAACTCAGTAAAATTATGTGATGAACTCAAAAGCTACTTAAATGACACAAAATTCAGCTGGATACTATTTTCCTGTCATTTTTGCTTGTGTATGCAAGGGTTTTTGATAACCTGTATCACCTCATTTCTGCCACCCCTTTCATAGCAGAAAAAAAAGGTGTTAAGTGAGAACAAACGGGAGAAAATTGTTTAATTCTGACCTCAGTGTCAATTCTCCTTGAGCTAATAAATACTTTTTTTTAAAAACAATCACACAATTATTCAAACAGGGCACACACCCCTGTTGGGATGCCGAGACCTATCAGTATAAATAGCATCCCCACATTCTGAGCTAGAAATGTCCTCTTTTCTATCACCCTCTTTGTTTCTGCCTTGTTCCATTTCTTCCCGTCACCCCCTTCTTGTCATTTTCTGCCTTCTTGGTCTATTCTCCTGCCTTTTTTCCACAAAGATTTAAAAGATAACAATTCTCTCTTGTGCTGAAGTCGGATGCACTGGGCCTGATTTGTCAGGCGCTTAACGGCAGCGCGACACATTTTCGCTCATATAACAGAGAACATTAGTTGCTGTCTGAGCTTTCAACGAAGAAGAAACAGGGCACATGAAAAAATGACAATAAAGAAAAGATAGAAAAAGAACAAGAAAAAAACAACAACGACAAAAATGAGCAGGAAATTAAAGAATGAATACACTCAAGCTCAGTTCCATATATATATACATTTTTTTTTTTTTGGGTGTAAGTATTTAAGTTGAACTTGACAGTAAGATGTACCTTGTAGTATGAAAAAGCCAAATAATCAAAAAGCTCGACACGTGTATCAGTGGAGTTCTCGCTTCCTTCCAGTTGAGACATGGCTTCCTCCATCCACAGCGTCGTGTGGTAGTAATCATCGTCATTATAGCTCAGTCGCCCCAGCTCAAAACACTCCTCCGCTGCAGAGGAAACATGGACACGCATGCTGTTACTGCCTCAGCTAACATGCAGCACAGGTTAGGTCACACATTGGGACAGTTCTAACAAATTTCGCTGAAAATTGCAAACGGACTGGTTCACGACTTAAGCCTTGAATACCTGCCTGCTTTTGTTGACAAGAACCAGGCACAATAATTCAGCTGATACGAATATTGCAGTCAAGGTCCAGCTAGGTTGACAACAGATGACAAAATTTACAAAACCGCATACACAAGGGGACTGAATATAAAAAAAAAGCACATGAGTGCTTATTCCATTATCCTCGATATAAAAGAATAAATAAATAGGTTTGAGATTTGTCACAAAGCTGTATTTAATTATTTCTTTTAAAGCATACCTCACAATCAACAACACGCAGGAGATAACAGACATCTGCCATGTTGGTAACAAAATTAATGGAAGCAATCCTATCCCAAATGTGTTTGCTAAGTAAATCATTATAATCCACTGAGAAGCTCTAGTCTTTTTCATCAAACTTCATATCAAATTCTACAGAGGAAGTGGCTTGAGACAAAAACAAACAAAAACCCTCAAACACAGGAATTTGAACTTAAATTATACCTCCAACAATAATTTCTTCTAAAACACCCCTAATAGCAGGACATAACCTCACCACAAGCATGAAGTAAACTAACTGAATTTACTTGCAATACTGATCTTGACCCTGATGTCCCAGGTTTGCATATTCATAAGGGTCCTAGCTGAATTCCTTTTTCCACTGCTTAAGTTAATCACTTAATGCCTAGTAACAAAATATTCCATCTTTCACAATAAACAGCTGATCTTCAGCATGCTTATAGGCAATCGTGGCATTCAGGCGATAGCAAACTGCACATACAAATGCTGGAAAGTGGAAAAAAAAACAACAAAAGACCACATCCTCACAACAAACACTACAAACAACACAACATGCATCTTTGTTAGTTACAACAAAAGTTCATCTGAGATCTTGTTACGATTGGGTTATTTATTATCTTTTTTAAAAAAATGGACAAAACAGATATGTAAAAAAAGGGGGTGGGTAGGTGGGTGGGGGCAAATGTACAGAACAGGCTTTGCTAATTTATGCAACAAGCAGGCAAGCATATTGGTTAATTTTAAATCACACTTCAAAGGCTACACTTTGTCAATCACATGCACACACGCACACACACACACGCACAAAATTAAGCTAGGTTTTTCTAAAAGCTGATTATTAGGAAAAAAATTGGCCATGTCTTCCATGCTGCATCCCTTTCTCACAAAGTAATCAACTCAACTAACGAGTCAACCAACCTGACCAATCAGCCATTCAATGAACTGATTGGCTAGGAATTCAACCAGTCAACCGACTAACAAACTTAAAACCTATTTACATTCAAGGGTGTTCACACACAGTAATATACTCAATATTATCGCATTTCAGTGTACGGAGTGTGTGTGTGTGTATGTGCGTGTGTGTGTGCATGCGTGTGAATGTGTACACTGTGCATGTCATATCACATACATTCATGCATGGTAATATGCATATAAAATAAAGGCACTTATTTTACACAAACATGGGTATTTCACACACACTTCACGACAATTATCATTTCAACTCAATAAAACACAGGTACTGAACAGTGCAATGCAGCAAACATGCTCTAAAATGATAACAATCACAACAACAACAAAGAAAACTTTAGTCATCACTGTCACCAACAAGTTTTATACAATTTCAATTCAAGTTGATATTTTCAAGCCCTTTCTGATCTATATGTCATATTGTACATGGTACAGATCTACAAGTACTCAAATAAGATATCTATAAAGGATACCATTATGACATATACTAATACAAAAGGCAACTTCATAAACCAACAGAAATTTTCTTTTAAAACCTGAAAGTTAAAAACAATTCTGTTCACAATACAAACAGAAAAGACCCCACTATCAATCAGTCATGGACTATACCTCATCAACTATCAGCTTTTAAGCTTGCTAGATGTATGGAGAAAAAAACAGTTGGGTAAGGGGGGGGGGGGGGGGGGGGGGGGGGGGGGGGGGGGGGGGGGAGTCCCCCAAACAAATACTGGATTGTGAAAACTGTCATCCTACCTGACAATGACGTTGAGATGACACCAGCAATGTCACCATGGGCAATTTTGGAGGTGTCCAGTCGGTAGGTGTCCTGCAGACGCATCAGAGCTGTAGCAGCTCCGGTCAGATCTTCAAAGGTGGGCAGGCCCCTTCTGGCATAATCCAGTTCAGTATTGAAATCTGCAGCCCCAAAAAAAAACACCCACCCCAAAACAAATATACATATATATCACAATGCTATGGTTTGGAGAGAAGGGAAAAAAAGAAGAAAAGAAACCTGCAAACAACACACTAAAAAGCAGTCACTGACTCTGTTTATTTTCTAAAAGCTGTAATTCATTCATTTTAACTAAAGTCTGAATGAGATGACAGTTAAAAAACTGGAGACTTTACAAAAATGGTTCAAAGCAGAAAGGATCTCCCTATCTTCCAACCCCTCTCCTGTGAATGGGATTTGAACCCACGAGCTTCAAGTGTGCAGAATCCACTAAAAAACAAAAAAATCCAACAACCCCCCCCCCCCAAAAAAAAACCAAACAAACCCCAAACTGTTTGAAAGGTCAAGTGGCTGGACAGAATCCTGAACACTGAAGCCTTTGCTCTTGAACACAGGTCAAGTACCTGCACAGAATCAACAAGACCCTGTAGAGGGATATCTTGCTGCACCAAGCAAGCCACAGAGCTTGTGAGCAGCAGCCAGTATATACCACTGATCACTAAAAGATTAGACTTACAGGAAGAAACAAGTCAGCACTCTACTACTGGAGACCAAAGCAAAACAGTTTGAACACAGACATTTGCACACCATGTTTGGCACCTGTGCTGTTATTTTGGAACCAGTTGTCAACAAGGGACGGAGAACAATCTTCAGTTTTGCGTTAAGTTTTGCATTGCACTGTATTTATACTGCATGATTTACCTCTTATGGTTGAGACAGATTTGTCTACATGAAATTCTCCCTGGGTGTTGCCATAACTGTAGAGCTCAATTTCGAAGAGCTCAACTTCTTTTCTCTGTGTGTACGTGTGTACGCTGTGTAGTGTGTGTGTGTGTGTGTGTGGTGTGTGTGTTTGTTGTGTGTATGTGTGTGTGTGTTTGGTGTGTGTGTGTGTTTGGTGTGTGTGTGTGTGTGTTTGGTGTGTGTGTGTGTGTGTTGTGTGTGTGTGTGTGTGTGTGTGTTTGGTGTGTGTGTGTGTGTGTGTGTGTGTGTAACTCCAGAGGAAAACTCCTCTTGTGCCTAATGTCTATGTTTTACATATGTGTATGGTTTTTCCCCCTATAACAGTATAAGCGTGGTGTACATAACACAATTTTGCCAGGAACAATGCTCCTCTGCTGTGGGTTCCTTTACATACATGATCTATACAGTTGTATGTGCAAAGTGGCCATGAATAGCAACCAAGTCCATCATCACCACATCTGAAGCACTCAGCACCCAGACCCCCTTTCATAGTCAAACGGATGGGGGAAAAAGGGTCAAGACAGGACTGATCCCCTGACTTCTGGCTTTCTAATTCTACACAGATGCAATACCACCAGACAAGAATGTACTATATAAATACAACTGGGGTAGGGAAGCAGGAACCCCACTGTCTATATAAACAACCAACACAGGTGGCTGCAGATAATCCTCTGTATACACATGTACATCTGTACTGTAGGCCAGTGAAATCAGACAACTGCAGCAGCCAAAAAGGACATGTATACATACATTACAGACCAGGGGGAAAAGCCAAACAAGTACAGAGACTGTACTGTACAGTAGGGAATGGATATGTCGTGTGTGTCGTATTAAGGTGTGTGGTGGTTGTGTGCTCAGTGTTCTGTGTAGTGTGAGAGAGATCGAGAGAGAGAGAGAGAGGAATGATAAGACGAGACAGGGAGAAAGCAAGCAAGTGAAGAGAGACTGAACACGAATGGTATGCAGTGTAGTGTCGTCTCTTTCGTCTTCTGCTAGACTCTCACAGACACAGCACGAGAGAGTAGAGAGAGAGAGAGAGAGAGAGAAGAGAGAGAGAGAGGGGTGGGAGAGGTGGTGAGATGTGGAGATGCAAGTACAGAGAGATAAGATGAGAAGAGTGGTGGAGAATGCTCAAGTTTTCACACACAGATAACTTGTGTGCACAATGGGAGTGGATGAATTTTTCCGCTGTGTGTATGTGTTAGTGTGTGGCATTATTGCATGCGTGCGTGCCATTGCGCACATGTTACCATGTTTACTTGCAGTTGCTCAGTTCATTTAAGAGATGATTGGTGTACAACATTAGATGGTTGTGGTTGAGTAAATCTGTATGTCGTGTGCGTGAGATGAAGAAAGTTTTTTATTATTTTTTTTATTTCGAGGATAATGGAATAAGCACTGATGTGCTCTTTTACATCCAGTCCCTGTGTATGCAGTTTCGTAAATTTTGTCATCCGTTCCCACCGGCATAGAATGGCCTACTCTTCCGAATAGCAGAATGGGTTTTAACATGTGCGCAAGATTTCTGTGTGCATTCGCACACGGGGCCTCGGTTTAATGTCTCATCCAAAGGACTTTTGGGGAGAGTGGAATTGGCACTGATGTTAACTCCAGAGGGAAAATCCTCTTGAACGAGATTTGAACCCAGGTCAGCAGGTCACGAGGGCATCACTCTGACTACTAGGTTATCCTGTCCCCCAGGAGTGAGAGAGAGAGTGCGTGTGTGAGTGAGACGAAGTGTGAGTGAGTGTGAGTGTATGTGTAGAGAGGAGAGAGAGTGTGTGAGTGAGATGAAGTGTGAGTAGTGAGTGTGTGTGTGTGGTGTGTGTGTGTGTGTGAGTGTGTGTGTGTGTGTGTGTGGTGTGTGTGTGTGTGTGTGTGTGTGTGTGTGTGTGAGAGAGAGAGAGAGAGAGAGAGAGAGTGGTGTGTGGTTTGTGTGTGTGTGTGTGTGTGTGTGTGTGGTGTGCGTGCGTGCGTGTGGTGAGCACGCTCAATTTCCATCACAGATCAACATCTGCCACAATTGGGTGTGACAAGTAATCTTGTTCTCTGTGTGTGTGTGTGTGTGTACTCTCAAGCTTCCACAAGCACAGACTAGCCTGTGTAGCAGTATTCACCTGCACTGAACGACACAAAGAGTCTGGCTCTGGATTAAAAGATTCCTATCTGCACTCTCTGTGGATGTGGACGAGTAATGTGCTCTTTTTGTGTGTGTGTGTGTGTGTTGTATGCCTGTGTGTGCGAGTGTGTGCAAGAGAGTGAGGGAGAGTGAGAGAGAGAGAAAGAGAGAGTGAGAGTGAGAGAGAGAGAGAAAGGGAGAGAGTATGCGCATGCATGAGTGTAGTGATACATGTGTATTATGAGTTAAGTATGGATCCCTCATATCCCCAAACAACCTCTTAGATCAAGGGACTGATGATGATGATGATGATGATGATGATACACATGTTTCAGCTTAAACATGGATGCATGATTTATTGATTACATGCACAAACACTGTAATTACATAGCCATAAAGGTGTGTAGTAAACATGTATGGATCAAACCAGCCAAAAAAAACAACAACAACAATGAAACAGCAACAGACCAGTACTTAAGCATGTTTCTTACTTTGCAAGCTGCTGTTCCCCAGCATGGGCGTGACAGATCTATCCCAGTCCACAGTCAGTCGCTTGATCAGGAGAAAAGCATTCACTGGATTCCCCAAGTAATAGCTGGGGTTGGAGATTGCCTTTTTACTGTGATCAGCATACTCCTCTGCCAATCTGCAAAATAAAATGTACACAATGTACTCAATAAATGATAATGAAGGGGGGGGAGGGAAGAGACACACAAGAAAAACTTGTGTTCATGGGAACATAATGAATGTACTCAACATCATGAGAGAGACAGGGAAATCGTTTCCTTATTCTGTTGTTTCTGTGACTAAGCTATGACCATCGTCAGTAGGTGGCCTGGAATGTGGTGCCCTGCCTACGTTACCTCATAACAGGCACCACTGAACAACCCTGAAGTGACCCGTTAGCTGTGCAGGGCCTTTCTGGTTGGTGGCATCATGGTGGTTTAAGGCTAGAAATATAGTGGCACACACATCTAGAAGTGCGCCGCGATAAAAGACGGATGAAGACGTGCCCTCCTCTTTATTTCCTATCGCAACGCATAGTGCCACGACTAGACGCTCGGACGGAAATGGAAGTACAGACAGACCACACTTCTTCAGGCTGGAAGGATGGGCCCGCCTTGCTATCGAAGCGTTCCGTTCATGCCCGCCGGGAGGAGAGGGTGGAGGGGGGAGGGAGGAGACAGCGCACAGCAAGCCAGTCTGCGTTATCACCTTTGCATCTTGTTTATAAATCTGTATTGATGTGTGTGCGTGCGTGTGTGTAGATTTTGTGTGTTTGTGTGCGTGCGTTTGCGTGTTTGTGTTTGTGCATGTGTGTGTGTGTGGGCACGCATGTGTGTTAGTTTGTGTGTGTGTCTGTATGTGTGTGTGTGTGTGTGTGTGTGTGTGTGAGTGAGTGAGTCTCTTTTCTAGATCGGTTTATGGGATGCACTCCAAATCTCCGAAAACGCTGTCTTTTCTGTCTTCTCCACCACCACAACAGCAAAAGTCTCTGCCGCCTGATCAGCGCCATTTTTTTTGCAAAGACGTGGGGAGACGTGCGGACCAATATAATCACCCCTTCCGACCTCGCGGCTTATCCGTTCGCGGCGCACGGCTGTCGTACGGACCACTATATTTCTAGTCTAACAATAATCAGCTCCCCATGAACTTCTGACCCTGACAATAATTATGACATGATGAACTTCGGAATACTTCTGGGGTGGAGACATCAGAATGAAAAGTGTAGGAACAGCAGGGCATGAATGCCATGAACATTTTTAAAAAAGAAAAGAAAATGTTTGTATTAATCTACACAACTTCTATTCCCTTAACTGCCCATACAAGTCAAATCTGGATTCACTTAAGCATTAAGGGGCATTATATCTATTAACTACTAGTATTAAGACTGTGGTCATTATATCTATTAAGACCGTACATTATAAATACACTGACCACTACACACAATACACAGCAAAATCTTTTTACTACCTGAGAATATCATGCTTGACACTGGGTTCAAGCTCTCAATCCAAATTCTGGGGCTGTAGAATATGTCTTACGTCGTTGTTAAAATTATGTCCAAAGCAGATCGTTTCCTGACGCAGGCGTTATCATGACTACGTGCCCGAGTTCAACATTCCACACACGAAGCTGACAATTTCCTTCTCCCATAATACACAATAAAGTAGTAACAGTGTCAGAAATCAGAGCTTGCACTCGTGAACACTGCATTGTATATACCTCTGTAAGTTACATCAGATTTCTCTGGACTGAGATTTGGGCTGCTCTCCCCAGGGAAAGCACGTCACCACAAGAGCATCCCCACCCATTACTATTTTTCTTTTTCTGTCTGTATGCCATGTGCATTTGTTTCCCTATCAAAGTCATGGAGAGTAGCTTTCTCTACAGAAAATTTGCCAGGAACAACTATTTTATTGCTGTAGAATATTTTGTGTGTTCTGAATGCATATTGCACACAGAACCATGGTCTATTGTCTCATCTAAAAAGACTGGCACCCAGACCACCACTCAAGGTCTGTTGGAAGGGGGACAGGTAAGGCTTGAATGGGGATCAAACCCACACTTCTGGCTCTCTGTCTCTTGGCAGATCATAATTATATATGCGTTACCTCCAGACAGACCATCAATCCACAGTATGCATACTAAGTAAGACGGTCTGGCAGTACTTGACACTTCATGAATAATCTGGAGAACAAATCTTGAGCTTTCAGGTTGTGTGTGTGTGTGTGTGTGTGTGTGTGTGTGTGTGTGTGTGTGTGTGTGTGTGTGTGTAAGTCAAAGTCATTTTTAAAAAAATCCAGATGGTACATTGAATAAGAATACATGTATGACATGTATAAATCTGTTTTAATTTATTTATTCATTTTGAGAGAGAGAGAGAGAGAGAGAGGAGAGAGAGAGAGAGAGAGAGAGAGAGAAGAGAGAGAGAGAGAGAGAGAGAGAGAGAGAGAGAGAGAGAGAAGAGAGGAGAGAGAGGAGAGAGAAACTCAAACTCGAAAGATTTATTCACAAAAGGCCATTGGCCCATACATAAAGAGGTTTGCTGAACTGCTGAGCATTTTAGTGAGAAAAATAAGGAAAAGCACAAAAACGAAATGTTATTGTATAACAACAACCACCACAACAAAACTCAGTTACAAAAATGACTTAAGAAACCAAGATATCTCTTAGTCTTATTCTAAAGGCTTTACACAAATATCATTCGAGGCAGCACACAATCTCAGGGTGACTTGAGGCCATGAGTAAACAGAATCTTTGAAAATAAATTAGGCTGTCTACTGTATTTTACGGGTATATACAATTTTCTAACATCTTCTAATACTGGACTGTGCACAACACAAAATGGACATCTTCCAATCCTTGCTTACACAATAGGCATAGCAACCAAAGGTCATCATCATCATGTTTTTGTAAATTTATGAAAATTTATGTCTGATAGTGATACAGCAAGTCTAAACTTTAGAGGGAGAGGGAGAGAGAGGAGAGAGAGAGAGAGAGAGACAGAGAGACAGAGAGACAGAGAGAGACAGAAGAGAGAGAATGTGTGTGAGTGTGAGTGTGTGTGTGTGTGCATGTGTGTGCATGCATGTGTGCATAGATGTATTCTGTATGTGTGGATGAATGTGTCTGCTGTAATTAGAAAAAATATGTGCAGCTGGCTTGAAAAAAAATAGGGCAAGGTAGGTTTCCAACTATCCAACACACTGACTGGATCTTGATCAATGGGATCTATTTATAATCACAACACAGGCTTCAATCTTAACAGGCACAACAGGAAAATGATTCAGATCGAATTAAAATTATTCTTTATCAGTTTTTCCGAAAGGCATTTTAAGAAGAAAAAACAGGAGTCTGCTTTGTAAAGATCTGCATCGCACAGTGTGTGTTTGTGTGTGTGTATTGTGAGTGTATACATGTGTCTGTGTATACATGCATGCGTGTGCATGCGCGCATGTGCGGGCGAGTATGTGTGTGGGTTTATGTAACCCACTTGATTTTTTAACTTTTATTAATGGGATGTTAATTAATATATAATAATATTCATATAATTCATACACATTACGCATACAGGTGAGGCATTATGAGACAGGCAATGTGCGCGAGACATACAGACTATAAAGGAAGTAATTAACCTCTCCTACCACCACCCAAAAAAAAACACCAACCCACCTCTCCTGCCCTGCTTAAATAACAAATTATATTATTGCTAGCTACTGTATAACCTGTCAACTGATAATGTGACAGTAAATCCTCAAATACGTCATTTCCTTCATAAGGACTGTCACCGTGTCAAGCTGACATTTTCGACAACAATCATAAAATTTATAATGTGTGTGTCAAGAAGTATCTAAACTGAGATTAAGAATTGATGTTCCTTGGTAAATAACATCCCTATGGACAAAAATGTATGTGTGTGTGCATGTGTGTGTGTGTGTGTGTGTGTGTGTGTGTGTGCATATGACAATATGTCTTATGTGTGTACACATGTATTCAAATACATGTATACATGTACAATATGTAAGTGGGTGTAAGGGAAAAGGAAGAGATGGTTGGTGAGTGTTCAGCAAGAATTCATAGGAGTGTGTGCAACTGCACGTGTGTCAAGTCAAGCCACATTTTTATTTCCAGATGGTTCATTGAATAAGCGATGCATTTGCTTTTTTTCATCAAGCCATCTATCTAACGGGGACGGGATAGCTCAGTGGTCGGAGCACTCGCTTTCCCCCAGCCAAGTTAAGCAGCGTCGAGCGTGGTTACCAGTTGGATGGGTGACCATTTGCGCGCCTTGGCTTCAGTACAGTTCCCCCAGTTCACCCAGCTGTAAATGGGTACCTGCCCTCTTTAGCGTCAGGGAAGGTAAAGCAGTGAGGGAGAGGAGATGGGCGCTGCCCTCAATATGCTGGCCCTAGAGAAGTGAGGTCTCTGACGCCTCACTCCCCTATGACCTTATAGGTTATGGGACTCCTTTACCTTTTTTTTTTTTTTATAATCTATCTAAGAACCAATTTCTTAATGATAATACTGAAGTACTACATTATTACAACCTTTACAAATTATGCGTACCAATAAAAAAGAGGAAAATCAATAAAATAATACACTGCAAAATACAAATTACATACATACACACACATATATACACACGCACACATATATCCACATGTCCATATCATATGTGACATGTTGTATGATCTATTTTATGTGTGTGAAAATATATGCATGTAAAACAGATCGAACATATGCACAAGTACATGTGTGTGTGTGTGTGTGTGACTGTGTCACACTGTGTCTATAGATGTGAATATAACTGTGTAAGCATGTGCATGCATGTGTGCGCATTTATAAATAAGTATGTGTGTGTTGTGCATGTGTGTGTAAATGTGTATGTGTGTGTGTGCGCACACGCATGTGTATGTGCGTGTGCGGGCATTTGTGTGTACGCATGTGCATGCATGCATGAGTGAATGCATGTGTATGCACCCGCATGCCTGCATACAAGCCTGAGTGTTCATACAGACATATACGTCATACGCATGTTCACATGAATGACCCTGAAAAGCTCAAACCATTTCTACTTTTCATTAATGACAAATTCCACAACTGATGCATCATCATCATCATCACCATCATCATCATCCAAACAGACTCAGCCCTACAATTCAATCAAAGAACCCATCTATCCTCCTGCCCCACAAACAATGCAGCAGCCAATCATGATCCTCACCACAACCAAAAAAAACCAACCAAAAAAACAAAACAAAAAAAAACATCCACCAGGCAACTTCCATTCCAACAACACAAGCTCTACAGTGAGGTTTCAGATGTCTTTCCCAGAGCCATAATTTCCTGTCCTCTGTCAAAGTAATCGGAGGTGTCCCCCCCCCCCCCCCCCCCCCCTTCCCCCAACCTACAGCCGCTAGCTAACAGTTGAGCACAGTCCTATTAGCGGCAGAAGGCTTGGCTGACAGTAACCAGAGCTCAACAGGAGCTGCTGGAAGACAAATTAGGAAATAGCATGCCCTGCCCGCCCGCCTGTCATAATGAATGGGAGTGGTGGGTATAGGAAATTGGTCAGAAAGAGGAGAAAATGGGCTCATTGAAAAATGGATGATCTGTTTGTTCCTGACTGGTTTCCCTGCAGGGCGGGAGAGAATTTTCTTTAACTTATTTTCCTGACCAAAAAAATTTCGTTTTCCTTCTCTGTTGAAGTCACAGAGAGACAGAGAGACAGAGAGAGAGAGAGAGAACTCAGAACTCAGAAATTTAATGTATCTCAGCCTTAGGCCATAATACATGGTTGGCGTAGAAGGAATTGAAAATGCCACAGAGTGGGCAAAAACCGGATAACATACACAATACCAAGCTCACTTTCAGTGAAAGAAATAATGAAGACAATGCACAAATACATAAAAATCCATATGTATCAAACACAATTTACTATTTTGATCTAAATGTATCTTCCTTATGTCTGGATAAAATCAATATACATATATAGTTTTCAAAATCATAACAAGACGATACCATATCTTCGTTTGTGATGTAAATATCCTAATACAACAAACTTTTTCTCTTATTGATGGCGTGGAATATATATCTAGACAGGCAGTGATTTTTACTACTGTTTTCTGCTTTAAGTAGATCATGTAAAGGTGTATCAACACAATCCCTTAAAAATTTAATTCTTAAATCATTATACACAAAACATTCATAAAGGAAATGCTTTTCATCTTCAACTTTGGGTTTACAAAATGGACATTGATGAGAGAGAGAACTCTGAACTCTGAACATTTTAATTGTACTTCGGCCTTGGGCCACAATACAAGTGAAAGGGACAAAGGGGAGTGGTAACAAGTAAACGAGAAAACAAAAACAAACTTTCTATCGATTTTCCAGTAATAAAACACATTCCAATACATTACATACGACTAAGAGTGTCATCATTATCGTCCTCCTCAACACAGTCATGACCAAGAGAAAACATTGCTATGGGTGGCTACAATCCAAACACATCACCTTCAACATCGCTGTTTATGCTATAAGTTAACATTCATAAAGATGAAGTCTCAATCACTTTTCAAGTTTACATCAGCATAGGCATGATAGGCTACTTTTCAGCATTACTTGCTTTGCCAATACAATCACACACACACACATACACACAAACACACACACCACACAGGTACACACACACATACACACAAACAAACACACGCACACACGTGCGCGCACGCAATTCCCCCACACACACACACACACAACCATTTCAAAGCAGTGTTAAATACCATGAACACATCTTTACCCTGAAATAAAATTGAGATGACACATCAATACCAGCATTAAATTCCAGCCAATTCTTTCTTTCTTTTGTTCACTGTGTGAAAAATGTACCTTGAGACACCATGCATTTGTTCGGAATTTGACACTTGTAATAACAAGTGGATTGGGGTTGAAGCTAACCCCCCAAGAAACTTGGCTCTTAAATCAGAATATGCAGGACACACAAACAGAAAATGATGTTCATCTTCCTTTGCTGACTTGCAAAATGGACAAGATTTCTTCTGGGGAAGATTGCTAAAGCGATGTACATTTGCATTAATAGGGAGAACATTAAATCTAGCTTGTGAGATGGCAACTCTAAAACAGTAGGTATCCATGTCATACACGTACTTTTCTTTTTCAAAAATGATTTTAAAAGATCTGTAATTGTCATATCTGTCACGGTCTCTTATAGTGCCAGACCATTCTTGTATGTATAGATCAACCATTCTCTGCTTAAATAGTCTTAAAAACACTTTGACCTGACCAACACCCTGCTGCAACCAAACAAAGCTAAATCCTGTCTTACATAAAATTTCCCTGATTTTCGACACCCAACAAACTTTACCCATTTTGTCTAATTCTAATAACATCTGATAAGCTATATGTGGCAGTCTTTCATTCTTCATTTGTAATAATCTAAACCAATACCTTAAGACCGCAACACACGAATTAACATGAAGAGGAAATCTTCCCAAATCACCATAGACCATTGAATTTGGAGTTTTAACTGGTACACCTAAAAATCTTTTGCAAGCCATAGTATGAACTTTTTCTATATGATCTAATTTGTTTAAACCCCATACTTCAGAAGCATATAGCAGAATCGATCGAGAGAGAGAGAGAGAGAGAGAGAGAGACTAAGAGAGACACAGGGGCAGACAGACAGACTAAAGTGCGTTGGTTTTTCTTCTTATTTTTAAGGATAATGGAATAGGCATTCGTGTGCATTTTTACATTCAGTCCCCATGTGTATGCAGTTTTGTCAATTTTGTCATCTGTTCCCACCGGTACACAATGGCCTACTCTTCCAAACAGCAGAACAGGTTTTAACGTGTGCACAAGATGTTCTGTGAGTGTTTGCACATAGGACCTCAGTGTGTGTGCGCGTGTGTGTGTACATGTGTGTGTGAGCAACATGTTTTTTGTTTTTTTTAAATGCCCATGATAGAGAAGAAAAATGGCTGAAGCCATGAAGGAAAGAAGGAAGAGAGGCAGGGGGAGAAAAGAAAAAAGCTGAAAAGGACAAGAAAATCTTGAAAGAAAGAAAGAAACATGGGAAAGTGAGAAAGAGGAGGAAAAAGAAAGGAAGGAACAAATAAAAGAAAGAAAAGATGAGAGAAAACAGTAATGAGGGGAAAACTCAACAAAATGCCTTTCTATGTTTGATGGAAAGTTTTTGTTCTCTAAAAAATGTCACTGGACAAGTCCGTAAACAGACTCCTCCTTTTTCATTTGAACATTAAAAATTCCCAAATCTTTCTAAAGACCTCTGTGATTTGAAATTGTATGGGTTAAAAAAGATTGCCAAAATTGTCTCTCAAGTTATGACCATGTTACACTTACAAGTTACAGTGAATTTTTTAAAACTAAATTTGAGAATGTCACCATTTTATTATATCATTTAATATTGTTTTATCTTCAAAAATACATTCAAATCAAAATTACATATCTATTCAAAACTGCTTCCTCACAAGCTGGCATCCACCAGATATTCCAGATGTTTAATTAACTCACTTTTTCCAATTTCTTCAGGACTTAACTTGCCCAGGATACAACAGAACATGCTTCTCGCGCATCGGCCTCTTCTGGGCGATGAATTTCATTATGTTTTCAAATGGCCATATTCAAAGAAAGTAGACAAGTTACTACTAAGGCTAAAACATAGTATTTCATATGTTACTTAAATTTAACATTGAAAACAGACACCTATTAATAATTTTTAATGTGGTTTTTGAAAACCATATTGAGTCAGCTTAGAAGTTCTCTAGATTATACATGTATGTATCTGGTAAATGTATACATGTAGTGATGTACAGTCCAAAAAAAAAAAGAAGTTAGAAATGCTAAATGCTATATATATAAAGAAAGATTTTTCAAGGAGGATGAGGAGGAAGAGGAGCAGGTTAAGAAGAAACTTGAAAAAAAAATATAGAACAGATCATATCACTATAATTGTATAAAATACTTAGATCAGTAAATGATCTAAGTATTTTATACAATTATAGTGATATGATCTGTTCTTTTTTTTTCTTCAAGCTTCTGACATAACTTGTCTCAGATAGGTACTAGTTCTACTACCAACATCAGGCTTAACCAATTAAAAAAAAATCTTTAGCCAAACAAAGTATCCCAACAACAACCCCAAAATTGTTAAGTTACATGGTTTGTCAGCTTGGTGTTTTTGTCTTGCTTCTTGTTGTTGATGTTGTTTTATAATTAATTAGCATCCAGAGAAAATGTGTGTGTTTTATGGTGTACGTGATATATACAAACATGCACACATGTATCACTGGTACACAGATTAATTACACACACATCTCTGAAGTCAGAATGTGGCTACCTTTGTCATTTTATGGTGGGCAATAACGGTCACATACACACCAAATGTGAATCTTATTAAAGCTCACGCTGAGGGAAAAAATGTTTTAACATACACATGCACCCACCCACACATACACATCATAAGTGCACTGGCAAACACACACACACACACACATGTATACACACACACAGAGTACACACACACAATTAATGAATTATGATATGCCCACATCCACATGCATGTTTCTGAGCCTAAATTTACAATAGGCTTATGAATAACAGTAGATAATTCAGTAGTAACATGCCTGTTCGAAGGATCCATACACACTTATACATGCCTGGATAGAAAGCTTGTGTGCATTATATATTAATATATACTGGAAAAATGATGGCCCAAACCAAAATTCATAGGTTCCATCAACCATTGCGGATAACAAATTATAAAAACTGTCATACAGATTGTTCAGTTTTTTTCTTTAGGTCTATATAATATATAATTTATTTTTATAAAAATAATTATAATTTATGATTTTAAACCATTTGACTGATCAACAAAGACAAAGATCATATAGATGAGAAGAGAAAGCATCACTCCAATGGCATTCATCAAACATGGTTCTATGCATGTATAGAATAAGAAATCAGTGCAGAATGGACAGGGAAACCATTTGCAGTGACTCAGGCTTTGGAACACAACTGGCATAAAGGGGAAAGGGGGGGGGGTGGGGGGGTCAATTGAAGAACAGTTCTTCAGTGAGGGGAATTACAAGATTCAGCGCTATATAAATTCCATACATTATTATTATTATTATTATTATTAATGTACTTGTCTTGAAAACATTATTAATTAAATAGGGTTTTTGTTAGTGAATATGTACATAATGTAATGGTCAGGGAAAAATGAAAATTGGGGCCTAACTCTCCTTCAAATAATTAGATTAGCCTACTCCAAGTTCCAACTAAGGGCTAGAACTTTCTAGTCCTAGGCCTATTACAACTGCAACTACCACAACCAGCACCACTAAAACTAGTCAAAGTACTGCGACTAGTACTAGGCCTACTGCTACTGCTCTAGGCCTACTACAATTACAAAACTGCTTCTACTACTTCTCTACTACGATAACTAGGCCTACCAGTACTACTAGTTCTAAGTACATAAAATGTCAAGAGGCATTTAATTAAACTGAACATCTTTGACTGTTTCCATGTGAAATTAAAAAAACAAAAAAACTGTATCACTCGAACACTCTAAGAGTTGGGTGGAATACTTACTTTTCTAATTTATTCAGTCTCTCCCTCTCTTGCTGCACATGTTTCTGTATCAAGGACGCAATGTCTCGCTCAGCATACAACGTTGCTTCCAGGTGAGCCATCGATGTAAACACTTCTGCTCTAACTAGGCCTAAACATGCCACGCAGGCAAGTAGGCCTAGCACGATCATCGAGAAAAACTCCGGCATCGAGGAACTGACACTCTTGTGTCCCATTTTTCAAAGGCACCGCTGAAGTTCAGTCAAAGTTTGCAAAGTTTTGTCAAGCGAAAGCAAAGTGGTGCTTGATATGAAAAGTACTAATAAACCGCTAGGAAACTCTCTTCGATAACTTTAGTACCAAGACTTTCTCGTTCCCAGGACTCAAGACATTTCAAGTGATGCTAGGCTACAGAGCGTTTGGGATGCGGCCTACGTGCCGAATGAAGTGTAGACTTTTCCAGCTTCAAAGCAGCCAGCGTCTGCTCCTTGGAAATGCATCGTCCTGGCACAGCAGACACAGACACGCAGGCAAGGCCTACTAGGGCCTATTTTTGGCAACAGTGGGGGAAAGCCTAGGCTGGTCCATTTTTACTGCAGAGGTAGCCAAGGTAGCTAGGCTAGTGGAGAATAAATGTGTTTTTGTTTTTTGTTTTGTTTTGTTATTTGTTTGAAGACATATATTTTGTTTGAAGTCATATATGAATGATATGATGGCTGGTTGATGGTACAGTGCCTAAAGCGGATAGCTCCGCTGAGACTTCATCAAACCACCCAGGAAAAGTTTGAAAAACTTAAGGGAGGCGGTGGGGGTTGATCTCTGTTTCTTTTTTTGTTTTTTGTTACACTTGATCTTATTGTCAACATATTTTAAATTTTGATTGCAAATAACTTTGTATACTCAACTACGCGTGGTTTTAAACTTCGGATGAGACTATAAACCGAGGCCCGTGTGCGAACGCACACAGAACATCTTGCGCACACGTTAAAAACCAGTTAAAAGCCAGATCCGCTTTTCGTAAGAGTAGGCCATTGTGTGCTGGTGGGAACAGATGACAATTTACAAAACCGCATACACACGGGGACTGGATGTAAAAAGCACATAAGTGCTTATTCCATTATCCTCGATAATTTTTTTTATTTTTAAAGAATATACATGCATGTATGAAACGTGGACTTTGGGGCGTGAAAGTGATGAAACGTGTGTTCCTACATGAATCTTCAGAAACTATCTATCTATCTATCTGTCCCGTAGTCTGACGACCGTGGGGGCACCCTCAAAGACTCAACAACCAGTTCCCTCCATTCCTCTCTCTGTTCTGCCTTTCTCAGGGTTTTGTTGAGTTCTAGGCCTGTCCATTCGCTGATGTTATCCTCCCAGCTCTTCCTTGGTCTCCCCTTTTCTTCTTCCTCCTTGGACATGCCTTGCAAAACTGTCTTTGTAATTCCTTGGGATTTTGGGACATGCCCAAAACCATTTAAGTTACGCTTTTCACGATCGTTAGAAGTTTCTCATAGGGTCCAATGGTTTGCTGGATCCTGTTATGCACGCTTTCGTTGCTTATGTGGTCTTTGTAGGAGAATGCCAAGGAGTCTCCGAAAGCATCTCATCTCCACTGCCTGTACTCTTCCTCCAAATCTGCAGTCAGGTCCATGATTCACAGGCATACAGAAATATGGATATGACAAGGGATCGCATTAGCCCTGATCTTGGAGATAAGTGAGATATTCTTATCTCTCCAGATGGTGTTTAGTTTTTGACAAAGCTGTTATTGTCTTGCAGTCCTGCATACTACTTCTGCTTGGATCCCTGGTCTGATACAATGGCTCCAGGTACTTGAAGCTTTGAACTGTTTTCCCACTTCGGGTCTTAACCCTGATATCATTGCTAATGCCGTTGGTGTTATTAGTCATCAGTTTGGGTCTTCTCTGCACTGAATTCCAAATGCCGTATGTTTTGGAGCCTTATTCAAGGTTCGTTAGGCTGGCAAGCTCTTTTTTTGATCCGCTATTCCATCAATGTCCCTCTGCGAAGCGGAGGTTTGTGATCGTTCGCCACCAATGCTGACTGATCCTTCATGATGTTTTCCATTGCATCAGCCATGATTCTCTCAAAGGAAGATGTTGAAAAAGAGTGGGTGAGAGTAGACAGCCCTGCCTTACTCCAACTGTTGTTCGAAACCTTCTCCAATGTTTTGTTGTAAATACACTGCACTGTGGCCTCGCTTACAGCTGTTTGATGACTCTGATCAGGTTGCATTGATGCTGTACAAATTCATGGTTGCCCACAAAGCTGCATGCCACACCCTGTCAAATGCCTTCTTAAAATCGATAAATACTGGTAAAGGTCCCTTTTTGATGTTGAAGGTACCGTTTACATAGAATTCTGAGGTTGAATATCTGTTCTGTTGTGCTGCGCCCTGCTCTGAAACCTGCTTGTTCCTCACATGATGGCTCTGCTTGTGGCTTCAGTCTATTCAAATTATCTGCAGCATGACCTTCTTGGGTGACATATGAGGCTGATTGTGCGGTAATTATGGCATTGTTGTAGATTTCCTTTCTTGGGAGGGTGATGATAGTGACTGTGTCCATGGTGTGGCCATTTTCCGTCTGCCAGACTTGTTGCAGATTCTTAGTAGGGCGCTGATCATGCTTCCCCTCCAGCTTGGGCCAACTCAGCTGAATGTTGTCAGCCCCTGCTGACTTCCCCTTTTTTCCCGCGATCTGACGCTGTTTCCACTTCTTCTCGAGGGTAGGGAAATGTCTGTGTCTTTGCTTTCGGTACATTAAGGACTTCTGGATCTCCTGCGGGTTTTATAGTTATACAGGTCGGAGCAGTAATCGTCCATCTATTCAGAATATCCTGGTCGTCAGTGAGACACCCCATTTTTGTCTTGGATTGTTAAAAACCTTTTCTGTTTCGTGCTAGTTTAGGTCTTTCACCAGCTGATATGCCCTTTCTTTTCTATTGTTTTTCTTGATGTTCTCCTTCAATGTCTTGGCACTGTTTCACCGATCCAATTCTCTTTTGCCTCCGTCATGGACTTCCTGATTCTTTTGTTGACCGCCCTATATTGTTCTGCTCTTTCTTTTGTTTCATTTTTCTTTTTCTTCAACTCTCTACGCTTGTCGCATAGTTGTAGGATGTTAGGTGTGACCCATGGTTTTTTGACTGGTCGGTGTTTGCCAAGAAGCTCGTTTGCTGTTTCAGTCACTGCTGTATTGAAACTATTCGTCAGTGTATCTATGTCTGAGTCTATCACAGTGAGTGCTGCAAACTTTCCACCTATCCTTGCTTGAAAAGAGAGACTCCCTCTGCTACTGGTAACCATGTAACCCAGTACCACCTGCCTCATGTGGGGAGTAAACCCAACCAAAAAATCCGACCTGGAGAGGGATGGGCTCCGCCAGGTTTGATTTGCCCAAGATACACCCATGAAAAAGACAGCCAGAATCTCCATACCGGATCGGTCGTCGCCCGGGTTACCAAGGACCGCGCCTTCTGTTGCTCATCAGGACAGATGTCGAAAGTATGCTACTGATTTAAAACGCAGCAAAATTCGTGCCAGAAACAACACCATCATTGGCACATGGAATGTACGGACACTAAGAGCTGCAGGCAAAGTGGAAGAACTGACACATGAGATGTCCAGATATCAATGGCACATCCTTGGGCTCTGCGAACTCAGGTGGAAAAACATGGGAGAAACAACGACCCAGGAAGACCACAAATTATAGTACAGTGGAAAACAGGATAAACATGAACACGGCGTGGGGTTTCTCGTTCACAAAGACACCGTGAACACCGTCATGAGCTGTCAGCCTGTGTCCAGCAGACTTATTACCATCCGCCTGAGAGCAACCCCCTTTAACATAACTATAGTACAGGCATACGCCCCTACATCAGACTGCACAGATGAAGCCGTAGAAGAATTTTATGACCAGCTACAAGAGGTTCTGAATCAAACACCCAAGAAAGACATCCTCGTTGTGCAAGGTGACTGGAACGCCAAGGTAGGAGAAGATGCATGGAAAGACTGGGAGGGCGTTTGTGGGCCACATTGTAATAACCAATCAAATGAAAGAGGCTTGAGACTCCTGGAGTTTGCCAGTAACAACCACCTCCAGCTAGTGAATACACTTGGCCCACACAAGAAATCCAGAAAATGGACATGGCATAGCCCAAATGGAGAACACCACAACCAAATAGATTACATCATGGTGAAAAGACGGTTTCAGTCTAGCGTTAACATCGCACAGACACGAAGTTTTCCAGGAGCAGACATAGGGAGTGATTATGATCTTGTGATGATGACTTTCCGACTACGTCTAAAGAAAATCCCCAAGCGGAACAACATCAGGATCAAATTTGATCTCGAGAAGCTGAAGGACCCAGAGGTATTAGAAATTTTTCAGAAACTATACTTATTTTTATTTCCGCATATTCATGTAGACCCTCTACATGAACCTGACGAAACCTCTGTAATTTCCAGGATGTTACATGAACCGTCTGTAATTTGTTTTCGGTAATGTCGTACATGAACCTGATGAAATCATTGTAATTACATGAACCTTATGAAGCAATGCTATTTGATCTTTTCCTTTACGTCCGCTACCGCAGCAGCTTTCTGTCTGTCTGTCTCTGTCTGTCTGTCTCTGTTTGTCTGTCTGTCTGTCTGTCTCTCTCTCTCTCACTCTCTCTCTCTCTCCATTTGAGAATTATATGTTTATTAAGGCATATCTCTTTTCTATAAAAAAAAAATGTTTAAACAACAAAAAACAATCTATGTATCTCTTGACATTAATGTTCAGGTCAGTTAGGGATTATGTATTGTTAAATATACACTTATCTTTTTAAATCATGTTGTTGTAGTAGTTTTTTTCTCTCTCCTTATTTTGTTGATAGTCCCTAATCAGGGCAAGGGCCAGATGAAAAAAAGTGTGCCTATGCTTATTCTGTTACCCTTGAAAAATAAAGATTCATTCATTCATTCATTCATTCATTCATTCTGTGTGTGTGTGTGTGTGTGTGTGTGTGTGTGTGTGTGTGTGTGTGTGTGTGTGTGTGTGTGTTGTTATTGTTGTTGTTGTTGTTGTTGCTTTGCTGCTGCTTCTGTTGTTGTTGATGATGTTGTTGTTTGAAAGAGTAGACCGATAGTACTGTATAGCTATAGGTTTTAATGATTGTTGTGTGTTATGACGTTGGGTGTGTGTGTGTGTGTGTGTTGTGTGTTGTGTGTGTGTGTGTGTGTGTGTGTGTGTGTGTGTCCCAAATGTTTGATTGATTTCTACAGTTTTTATTGATTGGTTTAAGGTATGACCTAACATCTTCATCCTTCCCTACGAAGGTTCTTCATTCATTCAGATTCTCACACAACAAACAATGCTTGTGTTTAGTGGTACAGAAAACAGGAAAAGAAATAACTATACATGGTAGAAGACCACATGAACTTTTGCCAGATTTTGTGGGTCACCCAATAGGCCTATCTAGAAGCACAACAAAAGCATCATATCTCTAAGACCATTGATAGTGTTCTAATGAAATCATAGGTATCTTTAAAACATTTACTTTACTCTGCGCCAGCAGGTTTTTTGTGCATGATACATGACGCTCCCCCCCAAAAAAAAAAAAAAGAAAAAAAAAGAAAGAAAAAAGAAGAAGATTAAATTGTTAACGTCATTAATTTTTGTCTAGACAGGGTGGAGATTGTGAGTGTACACCACGCATACTTTATAAAGAGTTGCTTGCCCTGTGCCTACTGTTGCTTCAAGAATTGTATTATATTTAGGTGGCCGGCGACCCTAAAGTGGAATGCTTTGCCACCACAGTCCCTAAATCAGATATCTCCGCTGGGACAATAATATAACCGGAACAACAACAACATCAGCAACGTGTGCCTACTACATAGGTACTAGACTATGAAGCAGAAGACAAACAAGTCTCCCGAATTATGGTCGAAACAGATAGCAAACAGCTCGTCTGTCACTGTAAACTTTCATCTCATGCGGCTTGTTTTGGGTTCATTGTTATTGTTTGTTTGTTTGTAATTATTTTATTTCGAGGATAATAATAATAATAATAATAATAAATGGAATTTATATAGCACTGTATCTTGCACAGACAAATCAAAGCGCTTGCACTCAACTCATTCTTACACAGTCATGCAACCAATAGCAAGTAATAATTCTAACAAGTCCAAATGCACACACACACACACACACACACACGTCATATACTTTGGCAGGGTGATAGAATTTTTGGCTGTTGAAAAGCAGGGTAATAGGATAAGTACTTATATGTTTTTGGGTGGGTTGGGTTTTTTTACATCAAGTCCCCGTTTGCATACAGCTTTTGTCATCCATTCCCACTAAGCACAAAAGGCCTATTTTTTCAAATGACGGAACGGGTTTTAACATGGGCGTTTTAAGATGTCCTGCTGCTTGCGTTCACACACGGGACCGCGGTTTACAGTCTCATCCGAAGGCCTTTCGGGGGGGAGTGGTGATGTTAACACTGATGTTAACCCCAGGGGGAAAATCCCCTTGAACAGTGTGTTGGAGGTGACTCGAACCTGGGCTTGAACCCGGGCCAGATCGCGAGCGCAACACGCAACACTCGAACTACCAGGCTATCCTATCCCATCAGCCGCATTGAGACAAGTTCACCCAGACTGTCGACACAAAGGGCTATTCTCTTGCTTTCTCCACAGCCAACACTTGGTTTACTTGGGTGTGTGTGTACAAGCGTGTGTGTGTGTGTGTGTGTGTGTGTGTGTGTGTGTACAAGCCTGTGTGTGTGTGTGTGTGTGTGTGTGTGTGTGTGTGTGTGTGTGTGTTGTGTTGTGTATGTGTGTGTGTGTGTGTGTGTGTGTGAGAGATTTCCTGTTTGCTTTTTTCCCTAGAACATAAGAGCAAAAAAACCTTCTGTTTTTGCTTTTTTGGGGGTTTTGTTGTTTAGTTCTGGGGCTTCTCTGTTTACATAAAGCGTTGCAAGACAACCATCTATGAGAACTCTCTCAGTATAAGTAAGATAATCCTTTAAAAGAATTAGTTAGCAAACCACTCAGGGCAACAACTGAATACTGTCTTCATCTACTGGAGTTTCCCCGCATGCAGCAGTTTCTACACTGTTCATTATGGGTGACAACATGTACGATAAGGTAAAGCCAGATATAAAGGTGTTCCATAACCTATAATTATCTGCTGACCCGAGTTCGATTGCCGTTCAAGAGGATTTTTCCTCTGGAGTTAACATCAGTGCTGACTCCACTCCCCCAAAAGTCCTTCGGATGAGACTGTAAACCGAGGTCCCGTGTGCGAACGCACGCAGACCATCTTAACGCACACGTTAAAACGCTTTGATTTGTTGCTTTACAAGATTCAGCGCTATATAAATTCCATACATTATTATTATTATTATTATTATTATTAAAACCCGTTCCGCTTTTCGTAAGAGTAAGCTATTGTGTGCCGGTGGGAACGGATGACAATATTTACTAAACTGCATACACACGGGGACTGGTTGAAAAAACCCACATGAGTGCTTATTCCATTATCCTCGAAATAAAAGAATATATATATATATATATATATATATATATATATATATATATATATATATATATATATATATATATATATATATATATAATAAATGAATAAATAAATAAATAAATAAATTAATTAATTAATATCGTCGTAGGGGAGCGACGCTTCAGTATGTTTCTCTACGACAGTGGCTATATTAAACAGCATTTTGCCAGGGACAATGCTCTTGCCTACGTGGTTTCTTTTACGAGCACTGAATGCGTATGGTAAACGGGATCTCAGTTTAGTGTCTCGTCGTGTGTGTGTGTGTGTGTGTGTGTGTGTCTACATTTTGTTTAATAGTCTGAATTCTCTGTCTCTGTCTCTCTGGGAACGGATGACAAAATTGACAAAACTGCATACACACACGGGGACTGGATGTAAAAAAGCACACGAGTGCCTATCCCATTACACTCGAAATAAAATAAAGAAGTAAAATAAATAAATAAATAGGCTAATAATGTCTCTGTCTGTTTCTTTGTCCCCGTCTGTCTCTCTGATTCTGTCTGTCTGTCTGTCTGTCTGTCTGTCTCTCTCTCTCTCTCTCTCTCTCTCTCTCCCCTTTTGTTTCTTTTTCTGCCTTTCTGTTCTCCTTTCTGTCTTTCTTTCACAGTGTATTGCTTTCATGTGCAGTACCACAGAATCAACGCTAGCCAGTAAGCAATGGACATGGGGCCGGAAAAAAAAAGAAAAAAAAAGAATACGCTAACAGCAAGGTGAATGAGATAAAGACAGCCAGTTAGCCAGCGAGCAGACAGTGATTAGAAGTAAATAAACAATATTATAACAATAAAAGGAAAGAAAAAGAGAAGGGAAAGAACCCCAGCAAGTGATCACCGTCAACGCTAATGCCCCTTGATGCACACATACATAGATAGGGTAATAATGATAATATATTATATGGAATTTATAATTCTAACACTCTTATCTTGTGGGGGAAAAACCACCCAACAAATCAAGGCATTCAAATCATTCATACACATGCAACGCCAACGAATTACAAAGATTATCAATATATTGAAATTTACACACACACACACACACACACACACGAAAGTAGCATACTTTAGCTGGGTATTGTATTGTATTGTGCTCCACTTAAAGTCACGGCAGATTTCTCTGCCTGAAATTCGGGCTGCTCTCCCCAGGGAGAGCGTGTAGGCATAAAAGCAACGCCACTTTTTTTTCTTTTCCTGTCTACATGTGTGTTTCGTTTCCTGTCAGAGTGGCTTTTTTCTACAGAATTTTGCCAGGGAAAAATCTCTTGTTGCCGTGGGTTCTTTTACGTGCACTGAACGAGTATTGCAACTCCGCCATGGCCGGTCCCAAGCCCAGATGAGAAAGGAGGAGGGTTGGGCTTGGGGCTAGCAACCCCACCCTGTAAAAACAAAGCTTGCAACAGAAACGCCAATAACGGACCAAGAGACTACTGCCCTGGGAGATAAAAGGAAGGGTAGAGAATAGCCCAGGACAGAGGACTCTCCCGGACTGTTGTCAGCGGCCTATGCTCCAGGGGGAGTGATGGGTCTAAGTAAGTAAGAATGAGTATTGCACATGGGACCTCGGTTTATCGTCTCATCCAAAAGACTATCACCCAGACCACCAGTCACGGTCTAGTGGATGGGGGAAAAGTTTAAGGCACAAACGGGGATCGAACCACCACACACTTGAAACCTGGACTTTTTCGCTTTCTGGGCAGGTGTGTTACCTTCAGACCACCGATGGGGTGAGTATTAAAGGCATTGACTGATTTTAGGTGTGGCAGTGGGGAAAGATCTTTTGTTGAAAATAAGTGTGTTTTAAGGCTGGATTTATATGTGTCTAAGGTATGTTGTTGGCATAATGAGGTAAGTGCTCATATGTTTGTTTTTTTAAATGAACAGTTTAAAAAAAAAGTCTGCGTTTGTCAATTTTGTCATCCGTTCCCACCGACACAAAGGGCCTACTCATCCAAAAGGCAGAACAGGTTTTAACATGTGCGCAAGATGATCCCCAGAAAACCTCCCACCGAACTTCAATGAAATAAAGGAGTACCATGTATAAAATCCTAAACGCAGAGTGTACCTAACTACATCAGTTCCTTTGATCACTAAAGTCACAAATTAGCCTAATTATTTGTCAAGAATTCTTTCTTCCATGTAATCGTATTGCCCCATATAAATCAAGCTTCGTTTTCATGGGCCCTTATGTCTGGAATGTTCTTCCCACATAACTACAAAATAGGCCTACCAGTTCCTTACAAAACTTTATTAAATACACACACACACACACGCGCGCGCGCCCGTAGGACTACACATCTTTTGTACAGTCTCAGAACTATAGATTTCGCTTTGTCTATGTTTTCTTTTACTATTGCTGTTGCTTGTGTGTGTGTGTGTGTGTGTGTGTGTGTGTGTGTTCATTTTAAGTATATAAGTACCTGTATGAAAATAACCTACTCTGTGTATCATTATTTAAAATTGTTTACAGATGTTGTGTGTGTCACTTGAGTAGATTGATAGTAGAAGGTAATCGAGATGTTAATGTGGTTTTTTGTGTGACATTTAGTAGTGTGTGTGTGTTGTGTGTTCTTTTTCTCTGATGTTTAATAATTTTCATATTCTACTGATTGTTTTGATGCGCGTATATTAACAAGGACAGACTGCAAGACTAGGCTTGGCATAAAATCTTCATCTTGCGTATAAAAAACTCATCCATTTACTTATCCCCTCTAACTTTTTCTTGTAAACTTGAAGATCAAGACGAAAACATAGAATCACAGGTGAGTGTTTGTTTACTGTTCAAAATACGTCACAGCAAAGTCATAAATAGAGTTTGTTTCTAAATTTATACTTGTAAGTTATATCCGTGTCTGATTTCGAAACTCTACTTGTAACCTCGTGACCATGACTAAGAAGATTGTCGTCAATGACTGGGAAGGGGGAACTTGGGGAGGAAGGGGTGGTGAGGACATGGGCATGTAGAGTTTCCTTGTTGAGGGTCTGTTAGGGTTACTCCATAATTTCTTCTCAATAAATACTCATGATCTTAGCACCATAAATACATTTCTATTCCATAAATATGTAAGTGGTGTGAAACGTATAACAGCAATCTTTAAGGGGGGAGAAAATGCACGTTAGATCGCAACTACAGACATCATAAGAAACTAAGTGTATTTATAGCTCAGTGTGTGCAAAAATTAATGAGGAAGTGTGGAAATATCAAGGGAGACAATTCGCAACGTGTTGTTTCCGCAGAAGAACAACAGCAGGCTTCGGCCTAGTTCAGTCTCATTCGTTGTTCATTATATACATTACAGATTGGATCATTCGGTGTGTTGAAGAATCTCTACGTGAGTTTGTGTTTCTGTCTTGTTTTAGAAGAGATTTAAATTAGCATTTCACAGATTGTACATTCTATGAGAGAGAGAGAGAGAGAGAGAGAGAGAGAGAGAGAGAGAGAGAGAGAGAGAGAGAGAGAGAGAGATTGAAAAAAACCCCAACCCAACTAATTTACTGACAATGACAATTAAATAATTTGTTTTTTTTAAAGCCTCAGATATATGTGAGTACAGACACACACACACACACACACACACACACACACACACACACACACACACACACACACACACACTGCCAGAATTTATTCTTTGATGGAAGGATTAACATAGGTCTGCCTTAAATCAAAAAGCACATGTACAGTGTGTATATGACCAGGAGAGAGGGAGGGAATGGATGTCTTTGTTTTACTTTTTTGCTCTGAATCCAATGTCTGGTTATTTCTTGAAAAATTTTCCTTTATATATGAGTATAATTTTTATGTGGTGAAGGGGATATGGGTGAGGGTGTGTAGGTGTATGTAAGTGTTGAAATGATTTAAACGGAAACTATATATCAGTTTCCTCTGTTTATATCAATTTGGTTGTTATTGTTAGTGGTGGGGGGGGTGGAGTTCTGGTTTATTTTTGCTTTTGTTTGTTTTGGGTTTTCCTTTGTTTTAGGGTGGTTTGCTTGGGGAGGGGGTACTTTGGACTCTTTTTTCCCGTCTTTTGTTAGTTCTATATTGGTATTTATTTTGGCTGTTAAAGTGTTATCAATTCTGTTTTATGTTTGTTATTGTTGCTGTTGTTGTTGTGTATGCATGTCTGTGTTTGTTTATTTGTTTGTTGTGGTTGTTCTTGTTGTTCTATCTTTTTTGTTTTGTTTTGTTCAGTTGTTTGTATGGTTGCAGGTTTGTATGTGTATGTGTGTGTGTGTTGTGTGTGTGGGGGGGGGGGGGGGGGGGGGGTAGCAGTTGGTGGTGTCTTTTTTGTTTTGTTTTGTCTTCTTTGTTTTGGTTTGGTTTTTCTTTGTTGCTTTTTTGTTTGTATTGTGGTGGATGGGTTTTCAGGAGATTTTAAAAATTTATTTGAATTGTATGGCTTAATCTTGTTCAGGTTTTTTTGTTTTTGTTTTGTTTTTAATTCCATGTATGCATATATTATTGTCTTATCTTGTTTGATTTGTATGGTTTATAATTGATTAGGTTTTTATTCTATGTCTGCGTATATATGATCTTTTTACTCTCTTTTTTCCCTTTTGATAATGATAGATGGCTTGATGAAAAAAAGCAAATGCACTGCTTATTCAATGTACCATCTGAAAATAAAAGTTTGACTTTGACACACACACACACACACACACACACACACACACACACACACACACACACACACACACACACACACACACACACTGAGTGACTCTTTAAGTGTCTTTTATTCTCTCTACACCCCCACCCCCTACCCCAACACACTTGTAGTCCTCAGAGAGAGAGAGAGAGAAGAGAGAGAGAGAGAGAGAGAGAGAGAGAGAGAGAGAGAGAGATGCCAGATGGTGGTGATAAAGAAGATACTGATTGATGACAACAAAAATCTTTATTTCTAAGGCTGGTAAGGATAAGAAATACTCATAGTCATACTGAATAAGAAATCATACATGTTGTGTGTGTGTGTGTGTGTGTGTGTGTGTGTGTGTGTGTCTGTGTATGTGTAATACACAGTGTTCTATGCCTGTATTCATAATTAAGGCATTTCGACACTTTGATAGCAAACTGGTTGAAAAGTACAGAAAGAAAATAAAAGCAGAATACATATATAATATATAATTATAAGTATATTTCTGGCATAAATCAAATGTCACATTCAATGCCATCTACTGTTAAGTTACTGGAACCAAAAACAACAGAGACTGTTATGTGGGCTAGTGAACATTTGTTTACATCTAAATAATATTAAATTGTGTGTGTCATGTGTGCCGGTGGGAACAGATGACAAAATTGACAAAACTGCGCGTACACATGGGGACTGGGTGTAAAAAAAAGCACATCTATTATCCTCAAAATAAGAGAATAACATTTAAAAAAAAAGAATAGATTAATTATTTAAACAAACTATAGTCTATACCACCCATCATTCATGACCAAACCATTACTTTCTTAGTCCCTTATCCAGCCACACAAAGTTGCCTATGTCTGAAGTTCATATATATATATATATATATATATATATATATATATATATATATATATATGAACTTCATATGGCATATATATATTATATTCATTCAGTTGTTCATTGATTCAGATGTAAACACTTTTTGATGTCAGGTTTGGAAGCAAGTATTAGACGATGAGTTACCCACCAAGTGCATACCCAGGAGGGTACCCACCCGCAGGAGGCTATCCACCCACAGGAGGCTATCCACCCGCAGGAGGCTATCCACCCGCAGGAGGCTATCCACCCACAGGCGGCTACCCACCCACAGGCGGCTACCCACCGGCTGGAGGCTATTCACAAGGGGTTGGAGGTGGATTTTCTGCTCCTGGAGGAACTGTATGTATCATAACAGTTTTGATTTTAAGAGCAATGTGTTTTTCTTAGCAACTCGTTTATAGATACGCAAACAAATTGTGTTAGAAGCAAGTGTATACCATATCCTGCTCAGCTTATGGAACTTCTTCTTGACAGTGCTAAGCCAGCAGCTTCATACTAAAGTCATCTTCTTCTTCTTCTTCTTCTTCTTCTTCTTCTTCTTCTTCTTCTTCTTCTTCTTTCTACAGCTAGAAGTGTGAAATTCATCTTTGTTGAAATTTTCGCAAATGTGCAACAGATTTTCTACATTAAGGTAGCCACATTCAAACTTCAGGGATCTTGTCTTAACATCCTTATAATATACAAGAAAAGCAGGGTAGGGTGGGATGGGATTTCAGTTGAAGGCATGAATTGACAGGTACATGAATGAAAATTTATGCAGTGCACTTGATTCACAAATTCATGTGTTTTTAATATTTATCTTTTACTGGGATGGCTTATTAAGTTATTTAGTTTATTATTCTTCAGAGGGATAAGATTCAGCCTGAGTGCAAGATTGTGTATACATACATAATTTTTGTAAATCTATCTGTATGTTGCTCTCTTACATTTTGCATTATTTGTACATTGCAGTTTGCTTGTTCATTGAAAAGATTAGTGGTACAGGGTAAGTGGCTGCAACCAAAAAACTACTTGTTTTTGTAAAGGAATGGATTCAACAAACTGAAGTATGCTTTTAAAATATATGGCATGATGTGGCATTTTTATCGTCTGTTGTGCATTAAAAAATTCCAAACCAGCCTTGTTTAATTAGTTGGTTCTTCTGTTGGATTTTTTTGGGGTTTGTTTTGCTTGTGTATGTGTACTAGTGTGTGTTGATATATGTGTGTGTGTGTGTTAATGTCAGTATGTGTGTGTGTGAGTCAGAGTGAGTGTGTATGTGTGCATGCATGTGTGTGTGTGCAAGTCTGCGCGTTTACATTTACTTCAGTTCGTCCTGTAAATGCGATCATCTTATTCATTTCTAAACCTAATTTCTCACAAAATATATATCGTATGTGACATGCTATAGTATGCATATATGGTGTTTGCGGTAATTAATGCATTCAAGCATTTTACATAATTTCTCCGTTTCTCTCGCTAGTTTGCCATGCCAACACCAGAATCAGCGGATGCTGCTGCTTACGGGGCTGCTCATGGGGGCAGCTTGCCTTACCCAGCACAGCCAGCCTATGGCGTGAGTTGCCTATGAATTTACCTGTGATTTTCAGTGAGCTTTACTACTACTACTACTACTTCTACTACTACTACTACTACTACTACTACTACTACTACTACTACTACTACTACTACTACTACTACTACTACTACTACTACTACTACTACTACTACTACTACTAATGTATGGAATTTATATAGCGCTGAATCTTGTAAAGCAACAAATCAAAGCGCTCAGATGACTTTTAAAAATATTTCTTTATTTTAAAAAATTTATGTGTGTGTATGCGGTTTTTAAAATTTTGTCATCTGTTCCCACTGGCACACAATGGCCTACTCTTTTGAACAGCGGAACAGGATTTAACGTGTGCGCAAGATGTTCTGCATGCATTCGTGCACGGGGCCTCGGTTTATAGTCTCATCTGAAGGACTTTAAGCCTTAACCTTCACTTATTTGTAAACCTGTCTACTTCTTTCTTGGTTTGAATGCCCACCTCCAGTTAACCTCTTAACTGCCCAGTGCAAGTGCACCCTACACGCCGGGGAATAAAATTCTTATGTACCACTGTTATGTTCATATCCCTCTTACTCAGAAACTACAACATGAATATTCCGGATAGTCTACCCAATGACAGTATATATATCGTAGATTACTTTAAGGCAAGCTCAAATTAGTTAGCATGATATTTAACTGCAAAAATATATTTAAAATGTAAAAATTCGACCCAAACTACAATTTTTTCATCACTACTGTCATTCTGAGTACCCCCCATCTCAATAACGTCAAACATAAGTCTAGGCCAAATCTCATTCATTGTTTTTTAAATACACGATCTCCTGAATCATACGCAATCGTTTTTATCACTGTTAGGTAAATCTACAGTTTTATTTGCCACTTTTACAGCTGTGTAAAGTTATTTATGCCTTCAACAAGAAGTGTCAGCTATTTTGAACAAGAACTTCCCAAGCAGTCATGCATAAAAACACAAAATACGAGCTAAAAAAACCGATCGTTTTTGCCACGGTTTTTGCAGCTGGATGTTGCCAAGCAACAGGAGAGTGATCTCCATTGATTTTGGAGTTCTTTCCCTTTAACTGTAGTCAAGGAAGTAGGCTTGTTTACTTTGGTTGGACACCCCAAAAATTTTCCGGGTTGTAGGCGTATAGTGTGCAGGGTAAGCCCCGGAAAATTTCCGGGGTAAGGCAGTCTAGTGGTTAAGATAATTAATCCTATCTTCCCCAGCCAAAGCCTGTGCAGAAGGTGGGGACTGCTTTAATTGTGTTTAATTTTGCCTTCAGTTTAAACTGCTTGTAATTAAGCATTTTTCCCATTGTTTTGTTTGTTCTGGCTAATTTTTTCTTCATTTTGGTGTGTGTGTGTGTGTGTGTGTCTTTTTTTTTTGGCTTAAATTTTGTGTGTGTATGTATGTGTGTGCGCGTGTGATCATATATTGTGTTTTTTTTGTAATGCTGTTCTTTTTGTGGTGTTATTCTTTTTTTTCTGAAAAGAGAAATCCAGCATGCAGTGTGTGTGTGTGCGTGTGTGTGTACGTGCATGCGTGTGTGAGCGCATGTGTGCGCGTGTGCATGCATGCATAGGGGTGTTTGTGTGTGTGTGTGGTGGGGGTTGGGGGGTGGGGGGGGTGATCGTATTTTTTTCTGTGTATGCTCTTCTTGTTTGTGCCTTGGGTTTTTGTTTTTGTTTTTGTTTTGTTTTTTGAGAGAAATCCTACATGTTCTGTCAAAGTCAAACTTTTATTTTCAGATGGTACATTGAATAAGCAGTGCATTTGCTTTTTTTTTCATCAAGCCATCTATCTATCTGTGTGTGTTATATTAATTTATTTTATTTATTCTTTTATATCAGGATAATGGAATAAGCACTCATGTGCTTTTTTACATCTAGTCCCCGTGTGTATGCGGTTTTGTAAATTTTGTCATCTGTTTCCACCGGCACACAATGTGTGTGTGCGTGTGTGTGCATGTGTGCGTGCGTGTGTGTGTGTGTGTGTGTGTGTGTGTGTGTGCTTTTTGAATCACAGGGTCAGCCTCCAGGCATGCCCTCTGCCCCAGGAGGATACCCCCCTCCTGCCCCCAGTGTGGCCATGCCCAGTGCCCCTGGCGCCATGCAGCCCACCTACAATCAGGTAAATGCTTTGTCCAGCATGTGAAAGCCCACAATATCAGCCCCAGTGAGAACACCCCAAGTCTAAATTTGCCATGACTGAAAGTGGTATTCATACAAGTGTCCGTGCGATGCCGTGCAATCATATGCAACATGAAGCGACACAGTTTAGCACAATAATACAGTGTGGTGAAACACTGCAATGCATTGCGATCAAGTGTAACGCAAGGTGACGCAGTTTAGCGCAATGTAGTGTGGTGAGACACTGTGCAAGGCAATGCAGTGCGGTGCGATGCGTCTGCCTTTGTTTCGGGCTGTGTTAAAATTGAGCGGAAGTATGAAAAGTGTCATGAATGGAGTTTTGATGATATGGGAACAACAGTGGTGAGAAACTCTTTGAGAGTTTTGGATTAATTAGCTAAGCTTAGACATGGAACAGTGCGTTAGCAAACCTTTTAGCTTTCGGAGTTTTGGACTCATCCTTTTGTTGTATTCAGCTGTTGTGTGTGGTGCTGTTTTACAGCCAGGCTATGGAGCTCCTCAACTGTACCCAGCGCAACCTCAGGCGGGTGGCTACCCTCCTCAAACTTCGGCCCCGGCTAGTTTCCTTCCTCCTGCAGGTTTTGGTGCTCCCCCAGCATCTGGAGGCTACCCTCCAAGCACTGCTCCGAACCAGTACGGAGCCCCCAGGGTGCAGGGTACCCGGCACTGTCTCCTCCGAATTATGGGTCTCCTGATTACGGTTCTGCAAATTATGGTGCTCCAGGCCAGTACGGGGCTCCAAGTGCCCCTGGAGGGCAGTATGGAGGACCCCCAACGACAGGTGGAGGTTATGGGGCACCTCCGATGACGTCCAGTTCTGCAGGACATGGATATGGGTCGTCGCCCTCATATGGGAATGTTCCTTCTGCTGCTTCGTACACTATCAGGGTGAGTTTACTTTTGCGTGGAGAATAGGGTTGGGATAGAAGAATGTACTGGATTGTTCTCTTGCAGTTTTAGATTATAGTTATTGTGTTAAGTTTAACGGTTTCAAAATATGGCTGAAGTTGCACAAAGAAAATTTTCATCATGATTTAAAAAAAAAAAGGTTACAATTGATATATTTGATACATGTTAGTAGTTTACTGCTTTTATAATATACTGTGAGAATTTTGATGAGTCAACAACAACAAAAAAGAAAAAAAAGGTAAACTATCGAAAACAGATATTCTTCTCCTATCATGATTCTAATCAGTATTGCGTATAATTTTAAAGTTGTATTGTGCGCTTTACATGTCAGATATGTCTGTGGAAAAATAATGGCATGTCCTTTTCCAGCTCCTCTCGAGGGCCGTACAGCTTGGTTTGCAGGGTTATCTCCATGGGCCACACAATCTTCCTCAGGTCGCTGTATAGCATACATCTTTGAAGAAAAAGTTCGCTAGTCTTGTTTTCTTTATCACAGGCACACTTCGGATGAGACTATAAACCGAGGCCTCGTGTTCGAACACATGCAGAACATCTTGCGCACACGTTAAATCCTGTTCCGCTTTTCGGAAGAGTAGGCCATTGTGTGCCGGTGGAAACAGATGACAAAATTTACAAAACCGCATACACACGGGGACTGGATGTAAAAAAGCACATGAGTGCTTATTCCATTATCCTTGATGTAAAAGAATAAAAAAAATAAAAAAATAAAATAAATAGAAGGAGTTCATGAGCAAGTTGCATTTGTCAAAGAAGACGAAAGCTTCAAGTGCTGTTTGTGTTTCTTTATTCCATAATTCATACTGTTTTCTGTATTGCGTCTGTTTGACAGGAGGAGGGAACTCTGAAACCTTATCCTCGCTTCAATGCTGAAGATGATGTGCAGAAGCTGAGGAAAGCTATGAAGGGATTTGGTAACTTAACTTTTTGTTTTGTTTTAATCCTATCTTTTAGCTGCATTTGAAATGGCATGTGTGTGTGTGTGTGTACTGTCATGTCTTTTATACATACATTGCCTGTGATGGTACACAGTGGATTTCTTGTTCCTTTTGATTTTGCATTAACACTAAGTCTTGCATTAAAAAGTATTGATTAAGTCTGTGACTTGGTGGTATGATATGATAGAGACGTACGGATTTCTTCCACAGAAGTATTTAAAATTTTTTTTAATTATCTGTGCAAAGGAGGTTACATAGTCGATACATGCCATAGTTGATACATGTGTTTTACTCTTGTATGTTTCTTTTTAAAACCTTTTTTCCTTGCTCTTTCTTTTATCTTTGTCTAACCTATTTCCCCTTCTCTTTCTTTTATATTTGCATGACCTATTTCCCCTTTATCTTTCTTTATGTTTGCATGACCTATTTCCTCTTCCTTTTTCTTTTATGTTGCAGACCTATTTCCCCTTTCTCTTTCTTTTATCTTTGTCTAACGTATTTCCCCTTTCTCTTTCCTCTGTCTTTGCATCACCTATTTCCCTTTCTCTTTCTTTTACCTTTGACCTATTTCCCCTTTCTCTTTTCTTTGTCTTTGCATGACCTATTTCCCCTTTCTTTCCCCTCATTCTACACCACTTCATTCACAGCTTACTGTCCCTCATACTTTTAATTATTAAATTAAAAAAAAAAAATTCAGACTTAAGATATGAAATACACGTTTCTGTCTGCAGGGACTGATGAAAAAGCCCTTATCAACATTCTCGGACACCGCAGCAATGACCAGAGGCAGAACCTGAAGCTGATGTTCAAAACCTGTTATGGCAGGGTAAGGATGTTCATCAGAGGCATGGTTTTTGTGTCGTGCAGTGTTGAGCCTTGTTCCACATAGTGTGTTTTACTGTCTCACCTGTCAGCATCACTAAGTTCGGTTTTAGCCGTCGCACCCAATGATAGTGATAGGTAGTGTGTATTTGATCAAAACTGATTGGTTTTTGCTGATTGTTTAAAAATTTTTTTTACTCAGAATGTCGTAAATCACTTCTTGAAAACATTGTGTATTTTATATTTTGGTTTGTGTTTGAAATAAGCTCTCCAAATCCTTTTGATTTGAATAACAGAGTTGCGATTACTTACCTGCTTTTGTTTTCCTCCACTGCCGTTTTACAGTCAGTCTTTGCAAATTGGCAAATGTGAATTTGCCAGTAAGTAATCAGTGGCTACCTTAATGATGGGTAAAAATGGTTGCATATGCAAAATCTCACCATTAGTAAACCTTGGAGCTCTAGCTAAGGAACAAGAGAAAAAAAAAAAGACTCTTCCAATGCAAGAACACACAGGAAAGACATGCTGTACAACTTGCAACACTCCAAACCTGCCTGCATTTAAAACCAGTCTCAAGGCTTGACGCAGTTGTGTTGACAGCCCTTTAGTTAGTTAGTTATGATTGAGAGAGTAAAAGGCAGGGAAAATAGGAAAATACATGTGCATGTGTGTGTGTTTATGTATGCTTGTATGCATGGGATCACGTAAGCATGTGAGTGCATGTTGTCCATGTATTATTTTGTGAGTATTATTTGCCTCGGTGAAAGAAATAAACGCAGTCCATGGAGTTGCTAATGCAAGATTCTGCACAATGCAAGAATGATTTATAAAGATGACAATGATGATGACAGTGATGCTGACAATGATGATAATTGTTGATGATGATGATGATGATGATGATGATATTGTTGATTATGAGGACGATGACGATGATGACAATAATGACAGTGATTATGATGATAATGATGACAATGGTGATGATGATAATGATGTCAATGATGATGATGATAATGATGATAGTCTGTAGTTCCAATATCTCTGTGAAATGTTGTGCAGGACCTGGTGCAAGACTTGAAGAGTGAGCTGAGTGGTTGTTTTGAGGACGCAATGGTAGCGTTGATGTACCGACCCGAAGAGCTGGATGCCTCTGAGCTGCGCAGAGCTATGAGGGTTTGTCAGCTTCTTGTTGTTGTTGTTTTGTGTGTGTGTGTGTGTGTGTGTTTGTTTGTGTATGTTTGTATGTTTGTGTGTGTGTGTGTTGTGTGTGTGTGTGCTGTGCGTGGCTGGATGTATCTGAACTGCACAGAGCAGTGAGGGTTTGTCAGCTTTTGTGTGTGTGTGTTGTTTAAGTGTATATGTTTGTTGTTTGTGTGTGTGTGTGCGTGCTTGCGTGTGTGGCTGGATGCGTCTGAACTGCACAGAGCATTGAGGGTTTGTCAGCTTTTGTGTGTGTGTATGTTGTTGTGTTTTGTGTATTGTTGTGTGTGTGTGTGTGGTTTTGAGTGATGTGTGTTTGTTTGTGTGTTGTGTGTGTGTAGTGTGTGTATTCGATGTTTTTGTTTGCAACCTGGAATCATTTGTGGAAATAAATGGATCCAGTGGTTACCAAATACTGAGCTGTTATAGAGAGGGAACTGCCTCAGCTGTATTCAGTGTGAGAACTCAGTTGACTTTTCTATTCTATTCTATCCTAGTCTTTTATTTTGAGGATAATGGAATAAGCAGCACTCATGTGGGTTGATTTTTACATTAAGTCCCCGTGTGTATGTAGTTTTGTTAATTTTGTCATGTTCCCACCAGCACACACTGGCTTACTCTTCTGATAAGCAGAACATGTGTACAAGATGTTCTGCATGCGTTTGCACATGGGACCTCGGTTTATAGTCTCATCCAAAGGACTTTTTGGGGAGAGTGGAGTTGGCACTGATGTTGACTCCAGAGGAAAAATCGTCTTGAATGAGATTCAAACCTGGGTTAGCAGATCACAAGCGCAATGTGACTGTAAGACTGTAAGCAGTAAGGAGTGCTTTTGATCAGAGAGCGCAGTGTGGTTGAATTAGCTTGTCCCTTAATTAAGGCACAGCTGCCTCAGCTGCTTTTTCTTAAGGAATTATTGTAAAGTGTTTTACTTCTGGTAATTATCAGTTTTGTGTGTATAAATGCTGTTTCAGCTTGTTGTCGTTGTTGTTGTGCGTTCCCCAGCTTAACACTCTAAGGGTCACCCAGAATGTGCACTCTGACTGGCTCATCCCACCTGGGAATCACTGTGAGATTGAAATTGCACACTGAGTGAGAAGTTTGCTTTTACGACTATTTTTAAGTACCTCACCATATAGGCAGCCATACTCCAACTTCAGAGGATTTTTTTCTCCTTTAAAGGAGAGTGCAGTTTGTTATGTTTAGAGTTTGTAATGGCTGAAAGCAATCTCCACACATTTTACAACATAACAACATTTTAGTGCAGGCCTTGACAATTAGCTGACATCAATAACTGACACAGCTTTTGGTCCGGGTCAACTGTTTTAGCTTGATTCGGGGTATTGGATTACTTGTTTTTCATGTTATATATTTAAAGAACACCTTGTGACTTCAATATCTTTGCAGGGATTAGGGACTGATGAGGCGGCGTTGATAGAAATTCTCTGCACTCGCTCCAACGCCCAGATACATGCTCTGACAAATGCCTATAAGCAAAGTAAGTGCACTGCCCATCACGTGCTGAGCAACAAGAGATGGGTAGTCTACAGTCTTGTGTGTGTAACTGCGTCATGTGTTTGTTGTCAAAAGCTATATGGTGGATGTAGTCCTGAAGAAAACATGCTGCGGGAGTTTGGTTAAATATTTGAAATTGTGTAATTAACAAAAACCCCTGTGTATATTGTTTAGGTTGGTTGGTGTTATCTTTGGGTGTATTGGTAAATATTAAAATCTTTATTTTTTTAAAGGTCAATTTCATTCATGTGTTTGGTGTATTTATGATAAAAATCTAAAATGTAAAAAATTGAGTATATTCATAATAAAAATTTGAATTAAAGAAAAAAAAAACACAACAAAATGAAACAAGGTTTTAGAAATACTTTAGAAATGTAGGTTCTGTTCATTTATCTTTGAAAAAAAAAGTTTTGATAAGTTCATAGTTACACTGCTAAATCGCAGCTTGCATGTTAAATGAAAGTTGTGATATTTTCCCCACACATTGAGATAATTCTGTGTTTTGTAGTGTATGGGCGCAAACTGGACCAAGACATCATCAGTGAAACGTCAGGTCATTTCCGTAAGCTGCTAGTTTCCATGTGTGCGGTAAGTTGCATTTGTTTCTTCACTTCTTTTTTAAGTTGGATTTTTTTGTTTTTACTTCTCTGTGTTGGGATAACACCACAGCTAAATTCTTCTTTTCATAAAGTGGTGAAGTTTGCAAAGACAGAACTCAAATCAGATATATTTGAGAGAGGGATGAGCACAAAAATAGAAGTATGATATAAAAAACAAAGAAAAAATAGAGGGGAGACTTTGCAATGAACCAGGAGTGTTACATTTTTATGGCCTATGGTACTAATATTTCAGCTGGTGGATTTATGTATGTCTTTCTTGTATGTGGTGATGTGATTGTGGGGGAGAGGGGGGCATGAAGGTGTAGCGTGTGGGGGTGGGGTTGGTGTGCATGGCATGGGTGTGGTGCTGTTTTGGGCAGTTAGGAATTTTTAAAAGATGCAGTTGTGCTATTTCATTATTTATTTATTTCATTTTTTCATTTTCATTCTACACTTTAATCACAGATCCTCCGTGAAATTCTCGGCTCTTCCTGGGGATGCGTGTCGACACCAAGAGACGCGCCACCTTTTTTCATGGTTTTGGTCTGCAACTGCATTTGTTTCCCTATAGAGGGCTTTTCTAAGAACTTTTGCAAGGACAATCCTTGTTGCCGTTGGTTTTTTGTCGGTTGAATATTTTGGTAACACAAACTCATTTAATTTATCAAAGTTCCTTTTAGCCCAATTTACACAATGCAATGTGGGGAAATTTCAGCAAACGGGATTCAAACCACCGCACACTTCCGAGCCAATTTTTCGCTTTCTAGACAGGCGCGTTACCTCTAGACCACCGACTATGGGCTCTTGGCAGAAAGGCACTCTGTGAAAAAGGCCATGTTATTATAATTATCGTTGTTATCATCATCATCATCATAATCATGCATCATCATCATCAGCGTCACCAGCACCGCCATCATGACTGATCTTGTGATCTGTATTTTGACAGGGTGGACGCATGGAGCATCAGCCTGTGGATCTGCAAAAAGCACAGACAGACGCACAGGTATGGTCACTGTCATGACTGGAATTAGTGTCCTTCAAGCAAAGACCCTTTATGTGATAGTGTCAAGGTGGTGGCATTGCGGGTCTGCCTTTCTGAGTGTTTTGTCTGAGTTGGTGTCTCTTGGAAAATCTGATGACCAAGAGTAACTAATAACTTCACTGCAGATTTATCGAAGTTTTTTTTTTCTTCCTCATAATCCAGCATTTTTGATGTACAGTGAATTCTTCTGGGTTAATCTTGTCTGTTGAATCTGTTAAAGCCACTTTAGGCATTTTATAGGTATGACAGAGCCCCCCTAATGACCCACTCTGTCTGTGATATAGTCCGCCGTTTCATCTGCACCTACTCCGCAAATATGTCTCACTCTCTTGGGTCAGGAGTGAGCTCCATAGTCACATCTCCGCACTAGTTAATGTGGGTGTTCTCCTGTTGGGGACAGGGGGAAGGGTGAACACAGCCTTGAGCTATGGCGAACACAGCACAGGTGCAGACGACTAGCGCGATAACAAAACTAGTTCTCGGCATCTATCTTCCACCAAGAGGGGTCGCAGGCTAGACTGGTCATCAGTTGCTCTGAAGTCGGAATGTATCTGCTGAAGCCAGTAGACAGACCACATCACACCCAGTATGGCCATGCAGATAGCGTGGCCAGCATAGAACCATGCAGATAGCAAGGCCAGCATACAGCCATGCAGATAGCAAGGTCAGCATAGGGCCATGCAGATATCTTGCCAAGCAGAGGGCCATACAAATATCTTGGCCAGCATACGGCCATGCAGATATCTTGCCAAGCAGAGGGCCATACAAATATCTTGGCCAGCATACGGCCATGCAGACATCTTGCCAAGCAGAGGGCCATACAAATATCTTGGCTAGCATACGGCCATGCAGATAGCAAGGCAAGGGAATGCCAAAGAAGAAGAATACCTGCAGCTGCTTTACTCCTGATGTCTATGTCTGGGGGCTATGGCTCTCTCTGCCAGCCAGCAACATACTCTTCTTGCTGGTGGTAAACCAGTGCTGATATGATAAAGGGTATGTGAAGAGGATTTTGTGTCTGATCGTAAGCTTTGTATCCTGTGCAGAGAGTCTACCAGGCAGGAGAGAGACGGTGGGGGACAGACGAGAACACGTTCAACATGGTGCTGGCCTCACAGAGTTACGAGCAGCTGAGGGCCGTGTTTGACGCCTACAGCCGTGTGTCGGGCAAAGACATTGAGCACGCCATCAGGAGTGAGATGTCTGGGGATCTGGCCACTGGGATGTTGACTATAGGTGAGCAGTGAGTGTGTGTGTGTACTGTGTGTGTTGTGTGTGTATGTTGTGTGTGTGTGTGCATGATGTGTGTTTGTACTGTGTGTGTTGTGTGTGTTATGTGTGTGTGTGTGTGTGTGTTCTTGTGTGTGAGTCATTGTGTACAGTGTGTGTGTGTGCGTGCATGCGTGTGTGCTTGTGTGTGAAAGATATACATTCGTGTAAATGTATACTTATGATTGCACACGTGTATATGTACTTCTTTAGCAAATATTCATTTTTGTTAAAATATTCATCGCCAGAGTGAATGTTCACTCTTGATGATATTTCAATCTATAAAAAGATGTGAGTGTAGTTTGGGGCAAAGTTTAACAAGTTTGTCATCTAAAACCACTATGATTAATTGTTTAATTGACCTGCTTTTATTTGATATTGTTTGCTACTTTCAAACTTATTGTTGTGATGTTTGCTACTTTCAAACTTATTGTTGTGATAATAGCTTTTGAGTAAGTCAGCACAGAGCATCGTTTGTTCAGTTTGGCTGAATTCCTTAATGGTTCAGTTGCCATGATAGAATGATTAAAGCCTAAACTTCTGTATGTGTGTGAAAGAAAAAATGAATGAATGCATGATTTCAAAATCTCCATTCCTGTTGCTAATGTTGTGAGGATTTGGCATGTAAGCATATACATATGACCATGTTTGTTACATGTTTATTTGCTTTTTTTAAAAAAAAATCCATGTATGTAAACATAATATAGGGAAGCACTGTCACTTACAAAATAATCATTTGTGAAATGACGAACATCAAAGTCTTGAAGAAAAGCTAGCTATTTTCTGGGCTTTTTTGTTTCTTTTTTCTGTCCGAAATCAATGATTGTATCTTTGACTGTGCAGACTATAGGTATTTTGGCAACACAATGGGTTTTTTTTGGTTTTCAGTGCGGATGATACGCAATAAACATGGATACTTTGCAGAAAGACTCTACCAATCCATGAAGGTAAGTACACCATAACTCTTCTCTCTCTGTCTGTCTGTCTGTCTGTCTCTTTGACTTCTCGTTTATTTTTGTTGACTTGAGCCCAGAATTTGATTAAATGCAGGCATGTGTGCATGTGTGTGTATGTGAAAAAACAAATGATTTTGCATTTGCTTTCTAGTTCTACATGCATGCATGTGTGGATGTGTGGTTGTGTGTGTGAGTGTGTGTGTATGTGTGTGTGTGTGGACAATTCAAGATGGTTTCTAGTTCTACATGCAAGCATGTGTATGTGTATGTGTGTGTGTGTGTGTGTGTGTGGACAAATTCAAGATGGTGGCAAAAAAGGAACAAAGTCGAAGTAATGCTCTTTGCTTGCGTCACTGTAGGCAAAAGATCTTGTATAATGCAACTTCTTTCTGTGATAGTTTTGTTTGTTTACGCTTGTTTCAGTATACAATTGCTTTGAGTAACAAAAAAATAATTATACTTTTGTTTCAGATATTTTAAAAAACAAAACAAAACCGATAACCTGTTGATGAAAAATCAGGGGGGAAAAACTGCAGGGAGTTATTAAAGGAACACAAAAGATAAAAAGGGGGAAAAAAAAAGGGTGATACTGTTCTTATGGTGACGTGCTCTCCCTAGGGCAAGCAGCCCAAGAATTTCATGCAGAGAAATCTGCCATGACTTAAAAGTAGTATACAATATACAATACAATAATACAATACACTACAACACAAAGAAAAGGGGAGAGAGAAAGAGAGAGAGAGATATATATATACAGACAGAGAAAGAGAGAGAGAGAGATACAGACACAGAGAGAAAGAGATACAGAGAGAGAGAGAGAGAGAGAGAGAGAGAGAGAGAGAGAGAGAGAGTGAGAGATACAGAGAGAGAGAGAAAGAGAGATACAGACACAGAGAGAGAGATAGAGAGAGAGAGAGAGAGAGAGAGAGAGAGAGAGAGAGAGAGAGAGAGAGAGAGAGAGATACAGAGAGGAGAGAGAGAGATACAGAGAGAGAGAGAGAGAGAGAGAGATACACAGAGAGAGAGGTACAGACAGAGAGAGAGAGATACAGAGAGAGAGAGAAAGAGATACAGAGAGAGAGAGACAGACACAGAGAGAAAGAGATACAGAGAGAGAGAGAGAGAGAGAGAGAGAGAGAGAGAGAGAGAGAGAGATACAGACAGACAGACAGAGAGAAAGAGATACAGAGAGAGAGAGATACAGACAGAAAGAGAGAGAGAGAGATACAGACAGAGAGAGAGAGAGAGATACAGACAGAGATACAGACACAGAGAGAAAGAGATACAGACAGACAGAGAGAGAGATACAGAGAGAGAGAGAGAGAGAGAGAGAGAGAGAGAGAGAGAGAGAGAGAGAGAGAGAAAGAGAGAGAGAGATATATACAGAGAGAAAGAGAGAGATACAGACAGAGAGAGAGAGAGATACAGACAGAGAGAGAAAGAGATACAGAGAGAGAGATACAGACAGAGAGAGAGAGATACAGACAGACAGAGAGAGAGAGATCAGAGAGAGAAAGAGATACAGAGAGAGAGAGAGAGAGAGAGAGAGAGAGAGAGAGAGAGAGAGAGAGGAGAGAGAGAGATAGAGAGATACAGACAGAAAGAGAGAGAGAGATACAGTCCGAGAGAGATACAGACAGACAGAGAGAGAGAGGGAGGTACAGACAGAAAGAGAGAGATACAGAGAGAGAGAGAGATACATACAGAGAGAGATAGAGACACAGACAGAAAAAGAGAGAGTGAGAGAGGTACAGACAGACAGAGAGAAGAGTATGGGGGAGTGAAGGTCGTGACTGTGAGGCAGCGTTGTGGGCTGGTGTGCAGGGCCTGGGCACGGATGACAGGACGCTGATTCGCATCATCGTGACGCGCTGTGAGGTGGACATGGTGCAGATCAAGGCGGAGTTCCAGCGCCGCTACTCCCAGTCGCTGGAGGCCTTTGTCAGGGTCAGTCCTGGCAAGCAGCACACAGACGCAGATGACGCAGATGATTTATTCAAATAGGCCTCAGCCCCTTATGAAGGGGAATGTGAACAATATTATACATAACATAAATACAGTGAAAAGTCGTTTGATCACGAAGTTGTACGTCACTTCACGAAGTGACTATTTCTCTAAACTTTGAAAGCCTTGTACAGACAGAGAGAGAGAGAGAGAGAGAGAGATTTAGTTTTATTTATTTTATTCTTTTATAATTATCGAGGATAATGGAATAAGCACTTATGTGCTTTTTTACATCCAGTCCCTGTGTGTATGCAGTTTTGTAAATTCTGTCATCTGTTCCCACCGGCGCACAAAAAGCGGAACAGGATTTAACAGGATTTAACGTGTGCGCAAGATGTTCTGCGTACGTTCGCACACGGGGCCTCGGTTTATAGTCTCATCCGAAGGACTTTTGGGGAGAGTGGAGTCTGCACTGATGTTAACTTCAGGGGAAAATATCCCCCTTGAAAGGAAATCGAACCCGGGTCATCAGAGAGAGAGAGAGATACAGACACAGAGGAGGAGGGGAGGAGGAGGGAGGAGGAGGGAGGAGGAGGGAGGGAGGGAGGGAGGGAGGGAGGGAGGGAGAGAGAGAGAGAGAGAGAGGAGAGAGAGAGAGAGGTGTGTGTTTTTGTGTATGTGTTGTGTTGTGTGTGTTTGTGGTGTATGTATGTTTTGTGTGTTTCTCTATATGTGTGGGTGCATGCATGCGCATGTGTGTGTGTGAATGTGTGTGTGTTTTCATTTCTATATTTCCACTTATGATATTAGACAGTGTGGAACACGAGATGAAAACAGGACAGTAAGAGGTACAAGTCTGTATGTGAATAAGGACTGTGTGATTGCACATAATTATACATACATACAAATATTATTGTATGTATTGTGTAAAACTTACCATAATGGGAGATTTTTGTGCACAAAATTTGGGATGCTCTTGAGTATGTCATCATAAGAACAACATCACCCTTTTTCTTTTATCCTATTTTAGTTTTTGTTTATGTTAGTTATTCTAATGTCTTTTTAAAGTTGGACTCATATAAAAAAAAAAATGTGTGCCTTTGTCTGAGGATACTGTGTTCGTGCATATGCATTTGTATATGTATTTGTGTACTTTGCTGTGTGTGTGTACATACCATTGCCAGAGTACATACATAGGTGCAATTAGTAAAAGTTGGTTCAATCCATTTTATCATGTATACAGTTGAGATCTGTTAGGCTGATCATAGTGCTAGTGAAGTTGATGTGATTTGTTTTTATTTGCTTAAAGATACATTTATGTGTGAAAGAGAAGGAGTACCATTCTAATTTTTCAGTCTATTAGCCTTTTCATGTTACATAAGCTTTAGCCAGTTTACAAGTATCGTATGTTTGGTTTCAGGACGACACTTCAGGAGATTACCGTTATCTGCTGTTGGCCCTGATCGGTGGCTCGTTCTGAATACTGCCTACACCTTTGCTGTGTAATACTCCAACCTGCTTCTGGCAGCTAGCTACATATCAGCCAATCCAGTTTATCGTTTTGGTGTTGCAGCTGCAAATGATTTTTCCTCCGTGTTCATCTCTAAACCTTTTGTCTGTGCTTGCTACCATTTACCATGAAGTTTTGGTTGGTTCTGGTTTAGCCAGATTCGCTTGTGGAGAATGTGTCTGTGAGGTGTTTTGAAAAGTTTGGATCTGTGGAGTGTTATGCTGCAGATGTCTTAGAAAATGATTTGGTTTTATCATTTCTGTGGTATTTTTATTTTATTTGTCCAACGTCATTGGAGTGTTCTGAAAAGAGCTTAAGCAAGCAATCCACAGTACCAGTCAGGATATCTGTGTAAAATTCTGTTCATGAACATTAGTTTGTGACATGTTATGTTTAAAAGCATTATGTGTTATTTCAGTGGCAAGTTTGTTTGAATATAGTGGTTTTTGTTATTTCCAAGTTGTGTGAAATAATTATATGTTTTGCTATATATACTGATATCTGTGATATACACATTTTACAACAGCAACACCTGCAATGAAGCTGGGTGCCCCATTTGTGTGTGTGTGTTTGTGTATGTGTGATTGTACATGCATACTTTTGAGCGTGTAAATTTGTGGGCTTGCATGTTCATTCATGGTTTGTTCTTTTTAGCTGTAGATATTGTGCTTACAGTTATTTGCAGATTGTATTTAACATTTTTTTTTATAAATAATACATTGTAATCTATTTTGAAGAAACTAATATTGCAAAAAACCAAAAATCATACTGTATGACTTCTACAGGCTGGATTGATACTGAAAACAATCTTTAAATTGCTGACCAAGTGCATGGAATCTTATGCATACATCAGTTATACTTTGTGGTTAAAGCTGTATTCTTTTTGTTTTGTTTGGTTTTACACCGATATTACTGCAAAAGAGTTACTTCCCATGGTTAGCATTTTGGTGTGACAAAAAATTGGAATGGAATAGGGTCAGTATAAAGAGACATACCATTACACAAAATATTTTTTTTTAAAGTTAAGGAGACAGACAGAAAAAAGATGGCGCTCCATAACTGGCTGAGGCACACTGGAAAAAAAAAAGCTAAGAAATCAGAGTAATTGTATCAGGTGTCTCTATTTTAACAGATCAGATTGTTTTCAAAGCAGATAACCAAAGACTAGCTTTACTATCAGTTTTTCTTTTTCATGGATTACTTTTTATATTAATTTCATCCACTGCCTTATAGTCATGCTGGTGTAGAAAGAAAAGTATGGATATGGACTGTCAGTGGTGAATGGACTCTCAAGAACGGTTGCATTAGGCCATGTAGTGAGTGAAAGACAGCAGAGGGGAGCATCATTCAATTCATGTAACCTCAGAAGTGAAATGCAATATTGGAGGTTATGTGTTTCCCAGTGTTCTCCTTGGTCATTATTTTTCTGAGAAAAAGTGACAGTATTTTTCAGAGAAATAGTGAGAGTAATGCTGGAATCAACCCATCTTTTCTTTGTCATAACTTGTTTTTTGTTGTTGCCTGGATAGCTAGCATATTCAATGGAGAGAGGGCAGCAATATTTTGCAAAGTTCGTTGAGTAAGTAAGTTGAGGTTTGGGGATGGATTTTAAAATTAAAAAAAAAAAATTGTTTTTAACAGCAAGTCCAAACTATGCCTCTATCCCCGAAGTTGGAATATGGCTACCTTCATGGTGGGCAAAAACAGTTGCATAGGCAAAATCTCACCATTGGTGAACTTTGAAGCTCTTGTCAGGAATGAGGAAAGAAAAAACTGACAAAAAACTATGCCTCCAATTTTGTCTTGGCATTATAGCTCAGTGGGATAGCTCAGTGGTCGGAGCACTCGCTTTCCCCCAGCCAAGTTAAGCAGCGTCGAGCGTGGTTACCAGTTGGATGGGTGACTGTTTGCGCGCCTTGGCTTCAGTACAGTTCCCCCAGTTCACCCAGCTGTAAATGGGTACCTGCCCTCTTTAGGGTCAGGGAAGGTAAAGCAGCGAGGGAGAGGAGATGGGCGCCGCCCTCAATATGCTGGCCCTAGAGAAGTGAGGTCTCTGACGCCTCGCTCCCCTACGACCATATAGGTTATGGGACACCTTTACCTTTTTACTTTTAATGCCATTGAAGACAAAACACACTATTTTGTACATGCAGACCTGAGTCATGTTAAGGGGGTTGTATTTGGGCAGGCTACAGATATGCCAGTGAAGTGACAGAGTCAGAGCTTGTTTCCTTTGTGTTTTTTATTGTAATTTTTTTGATGGAAAGATTTTGGTTCAGCTTTTTTTCAGCATTGATTATATCTATGTTGGTGATTGACCTTGTGGTGCCATTCTAAGTGTATGCCCTTTTTTCCTGGTATTTGTTTTTGTATGCATGAGCTTCTGTTTGATCCTAATGTATCTATGTGGTGCAGATATTTTATCTCTTGCTTGTATGCACATGTATACACACGCATGCACACACACACACAGAATCACACATCGCATACACACATATAAGTAAGTATTGGACATTATTTGGACAACAAATAATCAGCCCATCAGTGTTTTGCTTGAAATCAAATGGATACGTTAAAGCAGGAGAAACCATTCCAATAAAGAGTCCATGTAATGTATTACAAAGCAGGAGTGTTAGCCTGGTCTCCCGTTATTAAATGCTTGTGTGGGTCTCTTTTTTTCTTCTTCTTAATTGCTTAAGAATTTGTTGCAATGTATTTATATTGTTCATTGTTCCCAGAGTATCATTTCAAGGGGGAAAAATTGAATTTGTATTTGTTGAGAATGACAGAAGATGAGATTCAAACTAGCAGATATGAATTACCCATGTGGCAATAATCAGACCCATGTGTGATTACTGACAGGTGTGTGTGTGTGTGTATGTGTGTGTGTGTTTCAAGCACAAAATGTTTAATGGCAACACTGATGTCTGAATGTTGTTCAGAAATATTACTCTGTATTTGTCAGACAATACATAGAATAAACTGCTTTCTGTGCCAAATTCCTCTTGTGCTTTGTTTAGGCTGTCTCAGCAAAATATATGTGAGGTATTGAAGTTGTTGTGAATGTGTGACTGCATCTGTCCTGTAAATCAGATGAACTATTATGTCAGACCATTTATGTAAGACGCTTTTTTTCTTCCCCAAATGAAATCTTTTCGCTGTATGGCCATGATGAGATATCTGTATTCTGTGTCCTCTTTTAAAGCCTAGAAAAACTGCACAGGTCTTATATCTATTTGGGTCTACTTAATCCCAATTCTTTGTCCAGCTTTTGAATGGTTGCAGCAGTAGAACACCTGGAGAAGGAGAAGGACATGAAGAATGATAATAAAACAGGAAAACCCAGGCTTTTAAACAACTGTGACATAAGAGGAAAAAGACAATAGTTATTAAGTCCTGTAGAGACTTTGTAAACTGAACAAAATGACAGTTATCAACAATGTTTCAGTCATTTCCCATTTCTATGTCACGTTGTTTTAAGCCCCACCGACCACAAAGGCCACATCAGGGCTGTCACCGCATATCAGTTTCAGCAACTCCGATAACATTCACCTCAAGTTCAAAATCAGCGCCATCTAAACCTTTCAGATATCTAATACTGTGAATCAGAACAAAAAGTAAAAAACATCAAATCTTGAAGTACCTGAATTATCTTACTCTTGAAGACCAAGAAAACCAGGATGTGCTGAGGATGCCTGCCATTCCACTTAATTTATCATCCCCTCCTTACAGAAATAGCATAAAAAAGGATGATGAACACTTCAATGCACACAAAATACATTGGAAAAATGCCATATAGGCAAACTATTGCAGAAGAGACATCTTGTGCCCTTCCCTGTGTTAACAATTATGGTCGCCAGAACAAAACATGAAAAGAAAATATTTATAGGATTTGCTTGAAAAAAGGCAGGAAATGGACTGGAAAGGCAGAAAATAAGCAAGAGAGATGATAGAAAGGTAAGGAAAAAGACAGAAACAGAGTGATGGAAATGGGGAAATGTCTAGTACAAAAAATATTCCAGAAGGTGGGGATGCTACTTACACTGAAAGAGCCCCCGGCATCCCTTAAAAGCAATATGCCTTTGTCTTTCTGGTTGAATGTTGGTGCTTTAATTTATTAAAGATATGTACAACATAAACAATAACTACTCCCCCCCCTTCCCCCTGTCAACAAAACCAGTGTGCACAGAAACAGCATTCTTTTATGATACAGTTAATTAAACACATACACACAACACATATGCACATACACACGCGCACACACACAGAGTCCACTACAAAACAAAGGTAAAGTTTTTGTTTCCTCATATTTTATTCTTTTGAGATCAAAATATAAAATGATAAAACTGAGACATCTTTTCTTGCAGAAATACTGACAGTGCTCATAATACTGCAAAAGAAAATAGGTTAGATAATTATAGAGTTTATCTGAGTAGTGTGTATTTTTTCATGCCCAGAAATGCAAGGAGATAACCAAAGGCCAAAATACTGCCGCATTTCTTCGGGATGGCACTAGTTACTTACATCTTTTCTCCCCACAACAATATATATAATCTTAAAATACCAACAAATATTACAGCAGTTAAGTAAACAAACGCCCCAAATACCGACAATCACAAGCAATAGGTGAATGATTTATTTCAATATACAATGCCTAGTTCATGTGAAAAGAAAAGAGTGATATTTTTCTGTCTGCATCTGTTGGCCTTGACTGCTGATACCAGTTTTGTCATTAACCATGTTCTTTAAAGATCATGCATACTTCATGAGGTAAATTTTATTCATTTCTTTCATCTGCCTTCTCTTTTGATCAAATTGTACTTTGCTACTTCTTTGCAGATAAAGTTAGTTCTTCAGTTTAACGCCCTTCCACTAAATAGTGATATAAGACGTGTGAGTGTGCAAGTGTGTGAGTGTGTATGGGGAAGGGGGTGGGGGGTGTATTATGTGTGTGTATGTATGTACGTGTATGAGTATGCATGTGTGTGTGTGCGTGTACGTGAGTTTTTATGTGTGTGTGAGTGTGTGTGTTTGTGACAGAGAGAGAGAGAGAGAGAGAGCAGAGTTCAAATATGCATGCAACTAATTGTAGCAAGGCTGGATGAAGTTTGGGTTTATTGTTTTAAATGTATAAGTAGATGAATAAATAAATAAATAAATACATGCTTTAAAGACAACTTCAAGCAGATCAGAGTATATATATATATAAGCCTCCACCCCAAAATGACTTGGAATTCATCTCGTGTGGTTTTTGTACTCAACAGAAAATGAGGAAAATGATTTGAATGGCTGAAATTGATATTTGGCTGATTTTATTCTCTACTGTTTATGTACTAATACATTTGAAAGAAAAAACCAAGTTGCTGGATATTTTATGGTAAAAATCCTTTCTATTCAATTCCATCGAAACTGTATGGAGAAGATGAAAAAATACAGGGTGTGAAATAAACTACATGAAAACACTTAATTTTTTGTAAATTATTTTTTTAAATAGCAGATTGTATGTAATCTACAACTTGTCTGATCTGAATGCATTTTTCGTCATAAAGAAAGACCAATATACTTATGATAAGTGACAATCTGATAATGTCAAACTTCTTGAGTAGTGGAGGGTCATGATAAGTAGAAACATAATGTCAAATTGAACCACAGATAAACAACCAAAAATACGTAAAAAACAGTACTAATGCATAGACCAAAAACTTAGGAGATGGATCAGATATATCCATCTATCCATGCGTAGTCAAATAGAATACTGACTTACTCCGAGCACCATAAAATGCATCTACAGATTTAAAAAAAATCATGATAAAAGAGAAAGATCTTGGTGAACACATGGTCATAATTAACAGCTTCAAAATACAGGCCTTCAATGTCTGCGTACAAATATAATAATAATATATAAAAAAACACATACCCAACAACATTAAAGATGAATTAGTATCAAAATTCCTTTTTTCACAAAGAAAAGAATGACAGAATAAGAGTGAACAACTAGCAATTAAAATAATTTACAAAAGGTTAAATCACATGCACATATAAGCACAACTTAAGTATGAAAACAGATTCAACTTCTTGTGTTCAGTTTTTAAAAAAAATCCAGAGCAATTCAATCACTATGCTGTTTCTTTGCCTTGCTTTTCTTCAAGGACATCTGAGCATACATACGTTCAAGCACTTAATGAGCATCACAACTGTTAACTCTAGAAATGACTATGAGAACTACTTCCGACGTTAGGAGAGGGGTGTATGGAGGTGAAGTGAAGGCAGTAGATATGTTCTTTGTTGAGATAATTGTCACACAACTCTCTCTAAAGCAAGGCCAGTTTCTAATTAGAACCAAAGGGCTGAAGAGATTGATTTAATCCCAACTGTACTCTGAGGAGTACCATGTCTTGACTGTTCTAAATTTGCTCCACATCACACCGCAGTTCAATAGACTGACTTGCTTGTTTCAATCTACCTTCCCCCTCCCCACCAGGTGGGTGTCCTCATAGCAAACTTGATTATATTAATGAACAAGTTTGCTTGATTCATTTCTACTTACCAAACGAAGAAAGTGTTCATGTGATTAGTATGCCAGAGCTTGTGATAACTCTTGTTTTCCAGTTTTATAATGTTGGAAGTTATTTTTTCTTTCTTTTGTTTTTGGTTACTGTATCACCGAAGCTGCTGTAAAATCTTATGACCCATTCGTTGACTTATTTCTTCTGTTAACAATTCAAGCAACCATCATCACTCTTATTGGAACATTGAGATTCAAAAGGGTCTGCCAAGCATTTGAAAAGCAATGATGCAAACCGTGCTGTTCGGTATTCTTGTCACATAGTGGTGTTGCTTGTATACATAAATCTAAGACTGAAGATTTTAACTTTGATATACTAAAACCTGTTATAGCCGCAATAGCATACACCGCTGTTTGTAAAGTCAATCACCTGCTGTGTCACCTGAAAACGCCAGTTTGCTGAAATTGAAATGACGTGATATGACATGACATTACACCCCAGGAGCAGCTCCTTTCAGAGACATGACGACAGAGTGAGAGAAGGTGGCAGCTGCCATCACGTCACAGTCAGCGGCGTGCGCAGCGTCGCTAGTCACCGCTGAACACCAGGTGGGGAGGGAAGAGGCCGCTACAATCTCGCTGAGCGTGGCAAAAGCAAAGGCCAGCGCCACCACCAGGCCTCTGCCCTGCGGCTCTGTCCACAGGAAGGCCATGTCCTGTATGGGGGCACCGTTCTTGCCAGCGCTGTGGACATACTGTCTAGTGAAGTGCTCCTGCCCACAAAGACTGCCACCTGTGGGCAACAAAGGCCATGGGAAGTATACTCCATACCCCCCGACTCCGTTGATCATGTGCCAGCACTGTGTGAACAAGCCATGGAAGCCTACCGCTATCCTGGAATAGCAGCCTGTCCAAGCCATTCTCAGCAGAGCCAATGCTAAGCGTAGCCACGTCCACCTCACCCTCTGGCACTGCTGTGACCCTTGTGCTGCCGTCAGCTGTGCTGAGAGAAACAGTCGCAGCCTTGCCCACTGTTCTGGCAGCCACATCCTCCACAGTTCTTGCTGTGTGAACACGAAACGCCTGCAGCGAGAGATCCTTTGTGCCACGGCGCCATACCACCCCACCAAGCAGCCTCTTACTGTAGTGTACAAATCTATGAGCGCATGTGCCAAAGAACGGCACTCTCTCCATGCCTGTTCCCGTAGTCGGATCAAATCTCTCCCAATCTGTAATCTTGGGGGCAAGAGATATCTCATCACTGTCTGCACAATCCGTAATCTTCCTCCTCCTCCTCCTCTTTCATCTCTCAGCCATGCCTGGCTTGTAGCTCTAGTCTTGTCGTCCATGCAGTAGATACATTTTTGTGCTGTGGGTCTCTCCCACGGCTGGAAATTGAAGTCTACTTCCACATCGAGCCAGTCACCAGATTCCATGACAGGGTTTCGCCAGTGATGTGGGTGTCTATTCAGCTGTGGTGCATCTGACACGTCTGCCAACCGAAACTGAAGTGTACATGTCTCTTTTCTAATACATAATTATTCATTCAGCTGAAGTGCTGCTTCTGTGTCAACTTAAAAGCAACAAGAGCAAGAACAAGAACAACAACAAAAAAAAGAACCCTCACCAGATCTGCTCTATGTCACACTAAAAAAAAAAAAAAAAAAAAAAGCAAACCCCTCAATTTTTGTCCTTAAATTCTTATAAGGAAATCTCAAATGAGCAAACAAATTCTAATGCTAATTCCTCGAACAGATTATCAGTCTGTTCACACTTTGAACAGCGAAGTTTTCTTACGGCGCTAAGGGATACAACACGATTAAACTTACTGATCTACTTCAACTGCGATTCTTATCTTAATACAGCGTGGAATCGTTGTGGTTTATATAACGTTCACTGACATAGGAACCGTTCATATGTGTATCATAAAAGTATGAAAACAAGCGCGCATTATGTTCATTTTTGTGTAACATTCAATACAGCAATGCTATTCAGCATCACCACCACCACCACCACCACCACCACCAGCATCAATCAGTATGATCAAAGCTATCACAGGGAAGAAAACATCACACACTTTGACACATTTCTAGCCATTTTACAAACAAACACACACACAAACACTGGGTGCACAAAGAAGGGGAAGCTGACTTTCTTAGTTCTCATGGAAGGATCGGCTTAGACTTTCAGACCCAAAGGAGAAGCCTTCAGAATGGGTTGACTGTTGTGGCTGCTGTGGCTGTGGCTGCTGTGGCTGCTGTTGTGGCTGTGGCTGTGGCTGCGGCTGTGGCTGCTGTGCTGTTGCTGCTTTAGGTTGGTCAGGCCCCTGTCCTCCCTGTGCTGGCCTGGCTTCCTGCTGGGTGGCGCTGGCGGGCGCACCTGCTCGAGTCACAAGAGCTATTAGGTAGGACCAGACCTGACCCGACACAATATGATGATTATTATTATTATTATTATCATGTGTTATACAGTACAGTTTTTACTCCAAGGCTCTATGACTGAAGCCGAGCGATATTCCAGATGCCTGTGCTTTAGTGTCTTGTTGCAAGATGTTGTAATAATATGACTTAGAAGTGAGTACCACTGAAAAGAGCTTTTCCAGGCTTGGAAGTAGCAGATTCTTAATGGCGCTATATAAATTTCATGTATTATTATTATTATTAGTCTTTTGTTGCAAGAGGCAACAGAATAACTAAGAAATGAGCAACAGTAGAGTAAACACAGCTTTACCAGACTTTTTTTTTCTTCCTCGGCAAGAACTCTGAGTTCGCCAATGGCGAGATTTTGCATATGCAACCCTTTCCCCAGCAGGAAGGCGTATTCCTACTTCGGGGCTGGTGTCTAGACATGACAACGGTGTGTAAGCCTATGCTTTTTTAGCATGTTGTCATCCCTTCCTACTGGCATGCAAGGCTATATTCTTCCGAAAGGCGGAATGGGTTTTGACGTGTACTGTGTGCGTTTGTACATAGGAGGTTGGGTTATAAGTCTCACCCGAACGACTTTTTGGGGAACAGAGTCAGTACCGATGTTAACTCCAGGGGAAAAGTCCCCCTTGAACAGGATACGACAATATTAAACTATCAACGAAATATCAGTCGCTTGAACCTACGCCGTCAGATGGCAAACTCAATGTTCTAACCACTGGGCTACCCCGCCCCCAATGACTACACTTTAAAGTAGAAGACTTAAATTGATTAATCATACAGTTTTCTCTCCTTCGGTTTGCGTTCATTCTCAATGGAAGTAACCCATGAGGCAGACAGTGTCAGGTAGCCTACTACACTAGCACTGCTCTGCAACATGGTGTATTATACTGGAATGGGTTTCTCTAGGTCATGAATAGACATAAAAATGCGTTTACTTCAGTTGAAGTACAAATGATTGGCATTTATTGCCAAAACCCAAAATAGCCATATTGAGTTATGTACAGTATTCTTCTAGGCTGATCTATTTACAAGAAACTCTTGGGTGATTTCCTCTCCTTAGCATACCGTCTTGAACAAATTTGTTCTGTATATTTACACACATACTCTTTTCTCTCCCCATTGTAAATTCTTCCCATCTATGATACCATACAAAACTACACATCAGTGAACTATTAATAAACTGAGTGAGCATTTTTTAACCTACTTTTGCACATGCCCGCACGCATGCACGCACGCACGCGCGCGCGCACACACACACACACCTGCACAAAACACTGGAATTCAGAAATGAAACTGAGTACAAAGACAATGAATTGTACAGATAAAAGTAGAACACAATAAAAGGAAAACAGAGTATAAAAAGATATAGCTGAAAAAAGTGAACAGTGGATGTTTCAGAAAATTACAAATGCAGCAAGACAAGAGTGAACTTACAAAAGTTTCAACGTAAAGGATCACTGGAAAACGTGATGTACCCCCCCCCCCCACAAAGTAAAAATAGAATGTATTGAAAGACAAACAGAACAAGTAGAATAAACAGAATGTGTAGAAAGATAGAAAAGAACAAGCGAGAAATGAAATGCATACAAAGATAAAATTGAACAAGCGAAAAATGAAATGTATAGAAAGACAGAACAGAACGGGCGAAAAATGAAATATATACAAAGACAAAATGGAACGAATGAATAATGGATTGTATACACAGGCACTGAACAAGCGAAACAACGAAATGTATAGAAAGACAGAACAGAATAAGTGAAAAAAGAAATGCATACAAAGACAAAATGGAACGAATGAATAATGACTTGTATACACAGGCACTGAACAAGCGAAACAACGAAATGTATAGAAAGACAGAACAGAATAAGGGAAAAATGAAATGCATACCAAGATAAAACGGAACAAACAAAAAATGAAATGCATAGAAAAACAGAACGAGCGAATAATAAATCGTATAGAAAGACTCAGTGGTCAGAGCACTCGCTTTCCCTAGCTAAGGTTAAGCAGCATTAAGTGTGGTTACCACTTGAATGAGTGACCATTTGCGCGTCTTGGCTTCAGTACAGTCCCTCAATTCACCCAGCTGTAAATGGGTACCTGCCTCTTTAGGGTCAGGGAAGGTAAAGTAGCGAGGGAGAGGAGATGGAAGCCGCCCTCAATATGCTGGCCCCTAGAGAAGTGAGGTCTATCAGAGACCACACAGGTCACGGGACACCTTTTCCTTTTATAGAAAGACAGAACAGAGCAATTAGAGAATGAAATGTATAGAAAGGTAAAACAGAACAAGTAGAAAATGGAATGTGTTGAAAGAAAACAAAACGAGTGGATATGGAAAGTGTAGAAAGAACAGAACAAGTAGAAACAGGAAGGTATAGAAAGAAAAGAATAGAAAGATAGAAAAGAACAAGTAGAAAATGAAATATGTTGACAGATAGAACAGAAGAAGTAGAAAAAGGAATGTACAGAAGGATAAACAGAAAGAACAAGTAGAAAATGGAAAGTGTAGAAAGATAGAACAGAACAAGTAGATAACGGAATGTGTAGAAAGAAAGAACAGAACGAGTGAAAAATGGAATGTATTTGTCAGAACAGAACGAGTGAAAACTGGAATGTATTTGTCAGAACAGAACGAGTGGAAAATGGAATGAATAGGAAGAAACTAAAAAGGTGAAATGGAATGTGTTAGAAAGTTGATTTTTTTCGACAAGTAGAAAATGAAGTAAAAGGTAAAGGTGTCCCATAACTTATAAGGTCGTAAGGGAGCGAGGTGTCAGAGACCTCACTTCTCTTGGGGCCAGCGTACTGAGGGCGGCGCCCAACTCCTCTCTCTCTCCCTCGCTGCTTTACCTTCCCTGACTCTAAAGAGGCAGGTACCCATTTACAGCTGGGTGAACTGGGGGACTGTACTGAAGCCAAGGTGCGCAAACGGTCACCCATCCAAGTGGTAACCATGCTTGATGCTGCATAACCTTGGCTGGGGGAAAGCGAGTGCTCCGACCATTGAGCTATCCCGTCCCCAGAAAATGAAGTGCAAACAGGAAAATGGAATGTTTAGAAAGAGAATACACGATAAGTAGAAAATGAAGTGCAGATAGGAAAATGGAATGTTTAGAAAGATAATACACACGTAGAAAATGAAGTGCAAACAGGAAAATGGAATGTTTAGAAAGATAATACACGACAAGTAGAAAATGAAGCACAAACAGGAAAATAGAATGTTTATAAAGATAATACACGACAAGAAGAAAATGAAGCACGAACAGGAAAATAGAATGTTTACAAAGATAATACACGACAAGTAGAAAATGAAGTGCAAACAGGAAAATAGAAATACAAGTGCACACTGGAATGCAAAGAAAAGAAAAATACAACAAAGCAAAGGAAAAATGGACTGCAAAGAAATACAACATACAAAAAATGTGAAAAGAAATACCTCCAAATGTAAGTAGAAAGGATATAAATACAACAGGATACAAGTGGAGGCACAGAAAGCACAAGATTTTAAAAGATATAAAATACAAGATATAGGGATAAGGCACAAACATACAGGACTGAGGTGGAATGCATAGGAATACATGACCACAAAGACCAAGATGTGGTCAAGAATTACTACGCATCTCAAACTGGCGCTAGTCAGAAAGGATGGTTAACAACAGGGATATCCAATATTATCACCACGATACAAACCTTGTAGGTAGCAGATTAGTTTTAAGTGCAGTGGAGCAAGGACAGCGAGCGTACTTAGCAAGCCAGTGAAACAGCCGCCACCCAAAGCCAGTGCACACTGGAGATGGCACCGCGTGCAACTGAGCTCAGCCATCAGATATGTACAAAGAGATTAAGGAAAGAATACTTTCGTCTTGATAGAAATGCACTTTTTTCTGTTCTTGATGATTATTCTCCCGATTTGGATGAAGAGTTAAAGCCTTTTAATGCACTTATTTATAATAACTTCCTTTACCATGTTAACTTGTCGCAGATAAGCATATATATATATATATAATATATATATATATATATAATATATATATATATATATATAAATATATATATATATATAATAGCTGACTTGGTTAAATGAACTAAATAAAACCTATCTGCTTTATTTTTCTAAAGCAAATTTTGGGATTCAAATCTGTCTCGCTTTTTCTTTTCTTGTTCTTTTTGATACAATACGCAACATCTTGAGCATGTGTATAATTTGGTACAGGATTTATTCCAAAATTGAGTCTTGCTAGTTACGGCCGAAGTCAAACCAATTACAACCGTATGCTAAACTGGCAAATGTTCATCCAAATTGACTACCCTCACCACAAAAGGGGGGGAAACCAAAAACCCCCCACGAGAGAAAAAACAAAAATCTTTCCTAGAATCTGATGCCTGAGCGTTACAGCAGCGGTAATCCACCAGTCGAGCAAATCACTGAATGTATGAATGATTATACAATACCTCAGTAGCTGTCCCCTCTGTGCCCCTGTTGGCTACGCTCTGCGCTCCCTACAGCCCCGTTGGCATCATACACTGTCACAGCCGTGGAGTCTGGAGCGCGCCTCCACACCCCCCGCCTCCTGGGAAGGGAGGGGATGCCAGCGCCTGAGGCCTGACGACTACTGCTCTTAGACCTAAAGTCATACGACGTACTTGGGCGCGGCTGTCCCGTGAAGGGGAATTTCTGGAAGTAAGCGCCTTCCCGCACGGGGTCTGCCTCCTCGCCTACTCCGGGGTACCTGCAGTAGTGAGTGAGTATGATGAATGACGTGGTGTCCAGAGAACGAGAGAAGTGAGGATCATGATGGTGATGATGGTGATGAGGATAATGGTGATGGTGATAAGGACGAAGGCGACGATGATGATGATAACGTTTATTTTCTTTAAAAAAACCCTTAAATGGTAACAGAGATACTTTGACATTCCCCTCGCCCCCCCTCTCTCCAGCCTCTTGTAATAAGTACAATTTCATTCAAAACACACACACACACACACACGCACGCACGCACGCGCGCACACACACACACACACACACACACACACACACACACACACACACACACACACACACACACACACACACACAAGTACAAATAGAAAAGACAAAAAAAAATCGCAAATAAATATACAAGCAGACAAACCAAACCAAACTGAACCAAACTAAAACACAGCCATCTCCCTTCCTCCATGCCCCTCCCAAGACAAAAGGAATCCAAGCAAACTATAAAGGTGGCTTGGCAGTCAAGAGGTAACGCATCTGCCTAGAGAGCGAAAAGTTCGTGTTTGAAGTGTGTGGTGGTTCGATCCCCGTTTGTGCCCGAAACTTTTTCCCCATCCACGGTAGTCTGAGTATTAGTCTTTTGGATGAGACAATAAACCAACGTCCCGTGTGCAACATTTAGCGCACGTAAAAGAACCCACGGCATCAAGAGAGTTGTCCCTGGCAAAATTCTGTAGAAAGAAAAGCCACTCTAAGAGGGAAACAAAAACATTCTGCAGAGGAAAAATTAATGAAATAAAATTGGTGCTGCTGCTCTTGTGGAGACACGCTCTCCCCGGGGAGAGCGGCCCGAATTTCACGCAGATAAATGTGCCGTGACTTAAAGTGGTATACAATACAGTATAATGCATGAGAGCGTATGCAAGCATATAATTATCTGCTTTCAGCGTTATTATACAAAATATGGAAAAAGGATAACGAAACCTACCAATAAACCGATTCAGTGCAAACACTTCAAAAAGCAGGCTGTCATTTAATGGGAAATAAAGGGCAAAACAGAACATTACCTAGGTAAAAATAATAGTACTGTACTGTATGTTTGTCCGTCGTGTCCGACGATGACCTCTAAAACAGCAGAGGAGGCAGCTGCTGTTTTGGAAACTGGGAAGAAATTTGATTATAGTGGAGATGCCTTGCCCACAGCACATCCCCACTCTCTCGGCCAAGTGGGCATAAGGACAGTCAGCGTTGGAGATGCTCTCCAAAGGCCAACCAGCCCCCAGGGCTGCAGCACATAAGGACTGTGCGAGTTAAGCCTCCTAGTCAGAGAGTCATAGTCGATCACTAAAGACTAAGCTGTAAAGTGGAATTCCATGAGTGGGAAAGCCACTGGTCATACAGCCTCTCACTTTGCTGTTGCCCCCCAGCGTCAATGGTTTAATCAAGAACTGTGATAAAGCCCAGGCGCTGACGGCATAGTAAGACTAGCTAAAAGAGAGCTAAATAGCACTCAAATCTCGTGTGTGTGTGTGTGTGTGTGTGTGTGTGTGTGTGTGTGTGAGAGAGAGAGAGAGAGAGAGAGAGAGAGAGAGAGAGAGAGAGAGAGCGAGAGAGAGAGAGAGAGAGAGAGAGAGAGAGAGAGAGAGAGAGAGAGAGAGAGAGAGAGAGAGAGAGAGAGAGCGAGAGAGAGAGAGAGAGAGAATTGCTATTATTTTCGCTGTTGTTACAGGGATTATTAAGTGTTACTTTGCACCCGAAGGTGGACAGACAACCCAGTTTCAACTAAACATATGTTTTTCTCATGTATTTACCAGGGGTTCTGATAACGATGTGTAGGCAAATCCTCCACTTGTTGTCTAAATTCGCTTGTCTGCACACAAACATACAGGCAAGCATGTACAAGTCACCCACCACGCACGCACGCGCGCGCGCGCGCGCACACACAAATATACACACACACGCACACACTCACTTACTCACACACACATACTCACTCAATCACTCACTCACCTACTCACTCACACACACACGCGCGCGCACACACAATGATTATGTGCGCACGAACATACACAGAGACTAAAAAATGGACATCAGACATGAAAAGCAACTATTTTCTCCTAAAAGTGCAAGTTCTCGACCTGACAGATATAAAGGCTAACACACACACACACACACACACACACACACACACACACACACACACACACACACACACACACAGCGTA
>CM054134.1:84051042-84058542 GCA_028751875.1 Rapana venosa | reverse complement strand
TTTTTTTAAAGGTGGAATAGAATTTTACGTGTGTGCCACACTGTCTAGGCAAGTCTTTACGCAGTGGACCCTGGTTGAGCCTCATCCATAAAACTGGAACTGGATTGGAGTTTGCTGAATAAAGTAATGTTGGTTCTAAAGAGAGAGTCTTCTAATCGTAACCGTAAGAATAAAATGTCCTGCATATTGAGCTAACCTCTTTGAATATCTAGGTTAAACACTCTGCTCTTTGGTTCCAGACGATTTTTACAAGTAGTCTAGTAGTACTCTCCTCTATCCATACCCAGTGAACCTTTTATCTCTAGGGGCCTTATGATACCAAACATACACCTTACTTTATTATGATACAGGAATGTGTAAATCGCTGCATATCACAACATACGAATTAAGTCTTGTTGCGTGAATATTCAGCAGTGTTTACATTTGAATCAGTAAATGTGTGTGTGTGTGTGTGTGTGTGAGAGAGGGAGAGAGAGAGAGAGAGAGAGAGAGAGAGAGAGAGAGAGAGAGAGAGAGAGAGAGAGAGAGAGAGAGAGAGAGAGAGTGCGTGCACGCGTACGCGTATGCACATGTGAGTATAACTCTAGCAATGGCAACCTCACAGACACAGACACATACACACACTACCCCTATCTGTTAAAATCAGAATGCTGCTGTTTCTGCAACTTTCATGAGAAGGGAAGGGAAGCGAAAGGCAGAGCAATAAGCGGGACGGCACCGCATGAGCTATATCAATCGATCGACAGAGCCCTGTGATCAATCGATACCGCCACAGGCCACACAGCTCCCCATGCACAGACAGGTTTTTCCACTGCACCCTCTCTGAAGACTTGCTTTTGAAGTGTTCACGAAAGAGTTGTTGACCTTACTTAATCAGGATAAGCTAGTCTATTGTCATTGTTTGGCTTCTTTAAATGAGAGAAGAAACGGAGGCCCTTCTGTGCAACATGCATTTCGCGCAAGTAAAAGAACTGCCAGTAACAACGGGGTTGTTGTCCCAGACAAAATTCTGCTTAAAAAGTCCCAAAATCTTACGAACAAACAAACACTGTCGGCAGTAGAAAGGTGGCACCTTATTATGACCACGTACGTGCACTTTCCAGAGACAGTTGCCTAAATTACATAAAGAGAACTGCGTGGTCCATAACAACGATACAACACAGCACAATGCTGTGTAATGCAATGCCATACAATGCAATACAAAATGGCAATGCAATACTTGCTGGACATGTTATAAAACTTCAGAAAGAATAGCTTTGAGTGTAACTAATCTCGACACAAACTGTTCTGGGCAAGCGGACTGTACATCGCGTTGAACATGACAATACATATCTCAGACTTTACGAAGTCACCGCTCCTTGTGGAAAAAGGGGGCCCCTTAAACTTGGCAGAAGTAGGATACACCCCCACCCACCTCCTCGTCTCCTTCCCAAACTCTTGATTCACTCTCCCTGCTTTTACTGTCTGTGTGCATATGATTTGCAAATCTATGTTAGTTAATTTTTTTTAATTTTTATAATACAGGTCTTCTGAAGCTTTAACTTGTAATCGACACTACTGTGCAAATTGTACGACAAATATTATGATTCAGGCATCCAGACGTTCACTAAAGGTCTAGTGGAATGGGGCTAGTGGGGTGGGGAAGTAAGGGCAACAATCTGGCTGGAGCAAGATTTGAACCCTCGACACACGGACCGTTCTCTTGCTCCCTTCAGCCCCGTTATTTCTATTACGCTACCAGTCAAAACTGACCGTCCAGTCTATAAGACTTATTCTGACTAAAGACTTGCATTTCAGTGCATCGCAGTTACGTTTCAAGACAAGTGTATGTACTGTCTTATGAAGACAGTGCTAGAATCAAACAGACATTTCAGAATTAGTTGTTTCTTGGCTCTCTCTCTCTCTTGAAACAGCTACAGTGCAATTTTCACTACAGAGAGATTAAAAAAAAAAAGATTAAAAAAACAAACAGCTACGAAACAACCAGTATCAATGATAATCTGTTCACTCCTCATTATGATTAAGCCCAGTCTCAAGTGTGTTTAAAGTCATGAAATGGACATTGCAAATTAATCAATTCAGCTCACGAAGGAAAACAAATTAAAATAAAAGCAAAGACAAAGTCCCCCCCAAAAAAAAACCAAAAAGAGAGAAGAAAAACAAAGAAACAGTTTTTTTGAAAAAAGCACAAAATCCCCGAAATAAAACAAAAACAAAACAAAACAACACACACAGAGTAATTTTGGTTTGGTGTATCTGTTGTAACTATTGCGCAATTCATTCCTTTCAAGTGAGTAAAATGACATGGCAGGTCTACTTTTGTAATCTCTCATAGTCCATAGCAAACAAAGACGGTCACTATGTAGTCCACTCGACCTGAACACCAAGCGGGCCAGACTTAAGGATCAAGCTACTTATTGGCCTTTCAGGTCTAACACCAATACAGTGGTCACTAACTCCCCCCCTCCCCCCCAATTGTCTACTTCTTGTCCCCCTATCCCCATTTACTCTAGCGTTCCCTCCCCACACTCTTCCCTACCCCTCTGCCCCTTACTGGGTACCTGTGTTCTCTAATGGCTGAAAACTTCCCGAGAAACCGATATGGCACAGTCCATACCCACACACCACAAGAGAGAGAGAGAGAGAGAGAGAGAGAGAGAGCATCAGCCAGAAAGAATGTTATCTAATCTTTCACAGGAACAAGACTGGTCCCTGTTCACTACTAGAACACGGTGATTTACTTTCATGCCAACATTTTTTTGCGGGAATTCCACTAGATTCAAAGAAAATTTCTCTACACAAAGTGAATAGTTATTATGCCCTTACACAATAAGGATCAAGTGGAAAGTATACAAATGATTATCTTATCCACTGTAGTCATTGCATGTGGCATTAGCTGGACTGCCTTTTCCACCGTGGTCAAGTTGGTATTACCTTTGGAGAAAAAAAGAAACCCACAGCAGTACTGAACGTGTCCTGTCTTCAAAAGTTAACGCATAGACCGACCGACCACTAAGCAATCTACTTAGGCCGCTAGTGTGCTCAGCACAAACCCCAAGGATCAAACAACTTTGCTAGCATTTTCAGTCACGGGACTGAGCAAACGATAGCTTTTATTCTCTGTTCGGTCCTGTATGCCGTTCTCCCTACCTCCCTGTTCCATGCTTTCTCTCTCCTCTTTTGCATGCGATGTTAGCCCAACTTTTTTTTTTTCAAGACAATCTTTTATTTCGGAGGAAACAACATCTTTTATTTTGAGGAGAATGGAATAAGCACTCGTGCACTTTATCATTTTTTTACAACTAGTTCCCGAGCGCACGCGGTTTTGTAAATTCTGTCATCCGTTCCCACCGGCACACAATGGCCTAGTCTTCTGAAAGGTGGGACAGATTTTAACGTGTGTGCAATATATTCTGCATGCGTTCACACATGGGAGCTCGGTTTATAGTCTCAACCGATGGACTTTTGGGGTAGTGGAGTCGACAATGATGTTAACTCCAGGAGTAAATCCCCTTGAGCGGTTGTGGCTCGAACCCGGGCCGTCAGATCGCACGCAGAGTGCTCTATCCACATGGCTATTCCGTCCTCTGTGTGTGTGTGTGTGTGTGTGTGTGTGTGTGCGTGCGTGCGTGCGTGCGTGCGTGCGTGCGTGCGCGCGCGCGCGAGTGTGTGTGTGTGTGTGTGTGTGTGATGTGCGTTTACATTCCAGACAATAAAAACATGGACCGTATGTAACGCTTATCATAATATAATTTTAGATAAAACACTATCCACATACGATCTGCTGGGTTCTCACATCTACACTCACAAATGTGGTTCTACATTTCAACTGACCCCCCCCCCCCCCCCACTCAAACAAAACAACCCCCCCCCCAAAAAAAAAACACCCCCACACTCCAAACAACAAAACCCCAACAAACTGTAAACGAAACAAAACAAACAAAAGCAACAACTACAACAAACAAAAACAAAACAACAACCCTAAACAACCCCCCCCCCCCCCCAAACCAGAATCCAAACAACACACACACACACACGCACGCACGCACGCACGCCACGCACGCACACACACACACACACACACACACACACACACACACACACACACACACACACAACCCATTAGCCAACCAATCCCCGGCCCCTGTCAAGTTAGTTTTCGCTTTCATTGTCCTGTCTCTTATAGTGCAACTTTTACAAAACTTTTCTCCCTGTTGCGACGATTATTCCTGTCAGGCAAATTAGACAAAGCACTCACATTTTGAGACAAAACTTAAAAAGAACAACTTACCATTACTATTATTATTGTTATTATTAGCTCTGATTCTTAAGGATCCTCCATACAGTTTGGCAAACAGATAATAAAATTGACAGTTTGGGGCGATCTGAAGTTTGATATCGTAAACTGATGAATTATTAAGCTCGCTGATGCTTGGCTTTAGGTTATTTACAAAAAAGTGAATGCAGTATGATGAAGAGCCCCAGGGAAAAAAATATCCCAACCAAATGTAACAGAAAAGAAACTGGATAAGAAAGGGGATAGGTGGGAGTATAAAAGCTGGTGGAAAGTATTGTCTTGATTAATTGTGACCTAGTGATTAGTTTAAAAAGAAATGAATGTTAGGACGAGTTCTGGGGTAAAAAAACATATAGATTCTCACTACCACACCCCTCTGTTATTGTTCCATAAAGCTTATTTGAGGTGGGGATGGTGGAGGTAAGGCAGACACTTCTCCTTTACTATAGTCTTTGGTGCCTGTGTTGGTGTACATCAAATAGCAAAGCCACTGGATATATCTATATATGGTAGTTTTATAAGAAACGTAAAGTAACATGTACTTACACAACAGGAAAAACTAACAGAAATCAGAATACTCCAGTCTTGTTATTTCGCAGAAGTTAGGCACAATTTCACACACAGATTTGATATTTTACAGGCGGTCAAAACGATTGATTCTGTGCAGTCGACACTTTCCAAGCTTTCAATTTAATTAATCACAAGTGGCTGGTATTGACCCATCACCCACTTAACATAAAAAAGTAAACATCAGTTTTAATCTCCTATTTAAAACTTTCTTCTGCTGCTAAGAGTGACACGTCTCCTTCGAGAAGCTGTAGTTTTGTATGTCAAGCTATGTCATCAGTGTTGAAAAATGTCACCATGTTCACAAACAGCCTTTACGTTAAAAGAATGATGACTTGTTTCAATTACGTCAAATAAGCGCGTGAGCCTGTTCCTCTTGACAATGCTAATGCAGGAACAATAAAGCAAAATTGATATACAGCTTAGAACCGAAACATCTTCAATGACATAAAAAAACACAAAACAAATTCATATTGGTATTTCTCTTACGTCACAGAAAGAGTTTCTTGATCTTAGCTATACGAATCTTTTGTTAAAACAGCTATAGCTGTCTGGGGCTTTAAATAGTCTACAAAAACTGGCAGAACCTAGACTGGAACAAATGAAAGCATGGCGTAGCAGACGACTTTTCTTTCGACTAGTTTGAGCCTCTTCCCTTCTCATGCACTTACCTGAGAAAATTGCCTGGCTCAGACCATCTGCTGGAAAGCAAAGAACATTCCAATGTGGTTGAAAATTGCTTTCGTCACCCCGTACATCAACCATTGTTGTAAACGAGTTTGAACTTTTGTTTCCTCAAAACATTGTTTGGAACTGTTCAGTGGGTGTAGGGCTCCGACCGTTTCACCGCAGAGAGTGAGACTGGATTCATACTTGCGTTGTAACATGCTACATGATTGGTTGAGAGAGTTTCTAAGGAAGCCAGCGGTGACGCACTCGGCGACTAAAACGAGGCAGTTAGGCTGAGAGAGGGAATTTCGTTCGATTTGATGCTGAAGTAATAATGGTAAACTTTGTGAGCTGGAGAAGTCTGTGATCTAACTGTTTAGTTTGAAAACTTCCGACAGGATTGTGTGTTGGTTCAGATTATCCGGGGACAGATCAGCGCACTGGTTAGAGCATTTGACTCGTCGAAGGAGTCACGGAGGAGGGCACAGAGCCGGAGGTTCGAGTCGAAGCAAAGCTATTCAGCCAGGGGAATTTATTTATTTTTAAAGCTGGCATCAGCTCTGATTCTGCTGTGATTCCGTTCTCCCTGTTTTGACGTCATCCCGCAGCAAGTCTTTCACATAGGACTGTAAATTGAGGCTCTTTATACAAAAGCACATAATAATAATTTTTTTAGGATAGCGCGCAGTCCGACTCAGGTCCGTTGAAGGATAGGCCAGCTAAGGCCAGTGGTATGGACAGCACGAGCATATAATTTTCGCACCGTAGGGTTTAAATGAAGACCTTGAGCGTTGGTGTAGCACAATTCAGAAAAAAAACCTGCAAACAAAAAAACGCAAATATCGAAACAATGTTTAAAAGGGGGGGAGGGGGGGGGGGGGGGGGGGGGTTGTAGCCTGGTCAGTTGTATTAGCTTTACGTTTGCGATTTGTCGGCCCAGGATCCAGCCTGGGTTCGAGCCACCACAGAGACGCCTGTTCAAAGGGTTTTCTCCCTAGAGTTAACATCATTACTGACTCCAGTCCCCCCCCGAAAGTCCTTCGGAGGAAACTATAAACTGAGGTCCCTTGTGCGCACATGTTAAAACCCGTTCTGGCTTTTGGAAGAGTAGGCCATTCTTTGGGGTAAGAACGGATAACAAAAACATTTAAAAAGAAAAAAATAACATGCTCACTGATGTCGTGTTTAGGCATCATCACTGAAGTCGGGGGCTTTGTGTCTTTTCTCGTTCCTCCACAGTCATTCAGTTGAGTATCGCTAATGAACTCTTACATCTATACTGATTTTGAAAACAGAAAAGCAAATGTACACCTTTGAGAAGAACATTCTTTCCCTTGCAATTTTGCTGTCTTTTTATTTGATATCGAACGAATGGGATTGTCAAGTTTTGTAGACTAAGACAAACGATAGTTTTTAACTTAGCGCGAGCACATTCGCGCGCGCGCGCGCGCGCGTGTGTGTGTGTGTGTGCGCTTGCTTGCTTGCTTGCTTGCTTGCATTTGTGTGAGTGAGTGTGTGTGTATGTGTACGCGCCTGTGTTCTTTTTTCAATTTCACATTGTCTTATCTTGCCCACAGTGAGACATGGACGTGAAGTATCTGAAGAAAACGGTGGGGGACCCTCTGACTAAGTGTCTGGCCGAGGTGTGTGAAAAACAGCCGGCCGACCCAATAGAGTACATCAGCCAATGGCTGTACAAATACGTGGACAACAAGAAATATGCAGAACAGGTCAGTCAACGACGACACCAAATTTATCCCTGCGTAATGTTATTTGCTGTTGGTGCAAAACTTGGATGTAAGTTTAAAAGCGTTTTTAGAAAAGAAACACTAACTGTGAGAGTCAAAAGCACTAGGCTATCGCTGGTCTAACTTTTAGAGAGGAGCAAAATTAACTCTCTCTCTCTCTCTCTCTCTCTCTCTCTCTCTGTGCGTGCGTGCGTGCGCGCGCGCGTGTGTGTGTGAACC
>CM054134.1:84036042-84046042 GCA_028751875.1 Rapana venosa | reverse complement strand
CTTCTTTCATTGTTATAGCCCGACACATTGCTTTTGTTGACCTTTTGCAAATATTATTGCTTTAGTTCCTTTACACCTACCAACACCCCCCCCCCCAAAAAAAAAACCCCAACAACAACAACAAACAAACCAACCAACAACCAAAAACAAAACAAAACACCCACACACCAAAACAAACAAAAACAACAACAACAAAACACCCAAACAAACACACACACTAAACTGAAGAACTAAACTGAAGAAACAAACAGACAAACAAACAAAACAACAGCAACAACAAACAAACAACAAACAAACAAGAACGGCAACAAAACCCTATACCAAACAAAACAAAACAAAATAAGTCTTTACGAAAAAAAAGAAGTTATGTGTATGCTCATGTTTCTAAAAGTATACAAGCATTACAATTCGTAGGATGTTGACAATGATATCATCAGGCTCCCTCAATACAACCCTCTCCAGATGGGTTTTTTGAGTTACAGCTGCATCACATTTTTTGCCTTCCCTGTGGATCAATAAACTGATAGTTTTATTTTGTACTGTTTTTATTGCATGATGATGAATGACAATGAGGATGACGTAATGAAACAGAAATTAAAACACATTTTATGTGGAATAACTGGAAGAAGTTTTGGGTACATAAATCAAGTATTGATATTTGCTGCTTTTTACAAAAAACAAAACAAAACAAAACTAACCAAAAAACCCCAACTACCCCAAAATACCTATTTTTCAGTTAAATTCACTGGCTGGGCTCTTAGCTGATTTAATCACTGCATTCTTTGTGCTATTGACATTTGTGTTGCTTTTGAAACAGCTCGTCATGTTTGTTGTCTTCACTGCCAGAATGTAAGAAAGTGCCATAGACATGTTCAGTCAGTTTTTACGTGATGTATTTGAAAAATAAAGGATAAGTTGCAATAAACTCATCAAAATTATGATTTGAATATTTTTGTGGGCAGACTTTAATATGATATCATTGTGTTTTGGTCCTTTGTTATTCATGATATTTGTTTTGCTTTTAGACTTGACTATAACTTAAATCACCGTTCTTTCTTTTCTTTGTTCTTCTTTTTTGGATGTGAAGCTGTGTGAATTGGTCTGATCTAACTTTTGGCCTGGGCAAATTTCTTGGTTGTCAATTTGGCAAATAGCAGTGGTTTCGTGGTGGTGTGCTGCATCATGAGTATGCTTGCTTGTAGAGAGAAGAAAAGAACGAACAGTGTAGACAACACACACACACACACACACACACACACACACACACACACACACACACACACACACACACACACACACACTCCCTGAGACAATCACCATGAAATCTATATCAACTTTATTTAGACCCAATCCTCCACATTTGAAAAAAAACCACCAAAAAAACAATCCCATGCATGTTTCAAAGGCACATCACATGATAAACGTTATAATAGTATACAAACACACACACAGGACCCTTTCTCATCTACGATACTCGCCCAGCAGTCCCTACAGAACACATTCAGCACACTCCTGCTGTCTATACACTGAACAGCATCCAACCTTTCGCACAGTGTAGTCATACTTTAATGACCAGTACCAGATAAAACAAAAAACTATAAAACAAACAGATGAAAAGAATGAACGGAATGAGTGAGCGCGCTCCACACTGCACACTTATTTTCATGCAAACATGAGGCTATGATAACTTATACACATTTAACGTTCAACCAGACGTAAAATGGACAATAATAATAATAATGATAATAATAATAATAATAATAACAATAATAATAATGATAATAACAAAAAACTCCACGAAGAATCTTTCAGTTATAGATAATATTAAATCTTATATAGACACAAGAAATACTTGGTCACTTTAAGTATCATGCACCACAAAGAAACCAACAGGCAGTCAATGTTTGGGATTTTTTAAAACTACAACTGTTTTCATTTTCTTACCAACTGTAATAGAAAACAACCAAAAAAAGCATGAATATTCTAGACCCCCTAAGATGGTGAATCTGTCTTTGCCGAGTCTCCTTATGTGGCCATGCGCTGGGAGCGTTTCATCTTAATACAGAAATGGACTACACATTTCAAGTTTTATGTGATATGCATGCTTGGTGCTGGGACGCATTGTGCATTGCATATGCGTAATTTTGTTTTTCGTTCTTTTGGCTAAGGCTCCGAGGTTCGCCAGTAGTGAGAAATCGCGTATACCACCCACTGTTTTTGCCCACCATGAAGGTAGTCACATCGGGGGATGCATAATAATTATGCATATAATCCAGAGCATCTATTTCAATTTTGTAATGGTCTTTGAACAATTCAAGCTTACATATTTTTGTGTGTGCTCATGCTGTGTTAAAAGAAAACAAAAATGGAAAAAAAGGTGGGTTTTTTTGTGTGTGTGGTGGTATTGCCATCCACGTCTTCGATAGTGGAGCATTGCAGACTGTTAACTTGAATGCTCTTCTCGGTTTTGAAACCACAGCAGCTGTGGAATTTTGCGTCAGAGTTTTTCTTTCTTTCTTGTCATGATCTGCCCTTTTAAAAAATTTTTTTATACTCAAGCCTCTTTTCTTTCTTTCTTTTTCTTTTCTTTTTCTTTTTTAAAGTTCACTTTCGCCTCAGAAATTCATTCGCCTGCTACTCTTTTTCTCCCGGAGATATTCTTCGAAGCCGACTCCTGAAGTTGAAGCAAGGTTGCCTTTGTGGAAAGATAAAAAGGATAAGAAAAAAGCATCTGTACACACACACACACACACACACACACACACACACACACACACACACACACACACACACACACACTTAATTCATGTGCTAACAATACAGGCTTGGTCAGGAACTGAAAACATCAGTGTTTAGTGGAAATCGATTCGTTCCGAGTAACTGCCACTAGTCGTCAATGCTCTTGAGCATAAGACTGATACGCATATTACTGCATTTGTTCAGACTTCCCTGAAGTTTAAAAACTCGTAGTTCGCTCTCTCAAGGGTTGTAGCTCTGTTAAAATATACGCTTGTTTTTGCTTTTTGTCTGATAAAATAAAATAAAATATTGTGTTGATCGTAAAGAAAGAAAGAAAATCACTGCACTGGTTTCCACGTAGCTCATGATACCTGATGTGACCTACAACTTCTTATGCCTAGTATATATATAATATACATGGTCAAACATTTGAAGCAACACATTATAAAATGGATGGTGATATACGATGTTTCCAAGGCAAGAACAAAATAATCCAATACATCTGTCTTTTCATATTGATATACAATCTTATATGCTTTGTAATATTTCTCTAAAAGCTTGTTGTTATCAAAACAAAATAAATTAGAGGGCAAAACAGTCCAGGAGAGGGAGGGGGAGAGAGAGAGAGAGAGAGAGAGAGAGAGAGAGAGAGAGATTGTGTGTGTGTGCGCACGCGCGCGCGCGCCTTTGCATCAATCATCAGTTCATGACGTATAATGAAACACGTACAAACCCCGAGCAGAATGAACAGAGAAATAACTAGTAAACAAACACAGGCTAAATACAGTCTAAAGGAGAGTGAAGTCAACTCTTGTAGTATCAACTTAAGCACCAACTCGAAATTGTCAACATCACCACTTTGAAGAACAGAACCATAATTGTGACGTCCAGTTTTTGCATTGGTACTGGAAAATGATCTCACTACAATGTTTTTTTTTTTTAAAGTCAGTAATGAAAACACAATGCTTCTAACATAATAAACAGTATGCTTGTTGAATTCAATAATGATTATGCTTGTTGATTTCAATAATGAATATGCTTGTTGAGTTCAATAATGAAAACAATCAGCCTTAACATCAAACACACTTTTTTTTAATGAAAAAAGTATCTGTGATTGTCATTAAGCTTTCTTGGTAACAGATCTAAAAGGGATGGGATAGTTCAGTGGTCAGAGCACTTGCCCTCCTCAAGCTAAAGTTAAGCAGCCTTGAGTGTGGTTACCAACTGGATGGGTGACTGTTCGTGCGCCTTGGCTTCAGTACAGTCCCTCATTCACCCAGCTGTAAATGGACACCTGCCCTCTTTAGGAACAAGGAAGGTAAAGCAGCGAGGGAGAGGAGATGGGAGCGACCCTCAAGATGCTGGCCCCTGGAGAAACTAAGAGTCTCTGACACCTGGCTCCTCACAAAGACAGCATAGGTTATGGAACACCGTTACTTTTTACCTTTATTCTCAAGTTTTTTTTTTCCCAAGGTGTCGGCAGAAGCAGAACACTCGATACACACTTTGCCTGTGAGAAACTGCGTACCCCAGTGTGCTGTGAAAACCTCGGGTGCATGCTTTGTATATCAGGTTTTTTTTTTTTTTTTTCAATCCACGGACGCTGACACGACTAATGAGTGAGTGAGTGTGTGTGTGTGTGTGTGTGTGTGTGTGTGTGTGTGTGTGTTTGTATCTGTGTGTGTATCTGTGTGTGTCAAGGGGAGAGGGGCACGTCTAATGCGTGTAAAGCAACTCCCGCCCCCGTCCCCCCACTTTTTATTTTTCTTGTAGTTTTCTTTGAATCGTTTTATACCACATTCTCTAATTGGTACAAACTGCACTTCCACATAGAAATAAGATGATTAAAAAGAAAACAAATAACCCCCCAAAAATAACAAAGCAGAGATAGATACACACACATATTATACATACTGACCTTAGCTCAAGAGTTTGACACAAACACAGTCAAACAAAATTGTGTTCAGATAATTATATGATCACCCTTTAAATGAATTTTGTATTGTCAACATCACTTTAAATAGTTTAGTATCGTCAACATGGCTTTGGGAATAACATAACCAATATTAACAGCTCCGTATGTGAACAGTGTGTTGTCAACCATCAGCATTCTGCAGCAATCATAATAATTCACATACACTTTCAGGGAACGCAACATTATACAGAAAGTAATTATACACCAATGAAAAGGGCAGCGCTTATTTTCTCACAGTCTTACACACAAGTATAATTCTACATACACTACTCCAGACATGCTTTCTTTCTACTTTCATAACATCTATAATATAATTATATATGAGTAGTGGTAACATTCTACCGCTAAACACACTACAGGTAGGTTCAATAGCTGCTTCTAATATGAATTAAGAAAAAAATTTGGAAATGAAAGTGATTACTTGGATTTTGTTGTTGTTGTCTTTTACAAAATCAAAGTTATATACCCAGAGAGAGAGAGAGAGGGAGAGACAATTGACACAATTGACAATTGACAATTGACACAATTTTATTGCTATTTAGCAATCAAGCCATATAGCGCTGCGGCGCGGTAACAACGATATCGAACGCGACGCGATTACAATGACATGGAAACCATGGCAGTGGTGGTATGTACATCAAGATTCGATACATTATTGTCTGTGTCTCAAGTGTCTCAATTTTCAAACCAGCCTTTCCTTTTCCAGTCTACAGCCAGCGAAGTCAGCCCATGTAAGACTGGATCAGGTCCCGAAGATGATGTAACTCCTGCTCAGCACTCGCCACCACTGTCTCTGTGTGTTGTGTGTTAGTACACTGTTTCCCTTTACGAAGTCTGGCAAGCCTGACACGTTCTTCTGGCAACATGTTTTTCTCTTCTTGCTTGATGTACCAGAACACACACTTAGATTCCTCGCCAGGATCTCCATTCCAAGAGTATTCCAGGATGATGTCATCTGATTCACACATCACAATGTTTTGATCAACCGAACTATGTACCACCACCTTTCGAAACCGTGTGTTTCTCTTGCTGTCCCTTAATCGACGCTGTACACGTTTGTCAGTTAGAGTAGACACATACTGTTTCACAATACCAGCATCAGTATCAGAGTCATCCACTGTGCAGCCAACTGTCAGCTCTTCCTGCACATCAGGCACCTCAGAAGACACACAGATCTTGCTGTCTGTTGCTGGATCACACAGTAGATCAAGTGAATCTGGTGTGGCTGAGGCATTCAATTCACTGCTGACACATAGTTCTGTGTACACACTGGTTTGTTTTGCTTCTGTTTCCACATCGAGCAGGGAGTCAATGTTACACAAGACCGGCTCTTCCAAGACACTGTTATTGTCACATTGGCGACTTGCCTGTCTTTCTTGGTGTTGTCTACTTCTTTGAACATCGCGACGTCTTTGACAAGGGGGTTTCTTGCGATAGTACTGAACACGGGAGTTACGGTTCAGCACCGGGTCCGCCATTTCTGTTGACACTGGCTTGTCAGCTGGCTTCATTCGCAAGACGAACACAACACTGCCGCTCTCCCCCGCGACTTTCCAACTCGATACGACGTTGTCGATCAGCAGGGCGTTTAAAGTTGTTATTACAGTAGCTGGAAGGCCAGTAACTGACATTTTGAAGCTAAAATGCAAAAATTTGCAGCAGCTTACTAACAGAACACCCGTTCAGTTCTCGTCCCGTCACGTCGTCCGAGAGAGGGAGAGAGAAAGCGAGAGAGAGAGAGAGAGAGAGAGAGAGAGAGAGAGAGAGAGAGAGAGAGAGAGAGAGAGAGAGAGAGAGAGAGAGCATGACAATAAAAATTTAACATTTACCATCATAATTCCTATGGAACTTTGATATATAACAAAAACTCGAAAGAAACCCTTCAACAAAAACAGCCACAACAACACAATTCCTTATCTGATTCGAATTTCCATGCCCCCTCCCATTTAAAGTAATCATGATCCTTATCACTTCATTGTCATAATCATTATTGCAAATCACACACAGAGAACATCTTCTTTAAAAATTGTGACATAAACTGATCCATCCAAGATATGATTAATTTCCTGAAAATTAACAAGAACAATCACACTAACAAATATTTCTGAAATGTTCACACGCATGATCTTATCCACTGCGTGGTGAGCATATTCTGTAAGACCCTCCCCCCCCCCCCCCTTTACATTTTTTTTCTTCCTCATGCTTTGAATTCTTAAAGATCATGACACCAATGTTATAACATTAGAGCCTGCTGTACTGATTTTTTATTTTTAAATACTATACCAGAGATATGACCATAACTAGTTTTAGTTGATCTCTTGTTCCTGCTTTATGTAACTTTCTTGATTCAAAAAATTACCCAGCCTTCTCCTTAAAACTCCCCCCTTCATTAAACTGTCTCACGTTATTAAGAAGAGCAAACAGTCTTCTAAAAAATCAAATCAAGCCAAAATGATGATGATATACAAAACAGGTCTGTTGTTGAGGCTCCAGACCACCATACCCTTCAGCAGCTGGCTGATGAGTGGATGGGTTTTATCTACACACGTAAAATCAGTAGTAACAGTAGCAATAGGTCTCTTAGCAGATTACAACTCTGCAACACCAATGACTATTGACTGATAAATGGCTATGACGTGAACCGAAAGATAATGGTGACTGGAGAAATATGACATGAACTGAAAGATATTGGTGACTGGAGAAAAGGGAGAAAATTAGTACGTGAAACACAAATGAAGTAGAATATAGCAACGACAACTGCTATTAGTTGACGAAAGAAAACAGCGGGTTATTTATTGAGGTATGAAGACTATAAACTATTTCAACCTAGAATCAATGCTGTGTTGGTTTGAAGACAAATGTTGCTCATCTAGGACTAAGAAAATGAACTGAGAACAGACACACACACATACACACTCACTACTCACACACACACACACACACACACAGAGCCACACACAGAGCCACACCAACTACAAACATGAAAACTTATTGTTCCCCCAACCCCACCTACCACCCCAACACACAGATGCAAACTCTACACTCAGCTGACTGCTACAATTCACCTGATGAGGATGAAGCACATGACTGGGCTAATTAAGTAATCAACAAAATTCCTGAGACCGACAAGCCAGATATGGTATATGGAGGAAAAGTGGTGTCGTATTGTAGTCGAAGGCCATGCTGTCTCCCTCTGCACCCACCCAGGCTTTGCACGCCAAGCAGTCGTCTGCTTTGTCCAAAGGCACAGGGCATGTACGTGACTGACATGTATACACATTCAACACAAGAAACAGGCTTCTCTCTCTCTCTCTCTCTCTCTCTCTCTCTAGCTCTCTTTCTCGCTCTCTCTCTTGCTCTCAGTCTCTCTCTGCTCAGCCCCATTTCTGATGATGGTATGAAATACTAGCGAAGACACGACATCGATGATTTCAATGCTGAGATGACGATGATGATGATGATGAAGATCACACAGCAGGAGGAAACGTGTGTAAGACAGCTCGCTAGCTACAAACTCGTTGTCTTTCTCGTTGGCGCCTACATATACAAAACAATAGGTATGGGAACCGTTTACATACTGTTAACTCACACACCATACTTTTAACTCCCCCTCCCGACCCCCCTCCCACACACACACACACAACAAAACGAGGATACAACAAACATCAACTTCAACTGGTTTATGGTTTAAACTTCCCCCATGCTCCTCACACGCGATTCAACATTGTGTTTCAAACCGGTTTTTGTAGAATGGGTCATCATGTCATCATATCACCAGCAGTTAAGACCGCGCCCTGTGCTCTCGTGCACCAGAACACAGGTCACAGTTGTGTTTTTTCAGCAATCTACTGACCACCACGTTGAGTTTACGTAAGTAAGGCATGAGAGAAGAAGCAGAGGAGCGATGCTGTGTATAGACAGACAGACAGACAGCAGGAGACTATATCCGATCAGCTAACCCAGGACTGGTGATGAAAAGATATAATAATATAGCTCTTCCAGCGATACACACAGAACAAAGAGAAACATGCATAAAAGGGGAATAGTTTGACCCTAGTGTCACAGCAGCGGTTCACTTCAATCAACGCCGTTTAAAGAACAAACGGTTTAGCGACAGAATTCTCCAGCCTTGCTTTATGAGGCGTGTTGTGAGAGAGGTCCGTCCATACAGAATCTGTCTTATGTCTACATCCAACACAGGAGTCATCCCTCTACCCACCCACAGTTAAACAGTCACACCATACCTCACCACTCACCACAAGTCGCTCATTCCTTCCACACCAACACGATTTAACATCAGAATCCCAATTCAGTCTCTAAAAAAAAGAAAAAAAGGAAAAAAAAAAGAAAAGAAAACCAACCCCTGAAAAGATGCAAAATGCAAGTCAACATTCACATCTGCGGTTTGTATGGACATCACCATCGTCAACAAACAGTTCATGCTTGTCATGGTCAGAGAAGGCAGTGCAGTGAGTGGACTGTGTGTGTTGAACTACAGGATCCTGATATGCTAGTGGCCTACGTCTGCAGTCATCAGAAGTCCTTGTCCCAGCCTGTCAGGTCTTCTGGAGCAACGGCTTCCTCCTCCTCCGGGTAGTCATCAAAGTTGGACGTGTCCGCTGGACTCTTGACCTGGCAGACACAAAGCACAACCAGCTTGCGTTATGCAGTCTTCGGAAAAGGGGAAACAAAGAAAAGAAAAAATACCAAGTTCGTCTGAAAACAGTAAATGGCTACAATCTCATAACGTAGAGGAAAAGCAGGAGCTGTGAACTGAAATGAAAGAACACAAGACCTAATGCTGACCACATCCAACTTAAGCTAGTGGTAACAAACAGACCAGGACAGCTGAATCCAACACAAGGCATGTGCATGATTCATGTTTGATATGAAGAACCAGAGCGCAAGGAAATATATGATTATGCTGTTGTGAATAAACAGTACGTCTGGACAAAACCAAAGTAGTGTTTTTGTGCGATGTATAATCATGTGAAATTTCCTCGTCTGCTTTTATTTTATTTTTTCGCCTGCTTATTATTATTATTTAAAATTCAGAGTCAAAATGTTTGAAAGTGTTTATGCAGCTGTTAAATACTGAGGTGGTAGGTTTTTACATTAAGTTCAACTTGATTTAAGTTGGTATGTATATTTTTTGGACAAAAATTAACTTTTATACAATTAAAGGAGTAAACCGTTGACATAAAAGCATTTTGATATAGTACGAAATGTATACTTTCGACATAAAGCTCTAAAAGTGTTTGATCAACAGATCTTTGAAAATGTTAA
>CM054134.1:84016042-84018542 GCA_028751875.1 Rapana venosa | reverse complement strand
TATGGGACACCTTTACCTTTATTATAGTCAGTCTTCATCGGACAAAGCCAAAACAGATGCCTGCTGCGCTTGATTTTTGTTTGTTTGTTTGTTTTTCCTATATGGAGATGGGAGAGTGAGGGTGGGGGTCGGGGTGGGGTTGAGGTGGGGGAGGGGAGGTTGAGAACCGGAATCGGTTAGCATTCTTATAATCTCTCTCTCCCTTTGTCTGTCTGTCTGTCTGTTTGCCTGCCAGCCTTCCTGTCTGTCTGTCTGTCTCTCCTCTTTGGTGTGTGCGTGTATGTTTGCCTGTATGTATGTATGTGTGTGTGTGTGCGTGTGTGTGCGCATGTGTGGTTATACACGTAGGCACATACTGCCTGTGTATGAATTTATGTAGCATATAGGTCAGAGTGTTCTTAAGAACACATAAAAATTCTCTCTCTTTCTCTGCCCCCCCCCCCCTCACACACACAAACACACACACACACACACACACACACACACACACACACACACACACACACACACACACGCACGCACGCACACACACACACACACACAAACACAAATAAACACCCTCCCCCACCCCAACACACACACCATGGCCATTGAAACATGCGAGCGAAGGGGACAAAAAACAAACAAAACAAAACAACTAATGAGCAAAGGTACATATCTTACAAACTGACTACACTTAAACCAGCAACAGTTTTTTGTGTCACACATACAAGCACAGAACACTTTACTACAAATCAACAAACCACAGAATTTAAGACCAAAAATCTTAACAAGAATCTAACAACACAACAACAACAACAAAAAACAGCCCTGTCTTCAGTAACACACCTGCCTAGAAAGCGAAAAGTCCGGGTTTCAAGTGTGTGGTGGTTCGATCCCCCGTTTGTGCCCGAAACTTTTCCCCGTCCACCACTAGACCGTGATGGTGGTCTGGGACGAGACGATAAACTGATGTCCCATTTGCAATACTCATTTAGTACACGTAAAAGAACCCACGGCAGCAAGAGAGCTGTCTCTGGCAAAATTCTGTAGGAAAAAGCCACTCTGATTGGAAGCGGAAACTAAATACATATGCAGACAGGAAAAGAAAAAAAAAAGGGTGGCGCTGCTCTTGTGGCGACGTGCTCTCACCCGCGGAGAGCATCCCAAATTTCATGCAGGTAAATCTGCATGGTATATACAATACAAGCACAGAACGGTTTTCCTACAAATGAACAAATACAGAATTTAAGACCAGAAAAGCTAAATCAATCAATTAATCAATCAATCAATCAATCAATTAATCAATCAATCAATCAAACAAACAAACAAACAAAACAAACAGCGACGTCTTCAGCTCTCCATCTCCGTTTACAGTGTTTACAGCCTTTACAGTGCTCACATGTAGGCTTATATGTAGGCTTATATGTAGTGCAGCTCACATGTAGGCTCACATGAAGGCTTATATGTAGGCTTATGTGTAGTGTAGCTCACATGTAGGCTCACATAAAGGTTTATATGTAGGATTACATGTAGTGCAGCTCACATGAAGGTTTATATGTAGGCTTATATGTAGTGCAGCTCACATGTAGGCTCACATGAAGGCTTATATGTAGGCTTATGTGTAGTGTTCACATGTAGGCTCACATAAAGGTTTATATGTAGGATTACATGTAGTGCAGCTCACATGAAGGTTTATATGTAGGCTTATGTGTTGTGCTCACATGTAGGCTTATATGTAGGCTTATGTGTAGTGTTCACATGTAGGCTCACATGAAGGTTTATATGTAGGATTATATGTAGTGCAGCTCACATGAAGGTTTATATGTAGGCTTATATGTAGTGCTCACATGTAGGCTTATATGTAGGCTTATGTGTAGTGTAGCTCACATGCAGGCTCACATGAAGGTTTATATGTAGGATTACATGTAGTGTAGCTCACATGCAGGCTAACATGAAGGTTTATATGTAGGCTTATATGTAGTGTAGCTCACATGTAGGCTCATATGAAGGTTTATATGTAGGCTGATGTGTAGTGCAGCTCACATGTAGGCTCATATGAAGGTTGATATGTAGGCTGATGTGTAGTGCAGCTCACATGTAGGCTCATATGAAGGTTGATATGTAGGTTGATGTGTAGTGTAGCTCACATGTAGGCTCATATGAAGGTTGATATGTAGGCTGATGTGTAGTGCAGCTCACATGTAGGCTCATATGAAGGTTGATATGTAGGCTGATGTGTAGTGTAGCTCACATGTAGGCTCATATGAAGGTTGATATGTAGGCTGATGTGTAGTGTAGCTCACATGTAGGCTCATATGAAGGTTGATATGTAGGCTGATGTGTAGTGCAGCTCACATGTAGGCTCACATGAAGGTTGATATGTAGGCTGATGTGTAGTGCAGCTCACATGTAGGCTCACATGAAGGTTGATATGTAGGCTTATGTGTAGTGTAGCTCACATGCAGGCTAACATGTAGGCTTATATGTAGGCTTATATGTAGTGTAGCTCACATGCAGG
>CM054134.1:84008542-84011042 GCA_028751875.1 Rapana venosa | reverse complement strand
AAAAAATGAATTTGAACCACACACACACACACACACAACACACACACACCACACAACACACACACACACACACACACACACACACACACACACACACACAACACACACCACCACCACCACCACCACAACACACACACACACAACACACCACAACACACCACACCACACACACACACACACACACACACAACACACACACACACACACACACACACACACACACACACACACACACACACACACCACCACACCACACCACACCACACCACAATACAACACCCACAACACAACACACACACGTGCTCGAGCGCATGTGCATGAACTCTTACAGAAATACCATCAGCATCCATATTGGTGATAAATCCCATAGAAATAATCACCCTATATTATAATACACAGTGCGATGAGATATTTGCCTTGACCCGAAACAGAGCATGCAGCAAAATGGCTATTTTCTATGTGGGGGGCGATGTGGAACTAAACTCGTAACCCTTATGACACATATCGTACGTTTGATCATTCTTCTTCTTCGTCGAACGCTCAGACAACACATATAGTTGTCTCTCATATGAGCGAAAATGGGTTGTGTGTTTGTCCGTCGTGTTCGACGATGACCTCCAAAACAGCAGAGGAGGCAGCTGCTGTTTCGGAAATTGGGAGAAATTTGATTATAGTGGAGATGCCTTGCCCGCAGTACATCCCCACTCTCTCGGCCAAGTGGGCATAAGGACAGTCAGCGTTGGAGATGTTCTCCATAGGCCAACTAGCCCCCAGGGCTGCAGCACATAAGGACTGTGCGAGTCAAGCCTCCTAGTCAGTGAGTCATAGTCGATCACTAAAGACTAAGCTGTAAAGTGGAATTCCACGAGTGGGAAAGAAAGCCACTGGTCATACAGCCAGTCCTCTCACTTTGCTGTTGCCCCCAGCGTCAATGGTTTAGGCTAATCAAGAACTGTGATAAATCCAGGCGAAAATGGGTTACGCTGCCGTTAAACGCCTGACAAGTCAGGCCCAGCGCATCCGACTTCAGCATGGGAGAGAATTGTTATCGTTTAAGTTTTTCTGGAATAAAACGCAGGAGAATGGACCCAGAAGGCATAAAACAGATGAGAAAGAGGTGACCAGAAGAAGAGGTACAAGACATAAACAAAGAGAGGGATAGAAAAGAGGGAATTCCTAGCACAGAATTTCCAGAAGGTGGAGATGCTATTTATACTGACAGGCCCCTCCGGCATCCCCACGGGGAAACGTTCCAAAAAGAAGCTGAACATTGCAGAGATGCTACCCCCCCAAAAAAAAAACAACAACAAACAACCCCCCAACAACAAAAAAAACCAAAAACCAACAAAAAAACACCCAACCACCACCACCACCACCAACAACACACAAACAAACCCAACCCCCCCAAAAAAGAAACTGCAGGAGTTTTATGAGGCGACAATGAAGGGAAGAGGTTTGTTATTTAAAGCGGAGGAGGTTTGTTATTGGCAGTCATTTATATTTCATTTGATGGCCGGAATTCTCCCTACCAGGGGCGGCAAGTGATAAACACTTCTGGCATACAACTGCCGCTCATGTTTTTACCACTGACGTCTCTGTCTGTCTGTCTGTCAGTCTGTCTGTCTGTCTGTCTGTCTGTCTGTCAGTCTGTCTGTCTGTCTGTCAGTCTGTCTGTGGATATTGTTTCTGTTTTAAAGTTGACATCTTTCTTTGCACATATTTGTACAAAGCCTTTAAAAGGCGAAGTGAGTGTGAGTGTAGCAAATTGTTAATGTGGATGTGTCTTGTCAATAGTGTTTTGTACAACCCCCTTCTAAGGGGCCATGGCCTTTTTGAATAAATATCATATCATCATATATCATATCATATCATATCATATCATATCATATCTTATATCATCTCCTCTCTCTCTCTCTCTCTCTCTCTCTCTCTCTCTCTCTCTCTCTCTCTCTCTCTCTCTCTCTCTCTGGGAACGGGATAGCCTTGTAGTTAGAACATTGCGCTCGCAATCTGACGACCCGGGTTCGAATTCCGTTCAAGGGGAATTTTCCCCTGGAGTTAACATCAGTGCAGACTCCACTCTCCCCTAAAGTCCTTCGGATGAGACTATAAACCGAGGCCCCGTGTGCGAACGCACGCAGAACATCTTGCGCACACATTAAATCCTGTTCCGCTTTTCGGAAGAGTAGACCATTGTGTGCCAGTGGGAACGGATGACAAAATTTACAAAACCGCATACACACGGGAACTAGATGTAAAAAAAGCACATGAGTGCTTATTCCATTATCCTCGATATAAAAGAATAAATAAATAAATCTTTGTGGTCAGTTTGTATCATCCCCACAGTCGGAATGGGCTTACCTTAATGGTTGAAGAAAACGGTCGCATACGCAAAAACCTCCCCTCCACACCCTCCCCCCTACCCCACCCCCCCCCCCCCCCAAAAAAAAAAAAAAAAAAGCACAGAAGAACTCTTAAATGCACACCAGAGGCGAAATCA
>CM054134.1:83991042-84006042 GCA_028751875.1 Rapana venosa | reverse complement strand
AAGAGAAGAGAAAGAAAAGGAAGAGAAAGAGAAGAGAAGAAGAGAGGAGAGAGAGGGGGAGAGGAGGGAAGGGGGGGAGAGAAGGAGGAGGAAAAAAAAACCATTTTGTCGCAAAAAAAATTTCCTTTTCTCAAACCCCTAACCCCCCAACCCCCCCCCAAAAAAAAAGGGAAAAAAACCGCCAAGCGAAAAAATGAAGAAAATTAATTAATAACAATAAAATAATAAAAATAATAAAAAGAGCATTCAAGAAGGAGGTTTTGGGCAGTCTTTTTTCTCGGGCCCGGGACTCCCTTTTTGTAAAAAAAATCAGCGATAATCCCTTTGGGGATGCTTGTTGTGTGTTGTTTCTGCCTTTAACTATTTTGTCTGTTTGTCTGTTGTTGCTATCTGTTTGTTTGTGTGTGTGTTGTTGTCGTCAAAATTTGTTTGTCTTCTGCATGTCTGTTTTTTATGTCTGTCTGCTGCTAAGTCCTCTGTCTGTTGCATGTCTGTTATGCGCATGTTGTCTGATGTATGCCGTCGTCTGTGTCTGCTTTCTTTTTCGTTGACATCTTTTTGTCTGTCTTGTCCATCTGCTGTTGCATTCTTCTGTATGTATGCTGCCCGCTGTTGTCGTCTGTCTGCATGTCTGTCTGTCTTCTCATGCTGTTTTTCATGTTTGTCGCTGCATGTCTGTCTTTGTCTTTTTTTTGGTTTAGCTGTTAGCTTTACATTCTTGGTTTTTTTTTCATCTTGATTCTATTTGTTTTTTTTTTGTTCCCCTTCTCTTCTCTCTTCTCCCCCTCTCTCTCTCTCTCTCTCTTCTCTCTCTTTTCTCTCCTCTCTCTTCTCCTCTCGCTTGCTTGCTGTTACATTTGTTAACTGTGACTGATCTTGTTTTTTTGTTCTGTTCTTTTATCGGGGGTGTTATTGTACTTCTTTTTTTTCACCCCCCTTCATGAAGGGGTGACCTAAACTAATAAACCCGAAATCTCTCTGTCTTCTGCCCGCCTGCCTCCCCGCCTTTTGTTGTCTGTCTCTCGGGGTAGCCTAGTGGTTTGAACATTGCACCGCAATTGACCCCCCGGGTTCGATTACGTTCAAGGGGAAAATTTTCCCTGGAGTTAACACATGCAGGGTCCCCTCTCCCCCAAAAATCCTTCGGGTGAGACTTATAAATTGAGCCCCTGTGGGGAACGCAGAGAAAAAATCTTCGCAACGTTAAATCCCGTTTCCCCTTTTGGGAAGATAGGCCCTTGGTGTGCCGGTGGAAAAGATACGAATTTACAAAACTGCATACACATGGGGATTGGATGTAAAAAAACACATGAGTGCTTATTCCCTTATCCTCGAAATAAAAGAATAAAAAAAGAATAAATAAAATAAATAAAATATATCTCTCTGTCTCTGTCTCTCTCTCTTTCATTGTCATAGCTAAACCATCTCTCCATTCTGTCTCTATGCAGTGCTACAGTCTTATATTTCATCCCAGCGGAACTGTCATCAACGCCGTAAACAGTCAGTGAAACCTCCAGTTATCATCATCATCATTTGCAGGGACGACTAGAGAACGTTCTTTCTCTTTTTTATGACATCCACATTTTGAAACCAGGGACACACAAGTCGAGAGGCCATAAACATGGGGAGAGGGAGGGAGGGAGGGAAGGAGAGAGAGAGCGAGCGAGGAAGAGAGGAGAGAGATGAGTGAGAGATGTAGGAGAGAGTAGAGAGAAAGAGACGAGAGAAGAGAGAGAGAGAAGAGGAGAGAGAGAGAGAGCGCTAACGCAAACGCAGTCTTATTTCACGGGGTAACAAATTAAGTAATAAAGACTTTTTTTGCGTCCAGCCCTCAAATGAAAAGAAGAGAGAGAGAGAGAGAGAGAGAGGAGAAGAGAGAGGAGAGAGAGAGAGAGAGAGAATGCATTGAACAACAACAACAACAACAACAAAATGAATACCACACACATGCAATCTCAAAACTCACAACAATAAGCAGTGCTACGATCTGCTGCCTCTCTTGGTCTCGGTAGCGCCTGTTTCACAAAGACTTTTCCCTTACACAGTGAAATATCCATCTTTGTACACTTCTGGGGGAACATCGCTTATCATATCGCTGTCTCTGCCTCCAGATGAGATTGCCCCTCTCTGTCAGGTTATACACGACTCTGGCTGACCGTCCAGACACTCTGGCACTGCTGTTGAACGCGCTGAAAGATGGCAGTCGCGGTACAACAAGAGTTATGAAGCGGAGTTACTTTCTAAGGAAAATAAAAAAGTTTGAAACTCATTGTGGAACACATTTTTTCCTTGAATGTTGCGTCAGCACAGACTGCAGAGAGGCTGAGGAAGTGACAGGCAGATAGGATCATGCCAGGAAGGAAGAAGTGTCACTACAGTTGTTTTTCTCCAAGGAAAGACATGTTCAGGCTGAGTGAGACTACTCGTGTACTGTATTCTTTTTCTTCGTTGAACGCTCGTACAGCAACTATTGTTGTCTGTCATATGAGCGAAAATGCGCTGCGTTGCCTGTTAATAAACGTCTGACAAGTCAGGCCCAGTGCGTCCGACTTCGGCGTGGGAGAAAATTGTTATCTTTTAAGTCTTTCCGGGGGAAAAAAGGCAGGAGAATGGATCAAGATGGCAGAAAATAAGACAACAAGGAGGTTGCAGGAAGAAAACGAACAAGGCGGAAACAAAGAGAAGGATAGAAAAGAGGTAATTTCTAGCACAGAATTTCCAGAAGGTGGGGATGCTATTTATACTGACAGACCCCCAGCATCCCCACGAGGATGATTTCTTCTGAAAATGTGCTTAAACATGCAGTACCTCACTACCTGCTTTTGCTGAACAGTGCAAATAGATGACTGATAAAACTTCTGAAGCAAAGTTGATTAAAAAGCTCTGTGGATTCAGACTTAAGGCTTTGGTGGTGTAAGTTTGTACATGAAACATTAGAAAAATCTAGCCTGAGGCATATTTGATACACGCCCTTCCACCCCCACCCCCTCCCCAGCAAACTCTGTACACATTTCAGCTAAGAATACAGACCAGCAGGGTGGACTATCTGAAGACCTTTCAAAGCGAAGCATTTGGTCAGTGTGGTTCTGTGCTTAAACAATCGTTAACTTTATTTCTATATGGTGAAACTACGCTTGTACAGTAAGTTTTAAAATCAGATCAAAAGGATTCATTTCAGAACATTTTTTCTTGATAGTTTCTCGGGAATTTAAAAAAAACTATTCTATTTGTCTCTGTCTTTTTTGTTGTTGTTAAACTGTATTTTAAATTTAATTTCAAGGACATGAAGGATATAACATAAAAAACCCGAAGATTTGCACACTGTCGAACACTTGAGCTGTATTTTCACAGTGTTCCACTACTAACAAGAAATCAGCAATCCCTCGACACTCCTATTAACTCTTTATTTTTCGTCCCTTTCAAAAACATACAAACATATTATGTGGGTGAGTTTCCTATGCAATCTGTATGCCTTAGGCTATATAGGGTGAGTTTCCTATGCAATCTGTATGCCTTAGGCTATTTAGGGTGAGTTTCCTATGCAATCTGTATGCGTTAGACTATAATTATAGGGTGACTTTCCTATGTCATCTGTATGCCTTAGGCTATTTAGGGTGAGTTTCCTATGCAATCTGTATGCGTTAGACTATAATTATAGGGTGACTTTCCTATGTCATCTGTATGCCTTAGGCTATTTAGGGTGAGTTTCCTATGCAATCTGTATGCGTTAGACTATAATTATAGGGTGACTTTCCTATGTCATCTGTATGGTTAGGCTATATAGGGTGAGTTTCCTATGTAATCTGTATGCGTTAGGCTATATAGGGTGACTTTCCTATGTCATCTGTATGCGTTAGGCTATAATTATAGGGTGAGTTTCCTATGTCATCTGTATGCGTTAGACTATAATTATAGGGTGAGTTTCCTATGCCATCTGTATGCGTTAGGCTATATAGGGTGACTTTCCTATGTCATCTGTATGCGTTAGGCTATAATTATAGGGTGAGTTTCCTATGTAATCTGTATGCGTTAGACTGTAATTATAGGGTGAGTTTCCTATGTAATCTGTATGCGTTAGACTATAATTATAGGGTGACTTTCCTATGTAATCTGTATGCTTTAGACTATAATTATAGGGTGAGTTTCCTATGTAATCTGTATGCGTTAAACTATAAGTATAGGGTGACTTTCCTATGTAATCTGTATGCTTTAGACTATAATTATAGGGTGAATTTCCTATGTAATCTGTATGCGTTAGACTATAATTATAGGGTGAGTTTCCTATGTAATCTGTATGCTTTAGACTATAATTATAGGGTGAGTTTCCTATGTCATCTGTATGCGTTAGACTATAATTATAGGGTGAGTTTCCTATGTAATCTGTATGCTTTAGACTATAATTATAGGGTGAGTTTCCTATGTAATCTGTATGCGATAGACTATAATTATAGGGTGAGTTTAATATGTAATCTGTACGCGTTAGACTATAATTATAGGGTGACTTTCCTATGTAATATGTATGCTTTAGACTAAAAAATTATAGGGTGAGTTTCTATGTAAATCTGTATGCTTTAGACTATAATATGGGTGACTTTCCTATGTCACCCTGTTAGCGTTAGACTATAATTATAGGGTGACTTTCCTATGTCATCTGTATGCGTTAGACTATAATTATAGGGTGAGTTTAATATGTAATCTGTATGCGTTAGACTATAATTATAGGGTGACTTTCCTATGTAATATGTATGCTTTAGACTATAATTATAGGGTGAGTTTCCTATGTAATATGTATGCTTTAGACTATAATTATAGGGTGACTTTCCTATGTCATCTGTATGCGTTAGACTATAATTATAGGGTGACTTTCCTATGTCATCTGTATGCGTTAGACTATAATTATAGGGTGACTTTCCTATGTAATCTGTATGCGTTAGACTATAGTTATAGGGTGACTTTCCTATGTTATCTGTATGCTTTAGACTATAATTATAGGGTGACTTTCCTATGTAATCTGTATGCGTTAGACTATAGTTATAGGGTGACTTTTCCCATGTAATCTGTATGCTATCAGACTATAAATTATAGGGTGACTTCCTATGTCATCTGTATGCTTAGACTATAATTATAGGTGACTTTCCTATGTCATCTGTATGCGTTAGACTATAATTATAGGGTGACTTTCCTATGTAATCTGTATGCGTTAGACTATAGTTATAGGGTGACTTTCCTATGTAATCTGTATGCTTTAGACTATAATTATAGGGTGACTTTCCTATGTAATCTGTATGCGTTAGACTATAGTTATAGGGTGACTTTCCTATGTAATCTGTATGCTTTAGACTATAATTATAGGGTGACTTTCCTATGTCATCTGTATGCGTTAGACTATAATTATAGGGTGACTTTCCTATGTCATCTGTATGCGTTAGACTATAATTATAGGGTGACTTTCCTATGTAATCTGTATGCGTTAGACTATAGTTATAGGGTGACTTTCCTATGTAATCTGTATGCTTTAGACTATAATTATAGGGTGAGTTTCCTATGTAATCTGTATGCGTTAGACTATAATTATAGGGTGAGTTTCCTTTGTAATCTGTATGCGTTAGACTATAATTATAGGGTGAGTTTCCTATGTAATCTGTATGCGTTAGACTATAATTATAGGGTGAGTTTCCTATGTAATCTGTATGCGTTAGACTATAATTATAGGGTGACTTTCCTATGTCATCTGTATGCGTTAGGCTCTACACTTCTCCATGAATTGTCTCACAAGATGTTGCGACAAAATGAAAACTCTAGGAAGGAGAGGGCACAGAAATGGCCGTGAATGTTATTGTTTCGCTTTCAGAGGGGCATTGTTCTCTAGAAACTACTGCTAGTATTTACCCCTGAACCCCATTCCAGGTCGCAGTTTGCCTTTTAAATATAGACAAAATGCCACACGCCCACACGCCTACATAAAGAAGAGAGAGAGAGAGAGAGATGAGAGAGGGAGAGAAAAAGAGAGAGAGAGAGAGAGAGAAAAGAGAGAGAAGAGAGAGGGGGAAGAGAGAGAGAAGAGAAGAGAGAGAGAGAAGGGGAGAGAGAGAGAGAGAAGTGGGAGGAGATTAAAGGGGGAGGAGAGAAAATGTCAGCCTAGTCATAAATGCTCCTGGCGACATTTACCTTAATCATGTTTCTAAACACACGAAACCCTTTCAAGCTAGACAGATTGAGGGCAGAACAAGCACAAGCCTTCATTGAGAGAGAGACAGAGACGGAGAGACAGCGAGATGCATAGATGTGAACATAGACATAACATAATGTACACACAACACAGGACTAAACCGAAAGATGCTGAAGTTTACCCAATCACTCAACTGACAAGCCATCAAAGCAAATCAAGCACAGCCCCACACACACCCAAAACACACACACACACACGCACGCACGCACGCACGCACGCACGCACGCACGCACGCACGCACACACACACACACACCACACACACACACACACACACCACACCCCACCCTCACTCACTCACTCACACACCACGTACATGGACACACACATCACAACACGCGCGCGAGAGCACACGCACACACATAATAATAATAATAATGTATGGAACTTATATAGCGCTGAATCTTGTAAAGCAACAAATCAAAGCGCTCAGATTTCATTTCATACCACTTTAAGTCACGGCAGATTTCTCTCCGTGAAATTCGGGCTGCTCTCCCCGGGGAGAGCGGGAGAGCGCGTCGCCACAAGAGCAGCGCCACCCTTTTTTTTTCTTTTTCCTGTCTGCAACTGTATTTGTTTCCCTATCAGAGTGGCTTTTTTCTAAGAATTTTGCCAGGGACAACTCTCTTGTTGCCGTGGGTTCTTTTACGTGCGCTAAATAATTACGTGTAACACACGGGACCTCGGTTTATCGTCTCATCCGAAAGACATACACACACATGCGCGCGCGCGCACGTGCACTAAACTGTATGCGCACACACGAAGGTACATTCCACCTCCCTTGCCCCCCCAAAAAAACCCCTCCTACCACCAAGCGCACTACTCACACTTGCAGGAAAAAAAACCCCAAAGGAAGGAAAACTGAACACACAACTTGTGCCCTCAAAAGCCCTGGTCATTTTTTGTAGCGCATGGAACAAGTGCTTCACAAAGCATTTCTCTTCCACTCTCAGCCAAATAAAATTTCAACAAAAAGCAAAACAGAGCCTTCAGCGCTTAATGACCCAAAGGAAACCAGGCCAGGTTACCAGGCAGCGTTGTGCACGTGCTGTGAGGTGACAGCCAGGCACGATGTGTCTCCGTCATTAAAGCATGACTGTGTGGCCATGCCACGCATAAAATGATCAGAAGATGGTTTTCAACACAGAAACTGCTGGTTGATAGCGCTTGATAAAGCACAATGGTAACGCGCGCGCAAACATTCACACACACATACATACACAGAACACACACAAACAAACACATACACTTACACAGAAACACACAACATTCATACCAATAACAATTAAAAGAACAAACAAACTAAGAAACAACCCCGCAACTCACATTTTAAACATGACCTTGAAACACCTCACCTCCCTCTTCCCCAAAAGAAAACAACACCCCCCCCCTCCCCCCGAAAAACACACCAAACAACCAAACCCAACAAGAAACCTCAACAACCCCCAACAACTCCCCCTCCTCACCTGCCCCCACCCCCCCCAACCCCAAAACAAAACCCAAACTAAAATTGACCACACACCCTGTTCCCTCAACACAACACACACACAATGTCCAATCTACACGAAGAAACTAAGAAGTTTTAAGCGCAGAGAATAAGCGCTTCACAAAGCATTTCACTTCCTGTTTCATATCAGAGCTATCCCACCTTCACTAACCCATGTCCTATCACCCTGCTAAAGTATACGACCTGTGTGAGTGTGTAGGTGCTTTTGTAAAACCTTTGCTATTGCAATTTTATTCATAGATTTTGTCTGCAGCGCACCATGTTTGTAAATATCTGTTTGTTTAAACTATTGATTATTTATCATTGATTGCACCACTGTGTAAGGTTAGGTTGCATGCATGCGCTTTGTGATTTGTCTTTGCAAGATATAGCGCTATATAAGTTCCATTTATTATTATTATTACTTCCACTCTTAGCCAAACAACAACAACAACAACAGCAACAACAACAACAAAGCCGAGCCTTCAGGGCTTAATGACCCAAAGGAAACCAGGCCATGTTACCAGGCAGCGTTGTGCACGTGCTGTGTGGTGACAGCCAGGCACGATGTGTCTCCGTCATCAAAAGTGGGACAATGACCACGCCACACACACAATTATTATTATTATCATCATTCTTATTATTATTCTTATCAGGAAACCATCCACAACATTTGACAGCTCTTTGATTTATGCTTGAGGAAATGCATGCAGAGGAAAATTGCATGTAGTGGAGGAGTGAGTGAAGTCCTCCACTGACACACACACACAACAGACAGACAGACACAGACAATACCTGTACATGTGCACGTGCACCCATGCATGTGGTGGGGGAGAGAGAGAGAGAGAGAGAGAGAGGAGAGAGAGAGGGAGATAGAGAGAGAGAGAGAGAGAGGAGAGAGAGAGAGAGAGAGAGAGAGAGAGAGAGAGAGAGAGAGAGGAGAGAGAGAGAGACAAATGGATAGACAGCAAAGAATGCGCCAAAAAGAATTATCAGACAAAAATGAGAGAGGGAGAGAGGTGCATGTCAAAGAACAAACAAAACCCAAACCTAACAGGTAAGCAGATAGCTTAAGAGCACATACATATATGCACACACCCACAGACAGACAGACAGAGAGAGAGAAGAGAGAGAGAGAGAGAGAGAGAGAGAGAGAGAGTAGAGGAGAAGAGAGAGAGAGGAGAGGAGAGAGTGGAGAGAGAGAAGGAGAGAGAGAGAGAGACCGACCGACCGACCGACCGGTAGGGATGCACAGACAGACAGACAGACAGACAGACAGGGAGGGAGGGGTGCACAGACAGCCATTAAGTCACAGACAATGGGAACAATATCTAAATCATGCTCTCAAATCATCACACCCTCAATACACACACACACACATACGCACGCACACACACCACACACACACACACACACACACACACAACACACACACACACGCACGCCACGCACGCACGCAAACACACACACATACATAACCCCCCTTCTCTCTTACACTTACACACAGACACACACAGACATACACAGACATACACATCCACCACCACCCCTTCCCCACACACGCACACACACACACACATACCACATACACACATACACACACAGACACACACACTTAACACACACACACACACACACACACACACCAACACACACACCAACACACACACACCCCCACCCTCACAACACACACACACACACACATACACGCATACACACACACCCACCCACCCCCACACACACCAAACCACACACCCACCAGCTACACCACCACAGACACACACACCCCCACACTACACACACACCACCACCCACCCCCACCCCACACCCACACCACAACACAAGCACACACCCCACCCCCCCCCACACCAAACACACCCACCCCCCCCACCCCCCACACAACACACCACCACCCCCCCCCCCCCCCCCCACCCCCCCCCCCCCCACCCACACACACACACCCTCACCCCCCCCCCACCCACACACACACCACACCACCACACACACACCAGAGTGCAGCGCCACTACTGACCAGTTTGACGTAGCCAGCATTGTCCAGGAGGAGGTTTTCAGGCTTGAGGTCCCGGTAGACAATGCCCCTGCTGTGCAGATACACAAAGGCCTCCACCACACAGGCCGTGTAGAACCGTGTCGTCGGATCGTCGAACGAACCCCTAAACATGGCGGGATTGATAGTTGATCTATCTATCTAGATATTTTTTTGGTATTATTAGTTCGAGGATTAATGGAAGAAGCACTCATGTCCTTTTTACATTTAAAAATATATTTAAAAAAAAAATTGTATTATTTTATTTTTCGAGGATAATGGAATAAGCGCTCATGTCCTTTTTACATTTTAAAAATATATTTAAAAAAAATTGTATTATTTTATTTTTCGAGGACAATGGAATAAGCACTCATGTCCTTTTTTTACGTTTTAAAAATTTATTGTAAAAATTTATTGTATTATTTTATTTTTCGAGGAGAATGGAATAAGCACTCATGTCCTTTTTTTTACATTTTAAAAATTTATTTAAAAAATGTGTATTATTTTATTTTTCGAGGACAATGGAATAAGCACTCATGTGCTTTAAAAAAAAATCCATTCCCCGTGTGTATGCAGTTTTGAATATTTTGTCATCTGTTCCCACTGACACACAATGGCCTACTCTTACAAACAGCAGGACATGTTTTAAAGTGTGCGCAAGATGTTTTGCGTGCGTTCGCACACGGGACCTCGGTTTATAGTCTCCTCTGAAGGAATTTGGGAGGGAGTTGAGTCAGCACTGGGGAAAGTATCCTCTCGAACGGGATTCAAACCTGGGTCAGCAGATTGCAATGCGCAACGCTCTAATCAACCAGGCTATCCCGTCCCCCTGTCATAGGTTTTGTCAGTTATTCATATAGACTAAGTGAACATGGCCCAAGTCATAGGATGTTTATCAGTTATTGGTATAAGCTAAGTGAACATGGCCCAAGTCATAGGATGTTTATCAGTTATTGGTATAAGCTAAGTGAACATGGCCCAAGTCACAGGCTTTATCAGTTATTGATATAAGCTAAGTGAACATGGCCCAAGTCATAGGCTTTTTGTCAGTTATTGATATAAGCTAATTGAACATGGCCCAAGTCATAGGCTTTTTGACAGTTACTGATGTAAGCTAAGTAAACATGGCCTTAGTCATAGGCTTTGTCAGTGATTGATATAAGCTAAGTGAACATGGCCCAAGTCATATGCTTTGTCAGTTATTGATATAAGCTAAGTGAACACGGCCCAAGTCATAGGCTTTTTGTCAGTTATTGATAAAGCTAAGTGAACACGGCCCAAGTCATAGACTTTTTGTCAGTTATTGATATAAGCTAAGTGAACATGGCCCAAGTCATAGGCTTTTTGTCAGTTATTGATATAAGCTAAGTGAACATGATCCAAGTCATAGGCTTTGTCAGTTATTGATATAAACTAAGTGAACATGGCCCAAGTCATAGGCTTTGTCACTTATTGATATAAACTAAGTGAACATGACTCAAGTTATAGGCTTGGTCAGTTATTGATATAAGTTGAGCGCTAAGATCTATATTTGGAATGTCACAATATGGGGGACCGGGTAGCCTAGTGGTTAGAGAGTTGCGCTCGCAGTCTGACGACCCGGGATCGATCCCAAATTTGAGCTACCACCAAGACGCCTGCTCAAGGGGATTTTTTCTTTTTACCCTGGAGTTAACATCAGTGCCAACTCCACAGCCCGTAAAGTCCTTTGGATGAGACTATGAACCGAGGCCCCGTGTGTTGTGAACGTACGCAGAACATCTTGCGCACACGTTCAAGCCCGTTCTGCCTTTCGGAAGAGTAGGCCAGTGCGTGATGGTGGATACGGATGACAAAATCAAAACACATGTACACTGGTGTCGTGGTTAGACGTCATCCCCGAAGTCGGAATGCGTCTACCTTCATTTTTTGGGCATTTCCTTGCATCGCAAATATTCGACCCAACAGATTTGTCACAACGCTTCTCTTCTTCCTCCTCCTCTACACACACACACACACACAGCGAACAGGATAAGAAAAATGGAGGTAGACACAAAGTAAAAATTTAAAAAGCCAACAAAAGAAGGTAGATAAACATTTACAGAAAAAGAAAAAAACAAACCCCCACCACATTCTTACAATGAAACACATCAAATAAAAACAAAACAAAACAAGAAAATACACTTTCAAAGGGAGGAAAAAAACCCCGAGTCAAAGCACAACAAATGATGATAGCCCCTCCTCCCCTCCCCGAAAAACAAAGAAATAGAGAAACACTGCATAAAACCCCAAACCAAACGGGAAACACTGGGAAGCAGGCTCACTTGTCACGAAGCACGGTCCACAGTTCTCCGCCAAGACAGGCTTCCAGAAGCATGTACAGGTATTGCCGGTCTTTGAAGGTCTTGTACAGTCTGTGGACAACAACACAAAATAATGGTAAATTAACCAACTAGATATACATACAAAATTCGTCATTAATTTAAAAAAAATCAAACATTTCAGCAAAATAATAAAAACAAAAAAAGATAGATAACCTGAACCTTTCTAGGGAAAGTGTCAATTAAAACCCCCCCCAACCCAAACTCTTTTGTTTATTTCTTACCCATACACATACATACTCATATCCATTCACGCATGAATATCTTGGCATCGTATATAACATTCAAACTCTTTCACTGTCAATGGTGGATGCTGAATAACTTACATTTTTATTTATATTTATCTTACTTTTATGGGATATACCTGGAGACAGCTGGAGAGAATAGCCCAGGACAGAGGACTCTGGCGGACTGTTGTCGACGGCCTATGCTCCAGGGGGAGTGATGGGCCTAAGTAAGTAAGTAATCTTACTTTTAGAAACTCGACCACTTTCCCTCACTCTACCTGCTTGTCGTCTGGCGCAACCCCCCCCCCCCCCCCCCCCCCCATCCCCCCATCAAGCAAAGCCAAACAACCCCCAAAACAGCGTCAGTGCTAGACATGTCCTCTCCCCGTGGGACTGTGGCAGCGTCAGCAGCATGTGTTGAACTGGCCAGACCTCACTCTGGGACCGCAGCCCAAATGCAAGGTCATTTGGCTGACTTGGCGCGCAAAAGTGCTTCACTGACTAGTTCGTTTCCCTAACAGTCTTTCTTTCTTTTGCTTTCTTGCTTTTTTTTTTCGTTCTTTCTTTCTTTCTTTTTTTCTTTCTTTTCTTTGTTTCTTTTTTTCTTTGCTATTCCTTCCTTCTTTCTTTCTTCCTCTCTTTCTTTCTTTCTGTCTTTCTTTCTTTCTTTCTTTTTTTCCTTTCTTTCTTTTTTCTTTCTTTCTTTCTTTCTTCTTCGCTATTCCTTCTTTGTTTCTTTCTTTCTTTCTTTGAGGTTTCAGTTTTCTTAAAAGGTCTCCTACAGCGTTCGGAATATTTCTCATTCGCTATGCCAGAACTGTTTTAAAAAAATCCATGTAGCCGGTACCTGCCCATCTGCATAATCCGACCAGGTAAAAAAGCTGGAAGTGTGGAGGAATATTTTCCTATTAATTTTCTGCAGGCTACCCAAAGCTGACACGCACACTACGTAACGTGATCTTTAACCTGTATGCTTGATCTTCTGCTTGCGTGTATGTACGAATAAGATAGAACAAAACAAAACAGCCCAGCACACCACAAAACAATAAATCCCCCTACCCCTGGTTCACTGAGATTCGAACTCGAGATCCATGACTTCAGAACCATTTATCCATCCTGCTGTTGCACTTCTTCCTTCTTTCTCAACTATTATCAGATTCTTCATCCTCCGCTCTTTGGTCTTCCTTCCTTCATATCAATCATTACTGGTTCCTTACTGCGTTTTGTTTGTTTGAGTTAACTGGTCAAGCTGAAGGCAGAAACGAACTGCACTTATTTTGCTCCCTTTAATTCGAGACAGCAACGATTCACCTGAAATCTCTCTCTCTCTCTCTCTCTCTCTCTCTCTCTCTCTCTCTCTCTCTCTCTCTCTCTCTCTCTCTCTCTCTCTCTCTCTCTCCTTCTTCCTCCCCCCCTCTCTCTTCAACTTTTTCTGCTTCCTCCTTTTCCTTTCTTACCCTTGAACTGGTCAAGTTGAAGGCTTAAAGGTGCTGTATGAATTTTACTACAATTCAAGAGGCCCTAACAATCCTGATTCACTCGATACTGTGGATCGGTGGTCTAGAGGTAACGCGCCTGTCTAGAAAGCCCAAAAGTCTGGCTCGGAAGTGTGCGGTGGTTCGAATCCCGTTTGGAACCGAAACTTTTCCCCCATCTATTAGACCATGAGTGGTTGTCTGGGCGCTAGTCTTTCGGATGAGTCGATAAACCGTGTGATACACATAATTATTTTGCTCACGTAAAAGAACCCACAGCAACAAGAGAGTTGTCCCTGGCAAAATTCTGTTTAAAAAAAGCCACTCTGATAGGGAAACAGATACAGTTGCAGACGGGAAAAAAAAAAGAAAAAAAGGGTGGCGCTGCTCTTGTGGCGACGCGCTCTTCCCAGGGAAGAGCAGCCCGAATTTCACGCAGAGAAATATGCCGTGACTTTAAGTGGTATAAATGAAATAAAAATAAAATCTGGTCGAACTTATACACTCTCAAATTATTTCCACACTGATCCCAAAGGATCTGTGGCTGTCACTTTTTGTTGTTGTCAAGAATCCAGCTAGCAATATTGTATCGCAGGCCTCAGCCACACTGGTGGATTGTCTGAGAAGTCAGAGGACAGACAGGGTTCATGATTGGTGGACGGGTGCAGGCATGCATCTGGACACATGTCGGGTTGAAAGACTGACTTAGCACGTTCACATATTGACCAGGAACGCGCTCAAATATTGACCAGGCACAAAGTCATTGTAATTGGTAAAAGAAAAAAAAAAGCTGGGAACTTGGGATATCGAATTCTTGTCTTTCTCGCACTCTCTCCTTCCCTCCGTCGATCCCTATGTGTGTCAAAGTCAAAGTCAAACTTTTTGTTTTCAGAGGGTATATTGAATAAGCAGTGCAATTTGCTTATTTTTATCAAGCTATCTATCTAAAAAAAGTTGATATTTATATATGCATATATAGAATTAAAAACCTAAACAATGACAACTCTGTGTGTGTGTGTGTGTGTGTGTGTGTGTGTGTGTGTGTGTGTAAAAACCGCGTATTCAACTCTTCCGATAAACTGATACCACACACACACACACACACACACACACACACAAATAAATCTGAAAGTTTTCTAAGAACAGTGTCACTCTATGTCTAAGATATTTTTCACAA
>CM054134.1:83973542-83981042 GCA_028751875.1 Rapana venosa | reverse complement strand
CACACAACACAAAACATCACACACAACACATTAACACACATATAACACAACACAACACACACACCACACACACACACACACACACACACACACACACACACACACACACACACACACACACACACACACACACACACACACAGATAAACTCACTTTCTGTCGATGACCAGGCAGTCCACACCATTGGTGTCCGCAGCGACGATGTTGGCTGTTCGGACATCCTCCCTGTCAACAACAACAACACAACACACACAACACAAGGTCATACTTTCCCTCTTCACTTTCTCTGTCTGTTATTTTCACTACTGCCACGGGAACTGCAGCAGAGTGGATAAGCACCACTAACTTCAGTCCTCAGGTTCCATGAAGCCGTGGGTTCGAATCTCAGCAGCAGCTTCTTCCTTCACCTCTACTTTGACTTATCCCGTAGTCCCGTGGACCGTTGGGGCACCACTGAAGATTTTGCAACCAGCTTCCTCCATATCCCCGCGGTGTTTGGGAATTTTATATATTTTTTAAAAGGTGGGATTTTGTACAACCTTCTAGGCCAACTTAAAGCGTAGTCTTGCCAGTGCCTTAAATCCCATCATGTAGACACACATGCAGATAATGATAAATTATGCATGTTAAGGATCCCGTAATCTATATTCTATACATAATAATAATGATAATAATAATAACAACACATAGTAGGAATAATAATAATAATAATAAAAAAAATAAAAATAAAAGGGAATTAATATATCGCTCTATCTTGCAAAAGCAAATCAAAACGCTTCCATTCATCCTACTCTTACACACGCAACAAGTTATAATTAATAGTTTTTAAAAATTCAAATGTATATACACACACACGCACGCACGTACTCACACACACAGAGGTTGTACACTTTGGCAGGGTGATGGGGGTTTTGGTTGTTGAGGGCAGAGACAGAAATGAGATGAAACAAGAAGGGAGAATCTTAGGTTTGAAATAAATGTGTTCTGAGGCTGGATTTGAAAGCATCATAAGAAGGCTTTTGGCGAAGGGAGATAAGGAGGTAATTCCAGATCGTTGGACCAGAAACAGAGAAAGAGCGACGGCCAACAGGGGATTGGTTGAATCTAGGTATTCGTAAGCACAAGGTATGTGCAGCAGAGCGGAGGGAACGAGGAGTGTACAGGTGAAGACATTCACAGAGGTAGGTCGGTGTTGTTTTGTTAAGACATTTGTAACAGAGGGTACTGATCTTATAGTTTACTCTTGTGACACAGGCAGCCAGTGGAGAGATCGCAAGAGAGGAGTTATGTGCTCAGATTTTTTTTGGAGGACTAGTCGAGCGGCAGAGTTTTGTATAGTTGAAGGGAGTGGATAGATGATGCTGGCAGACCAGCCAGAAGAGAATTGCAATAGTCCAGACGTGAAAGAATGAGAGACGTGACTAGTTTGGATGTTGCATCAGTGGACAGGTACTTTCGAACTGCACTAATACGCCGTAATTGATAGTAGCACGACTGGCAGGTCTGGGTGGTGAATTTTCATGGAGAGTGTGTTGTCGATAATGACCCCTAGATATTTGTTCGGACCACAAAACTAACAAGTCAGAGTGCAAGAGATGAATGAGATAAGAAGCTGGGCCGCAGCCAACCCTTCTGGCTGTTGTGAAGAGGCAGAAGCTGGCACGGTTTGGTTATATCATGCACCACGGCTCTCTTTCCAGGACTACCTTACATTGGGACGGGTATAGCTCTGTGGTCAGAACACTAGCTTTCCCTTCGCTAAGGTTAAGCAGCATCGAGCGTGGTTACCAAGCCAATGGGTGACCGTTTGCGCGCCTTGGCTTCAGTACACTCCCCCAGTTCACCCAGCTGTAAATGGGTACCTGCCCTAAATGAGGGTCAAGGAAGGTAAAGCAGCGCGGGAGAGGAGATGGGCGCCGCCCTCAATATGCTGGCCCACGGAGAAGCTGAGGTTTCAGACATCTCACTCCCCAACGACCGTATAGGTTATGGGACACTCTTACCCTTTATTACCTTTACATTACCCTAGGTGGGACTTACGAGAGAGGCAGACGTATGAACAGAAAGATAAAAAATAACAATTCAATGCAGAATATCAAAGATTGAACCAGCCTTCACATGGCTGAAGAGACAGACCAGACCAGTCTGGAGAACACTGTCCACGGATACATCTCTCGTGTGCTCATGATGACCAAGAATGGTCGTCTGGGGTCAAGGTAATGATGATGATGTTAATGTTGTTGTTGATGATGATGATGATGATGATGATGATGATGCTGTTGTTGACGATGATGATGAAGATGATGTTGTTGAGGATGATGATGATGATGTTGTTGACGACGATGATGATGATGTTGTTGATAATGATGATGATGATGCGTATGCTGCTGCTGCTGTTGATGATGCTGATGCTGACGAACAGTCTTTGGCGGGTTACAGAGACACTAACATACCCGCCATAAGCTCTGCGCCTGGAGAGAGATGGGTTTTGCCAGGTTCTACTTGCCCAAGAGACATAGCCTGAATAATCAAGTGCAGTGCAGTACCCCCACGACTCCTCAGAAAGAGAGAGAGAGAGAGAGAGAGAGAGAGAGAGAGAGAGAGAGAGAGAACAGACAGACAGACAGAGACAGAGAGAGAGACAGATAGACAGAGATAGAGACAGAGACACAGAGAGAAAGAGAGAGCGACAGAGAGAGACGGAGACAGAGACATAGAGACAGATGCAACGCTGACTGCAGTAAACGTAATGCTTAAAAGCATTCCACATGTAAATGAACTGAAGTGTTGCTGGGTTTGGTGCATGCCTGAACAACACACACACACACACACACATGTGCATGCATAAGCATGAGCACGCTCACACACACACACACACACACACAACACACACACACACACACACACACACACACACACACACACACAGAGTCAGACAGAGACAGACAGACACTTGCATTCCCCCCCAAAAAAAAAAAAAAAAAAAAAATCCTGTTGAAGCGAAAGCTAAAGAGAAGCCGGTCAATAGAACTTTCACCAACACGACAGATGCTCAGATAAACACTGACTTTATTGAGGGGATTCTGCTCACTGATGTTATCACATCTGGCGGCAAACCAGTTACCTCTTTCCGCATGCACTGCTAGTGTGATGTGCTGTGCTTGCAACCGCAGACCTCATAAAGGCCACTTCAAAACAAAACAAAAAGAAAACATGCAGAAGAAGAAAATAAATCCTATTCCGTTTCTGTTCTAAGTCACAGCCATCATGTGTCTATGCTACATACTGCAGTCTAGACAGACGATTTAAGATGAAACAGCCAAAGGGAAAAGCTGCTTTCTCCACAGACTATTTCCATGACACCTTTATCTGTGAGTGTTGCTAGCGTTCTTTGGGTGTATGGGGATGTGACGTACAAAGCCGAATGAATATTTCAGGTTTTCCTTTACGGATGAAGAACATATTCAGCGACACTAAAAAAAAAAGGGAGATAAAGCATAGTGAGTGTCAATGAAGATGGGAGATAAAGCATAGTCAGCGTTTATGAAAAAGGGAGATAAAGCATAGTCAGCGTTTATGAAAAAGGGAGATAAAGCATAGTCAGCGTTTATGAAAATGGGAGATAAAGCATAGTCAGCGTTTATGAAAAATGGGAGATAAAGCATAGTCAGCGTTTATGAAAATGGGAGATAAAGCATAGTCAGTATTCATGAAAATGGGAGATAAAGCAGAGTTGCGCGTCATTGAAAAATCGGAGATAAAAAAACATTGAGCGACATTGAAGATGGGAGATAAATCATACTGAGCGTCACTTGAGAACGGGAGATAAAAAGCATACTGAGCATCACTGAAAATGGGAGATAAGTCTATAACAGGTTGTTAGGAGTTGCAAAAACCTGTAATGGGCAGTTATGTGTTTCAAAATCCAGTTACTTCATTGTATTTATTATTAATATTTTTTTGCAAATACGGTAAACAACGCACAATTTGAATATGGCCAGATCAAAGAGTTTGAACAGGAATGCGTTTCACTGGCATTAAAGACCCGATCAGAAGCGTGCAGGTTAATGATGGTAGACTGTTTGATATCAGAGCTTACATGTACCGGAGTGGATAAGAGCATTTCACTTCTATCCTGTGGATCTAACAAGTCATGAGTTCCAATCTTGGCAGTAGCATCTGATGAATTAAGAGTGAGGGACTTTTACGATCTCCTGGATCAACTTGAAGTGCAGACCTGGGAGTGCCTTCATTCCAGGCATGCAGAAGATCAAATACGCACGTTACAGATCTCTAATTTATGTAAGGATCTGGTGGGTTACGGAAACACGAACACACACAAACACACACCACACACACACACACACACCGATACAACACACACACACACACACCGATACAACACACACACACACACACACCGATACAATACACACACACCGATACAACACACACACACAGCGATACAACACACACACACACACCGACACAACACACACACACACATCGATACGACACACACACACCGACACACACATACCGATACAACACACACACACACACGCACACACACACACACACACACAACGATACAACACACACACACACACACACACACACACACACACACACACACACACACACACACCACACACACACACACACACACACACACACACACCGACACAACACACACACACACACACACACACACACCGATACAACACACACACACACACACACACACACACACACACACACACACACACACACACACACACACACACACACACACCGATACAACACACACACACACACACACCGATACAACACACACACACAAACACACACACACGATACAACAAACACACACACACACATACACACCGATACACACACACACACACACACACACGATACAACACACTTACACACACACACACACACACCGACACACACACACACACCGATACAACACACACACACACCGATAGAACACACACACACACACCGATACAACACACACACCGATACAACACACACACCGATACAACACACACACACACACACACGATACAACACACATACACACACACACACACACACACCGACACACACACACACACACCGATACAACACACACACACACCGATAGAACACACACACACACCGATACAACACACACACCGATACAACACACACACCGATACAACACACACACACACACAAACACACACACACACACTCACACACACACCGATACAACACACACACACACACGCACGCACACACACACACACACACACACACACACACACACACACACACACACACACACACACACACTGTCAATAGTCCTCCTCACCCTTGCAGCGCCCGTTCACGAAGAAGTCTCCTTTGGTCAGCATCCTGATCAGCTGTTCTTCCTGACTCTTGGAGTTCTTGCGGGTCACTTTCACCTGCACCACACACACACACACACACACACAACACACACACACACACACACACACACACACACACACACACACACACACACACACACACACACACCACACACACACACACACCACACACACACCGCACCACCAAACATTATGACATCATTATCGTTAAGACATTTTCTGAAGTATTTTGTAATTTTTCCCCAGTGTCACTTTTACCTGTAGGGTAGGAGTGCATAATTATCGTTAAAGAAATTTTCTTTGGTATTTTTTGGAAATTGTTTTTCCGTGACACTTTTACTTGTAGGCACACACACAACCAAACATTATGTAATTCGTCAAGACATTTTCTTCAGAAGTTTTCAATTTTTTTTTTTGGGTGTCATTTTTACCTGTAGGCACATAAAAGGAAACATCATGTATAATTATTGTTAAGAAATTGTCTTCAGTATTTTTTTTGGATTTGTTTTTTCCCAGTGTTTTTCCAGTGTTGCTTTCAACCTGTAGGTAGACACAACCAAACATCATGTAGAAAATTATCGTTAAGAAATTGTCTTCAGTCATTTTTAAAATTTATTTTTCCCTGTGTCACTTTTACCAAACATGATGCAATTAGTTAAAAAAAATTTTCTTCAGAACTTATATATTTTTCCGTTTCATTTTTACCTGTAGGTAGGCAAAACAAAGACATGGTGTAAAATCGTTAGGAAATTTTCTTCAGAATTTTTATTCTTCATTTTTCCGCGTCATTTTCACGTGTAGGTTAGGCGCATATAACTAAACATTACGCAATTCGTAAGGAAATTTTCTTCAGAATTTTTTATTTCACCTTTTCGTGTCATTATTACCTGTAGGCACACACAAGCAAACATGATGCAATTCGTTAGGGCATTTTCTGACGAAGGCTCATCCAGGAGCCGAAACTAGAGCCAGGTCAGGCCAAAGGCGTGGTCCTTTCTCAAAAAGATGCCTAAAATGCTGTCATTGAAAGATATTATTTTCTAAATGGGTTTTCTTTGAATCGATTCCGTCATAACTCGTTTTCAATCTAATGGAGAAGTTGTATCTAGTTACCTGCGCTTGTTTTCCTCCGCCACTCTTTTTTGAATAATAGGAAATTTTCTGCAGTATTTAAATTTTTTTTATATTCCGAGTCACTTTCACATGTAAGGACACACAACAGGCCAAACATGATACCATTTCGTTAGGAAATGTTCTTCAGACTTTAAAAAATATTTTATTTGTTCGTTTCATTTTAACCTGTGGGTGCATACATCAAAATTTCTTTATTTGGTTTGTATTAACATTTTCTTCTTAAGCAGGTGGTTGTTTTTTTCTGTTTATTTTTATGTAGCAAATCTGTTTGGTCTATGTTCGTTTGTTAGTTTGGTTGGTAGGTTGGTTAGTTAGTTGGTTGGTTTGGCTGATTTTGCAATCGTTTAAAATCTCTATGATCCCCTTCATCGCTGTCTCTTTGATTCCCTTCCAAATTCTTGCACTGTTTCTTCTTCTTCTTTTTTCTTCTTCTTCTGTCTGTCTGTCTGTCTGTCTTCCTCTTCTCCATCTCCCTCTCTCCATCTCCCTCTCTTCCCCTCTGTCTCCCTCTCTCTCTTTCTCCTTTCTCTCTCTGTCAGTCTCTCTCTCTCTCATACTGTCTGTCAGTCTGTCTTTCTCTCAGTCTGTCTGTCTCTCTTCCTCTCTCCCCATCTCCCCCCTCTCTCTCTTTCTTTACGTCTAGAATTGGTAAATCAGTGTAGAAAATGCCTCTTTCAATATCTTGAATCACATATAATTCCATTCAAAGAAGAGAGGAAGTGAAAAGAGAAGAGGAGAGAAAATAAAAAGAAGAGGGAAGAAGAGAAGAGGGAAGAAGAGAAGAGGGGAGAAGAAAAGGGAAGAGAAGAGGAAAGATGAGAAGAGAAGAGGAGAGAAGAGAAGAAAAGTGAAGAGAAGAGATTTAGAGAAGATAAGAGAAAAGAAGAGGAAAGAAAAGAAGAGAAGAGAAAAGAGAGAAGAGGGAAGAAGAGAAAAAAGAAGAGGAAAGAAGACAAAAAGA
>CM054134.1:83948542-83966042 GCA_028751875.1 Rapana venosa | reverse complement strand
CTCTCTCTCTCTCTCTCTCTCTCTCTCTCTCTCTCTCTCTCTCTCTCTCTCTCTCTCTCTCTCTCTCTCTCTCTCTCTTCGTTTCTGCCGTGTTCCTTTTCTTCCAGTCACCTTCTTGTCCATTGTCTGCTTTCTTGGTCCGTTCTTCTGCCTTTTTCTTTTCCCTCCGGAAGGACTTTACAGATAACAATGATTCTCTCCCACCATGCCAAAGTCGGATGCGCTGGGCCTGACTTGTCAGGAGCTTAACGGCAGCGCAACGCATTTTCGCTTGTATGACAGACAACAATAGTTGCTGTTGTCTGAGCCTCCGACGAAGAAGAAAGATGAAGACAATCCCCAAACAGCATTTTGATTAGACCACAGCAATATTCTAATGTCGGCCTTGGTACTTTGCTTATGTCCATAACTGACTATTGTACATGCCCTGTAAGGGGTGATTAAATTGTTTCTGACTTGACTAAGCTTTTGGCCTGGGTACAGTTATACAGATTGAAGGAAATGGGGAAGTATGGGGGATGGGGGTGGTGGGGGTGTCGAGAGATGAAAGCAAAGAGTCTCCTGATTATTTAGTAAGCCAATGTTTGAGTCACGCACAGGTCAATGCGCTGGTCAAGCCTCGGGTTCCAGTCGTCGGTGTGTGTGTGTGTGTGTGTGTGTGTGTGTGTGTGTGTGTGTGTGTGTGTGTGTGTGTGTGTGAGTGTGTGTAGTGTGTGTGTGTGTGTGTGTGTGTGTGTGTGTGAGTGTGTGTGTGTGTGTATGTGTGTGTGTGTGGTGTGTGTGTATGTGTGTGTGTGTGTGAGTGTGTGTGTGTGAGAGTGTGTGTGTGTGTGTGTGTGTGTGTGTGTGAGTTGCCATGTATACACAGGCATGAGCGACAAAACCTGTATAACATCTTTCACGAGTGCGTGTAAATGCACAGCCTGAAGTGTGTGATAGATTGCGCGCTGTCTGTGTGTGTGGTTGTGTGTGTGTGTGTGTGTGTGTGTGTGTGTGCGCGTGTGTGTGTGAGTGTGCGTGAGTGTGCGTGCGTGCGTGCGTGCGCGTGCGCCTGTGTGTAGGTGCATGCGCGCGCGCCTGTGTGTGTATATACCCCCTCCCCAGAAATCAACAAAAACTAAACGATACAGTAAGTATTCTTACAGCAGAACTAAAAAGAACTTGCACCACAAGAAATTGTCACCAACTGTATTGTAGAAATCAATGATATCAGGAAGAAAAGCATTGTGACAGATTTCCCCTGAACTTCTCGGAATTGTTCAGGTGGTGTGTCCTGAACTAGATGAATTGAACCCTGCGAAGCCTATCTCTCTGCAGGTAAAGGTGAACAAATTGGAATGTGTGTGTGTGTAGTATCAGACAGACAGACAGACACACATACACACAGATACAACACACACAGATATATAACACAACACACACACACACCACACACACACACACACACACACACACACACACACTTCCTGTACGTCGGCTTTCGTCTGAAAGTTCTCCATAATATATCATGCATTGCTTTGGACGATGTAGCCAAACTGCTGAAACCAGAACCAGCACTAGTACTACTGGCTGGCTTGGCACCTCTTCAAGCCCTGCAAGTCTCCAGTGTCCTGCTCCCATTCCATTCCTGCAATGCTCTGCTGGCTTGGAATGTTTCCTGGTGCCACAGACTTCCGAGTTTTGGGAAGATCATCATGATCATGATCATCATCATGATCATCATGATCATCACCATCACCATCATCATCATCGTGTGTGTGTGTGTGTGTGTGTGATGTAGATACATACACATAAACACGTGATCATAATACTGAATTGATTATCTGCTACCATCAAATTGCTACGGCAATAAAGAAAAGACTCTCCTTCAGAAGAATAGGGTGAACATTGTCTTTTTTTATATTCATTTACTTTTTTGCATTAGAAATTAATTTCTGAAAATCCTTTAACCCCTCCCCCGCACCCCCCCCCCCCATTTTTGTAAACAGCAGTAATCAGATTCAAAACAAATGAGAAACTATATGTTTTGTCAACAAACTGCACAAAAGTTGTCACTAGTAATCTCCATAGGTTTGTTTGTTTGTTTTGTTTTGTATTGTTTGCAACGATTTGTTGTAAGAATTATTTGAGCCACTGCAATTTAAAGCCACTGCATTTGTCATTTTCTGACATCGCATTGATTTTGGGGGACTGTTTTCTCATCTTCGGCTTGCTGCAAGTTTGTCATTTCATTTGGCACAACATTTTAATTTGTGGCGGACGAATTTAGAATTGCTTCTATAGAAATTATTGTATCATTTGATCCTGAGGCAATATTCTGAACAGGAAAGTGGGAAAAGTTTATAAGTATTATTAATTTTCAGTTTTAGTTTCACTTTTTTGTTTTGGTTGTTTTTCAAGCGCGAAATGATTGAACGTAGAAAAACAAGAGTGATTCCCTAACGAATGCAGCACGGAGAATTGCCCGGTTGAGCAGCTGTAAACGAGTAGGTGGTGTACGTACCTGCAATCCGTTTTCATGGAGAGGGAAGGGAAGGCAGCGAGGGAGACAACATGGGCATCATTCTGATGATGCCAATCCTAGACAAGGCGAGATATTTTAACAGTTCATTTCCCCATGGCTGTTTTAAGACACAAGAATGCTTCATGCAGCGGGAAGCAGTTAAAGGAATGGTGATGATGGTAGTGGTGGAAGAGGTGGTGCACGCACGCACGTACGCTCTGACCACACACTGGCCACCTCTGACGTTTTCGCCAAGTTTTGAGTTAAATCGTCCTGTGCTTTGTGGATCATCATGTTGCAGCGAACACGATCAATCTCTAGCAACAGGTGCAGGTGACTGAAGAATTATCGCATGATTTTGATCGTATGGTAGTTTGGTATTATCGATAAAAAAGATATTGTGTATTGTAAATCGCATATATCGCATACGGGCAGGCATCTAAATCCAGTGAATCAGATAAAGATTATGAAGCATTTCTTTCTATCCAAACACCACTGGACTTTCGTCGTCTCATTAAAACAGGCACCCATAACTATTGAGGGAGGCGCGTGGTATAGCAGATTGGAGATTTGAGATAAGACAATCATTGATAAACGCGTCGTTCAAGAGGAATTTTCCTCTGGAAACATCAGTGCCGACTCCATGTCACGTGGTTCTTTGAAGAACTAACTCTTTATTTGAAAACACTCCAGTGGACGTAGAACGCTGACTGAAATGCTAAAAGTTGGTTTCTCCTATCTCTCGTGAATCACATCCAAACAGAGCACAAGTTGACTCAGGAATCAAGTTGGATCTCTTTTATTCTACTAAACCAATTCAAAACATTATTCATTTCCAATACAAAAGTTCCAAAACAAAACAGGAAAAATCCTTTCCACAATTACTTGGATCAACAGCCAAAATTCTGTGACTACACTCACTACATAAGAGCTCAATCAGTTAAAATGACTTCTACAGTCCTCATAACCATAGCTCTCCTTCTATTCCTTCAGTTTCTCTCCCCTTCTTCAGGCAATCTCCGCTTGCCTCCCCTTGGCTCTCGGCCTTTCCTACTCTCCTTCTATCCCATCTTTCTTCCTTGAACTCTCCGGACTGACTGTCCCTCTCACTCTCTTGGCCTCTCCTCCCCTCCATCTGTCCGTCCGTTTTCCCCGCCCTTCTCCTCTCCATCTGTCATCTCTCTCTCAGACTCTCCTCCCTCCAGTGTGATAACATCCCCTTGTATATATACAGTGCCAGGGCCCCTCCTACTAGCCACTGGAAGGTTCTGGGAACTTAAGTAAGTCTCCGACCATTACCAACTACACAAACATCTCTGGTTGCCGTGAGGCCATCTGGAAACTGTTAGAACCTCTTAGAATACTGTAAACTACACCATTCCGCAAAAGCCTAGAACTTCGTAGAATACTGTAAAATATTCTGGAAACTTCATGACCAACCAAACACATGCAAGCTAAAGGTAACAACATTTCTTAACCAAAACTATTATCTCATCATCAATGCGTGCATCATTAAGCCAAGAATGCCATTCATAGCAGTCCTAAAAATCTTCTCAATAAAAACTCAGAATCTGTTTGTAACATTACCCCCCACTTGGAACAAATTTCCTAAATTTGTTTCATAAAACAAAGCAAACAGATTCAACATTGAAACTCATAGTGGAAACATTGAAACTCCTCTCAACATTGAGATTCATAGTGGTTCACTCACCTTCAATGTACAGCATTAGCACATTTCAGTCCACAACTGGTTCATGCAATTAGTTCCAATATTGTCACTTGAGATTATGGATTCAACTTTTGCATATACACTTCATGGAAACATTCAGAGATTAGCACTTTCCACCAGAGGTCAGACATGTTGCCCCACAAATGTCCTCTGGGATCAGCATCCGTCCATCACTCCCACTGAGGTAAACGTTGGGGAGGAGTCCAAGGCAACGCAGTCTCTGATACACCTCCTCCGGGATCAAACACTGCAATCCTGTCAGGCCTCCTGCGGTCCGCACACACGCTGCCCGCATCATCCTTCCCCTCGATGACAGTAACCAGAGCAGCACTCTGAGATCCCAAAGCTTTCTGTACTATCCCCATTTTCATCCACTCACAAAAGTCCTTCTCCTCGGATCCCTTGGCCACCTGAGGAGTATGGTAAGGTCTTGACCTGACTGGACCAGACAATGTCAGTTCTTCTTGGGGGTCCACCAGTCCTTTACTTCCTGGGATTTCAGTAAACTGGTCAGCACTGCCATTTATAAACTTGCTGGATTCCTCCCTCTTGTGATGAGAACCTTGGTCCACTTGAACTCTTCCATTGATTTGCCTGAACCCATCTTATTCAGTTCCAGAAGTTCATTATCCTTCAAAGTCTCTTCATCACTCCTATTGACTTCTTCTTTTGATTCACAATCATCTGGGTTTGGTACACCCTTCCTCTTCATCCATTCTGGATTAGGATCATCTGCAGATCTAGCACCCTCGATATTACCAATGATCAGATCATAAACTGGAGTAGGTAAACATAAAGCTTCAGTCTCTCCTACAAAGTACGGCGTGTCCACTCTGATCAAAGCTGTAGGTACTTTCTTCACTGCACTGTCCACTGACTGGAGGAAGCTATGGCGCCCTATGTACTGGTTTTCCTTAACCAAGCCCTGTCTGACCACAACTCCGCTGCATCCAGTATCTCTCAGGACATTCACAATCCGTCCAGAAACTCGTCCCTTTGTTACTGGGAGATTGTCATTGCTGCTAGCTGAGGGTACAGCAGCTGCACACCTAATGAGGGGAACCTTCTTCCCACTGGCCAAAAGAAGTTGTACACCCTTGAGGCAAGACTTGATGTCATCAAAAGCCTTTACCTTCTTCACAAGCAGCTTTGGAACATGCTCACTTCTTGTCTGACCGTCAGTCCTTGCTGCTGCCACTTTCTGCATCATTGGTGCTGTGTTTCCTTTGACTTGTCTTTCATTCTGGTTTCCATTCCCAGATGCTCTTGAATACTTATTTCCAGTTTCAAATGTGGGCAAGGTTTGACAGTCAACTTGTTTATGACCTGCACGATGACACTTGTAGCATATCACATGCTTCAGCTTCTTCTTAGGAAAAACTTGACATTCAACTTGTTTGTGTCCAACACGATGACAGCTGTAACATCTCACTTGCTTTAGTTTCTCTTTCCTCCGATAAGCTTTACATTCAAACTGTCTGTGCCCCACACAGTGACAGTTGTAGCACTTCACCTGCTTCCGTTTCTTTTCCTCACCCACTTTGGGCAACTGTCTTCCACCTGGAAGATAATCAGACTCTGGCATCGCTAGTTTGCGATTATATGATCTGAGGTAACGATCTGCTGCCTTAGCTATGTCAGACAGTTTCTGAGATTCTTGCTGACAAACATGTATGGCCACATCCTTCGGGCAAGCCTTGATAAATTGTTCTCTGACGATAAGGCTTGACAGTCCTTCATAGTCCTCTGCAAAATCTGATAATTGCACCCATTGGTGCAGATAATCTTTAAGCCTGAGGATAAACTGTCCTGAATTTTCTCTGACTTCAGGTTGACAGTCACGAAATCGCTGACGGTATCCTTCTTCTGTGAATCCATACCTTATCAATAGAGCATTTTTCAGTTGGAAATAATCTTCAGCCTCTTCCCGAGACATACGACAGTAGACATTAAGTGCTGTCCCTGACAGTAAAGCACTCAAGTTAGATGCCCACCTGTCCTGTGCCCATCCAGCTTTGATAGCAAAACGTTCAAACCTCTCAAGGTCCATGTCATCTTGTTCATCATTAAACACCGGCAACTTAGGAGCTTTAGCTAGAACCCCATCATTATTGGGTCTTTGGGCAGAAGCCCCATACTCCAGCTCGAGTCTCTTTATCTCCAATTCATGATACCTTTGTGCTTCTTCCTTTTCAATTCTTTCTTTTCTCTCTTTCTCTTCTCTCTCAATCCTGTCCTGCCTTTCTCTCTCTCTTTCTTCTCTTTCAAGAGTTTCTCGCCTCTCTTCTCTCTCCATGGCTTCTCTTCTTTCTTTTCTCTTTCTTCTCTTTCAATCATTTCTTTCTGTTCTCTCTCTTCTCTTTTCATCTTTTCTTTTTGTCTCTTTCCATCTTTTCTTTTTGTCTCTTTCAAAGACTGGAGTCAGACACAAATTTATGACCCAATACGCCACTCTTTTATGTCACACAATGACAACACCACCTAGATCCAGTTGTACTTACGTGAGCTCCCCAGAAATAACCTAGATCAGATGCCAGATCTCACTCAGCAGGAGGCTAAAGCAAGATCGCGGCCCCTGACAGTCACTTCAGTCACACAATGCTCACTGGATTTCACAACCTTACTGGAACACAGTCTGAATCACCGCAGCAAAACAGACGAAGAACTCTGAATCCACACACTGAATTTCACCCAGAAATTCTGTAGATCTACTGTAGTCACATCTGCTTTTCTCACAGATTCAACTCCACCTTGATCTGAGATACTGCAGCACTTCAAACATAGGCTCCTTGATCCACACTCTGAACTTCATTGGAAATTCGGCAGATCTATTGTAGACACACCCCAGTGGTGAATACGATGCCTCTTCACAAATTCAGCATCAGGTTACTCTGAAACACTAGCACTTTTCAGACGTACACCTACTGAATCAACACAACAAATTTCTCACTGAAATTCCGTATATCTATCGTAGACACACCCCAATGGTGAATACGATGACTTCACAAATTCAGCTCCAGGTTACTCTGAAACACTGCAGCACTTTCAGAAGTACACCTACTGAATCAACACAACGGACTTCTCACTGAAATTCGGTATCTCTTGTAAACACAACGGCAGCAGTGAATACAATTATTCTCCATTTGAAATCTGAAGTCAGAAGCTACTGTATTAATGGATGATTCGAAGTTGAGAGATATCCCGGCTTGGCCCCCAATTGTCACGTGGTTCTTTGAAGAACTAACTCTTTATTTGAAAACACTCCAGTGGACGTAGAACGCTGACTGAAATGCTAAAAGTTGGTTTCTCCTATCTCTCGTGAATCACATCCAAACAGAGCACAAGTTGACTCAGGAATCAAGTTGGATCTCTTTTATTCTACTAAACCAATTCAAAACATTATTCATTTCCAATACAAAAGTTCCAAAACAAAACAGGAAAAATCCTTTCCACAATTACTTGGATCAACAGCCAAAATTCTGTGACTACACTCACTACATAAGAGCTCAATCAGTTAAAATGACTTCTACAGTCCTCATAACCATAGCTCTCCTTCTATTCCTTCAGTTCTCTCTCCTTCTTCAGGCAATCTCCGCTTGCCTCCCCTTGGCTCTCGGCCTTTCCTACTCTCCTTCTATCCCATCTTTCTTCCTTGAACTCTCCGGACTGACTGTCCCTCTCACTCTCTTGGCCTCTCCTCCCCTCCATCTGTCCGTCCGTTTCCCACGCCCTTCTCCTCTCCATCTGTCATCTCTCTCTCAGACTCTCCTCCCTCCAGTGTGATAACATCCCCTTGTATATATACAGTGCCAGGGCCCCTCCTACTAGCCACTGGAAGGTTCTGGGAACTTAAGTAAGTCTCCGACCATTACCAACTACACAAACATCTCTGGTTGCCGTGAGGCCATCTGGAAACTGTTAGAACCTCTTAGAATACTGTAAACTACACCATTCCGCAAAAGCCTAGAACTTCTAGAATACTGTAAAATATTCTGGAAACTTCATGACCAACCAAACACATGCAAGCTAAAGGTAACAACATTTCTTAACCAAAACTATTATCTCATCATCAATGCATGCATCATTAAGCCAAGAATGCCATTCATAGCAGTCCTAAAAATCTTCTCAATAAAAACTCAGAATCTGTTTGTAACACTCCACTCCCCTAAAAGTCCTTCAGATGAGACTATAAACCGAAGTACCATGTGCGAACGCACGCAGAACATCTTGCGCACACCTTATAAACCCGTTCTTCTTTTCGGAATAGTAGGCCACTGTGTGCCGGTGGGAACGGATGACAACATTTACAAAACTGCATACACACGGGGACAGGATGTAAAAAGCACATGGGTGCTTATTCCATTATCATCGAAATAAAAGAATAAAATAAATGAAATAAATAAATAAATAACAACGTCATGAACACCCTAGTGATTCCTTCATTTCCTTTCCCCTTTTTCCCCCCTTTTAGTTGACGTCACATGACTTTTCTGCACCTGGATTAAAGAGACACGAATCTGTGATGAGCGGTATGATGTTTATGTCGTCATAACCTGGCCAATTTTTCAACGGGTCTTTTTTTTCTTTTCTTTATCTTCATTTGTTAAACCAGTTCGTCTATACAAGACATAAACTGGACCGTTTTTGCTATGGCTAGGCCGATCGAAATGGTCAATATTGGAATTGTCTCACAGGAAACATACAGCGTACACTTTTACAAGACGCTGTAGATTAATCTGGAAGCCTTCCAAAAGGCTGACTCAGCTTCATGTGTAGGAGCTACCGCGTACATACATACATACATACAGACAGACAGGACGAGACGAGGAGAGAGAGAGAGAGAGAGAGAGGAGAGAAGAGGAGAGAGAGAGAGAGAGAGAGAGAGAGAGAGAACACACACACACACACACAGTTAAACAGACAAGAGACAGACGCACAAACTTGCACACATTTACAAACACACACACACAAACACATACATGCATACCCACAAACACTCACGCACGCACGCACACACGCACGCGTGCGCGTAAATATGCACAAACGTACACAAACTGACATACATACATACATACACACATATACATACATACATACAGACAGACAGACACCCTGTTATATTACGTGTGCAAATTTATCAGCGACAGCCCAGAATGCACAATTCACTTTAGTGTTAAACAGGGGCCAAAAGTCAGTCTTTGATACTGGCACCCTGATTAAGATAGCCTATCAAAGGAATATCCATCTCGGCTCCGTCTGTCTGTCTGTCTGTCTGTCCGTCCGTCTGTCTGTCTCTGTCTGTCTGTCTCTGTATCTGTCTCTCAATGGAGAGAGAGAGAGAGAGAGAGAGAGAGAGAGAGATAGAGAGAGCGAGAGCAAGAGACAGAAACAGAAACAGAAAAGACACATACAGACATACAGACAGACACAGACGGACAGACAGACAAACAGAGCACAGGAGAGAGGAGAGAGAGAGAGAGAGAGAGGGGTGGGGTGCGCGCGCGCGCGTGAATTCCCAGTGTGTGTGTACGGTAAAAGCCTGGTCGTGCAATGACCCAGCTACTTTCATTCAGAAACAAGGAAACACAGTATAGCAGCATGGATTTGATCCCTGTGGTTGTTACTTAGACACTGGACAATCATCCCTAAGAAAATAATGTCCCAAAATTAACGTGTTATGACGTGTGTTACCTTGTCAAGATCTATGTTTCCAAGCATCTAAAATTATCGGCAGTTTAGGACAAATTAGTTTAGAAATTTTACCAGGAAAATACACTCACCCATCTTTGTTTTTTCTATAAAAATCCCCCACTTCTAGCAAACCTTGAACCGAACTCTAGTATCAATGAAATGTGATGATTGAAAAACAGACCTCCATTTCTGAATGAATAATTTCAATGATGGCTGTAATCAGAGATCCATTCGCTGTTTATAAAAAAATACCCGGAAGCCTGAAATAACACACATGCCCACTTATCAATAAATAAAAAGAACTACCTTTATAAACCTAAACAGGCAGGAGAGGGATAACAACAATCAGGAAATTATTTAGAACTGTGTTTTCTTGCCCTCAGTTCGGTAAACACACATTGCATGTTATCTGGAGAAGAACATTAATTTCATAGGCCTGTATAAAGAGAACGCGGGACTCGGAGGAAGCTGAGACATCAAACTGACCGCGTGTTGACCTGTTCTCTTTTCTCTCACGTCCTAAACAGCTTCAGAACACTGCACTGACATTTTCAGACCGTGCGCCGTAAAAGACAAAGATAAAAGGTAAAGGTGTTTCCATAACCTAAGTGGTCGTTGGAAAGCGAGGTATCAGCGACCTCAGCTTCTCCAGGGGCCAGCATATTGAGGGCGGCGCCCATCTCCCCTCCCTCGTTAATTTACCTTCCCTGACCCTAAAGAGGGCAGGTACCCACTTACAGCTGGGTGAACTGGGGGACTGTACTGAAGCCAAGGCGCGCAAACGGTCATCCATCCACTTGGTAAGCACGTTCGATGCTTAGGCTTGGCTTGGGGACAGCGAGCGCTCTGACCACTGAGCTATCCCGGCAGGTGAAACCTGAAGGAGTCCACCCCTCTTCACAGAGCAGACTGCATGCTGGACACGTTCGATTCATCGCTTTCAGCGGGCATGAAAGATGAACGGGGTTAGGCATGTGTGCAAGATGTGTTACACGCGAGTGAACATCTGGGCCCTCAGTTTGAAAGTCTCATGGGAAGGGCGTTACGGAGAATGGAGTCAGCGGGAGTGCTTATTCCAATAAAAGAATGAATAAAATAAATACGTAAATAAATAAATTGATGTCAGAACTGTCTCTAGGTGAAAATTCAGCAGCGGGGACTTGATCAGCCACAATCAGTTATCGTCTGACCACAAGGTCGACACTCTAGCCATCAGACTATCTCGCCCCTCCCCACCCTCCTCCCCACCGTTCCCCTTTATCTGTATCTTCAAAATATATACCAGCGATGCCTCACAAAGGAGAAGCTATGGATTTTTACAGGATACTGCCTAAATGCATGGGACTGAGTCACTGACTGCACAGCCATCCAGCTGAGAGGGTTATTTTCTCAGTGTTATCAGGGGTTCTGACTTCATTCCCTTGCAATCCTTCCTGCCAAGCCGCAAAGCCCAGAAATCCATGTGTGTAGAAAACACACATCAGATATTGCAAAAACGTTCATTCTATAGTGACTGGAGCTGCCACAGACATATCACCGTGCTGACCTGGGCCTGAAGTGGAGAAATATTCAAAAAATGATATTTGCACACAAAGCCTTCATACAAAAGCTGAAAGATGGCTAATGCACCAAACATGATGAGTTTCATAATAGATAAACGTCAAAATCTTCAGCGGTGCCTCAACGGTCCACTAGACTACGGGGATAGGTAAAGTCAAGACAAGTCAAGTCAAAAATACTTTAATCATCCCACGAAGGGCAATTACAATAAAGAAAGACGTTATAACAAGCCCTTTCACCTTCCATTGAAGATTTGGGATGAAAAACACGCGATTTATTCCCCGCATACTCACATTCACTAAGTTTAACTTAAGCGCTGGCATGTGCAGTTGGTGAAGCTCTGCCAAATCGATTTTTTGGGGGTGGGTGTTGTGTAAGGTGTATGGGATATCCCATCAGCGTAAAGATCCGCTGGGAAACCTGACTTGAAAAAGCTCTTTCTCTGTCTGCGAGACGTGTTGGAACTTTCAGTTGTCTCTTTTGAAACATTCACCGAACATGAAAAAATGACTGGGGGTTGAAACGGGCCAAAATAAACATTGGAACCTTTATTTTTTAAAAAAAAAGTGCTGTTATTATTTTTTTTCTTGGCGTTTCTCTCACCGACTTCTGAGGAAAATGTATAACGAAGTGAAAGCCTGGCAATGTCTGACAATCAGATACATATTTTTGTGCCCCAACGGTAGTGTTCTGATATAGAAATTGCCCCCCCCCCCCCCCCCCCCCCCCCCCCCCCTGCACCCCCTCCCACCCTGCCCCGCTTCCCCCCTCCCCGTCTTCTCTCCGTGTCACATACGGACAGATTTTCACCATGGCAGGGTCATCAAGCTATCTGTTCTCTGCTACTGTTTTCTTTTACCTCGAAACGCAGGAGACGTGTTGTCATACTTCAAGATCTTTGACAAGAGCATCCTAAATATACCTATGTAGCTATGATCAGAAAAGCCAGGAGCCCTGGCCCATCAGAGGTGAAGAAGTGCATGCTCATGTACAGCACTGCCGAGTTATCAGGAAACGTTTGTAAACAACAGTGGTGGTGGTGTCAGTCCATCCCTGCTCTGCTGTTGTTTTGGTTTGAATTAAAGCTTCAGTCACAGTCCCGCCCCACTGTGCAAATATTATTCGTGCGCGCGATTCCTTCTCCCTCCTACCCAAGCCTCTAGTTCTGGCTATAGTGTTATCAGGTAAGTCCTCGCCACACACTGGGGTTATCTCTGTTCTCTCGGTGGCACTTCTCACCTTTCCCTCTAAGACGGTGACCATGTTGTCTAAGAATGCTGTTTACTGAGCTTTCAACACGGTGTGTGTGTGTGGTGAAAAAGAAATGTGGCAGCAAAGAAGGCGTTATCAGCAGAGCCAGCAGCGATATGTTGTTAGTCAGACAAGCACAGTGCAGTCATAACAGAGGCCTGGAAGCGTGCATGCAGACACACAGACACATGCAGACAGACAGACACACAGACACACACAGACACAGACACACACGCGCACACAAGCATCACACCGACACACTGACACACAACACCGACTCCACACCAAAACCCCCCCCCTGCCCCCCCCCCCCCACAACACAAAACACACACAACACACACCACACATATACCCACACCACACACAAGCATCCCGACCACACAACACACCCACAACACACACACAAACAACACACTATTACCCACACACACCAAGATCACACATAACACCCACAACGACACACAGACAACACACAGACACACACATAATACACACAAACACACACATGACACACACAGACACACACATCACCACACATGCACACACATCACACAAAACAAACACACAACACACACATAAACACACACACATAAACACACACCCATACACACACACATTCACATACACACACACACACACACACGTCCACCCACGCACACACAAGCATCACACATAGACGCAGGCTCACAGGCACGCATGCACGCACACACCCCTGTAGCTGAAAGGAACAAAAATGTATCACACCTACGATCTCTCTTGTTTTTTTAATCAGTTATATCCAGACAAACCGCATGTAGTAGGAAGTGGGGCTTTTTGTTTTGTTTTGTTTTGTCACGTACAAGTTATTTTTTTAGGGGAACAATCGATGAAGCTTCATATTCAGTATCTTATCCTTAACCTTTTCACCACCAACAAACCATTATTCCAGGAGCCAGCTGATTTTACAAAGACTACACGAAAATCACACCTACCAACACACCAAAATGCTATGGAAACAAAAACGGCTTTCCAAAATATGCGGGGGGGGGGGGGGGGGGGGGGGGGGGGGGGGGGGGGAGTCCCTTGTCATATGAATGATCAGATGGCCTTTCCCTAAGCTCCCCAAATAGAGAGAAGTAGGTCAAAAGGTGACTGACCCTGACATCTTCGCATTAATAATTCAGCATCAGCGGTTGTTAGCCAGGGTGTCGCAATTATGCAACATCAGCGATGTTAGGGTTGCAGCTGATCAGTTTGAAACTACTTGAGCTTCGGGGGATGAAAGGACAAAGAGAACTGTTGACACAGGCATGCACTGTCTCCCGCTGAACTGCAGCAGAGTATTGAATGATGGTTGAGTCAGCTCTGGATAGGTCATAAGGAAATTAAGATGATAACATACAGTCGTTTTTGTTCGTGTTTTGTTATTTTAGTATGCATTCACGTTTACTTCTGAAATTCACATTCACATTCACATTCATTTCTGCAATAGATTTGTTTCTGTATTACAGATACACATTTATTTCTGAAATACACATCCACAGTCATTTCTTAAATACACATTCACATTCATTTCATTCACATTCATTTCTGAAATACACATTCACATTCATTTCTGAAATACACATTCACATTCATTTCTGGAATACACAATCGTATTCATTTCTGAAATACACATTCGCATTCATTTCTGTAACAGACTTACTTCTGTAATCCACATTTACATTCATTTCTGTAATATACATATTTTTGTCTGTTATACACATTCATATTCATCTCTGTGATACGAATTCCTTTCTATAACACGCAAAGAGCACCCCAAAAAAAGTGCTGAATTTACTTTGATGGCTGGACACTCTTGGAAACGTGTGTTGATGAGGATGTCTGGACAACAAAAAAAGAAAGGTCGCCTTTAGAACGAATCATGATTGGGATGGATGATTGAATTTTTAATTCCATTTGAAATTTTGCTGGCTACATGATCAAGCAGACAGTGATTGAACTGCGGAAAATGCTACTCCCCCCCTCCTGTGTGTATGTGTGTGTGTGTGTGTGTGTGTGTGTGTGTGTGTGTGTATGTGTGTGTGTGTGTGTGTCAAGTCAAGTCAAGTCAAGTCAAGTCAAAATTTTATTTCCAGATGGTACATTGAATAAGCAACGCATTTGCTTTTTTTCATCAAGCCATCTATCTAAGAACAAATTTCGTAATGATTATACTAAGACACTACATTATTGCATCGTTTACCATTAAATTAAACCAGTAAAAAAAAAAAAAAAAAAAGGAAAAATCGATAAGGAAATACATTGAAATACAAATTAACCACATATACATATACACGCACACACATACTCATGCACACCTGAGCGCGTGCGCGCTCACGTCACACACACATTTAAATAAAAAATGTTTTAAGAATTAAAAAAAGAAAATCATAGAACGTCAGGACACACAAATTACTTCACTTACTGTTTCATCCATTTTTTCACGTTTATACTTTAGATAATAAAAAAGATACAGGAATAAAACGTTAGAAAATACTAGGCATTCGTCATTACTGAAATATTACCTTCAATGACCTCCCTCCTCTCCTCCTCCACCCAGCAAACGTGTGCTTTTTATGCGCTCATACTTTTCAAATAGCGCTTTTTTTTTCTTTTTAAAAAAAAAAAAGACATATTCACACAATAACTATCCAAGCAAGCGAAGTCAAATAAGATTACAATAATGATTATTATAATAGCGATACAATTATAACAACAATCACCCATCACGTGTCAGTGTGTGTGTGTGTGTGTGTGTGTGATCTCCCATACTCTGTCTCCTTTTCAATCTCTCTATCTCCTTTCTCTTTCTGCTCCCCCCTTTCTGTTTATTCCTCTGTTTTCATGTATTACTTTCATTCTTTGCCTTTTCTCTCTCTGTCTCTGTCTGTCTGTCTCTCTCTCTCCCTCTCTTCCCCCTCTCTCTCTGTCTCTGTTTCTGTCTCTCTGTTTCTGTATCTCTGTTTCTGTCTCTGTTTCTCCCTGTCTCTCTTTTTCTCTCTGTGTCTCTCTCTGTGTCTATCTGTTTGTCTGTCTGTCTGTCTGTCTGTCTCTCTCCCCCCTCCCTTCCTTCCTCCCTCCCTCCATTTTTGTGTGTGGAAAATATCAGTCACTGGCCCAGCATCCCATAACAGTTTATCTTTTTTTCCCTTTTTCTTTTTTTGGTATGGAGATGTTTCTTTTAACTTCTCAGGGGCTGAAATGGGGCATTATCCGGCTTCCTCTTGATTTACTAGCGGCCTTGACGCTCAGGTGGTCTCCCCCTTACAAGGAAGACACGCCGGCAACATGTGACATTGTGTGTGTGCGGTAGGCGAATGGGGTGTGTGTTGAGCTCAGCCGTTTGCTGCCAGTGACAGTTATAGGTAGCTTTCATGAGTGTTATTTTAGATGGTGGGTTTCTTTTGTTTGTTTTTGGTTTAAGAACATCTTGTTCTGTATTTTAAAACTTAGATTTTGGAGGGTCCCTTGTCCGATTACACCTGGCTGTGGGATATTGAAGATACATGTGTACTTTTAGGACTTCTAGACGAGGAGGAGGAGGAGGAGGAGGAGGAGGAAAATACAAAGTAGAAGGAGAGTGAGAATGAGAAGAAGAAGAATGCAAAGAAGAAGACTTAGAAGAAGAATGAAAAGAATGAGAAGAAGAAGAAGAAGAAGAAGATGATGATGATGAAGAAGAAGAAGAAGAAGAAGAAGAAGAAGAAGAAAAAAAAAGAAGAATGCGAAAAAGAATGCAAAGAAGAATGCGAAGAAGAATGCAAAGAAGAAGAATGTAAAGGAAAGGAATGCAAAGAAGAAGAATGCAAAGAAGAAAACGAAGAATGCAAAAAAACAGAAGAAGAATGCGAAGAACGCGAAGAAGAACACAACAACAACAACGACGACGATGATGATGACGATGAGGGGAACGAGGAGGAGGAAGTGAAGGAAGCGGAGTAGAAGACGCACTAAGTATCGTCTCAGCTACAAGTAAACAATCTTAGCATCCTCCCACGGTACATAAGAAAAAAAGCCATTCTGAAACAACACACGGTACTCAACCTCAACATCTAAGTTACAATCTGACACGAAAGAGTAATAAAAAAACCCAACAACCAACCCCAAACAAAAAGAAAACAAATAAAAAAACCAAACAAACCCAGGGTGTAATCTAGATTGTATATCAACTGGGTTTTTCCACACCAACAATCTCTCATCACTTCGGAAAGAAGACAGCCAGCTGCCTTGGAACAAGGTCTGTGTGCCAGTGAAACAACCAGCCCCAAACAGTATGGACACGCAGTCCCCCCCCCCCCCCCACCCCAATCCACACCCCCTCACACCCCCCCCCCCCCCTTCCCCCCATCCCCAACTGTTCTTCATCCAATATTGTTGGTTGGAAGCGCTCAAAGCGGGGCGCGGTGATAGGACTGGCCATGCTTTTCTCACTTCTTCGTCAAAGCTTCAAGGGAATGGAACTTAAAAACAAAACAACAAAAAAGCAGAAGACAAAAAAACTCACGAAGTATAGGCAAATGAATAATCGAAAGAGGCAAAAACAAAAAAAGAAGTATAGGCAAATGAATAATTGAAAAGAGGCAAACAAAACAAAAAACAACAAGAAAAAGAAATATAGGCAAATGAATAATCGAAAAGAGGCACAAAAAAAAAAAAAGAAGTATAAGCAAATGAATAATTGAAAAGAGGCAAACAAAACAAAAAACGAAAAGAAAAGAAGTAGAGGCAAATGAATAATCGAAAAG
>CM054134.1:83938542-83941042 GCA_028751875.1 Rapana venosa | reverse complement strand
GGAATTATTAGGTAAGAAGTAAGGTAGGGGTCTTTAGATATGAGAGAGAGACATACACAGAGAGAGACACGCATACAGAGAGAGAGAGAGGAGAGAGAGGAGAGAGAGAGGAAGAGGAGAGAGAGAGAGAGAGAGAGAGAGAGAGAGAGAGAGACGGGGGGAGGGGGGGGGGGGGGGGAGGGGGGGGGGGAGACAGGACTAAAACGAGACAAAGACAAGAAAAGGAGAAGCCACATAAAACAAGACAAAGACAAGACAAAGAGACAGAGAAGCCACATAAAGCAAGACAATGACAAAGACTATTGCTGGAGAAGCCACATAAAAGCAAGACAAAGACACGACAAAAACAAGAGACGAGGAAGCCACATAAAAACAAGAAAAAACCCCAACACAAAGATAAAGATGGAGAAGCCACATAAAAGCAGGACAAAGACAAGACAAAGACAAGACAAAACAAGACAAAGACAAGACCCCCAAAAAGACAAAGACAAGACAAAAACAAGACAAAGACAAGAGACGGAGAAGCGAAACCGAACAAGACAAAGACAAGGCAAAAACAAAACAACAGCAAAGACGGAGAATCCACATAAAAGCAAGACAAAGATAAGACAAAAACAGGACAAAACAAGAGAAAAACAAGAGAAAGAGACAACAACAAAAAAGCCACAGAAAAGCAAGACAACGTCACGACAAAGACAAAGACGAAGACGAAGACGAAGACAAAGCTAGAGAGTCACAATCTTACCCGGCCTTTAGCGATGATGAAGAAGGTGTCTCCCCGAGCCCCTTGTCTGATGATGTACTCCCCATTGTTGTAATGAGCCTGTATGTATACACACACACACATGCACGCACGCGCGCGCGCACACACACACGTACACACGTACACAAACACACACACACGCACACACATGCACGCACATGCACACACACACACACACACAGAATTTGATTAACAATGAAGGAATGCTTCCGCATTAGAAGACAATGCCTGATGTGCACGTGTAGGCCAAAACAATTGTAATCAAAATGATTCACTTTAGTATCAAAGAGTGACAACGATAACAGCAACAAAAACTACTACTACTACTACTACTACTACTGCTACTACTACTACTACTGCTACTGCTACTACTACTACTACTGCTACTACTACTACTGCTGCTGCTGCTGCTGCTGCTGCTGCTGCTGCTGCTGCTGCTACTACTACTACTACTACTGCTGCTGCTGCTGCTGCTGCTGCTGCTGCTGCTGCTGCTGCTGCTACTACTACTACTGCTGCTGCTGCTGCTGCTGCTACTACTACTACTACTATTTCTACTACTACTACTACTACTACTGCTGCTGCTGCTGCTGCTGCTGCTACTACTACTACTATTCTACTACTACTACTACTACTACTGCTGCTGCTGCTCCTCCTCCTCCTCTTGGACTGGGTAAAAGGAAGGGATATGCTAATTGTAGCACTGGGGCTTGGACCCTTGACTGACGTATGCTGGATTTGTGCACTGTGCTCCCCCCTCCCTCCACCGGCCGTGAAAGACCAACACAAACACTAAAAGGAGATGTCTACAATCACTTTCATCCATCCCACAGACCAAATAAAAAGAAAAGGAAAGGAAAGCAGACGTACCTCTTCCAACACGTCAGCGATTTTGCTCAGTGTTTCCTCTGGAAGTCCTTGGAATGTCGGTACACTGCAGAAAATACACACACACACAAAGCACTCCTTACAATGCATGTTAAGGTAACACAGACACTGTATGTAAACAGACAAACATACCCAGATTGTTTTGTATTGTATCGTATTGTATTGTATACCACTTTCAGTCACGGCAGATTTCTCTGCGTGAAATTCGGGATGCTCACCCCGGTGAAAGCGCGTCGCCAAAAGAGCAGCACTATCCATTTTTTGTCTTTTTCCTGTCTGCAGCTGTGTTTCTCTAAAAGAATGATGTTTTTTTCTACAGAATTTACACAGGGACAGCTCCCTTGTTGCCCCAAGTTCTTTTTCGTGCGCTAAATATATTTAACACATTGGACCTCAGTTTATTGTCTCATCCGAAAGACTAGCACCCAGACCATCACTCACGGACTAGAAGTGGGGGGGGGGGGGGGGGGGGGGGGGGGGGGGGGGGGGTTGGCACAAAAGGGGACCAAACCACCACCACAGACTTCGAACCCGGACTTTTCGCTTTCTAGGCAGGTGCGTTACCTCTAGACCACCGATCCACCGATTCCTACGTAAGCAGTCGTTATATGTAACGAGTACTAAGGCATACACAACACTGTGAACAGAATAAAAGCAATGTTTAGTACGACATCTGAAGTTACAAAGGCAGTATTACATCGGATCAAAGAAAGCTTTCATGCTCATGATGACACAGTTGACCGTCTTTTCGTATTGGGGCTGTGGGGCATCGCTTCAAATTTCGGTTTGTCCTTCACGATCCCTGTCCCTCAGGGAACAGTACAGGGAGGGAGACGAAGAGGCAGACAG
>CM054134.1:83931042-83933542 GCA_028751875.1 Rapana venosa | reverse complement strand
TATTTTATTTTTACTGATGCATACATTGAGATTGTGATATTAGCTCTGTTGAGAATTATTGACTTTAGCATGCATATTTATGTTTTCTGCTCGTTTTTGGACTTCCAGCTTCACTGAGTTTCCAGAATGTTCCTTTAGGTTCTGGATGTTCTACAGTACTGTAAGAAGCTATAGATATTTCTGGAATATCCTACGGTATTCTTACAATTTCTAGACATTTTTAGAATGTTGTGGGGTATTCTAAAGAATTTATGAACTTTCTGCATTGTTTTACGGTATTACAGGGAGTTTCTGAAGTTTTCACAATGTTTTGGAGAATTCCTGAAATTTCTGGAATCTTCATCTTTACCAGTGGCTGGTAGGAGTGGTCTGGTACTACTATACACCAGAGGCTGTTATTGCCGCAGCAGAAGCGGCACACACATAGTGGTGATGATGGTACAGTTCCGAGATAGGACAGCTCCACTGGAGCTCTAATACAATCAAACCAAGCAGCAGGAGAAGAGGAGGGAAGGAGAATATGGGATGATGATGAAGAGCGTGAGAAGAGGAGGGAAGGAGAATATGGGTGATGATGAAGAGCGTGAGCAGTGACTGTTTCAGCTCGTGGTTAGTAAATACAGTCACAGATGTTTGGTTATTGATATACTATTTTGTTGAAAGTTTTTTGTTTTAACATTGAAATTTTCATCTTGTTGTGGAACTGTTGAATGGAGGCTGAATAATGTTTGGACATTTTAAAGTAGAATAAAAGAAAGTGAACTTGATTCCTGAGTCAACTTGTGTTCTGTCTGGATGTGATTCATCACCAACAGATGGGAACCAACACTTGACATTAAATTTCTGGCAGTCTTCCGCGTCTCCTGGAGAGTTTTTACAGAAAAAAGAGTTATTCGACATGAAAAAAACAATCTCTCTTCCCCCCCCCCCCCTACACCCCGAACAATAAAAAAACAAAAGAAAAGAAAACAACGAAAATCATAAAAAAATTAGAGAGAAATAATCCAGCAAACAAACAAGCATACAAACACACCAGCAAGCAAATAAACCTCCTACCCCCCCAATGCCCATGTATACTGCAGCAATCTTACATGCCCCCTCCACTATCATCACCACCAAGGATACCCCCTCCCTCTCCCCATATCTATCCTCCCAACTCAACCACAACCTTCCCCATCCCCATTCAACAACAACAACCAAAAAAAAAAAAAAAAAAACCCGAAGGAAGAAAAGAAGGACATCAAAGTAGTGTAAAGTGATGAAAGCTGTGTTGATCATTAGAAAACTGTTGCAGGCTTCCTGCTTGATTGAGCGCCAACTGGGCTGATATCTAAACATCGCTTCATGTCATTCATTTCATGGGCTGACTGTAAACAGCAACTTGCCGACTACACACACACGCGCACGCGCGCGCACGCACGCACGCACGAACGTACACACACATCTATCTATCTATCTATCTATCTATCTATCTATCTATCTATCTATCTATCTATCTATCTATCTATCTATCTATCTATCTGTCTGTCTGTCTGTCTGTCTATCTATCTATTTATCTATTTATCTATCTATCTATCTATCTATCTATCTATCTATCTATCTATCTATCTATCTATACAAGGGGGTCTGCACAATTTTGCCACGGACAACTCTCTTGTTGCCGTGGGTTCTTTTACATGCATTAAAATGAGTATTGACATCGGTTTATCGTCTCATCCGAAAGACTTGCACCCAGACCACCACTCACGATCTAGTGGATAGAGGGGAAAAGTTTCGGGTACAACCGGGGATCGAACCACCACCACCACACACTTTGAAACCCGGACTTTTCGCTTTCTAGGCAGGTGCGTTACCTCTAGACCACCGATGCACAGTTTGCACTAGAGAAAAGAAAAGAACAGAAAACAAGTCTATGACACAGCAGGTGAGCAACTGCCTGAGCTAGGCGATGATCTAGTTTCTGGAAACATGAGTTCTTAAGAAGGGTCGACTTCTGGAGTCGTAATTAGATAAAACAGTGTTTAGTCTATGCCTGTTATCTTTGTTAAAACGATGATAACAGAAGCACCTAGGTAGCTACAATGTCATTACTATCTGTTTTAACAGCAAAATATATCGAGAAAAACAAGTATACTCAACTATGCTAGCTCGATGCTGCCTTTCAGGTGTTTTCTTCCCTGTATGATAGATAATTATGGAATGTTGATGATGGTGTAAGGTTATTGGAAAACCTCGTGTTTCAGATTTTATCTGTTCATGTTTTATACATGGAGTTAATGGAATACTTTCTAAAAAGCGCTGATGCAAAAGAGGCTCTTCAGAAAATATAACACTTTACACCTGCACGACAGTTGCTGAATTTCTCTTTGCTTGTCTGTCTGTCTGTCTGACTGTCTGTCTGTCTGTGCGTGCGCGCGCGTATGCGTGCCACCCCCCATATACATACATATATATATATATATATATATATATATATATATATATATATATATATATATAT
>CM054134.1:83908542-83911042 GCA_028751875.1 Rapana venosa | reverse complement strand
GAGTTAATATCAGTGCCGACCCCACTCCCACTAAAAGTCCTTCGGGTGAGACTATAAACCGAGGTCACGTGTGCGAACGCATGTAGAACATCTTTGCGCACACGTTAAAACCCGTTCCGCTTTTTTGAAGAGTAGGTCAAAGTGTGCCAGTAGGAACGGATGAAAAAATTTAAAAAACTGTATACACAGGGTGACTGGATGCAAAAAAAACACTTGAGTGGTTATTCCATTATCCTCGAAATAAAGAATAAATAAACAAACAAAACAAAACAAACAAACAAACAAAAACAACAACAGCCTCACTCTTCTCCCCCCCCCCCCCCCCCCCCGTACCCTTCCCACCCCCCCGATGACGACACCCAACAACTGGAAGTTATATTTTCAGCAACAAACATACAAACATAACAAGTCACATAAAAAAACCCACGCAAAACAAGCACCAAACAACATACAGTGATGGCTGAACAATAGCCCAACCATTTTAGCTCTGACAACAAAAGTGCCACTCCAGTCATCATCGTCATCATCAGCTGTCTGTCTCCAAACAGGTCTGTCCTCTCAGCCAGCATCTATAGGGAGGGGGAATAATAATAATAATAATAATAATAATAATAATAATAATAATAATAAACCCACAACCAACCCAACCCAACAAAACAAAACAAGACAACAAAACAAAACACTCCACAGGTAGAAAGCTCAGCAAACCATAAGTAGTCTTTGACAGGCACAGACACAGATTGGAGGGTGGGTGGGTGGTGGGGGTGTTGTGGGGTGGGTGGTGGGTGGGTGGTGGTGTTGTGGGGTGGGGGTGTGTGGGGGGTTGGGGGTGTGGCGTGGGTGGGTGGGTGAGTGGGAATAATGAGGAGGAAGAAAAAAACGATGAAGTAGAGAAAAGAGGTATGGTAAGATAAGAGCTGGACAGAGAAGTCCAGATTCCATGATTGTAGTGGTAGTGGTCTGTCTGTCTCTGTCTGTCTGTCTCTGACTTCCTGCCTCTGTCTCTATCTCTTTCTCTCTGTGTCTGTGTCTTTGTCTTTCTGTCTGTCTCTCTGTCTCTCCCCCCCTCTCTCCGTGTCTGTCTGTCTTTGTCTCTCTATCTCCCTCTCTCTGTCTCTGTCTGTCTCAGACTGTCTGTCTGTCTGTGTCTCTGTCTTTGAGTGTCTATGCCTCTGTGAGTGTGTATGTTGTCTGTCTGCCTGTCTCAGTCTGTCTGTCTGTGTCTCTGTCTTTGAGTGTCTCTGTCTCTGTTAGTGTGTATGTCGTCTGTCTGTCTGTCTGTCTCAGTCTGTCTGTGTGTCTGTGTCTCTGTCTTTGAGTGTCTCTGTCTCTGTGAGTGTGTATGTCGTCTGTCTGCCTGTCATAGTCTGTCTGTCTGTCTGTGTCTCTGTCTTTGAGTGTCTCTTTCTCTGTTAGTGTGTATGTCGTCTGTCTGTCTGTCTGTCTCAGTCTGTCTGTGTGTCTGTGTCTCTGTCTTTGAGTGTCTCTGTCTCTGTGAGTGTGTATGTCGTCTGTCTGCCTGTCTGCCTGTCTCCCACTCTCTCTCTCTCTCTCTCTCTCTCTCTCTCTCTCTCTCTCTCTCTCTCCTTGTGTCTTTGACAGACAAAGAGAAAGAAGTACAGCCGAGGGCAGGGCAGGTCAGGGCAGGGCAAGCCTGTTTGATTTTGATTACCGTCTCTGATTACCACTCATTGTAATCGGGCCAAAGCTTGTTATTTCTATCCATTTGCTTTCATTTATACTGTCCAGAAAGACATTTCAGATGGTTTGATGGCGATCACAATAAAACACGAGTCCTTTCCCTGTTAGGACATACATAAGGTAAAGCCTGCAGAAAAAGATTGTTCGGGAATCCGTCACTCTTCCTAAGACCAGTTGGGACATGAAAGGACGTCTTTAAATTCTTGTCTTCAGTGTCCACTTTCAAACTGTAGCCTTCCAACGTCTTCACAGCTCAGTAGATCACAGGAGGGAGGGAGGGAGGGAGGCCCCAGCAATAAACGCTAATGAGTACAGTCATCAACGTCATGCACTTCCCTCCCCTTGACCTCTTCAGTTGTAGCTTCAATGAGGACAAACAACAAGCAGCCGGCAGGCAAATCCGGTCCGGCATCTTCAATAACTGTTATGGCTCCTGTTTTCATGTAGGGGAGCTTTAACTAGCAAACTTCTGGAAAACAAAACCATGATGGGATCGGAAGGGAGGGAGGGAGGGAGAGAGAGAGAGAGATCTTTGCCAGGTATAGGTTTTTTATTTTGGAAGGTAATGAACAAGGACTGAGGTGCTCTATTTTTTAAACATCCAGCCCCCACCCTTATTAGAGAGAGATTCAATGACAAATAAGAGAGATAGATAGATAGATAGAGAGAGAGAGAGAGAGAGAGGGGAGAGAGAGGAGAGAGGAGAGAGAGAGACAGAGAGGAAGAGAGAGAGAGAGAGAGAGAGAGAGAGAAAGAAAGAAAGAGAGAGAGAGAGAGAGAGAGAGAGAGAGAGAGATAC
>CM054134.1:83901042-83903542 GCA_028751875.1 Rapana venosa | reverse complement strand
TTAATACCCTGTTTAAAATGTCTCCAAAAATTTCTGCACCTTTTATCTCTGAAACTGTCTTCACCTGTACACCCGTCCCGCCCCCTTTCGTTCAGCTGTAGATACGTTTTGCTTTCGAACACCAAAATTTAAAAAAAACCAAATGTGGCCGTCGCTCTTTCTCTTTTTCCCCGGTTTCCCTTAAAAGGGAAAACCGACCCCCCTTCTTCCACTTCGCCAAAAGCCTTCTTTATTCTTTCAAATCTAGCCTCAAAACGCATTATACCCTTTATGAATCTTTCCCTGTTTTTCTGTTCCTACTGTCAATAGCTGCCTTTACCTCCCCCCCCCCCCCCCCCCCCCTAAGTGTGTTGTGTATATAAATTTGGAAAATTTGGGTTTTTCTTTTAATTTATGGTGGGTTTCATGCGTAATGAAGATTTGAATGCAAGCGCTTTATTTGTTTACTTTTCCCAAAATTCCCGGGGCTAATAAAATTTCCCTACTTTAAATTTTTATTCTTATTTCTACTATACTATACTACTTTTTATACTATACTAATACTCACTACTACTTTCTAAATACTCAACACTACTACTACTACTTTAAAAAGAAGAAGAAAAGAAGAATGCGAAAAGAAAAATGCAGAGAAGAAAATTTCGAAGAAGAACCCAAAGCAAAGAAGAAGGTAAAGCGAAGAAGTAGAAGCAAAGAAGAATAAAGCGAAGAAGAAGGAAAAATGCAAGAAAAAAATGCGAAGAAGAAAAAGAAAAGCGAAGAAGAAAAATGCGAAGAAGGGGAATGCCCAAAAGAAGAATGCGAAGAAAGGGGGAATGCGAAGAAAAAAAAATGCGAAGAAGGGGAAGAATACGAAAGGGAAAAACCCAAGGGAAAAAGGAGGAGGTTGGAGGAGGAGGAGGGGGAGGAACAAAAGGAGGAGGAAAAAAGAGCAGAACAAAAACCCCAACAACAAATTTCAACAACACACACCACGGGACACAAACAAAACACACACACACACCACACACACACACAAAAAAAACGGGGGAGAGAGAGAGGGGAGGAGAGAGAGCGAAAAGGGGAGAGAGAGAAAGGGGAAAAGAGGAGTGTGGTTTTGTGTGGGGTGAAGAGAGAGGGGAGAGAGAGAGAGAGAGGGGAGAGAGAGAGAGAAGAGAGAGAGAAGGGAGAGTGGGGACAGACACACACACAAAAAACACACAAAAACACAAAAGAAAAAACAGGCCCGAAAAGACAGTCACAAAAGAACCCCAAGGTTTTTCATTTTATTCTTTTTTTTCGAGGATAAAAGGAATTAGCGCTCAAGTGCTTTTTTCATCTAGTCCCCGTTGTAGCGTTTTGTCAATTTGTATCCGTCCCCCCCCGGCACACAAGGGCCCAAATTTTTCCGAAAAGCGGGAAAAATTTTAACGTGTCACCCAAAACGTTTTGGGTGCGGGTTTGGGGTTTTTTAGACAAAAAAGACAGCCAGACAGACAGAAACACAAAAACCCAGAACACACACCCCGCACACACACACACACACCACACACAACAAAACACACACACAACACCTCACACACCACAACACACACACAAAACACACACACACACACAACACACACACACACTCACACCACACACACCCCCCACACACACACAAAACAAGGAAAAACAAAAGCCCAAAAAGAAACCAAAAAAAAAAGAAAAAGGTTTTTTGCAAAAACTTTCACACCACTTCAGAGGGAAAGGAAAAAATGTTTTGTGTTCGTCATGGTTTTACCGGGAAAATACACCACTTGTTTCAGACAGTTCCCCACTGCCCTGTAAACCCAGTCCGTTTTTTTTTTTTTCACAAGGTGAAAAGAAAGAAAAAAAATTACAGCTTAAAACTTAAAGTCTGTAACTGTAAAAACAAGAATGACGAACCCGCGGGGAAAGGAAAATTTTAACGAAATACAAGCGTTTTGGTTTTTGTTTTAAAAAAAAAAAAATAAACGAAAAGAGAGAGAGAGGGGGAGAGAGGGGGAAAGGGCCCCGGGGGGGTTTAAAAACAAGAAACAGACGGGATAATTTTTTTAACCCTAGGGCCCCCAACATAGCACAAACAAGACACCAGAACCCCAAAAAATAGTATATATATATTTTAAAATTTTAAAATAATAAACCCCAAAAAAACAGGGGGACACAACATAAAGGGTTTTAAAATTTTTAAAAATTTTACATATAAAAAGTTAATTTTTATACAAAAGAAAGAAAAGAGAGAGAAGAGTGGAGAGAGAGAGAGAAGAGAGAGAGAAAAGAGAGAGAGAGGAGAGAGAGAGAGGAGAGAGAGAAAACAGACAGACAGACGACAACGCAGACCCGACAGATGCAGAAAAGCGTTAAAGGGAGACAGTCAATGAGACAGAAAAAAGAGACAAAGACAAAAAAACAGAAAGACCGAAAAAATAGACCGGGCACACAACACACACAACACACACAACTCACACAGGACCAAGAGAACCAGACAAATCCAGAGCAG
>CM054134.1:83886042-83896042 GCA_028751875.1 Rapana venosa | reverse complement strand
TGGAAATTTCACACACACACAAGCAGGGAGTACGATATGAGAGAGAGGGATAGAGAGCGAGCGAGCGAGCGAGCGAGCGAGAGAGAGAGAGAGAGAGAGAGAGAGGAGAGAGAGAGAGATAGAGAGACAGACAGACAGACAGACGGACAGACAGAAAGACAGACAACATAGACAAAGACAGAGAGAAAATAGAAAACAGAACAAGCAGTAAGCCAAAAACAACAAAAACACTGGCACCATCACATAATTCTGACCAGTTTAGAGAGAGAGAGAGAGAGAGAGAGAGAGAGAGGAGAGAGAGAGAGAGAGAGGAGAGAGAGAGAGAGAGAGAGAGAAGGGGAGGAGAGAGAGAGAGAGAGAGAGAGAGGAGAGGCAGAGAGAGATAGAGAAAGAGAGAGAGGTGTTCATAGTAGATAGAACAGCTAACTTGATAACTTTAAAACAACCACGAGGTACCCTAAAGACAGATGTGTGAACATGCAGCAATGAGCAACGTCAACAAACAGTACATGCAGCAGCACAGCAGAGCACAGCGCAGCACAGGAGAGGAGAGGAGAGCACAACAGAGCTGCCTGCACGTAGTGACCGCAGTAAGGTCAACAGCAGAAGAAGCGGTATAATAACAACAACAACAACAACAACAACAACAATAGCAGCAACAACAACAACAACAAACAACAACAAATAATAATAATAATAATAATAATAATAATAATAATAATGTATGGAATTTATATAGCGCTGAATCTTGTAAAGCAACAAATCAAAGTGCTCAAATGACTTAAAATTAAAAATAAAAAAAATCGACGATAAGGGAATAAGCACTCATGTGCTTTTTTTACATCCAGTCCCCGTGTGTATGCAGTTTTGTCAATTTTGTCATCTGTTCCCACCGGCACACAATGGCCTACTCTTTCGAAAAGCGGAACAGGATTTAACGTGTGCGCAAGATGTTCTGCATGCGTTCGCACACGGGGCCTCGGTTTATAGTCTCATCCGAAGGACTTTGACATTCAGCTCGATTTTTTTGTCAAACTGGGAAGAAAGGGCGAGGCTGGGAATCGAACCTAGAACCTCACGGTTTACTTGTTGGCAGGCGAACGTCTTAACCATCCTGCCACCTTCCTTCCTAAGTATAGTGGTGGGAGGTCACACAGCAAGTTCTCAAGGGTCACAGTACTGAGCTAACGCTGTTAGCAAACATTCTCTTTTCCTCCTCACCTGAGTTGAGTTCCCCACCACCACTGCTAAGATCGATGGTGGTCTAGCGGTTTTCCTAGTCGTACTTCATCTTCACCGTCACATTCACGTATTCACTAGTCTAGTATAGACCTTTGGAGCACCACTGAAGGTTTGGCATCGTAGTTTTTACTCGTAGAGAAAGAAATGAATATCGGGTTCGATCCTGAGTGTAGCTGGAATAGTGGTGGTTTTTTTTTACCCATCCACTAAGCCATGCGATTTTGCACACACGTTAAATCCTGTTCCGCTTTTCGTAAGAGTAGGCCATTGTGTGCCGGTGGGAACAGATGACAGAATTCACAAAACCGCATACACACGGGGACTAGATGTAAGAAAGCACATAACTGCTTATTCCATTATCCTCGATATAAAAGAATAAAATAAAAAGAATGACCAAAGATTACAGTATTACTATATAGTAACAAACCGAGGCCTTGTATCCAACGTATATTTAGTATAATACTGCAGACTAGACACGACAATCATGACAGTAAGAGGCTTGTCTATGACAACATTTCTGTAGGAAAAAAAAGGCCTCAATCCGAAGGTGACATTTATACACTCAATAAAACCCCCACAAAAACACCCCTAACAAAAAAAGCACTTCCTCCCACAAAACAAATCAACCCTAAAAAAACCCACCAAAAATCTTAAAACACCCCCCCCCCCCCCACAAATAAACAAACAAACAAACAATAAAAAAGATATAAAAGGATGTTTCTGCCATGCGGCAACGTGTATTCCTGTGGGACGGGAGGCAGAAAGAGACACACAGACGGACAAAGCGGGACCCCTGCCACCCTACCATTCCCCCCCCCCCCCCCCCCCCCCCCCCCCCCCCCCCCCCCCTGTTGCAGAAGAGGCAGTGAGCCAGACATAACAGACCATCAACAAATAATTATATGCACTATCATACACAATTCTCCACGTTTAGAACAGAAGAAAGTCTTCGGAGTAGAACAGCTTGACTTGATGACCTTGACAATCCTCCTCCTCCTCCTCACCACCACCACCACATAACTTTTCTTATTATTCTTGTTATTGTTGTTGTTATTATCATTATTAGTATTGTTATAATTTTATATAATTATATAATAAAAATGATGATAAAAGTCATCATCGTTATCGTCGTCGACGTCGTCGTCGTCGTCATCCTCCTCCTCCTCCTCCTCCTCCTCCTCCTCATCATCATCATCATCATCATCAGTAGTAGTAATAGTGGTGGTGGTGGTGGTAGTAGTAGTAGTAGTGTAGTAGTAGTAGTAGTAATTGTTGTTGTTCTTGTTGCTTCTGCATCCTCCTCCTTCTCCTCCTTCTCCTCCTCCTCCCCCTCCTCCCTCTTCCTCCCCTCCTCTCCTCCTCATCATCATTACCATTACTAATATTGCTATCATTTTCATCATCATCATCATTGGGATGATGGAAGTAGTTTTTGACCTGACTCGACCTGACTCGACATTGCCATCATCCTTCTTATCATCATTCTGCGACAATGACACATACACGTATACACGACACACGGATCAAGCCACACAGCAGTCTGTAGCTTCCTCTCAACATGTTCCCCAATGGCCAGCATCTCCTCCATGCATTGCCCATTAAGCCATGCGTGTGCTTCAGCTTTATGCCAGACTTTCAGAGTGTGCCTGCAGGCTATGATTACAAACTTTGAAGCAGTATAGTGTGTGTGTGTGTGTGTGTGTGTGTGTGTGTGTGTGTGTGTGTGTGTGTGTGTGTGTGTGTGTGTGCATGTGTGTGTGTGCATGCGTGTAAGCGCGTGTAGCACATGTACATGTGCGTTGTGCATGTATACAATTATGCACGTGTCCTGGGGGAAGTACAAGGAACGGCGAGCAGACTTTCATTGTCAAGTCTGGAACTATCAAAGTGTCTGCGAATGTTGTCTTCTGTTTTGTTTGTTTGGTCTGTTGGGTGGCTGGTTTTAAGGTTTTGTCTGATTCTGTCCGTCTGTCTATGTCTGTCTGTCTGTCTCTGTCTCTCTGTCTGTCTCTGTTTCTATGTCTCTGTCTTTTTCTCTGTCTCTGCCTCTCTCTATTTCTTGGTTTTATCTTATCCTGTCTGTCTGTCTATCCATCCATCCATCCATCCATCCATCCATCCATCCATCCATCTATCTATCTATCTATCTATCTATCTATCTATCTATCTATCTATCTATCTATCTATCTATCTATATGTGTGTGTCTGGGTGTCTGTGTATCTGTGTATCTGTGTATCTGTGTGTGTGTTCAAAATATTCTTTTTTGGCTGACGTGGCAAAACCTGATCCTGCAATGGACATTTCTGACTCGCTTGTCATCATGAGAGAGAGAGAGGAAGAGAGAGAAAGAAAGAGAAAGAGAAAGAAAGAGAAAGAGAAAGAAAGAGAAAGAGAAAGAGAAAGAAAGAGAAAGAGAAAGAAAAAGAGAAAGAGAAAGAAAGAGAAAGAGAAACAGCGCAATCTGTAACAATGAAGTCCCTGCATTCAGTCGTGACTTGTGCAATTATCAACTTAACGGGGAGTGCACAAGAAGTCAGTCTCGGAGCAGCAGGTGGGGGGGGGGGGGGGGGGGGGGGGGGAAGGGGGGGGGGGAGGGGGCCAAGTGCAGTGCACTGCATTGCATTGTATCGATCCCCACCTCCCCTCCCACCACCACCAACCAGGCTGCTCCATTCATTCAGAATAATGGCATGGTTCGCGCATGAATTCCTAACAATCTGACTCACTTTGCCACGGGGAAAACCTACTAAAAAAATCTTTTGACGGTCGATTTGCAGTAATTCACGATAATGGAGCGCGCTTTAGTTCAGGCTAGAGGAATCGGTATTGATCCACGATAGTGATTCTCTCCCTCCCCCACCCCCCTCCCGTAATAATTTGTGTTTTTCTGAATAATTTCAATTGACTGCTTTCATATATTCTTTCCTTCTTTCTTTCTTTCTTTCTTTCTTTCTTTCTTTCTTTCTTTCTTTCTTTCTTCCCCTATCTATCTATCGATCTATCGATCTATCTATCGATCTATCTATCTATCTATCTATCTATCTATCTATCTATCTATCTATCTATCTATCTATCTATCTATCTAACTATCTATCTATCTATCTATCTATCTATCTATCTATCTATCTATCTATCTATCTATCTATCTATCTGTGTGTATGTGTTTGTGTATGCGTCTGTCTCTGTCCCTCTTTCTGTCTGTCTCTGTCTGTCTCTCTCTCACACACACAAACACAAACACAACACACAAACAACACAAAACAGACAACACACACACATTCGAAAGCGCTTCACGTATCCTAATATATAATATTTTAGGCTCTCCGTGGCAAATTACCCGTGGCCAGGCTGGGGAGGATATGGCCATGAGGCGTTAATGGAAGATGTATGTTTGCAGCCTCAGCACAGCCGTGGTACCTACATGTATCCACCATACATACATGCATGTCTGCTAGCCCTCAGCGTGGCCCGCCAAGCCAATGAACGTGAGGTGAGGAGGGCAGCGTCGTTTGCATAACTGGCTCCATCAGTCGAGGAACGAACACATTCGGAACCACCTCACTAATGAGGTTGGTTGGTTTTTTTTTTGGTTTTTTTTTTTTTTGGGGGGGGGGGGGGGGTGTATGTTATGTAAAATCATGGTGGTTGTTTGGTGGGTTTTTTTTTAGTGTGTGGTTAGTGTGTTTGTTGGGTTAAAAAAAATTTAGTTCGGTACAGTATGTGTTTTTTTTAATTTAGTCCTGAGCGGTGCAGTTTTGGCTTGTTCTATTTAGTGCAGTACAATTTTGGCTTGTTTTATTAAGTTCAGTGTAGTTTTTGCTTATTTAGGTCAGTGCAGTTTTGCTTTTTTAGGTGAGTGCAGTTTTTACTTATTTAGGTCAGTGCAGTTTTTGCTTATTTTGGTCTGTGCAGTTTTTGCTTATCTAGTTCAGTGCAGTTTTAGCTTATTTACTTCAGTGCAGTTTTGGCTTGTTTTATTTAGTTCAGTGCAGTTTTGGCTTGTTTTATATAGTTCAGTACAGTTTTGGCTAGTTTAGTTCGGTGCAGTTTATGCTTATTTTACTTTGTTCAGTGCAGTTTTTGCTTGTTTGATTTAGTTCAGTGCTGAGTTTTGTCTTAGTTTGTTTTAGTCTGTATTATATACTTTAACATTGTAAAAATGGTAAGAGACACCAAACATTGAAATACAGATTTTGGCACAAACTCAAACTAGACAAAGGAATCTGGTGGATAGCTCTTCAGCATACAGCGCTAGGGACACAGAAGAAGAAGAATGCAAAGAAGAAGAATGCAAAGAAGGAGAATGCAAAGAAAAAGAATGCAAAGAAGAAGAAGAATGCGAAGAAGAAGAAGAAGATGATGTTGATAATGATGATGATGATGATGATGATGATGACGATGAAGATGATGATGATTAGGAATGAACAGTTGAGACGTTGGGTCTATTTTGCGTAAATTTGCATAAAACTCGTCGCTTTCCAAGATATTGAGGGCATCACTATTTTATCCCCGACTTTTCCAACTGTTCACAGCAACAACGAATTCCAGACACAGACAGACAGACAGACAGACTGAACGACAGCACACTTTAGAGACTGTCACCACACTTCTCTCACGAAAGTGTGCGTCTGCCTTTCGATGTCAAACACCTTGATACGAACTAGTATTACACACAGATGCTGAAAAGAAATCTAAAACCATGGACACCCCAAAGACACAACATAAAGTGCAGCAGCACTGAAGTTATCCACGTGTGTTCATGTCAAAATGATTCACGAGGATGACATCGATAACAATCAGCATACCACCCACCCCCACCCTTTCCCCACAGTTTGGATTACACAACAAAAGCTACGATCAATACTTCCTCTTCCTCAATAGTCCTCACCCCCCAAAAATAATAAATAAATAAAAAGCACAACAACAAACAAACCCACCCCAAAACAAGAGACAACTACAATCTTCTAATGAAATCTTAAGCAGCAGGATTCCATCACGTGGCCCCCAGATACTGAGTCTGCAGGTGTACTTAACTTGGAGCAAAACTGGCAATAGTTTTCAACCCAACCAAAAAAAAAAAAGAAGATTAAAAAGACGGTAACGAAAAAGGGAAATGGCTAAACACGACATGGCAAAGATGGGCATCAGACCTGAGTCCTTCAGCCGACAGACGGGTGCTATTACCCCGCGTGACACGCCTGCTGATGACCACAGGCTATTGACTGCTTGCAGCAACAGCAGCAGCAGCAGCAACAGCAGCAGCAGAAGCAGCAAAAGCCAGCCCTGGATGGATGGAGGAAGGAGAAGGTAGGTGCATCAGGCTGCAGACATCATCATCACCCACCAACCCCCTTCCCCGCTTACCCCTCCTCCTCCTCTTGCCACGAAGTTAGCACTGCCGTTATTGGATTTTCGAGGACTTATCCACCACTGCCAGGGAAAGCCACGGCCGAAAATAGGCTTTCTTTCTTCTCTCTGGTTTGTGATCGACACCAGACTAAACTAGACCCGACAAGACGACTATACATCACACCACACTACACCACACCACACCACATCACACCACACCACACCAGACCAGACCACACATCCACCACACTACACCACACCAGACTACGCCTCACCACACCGGACTACACCACACCAGGCCACACCACACCAGACCACACCACACCAGACTAGACCACACCACACCATCCCAGACCAGACCAAACCAGACCACACTACACTACACCACACCAAACCACAATGCACTACACCATATCAGACCACACCACACCACACCACCCCAGACCAGACCAAACTAGACCACACTACAATACACCACACCACAACACACCACACCACAACGCACTACATCATACCAGACCACACCACACCACAACACACCACAACACACCAGACCACACCAGACCACACCAGACCACACCTGACCACACCACACCAGACCACACCACACCAGACCACACCACACCACAACACACCATAACACACCACACCAGACCCTCTGACTATGTCCCTGGACAGACGTTTGTATAGAGGCTGCACGTTTGATGGATATATTGATAGGTAGTTATGCAAACGGGGCTTTAAGTGATAGGAGTACTTTTGTATGCTATATGTATGTATGTATGTATGTATGTCTCTATATATGTACGTATGTATGTATGTATGTATGTATGTATGTATGTATGTATGTATGTACATGTGTATGTATGCATGTATGTATGTATGTATGTGCGTGTGGAATGTATGTATGTATGTATGTATGCATGTATGTATGTATGCATGTATGTATGTATGTATGTATGTATGTATATATGTATGCATGTATGTATGCATGAATGTGCATATGTATGTATGTATGTATGAATGTATGTATGTATGAATGTATGTATGTATGAATGTATGTATGTATGTATGTGCATGTGTGTGTATGTATGTATGTATGTATGTATGTATGTATGTATGTATGTATGTATGCATGCATGTATGTATGTATATATGTATGCATGTATGTATGGATGAATGTGCATATGTATGTATGTATGTATGTATGTATGTATGTATGTATGTATGTATGTATGTATGTATGTATGCATGAATGTATGTATGAATGTGCATATGTATGTATGTATGTATGTATGTATGCATGTATGTTTGTATGTGTGTATGTTGTGTGTGTGTGCGCGCGCGCTTGTATGTGTATGCATGTGTGTGTGTGTTTTAGCAGCTGAATGCCAGTACCCAGATTCTTTTTGAAATGGTATACCTTTGCCCACAGTGCAAGATCATGTATATGCCACTCTATCTTCTCCCTGTTTTCCCATTGAATCCTATGATACTTCATAAACATACTTCTCTCTGTAAGCATGTTGTGATAAACCTGTGAAGGTTTTGACTCTGACTTGCATGAAAAGTGTGTGTGTATGTGTGTGTGTAAGTGTGTGTGTGTAAGTGTGTGTATAGGTGTGCGTGTTGTGTTGTGTGTTTGGTGTGTGTGTGTTTGTGGGTACGCCCTTGCTTCCATTTATATTCCTGTTTGCTGTCTGATTGACTTGTTTAACTGTCTGTCTGACTGATTTTGTCTGTCTTTCTGTCTGTCTGTCACTGTCTCTCCCCCACCCCTCTGTAATAAGGGCTGGGACTGGATGTAAAAAGGCACATAATTTACATAATTGTACTTCTATAAACCTCGAAATTGATAATTTTGTCTTGCACTCTCTGTGTGTCTGTATCTGTCTGTCTGTCTGTCTGTATCTGTCTGTCTGTCTCTGTCTGTCTGTCTGTATCTGTCTGTCTGTCTCTGTCTGTCTGTCTGTCTCTCTCTCTCTCCCTCTCTTTTCGGCCCGCCATTTATCTCTCTTTTAACGTTCCCCTCTCTCTTCTACCCCCCTCATCATCTCTCTCTCTCTCTCTCTCTCTCTCTCTCTCTCTCTCTCTCTCCTCTCTCTCTCTCTCTCTCCCCCTCATTCTCTCTTTCTCTCTGTCCGTCTCACTCTCCCTTCTTCTCCTCCTCCTTCTTGCCATGTTTCTGTGGATTGCGGATGGCTTTCTATGTCAGCAGAGTCAGCCAGTGCTGCACCACTCTGGCAATTTAGCCTCCGCCTTTCCAAGTCTTGCTTTAATTAATTAATTTTTTAAAGAAAAAGTGAATACATACAGACTTTGAGGCCGAAACACGTTTTTACAAATGCTCCCCGAATTAGACTCATTCATCTGTGACTCTTCTACTGGGAGTTTTAATCTTCTCTGGTAAATTCAGTTTACTATACTGTCACTGCTGACAAAAAAGGCAATTTATTGATTTTTGGCAAATGCGATATATATATATATATATATATATATATATATATATATATATATATATATATATATATATTATATATATATATATATAAACAGATAGATTAAAAAGTAGACCGGGACAGAGGATAGACAGAGGATAGACAGATAGACAGAAATACAGACAGACAGACAGGCAGCAGATAGATAGATAGATAGATAGATAGATAGATAGATAGGGTGATAGATAAACAGACAAACAGACAGACAGACAGACAGGAAGACATATAGATAGATTGGTTGAGAGAGAGAGAGAGAGAGGAGAGAGAGAAGAGGAGAGAGAGAGAGAGAGAGGAGAGAGAGAGAGAGAGACAGAGAGAAGACAGACAGAGACAGAGACAGGACAGACAGACAGACAGACAGACAGAGAGAGAATGACAATATGACAATGTTTCATTGTGATAAGCTGTTAAAGCCCATTTACAAGGGGACAGTGGGAAGTGGACTGGGCACAAAACACATATTTTCAGAAGTAAGGATGTATCATTTCTACAGCTCAAATCGTCGACATGGCATGGATTCCACGCCATGGTGAAGTGACTGACATTAAGATTCAGATGAATTGGTGCCTAACACTTTCGCCCATTGCAAATGGGGAAAGGGGGGAGGGGGGCCACAACAACCATAAACATCACATAAACACCAAGTCTATGACAGGGCTTCCGTGTCTCTACCTTCCGTCTGATCCCTTAACTCGTACCCTTTCCAACACATGAAAAATCTAACTCACAATATGGGTAACCGTCCTGTTTTACACACTCTCTCTCTTCTCTCTCTCTGTGTCTCTGTCTCTCTCTCCCTCTCTCTCTCCCCTCTCTCTTCTCTCTCTCTGTCTCTATCTCTCTCTCCCTCTCTCTCCCCCCCTCTCTCTCTCTCTCAACACACACACACAGACAGATACAGAGACAGACA
>CM054134.1:83853542-83883542 GCA_028751875.1 Rapana venosa | reverse complement strand
CCTCACACATCAAAGTCCCTACCAACCACCTCCTACCCACTCTCCGTGAAAGAGTAGTCTAGTTATATCCCAGCAATGGAGGGACATGAAAATACTCAGCATACCCTTGAGGCTTCACTCATCACCACACCACGAACTAGGCCTAGGGCATGCAGGCAGAGGGAGGTGTACCCAGAGGATTTCTTCTTTAATGAAGGTGTAGCGTTAGTGGACTGTTGCCATCACCGTAACTACTTCCAGGGAGAAAACTCAGAAAATAAAAAAAAGGAGAAAAACAGAGAACAGTCGTGACAAGAAGCGATGAAGGGACAAGGCCTGTGTTCATTGGCTTCATTCCACAGCTTGTCCCCACTAAAGCCCACGTGCGAGGTAATACTATAATACGGTGTGGGCACCTATGAAGAACTAGCGCAGTCTTGGGGTTTGGGTGTCAATGTATTTATCTTTTTATTTTTTTATTCTTTTATATCGAGGATAATGGAATAAGCACTCCTGTGCTTTTTTGCATCCAGTCCCCGTGTGTATGCGGTCTTGTACATTTTGTCATCTGTTTCCACCGGCACACAATGGCCTACTCTTCCGAAAAGCAGAACAGGATTTAACGTGTGCGCAAGATGTTCTGCATGCGTTCGAACACGGGGCCTCGATTTATAGTCTCATCCGGACTGTGTGGTGTGTGGAGACAGATCGGAACTTTTTGTCTTTGTGTTTCTAGTTCGAAAGCCAGTTGACCTGATTTAAAAAAAACAAAGTAGATAGGTAGATGAGACGGAAAAAATGAGAGGAAAAGAATAAAAAATGAAACAAAGTTGGATGTTTGCTTTTGCATATTACTGACACGTGAAACTGTGATTTTACTTTTAGCAATAAATCGATAGATAGATAGATAGATAGATAGATAGATAGATGGGTGGATAGATAGATAGACAGACAGACAGACAGATGGATAGATAGACCGATAGATAGATAGACAGACAGGTATACAGATAGATAGATAAACAGACAGACAGACAGACAGACAGATAGATAGATAGAGATAAAATTTGAATGAATAAACAAATAAATCAATAAAGCACTTTCAGAATGTGACAAGACACTCACGAGTCTGCCCTTGCCTTTGTTTCAAACCTCCTCCACAGACTGACACACACGCAGTGCTGTGCTGAAGTGAACTAGGAAGCAATGCCCGGCACCAGCAAAGCTTCATCTGCTTTGGAAATGTCACTCCCAGCACACACAGCAGGTGGACAATTCCACCCCAACACACACACACACACACACACACACACACACACACACACACACACACACACACACACACACCACACACACACACACACACACACACACACACACACACACACACGCACACACACTCTGTCTCTCTCTCTCTCTCTGTCTGTCTGCCTGTCTCTCTCTCTCTCTCTTGTATATCCCTAAGGGCGGGGACTGGATGTAAAAAAGCACATGGGTGCTTATTCATTATCCTCGAAATAAAAGAATTTGTCATTGTCATTGTCATTGTCACAGAAAACAGTCTGAACCAATTCATATAAATCTCCTTGTTACTCTTCCACCCTCACCTTGATTTTCCTAATTAAATGCATAAGCCTGGGAAAAAAACACCCTCTATAACCCCCCCCCCCCCCCCTCCCAACCTCTTTCCCTTTCCCTGTTCAAATTATATGCAAGGCTTTGAAGGGAAAATGCTGATGGTGTACTCATTTCATCATTCCTTTTTTTTCCCGTGTTTTTCTTCCCAATCAGGACAGAGCTTCTTTTTAAAGAAACCCCACCGAAATGCAGATTTTCAATTTGAATATTAGGAATTCAGATTAGGTTTGCAGATTCTGAATTCGTTTATCTATCCACGATACAGATGTCAGAACAGATCATGTGTACTGCAAATGCAAGCTTATACAATCACTTGTATCTTAAGTAGCTGGCACTTTTATCCAACTATTAGTTTCCAGCTTCTTCTTCCTTTTTTGTCATGTTTCTCCCAGGGGAGGTTTGACATTGATGAGCCTTCTCCATCTCTCTCTGTTTTGAGCTTCTTCCTTATTTATGCCCCTTTCTCTAAGATCAACTGCAATACAGGTAGCCCAGGTTTTGCTAGGTCTTCCCTTTGGTCTCTTTCCATCCACTCGAAGTTCATTGCTCTTTTTATGATGTGATGGTATGCTTTCCGTTGAACGTGCCCAAACCAGCGCAGTCTATTGCTACAAGCTACAGACTTCAGATCATCAACTTTGCACATTTATTAGTTTCCAGCTGTCTGTGTAAATTTAGGCTGATGTAGGAAAGAAATATAGCAAAATGACAAGGAATCCCTACAAAAATAAGATTAAGAAATAAAATTCAACTGTCTCTGTCTTAATGTCGTGATTCTCATTCCTTACTTAAACACAGGATTTCAATTCTAAACAACAAAACATAAGTTCTGTGTGCCTGCACACAACATTACCATGACAAACAAACAAACAACCAAAATCTCTACGAACATAATGTGTCCTGACGATATCCCAATCTTGTAAAAGTTGGCGAATGGGGCGAACAGCTTACAAAGTAGATATAGGTTATCACTCACACATTAACACACACACTCACTCACACACACACAAACGCACGCACGCACGCACGCACGCAAGCACGCGCGCGCGCGCACACACACACACACACACACACACACACACACACACACACACACACACACATACACACACACACACGCACCCGAAGTCTCAGTACGTAACCTCCAGCAATGAAAAAGCACAACTTCGATTTCTTTCAAGAGCTAGGAAAGAAAGGAGGAAGGAAGGAAAGAAGGAAGGAAGGAAGGAAGGAAGGAAGGAACGAAGGAAAGAAAGAAAGAAGGAAGGAAGGAAGGAAGGAAGGAAAGAAAGAAAGAAGGAAGGAAGAAAGGAAAGAAAGGAATGAAGGAAGGAAAGAAAGAAGGAAGGAAGGAAGGAAGGAAGGAAGGAAGGACAGAAGGAAGGGAAGAAAGAAGGAAGGAAGGAAGGAAGGAAGGAAGGGAAGAAAGAAGGAAGGAAGGAAGGAAGACAGGCAGGCACAGACGACTCCCTCCTGCAAAGAACACTCAGCAGACGACCGTGCCACGCAGCAGCTCATAAACCCCCATACAGCGGAGGGTGGGGATGACAAGCTGCAGTGAGGGAAGCAGGCCCAGGTCGACTGTGGACATACCTCAGTCTGGCTCCATTCAGAAATCATCACAGCCTGACAGGCGACCAGGGAAGAGAAATGATTTCTGTGTGTGGGAGGTGACGCTATGGGCGATTTGTAAATGACTGATACAGGGAGAAATTGAACATAGAATAATTATTACCTTAGAAAAGTCATTTTATTCTGAGTATTTGTAAATGACTCATACAGGGAGAAATTGAACGTAGAATAATTATTACCTTAGAAAAGTCATTTTATTCTGAATATTTGTAAATGTGTAATACAGGGAGAAATTGAACATAGAATAATTATTACCTTAGAAAAGTCATTTTATTCTGAGTATTTGTAAATGACTGATACAGGGAGGAATTGAACATAGAATGATTATTACCTTAGAAAAGTCATTTTATTCTGAGTATTTGTAAATGACTCATACAGGGAGAAATTGAACATAGAATGATTATTACCTTAGAAAAGTCATTTTATTCCGAGTATTTGTGTTTAGACTGTTTTAAAAAAAAAAATGAAGTATACACTGACAAGTCGTTAAAGAAATAGGTAAATTAATAAATAAATAAACAAATAAATAGATCAATACAAATTTCAGAGAGGCTTCCATTTTTCGGACGATCTATTCAACATATTAAAAGATCTCAAATGTATAGACGTCTAACTGAATGATTGTCTGTGTAAACTGATCCACCACAGACACAACTTGCAGTCTGAGGCCAGACCAAGCCATTTACTGTCTTCTTTAACTTTATCAAAACGCTCAGACAGCAGCAGCAACAACTACTGTCTCTCATAATTTATGAGCTTAAGTGCCTTGCACTGCCGTTAAACATCTCGCAAGACAGGCCCAGTGCATCTGATGTGGTTGACATTCTAAGCTGCTTATTGCCAGGTTTTGACATGAGAAATATTCGAGATAATGTGAGAAGATCGGCTTTATGTGTGTTTTTTTATAAGCTACTTTCTTTCATGTTGCACAGTCCTAGCTTTCACTTTCTCCACTCACAGAACTCCCTAGAAGATGAACCAATAAATTCGCCTCCCCATCTCTCTCTCTCCACATTGGTGTCTATGGAAGCCTCTTCAAATGCGTATAAAAGGGGGCATAGGGAAGGGGGTCTATTGCAACAAACACACTATCTGTAACATTTCTGATTCACAGGCTCAGATTGTGGATACAAGTATTGTTTGTTGTTTTTTCCTGCAAGTACTTGTTTACGGGATAGTTTAGTGGTCAGAGCACTCGCTTTCCCTCAGCCAAGGTTAAACAGCATCGAGCGTGGTTGCCACTTGGTTGGGTGACATTTGCGCGCCTTGGCTTCAGTACAGTCCCCCAGTTCACCCAGCTGTAAATGGGTACCTGCCTCTGTAGCGTCAGGGAAGGTAAAGCAGCGAGGGAGAGGAGATGGGCGCCGCCCTCAAATTGCTGGCCCCTAGAGAAGTGAGGTCTCTGACGCCTCGCTCCCCTACGACCTTATAGGTTATGGGACACCTTTACTGTTACCTGTTCACAGCAACCGATACTATCGGCAGTGTCAATACCTAGGCGTTAAAGACCACAGACCACAAACAACTACAAGTAGATACTGATCTGCTTTTGGAGAGCAGATTTTCCACTGATCTTACACCAACACATCAGTCTCAGTCTAAGAAAGACTACAACCCTCACACTTCTTTTTCAATGAAGCGTTTATGAAGTGATAACCATTGTATGTTATAATCCAGAATTAACATGAAAAATAAGACTTTGTGAATGCTACCTGTGAATGATGGATATGCTAAGAAGCTACATTCTTCCTGTCACTCGCATTCTGAAATGAATGTAGTCAAAGGACATTTTTATAGCTGTCAAGGCTTCCTGCAAGGTAAGGCAAATTTATCATAGCAAAGACATAAGGTATAAAACAAACAAGTATAAATGTAACCAAGCAAACACCCCCTACCCCCAAAAAAAAATCCCAACAAAACAAGACAAAACAAACCCAAACAAAAACAATGCTGAAAAACAAGACAATAATACAAAACAAAATGCAAAAAAAACGAAAGAACAGAAAAGAAACACAACCAAAAGCTTTAACTTCCACCCCCATAATTAGAAACAAAATGAGACATGATTGTGTGTCCTTCCACTGACGTGAGTACAGTGATTTCGTTAACAAGGGAACAGATGTAGTCAATCATTGCAGTTAAAAAACAACACACACACACAGAGGATTTTCCCATTGCCCCTTCAGGAATGACACCCACGCAGACTTCAATCAAACACCTCTGACGAAAAAAAATCCCCAAAGAAAATAAAGCCTTCCCTCCCCCCCACCCCCCTCCCACCCCCGTCACCGCCACCCTCACCCCCTCCCCGCCCCACTCCACTACTACGTCTGATTCTAAAACCAGCAAGTAGATTAGCTCTCCAATCTTGGCAGTGACAGACTCAAATATAAACACCACAGAAGAAGAAGCGATCTCAATTAAACTCACACAAAAAAAAACATACACAAAACCGAACGTGGAATTAGACTCCTAATCTCAAATCTTGCGAAGAAAGAAAAGTCTGTCATGGATGGATTTCTTACCAAAAAAATGATGAAGACACGAATGCTCCCCCCACCCCCACCCCTCAAAGACAACGGGGTCACATAAAACAATCGTCTTCCCGGCTAAGAATAGATGAACGGTCGTGACATGACAAGCGGTAGTTGAAGAAGCCAGGGGACACCAGCCGGAGTCAATTGGCAGGTCAGTTTAGTTAGCACTGTTCGCCCCAAGAGCTAGGCGGCAGTGCATGATATGAGGGGGTAAAGTAGTTCTGTGATAGACTGGTCTGAGAGAGAGAGAGAGAGAGAGAGAGAGAGAGAGAGAGAGAGAGAGAGAGAGAGAGAGAAGAGAGAGAGAGAGAGAGAGAGAGAGAGAGAGAGAGAGAGAGAGAGAGAGAGAGAACTCGAACTCGAACTCGAATGATATGGGGGGTAAAGTAGTTCTGTGATAGACTGGTCTGAGAGAGAGAGAGAGAGAGAGAGAGAGAGAGAGAGAGAGAGAGAGAGAGAGAGAGAGAGAGAGAGAGAGACAGAGAAGACAGAGAGAGACAGAGACAGAGAGAGAAGAAGAGACAGAGAGAGACAGAGACACAGAAGAGAGAGACAGAGAGAGAGAGAGAGAGAGAGAGAGAGAGAGAGAGAGAGAGAGAGAGAGAGAGAGAGAGAGAGAGAGGAAAGATGATCAGGCAATTTACTGAGAATGAGAGTCACTGATGAGGATGTCATTTTCAATGCATTGTCTTTCTTGTTTGAAGAAAATGTAGTCACTATTGCGGGGCTTTTTAAAAAAAAGAAGAAAACTATTGGTTTTTTTGTTGTTGTCAATGATGGTTCTCTCTGTCTCTCTCTCTGTGTCTGTCTGTATGTCTGTCTGTCTCTCTAATTTTATTTCATATTTTGTTTGTTTGTTTGTTTTGTTTGATAGTCCATAATCAGATTAAGAGCCGGATGAAAACAAAGGTATGCAAATGCTTATCTGTTATTCTTGAAAATAAAGATCATTCATTCATTCATTCATTCATTAATTAATTAATTAATTCATTTATTTATTCATTCATTCATTCTCTCTCTCTCTCTATGCGCGCGCGCATGTGAGTGTGTTTGTGTGCGTGTGCGTGGAAGGGCGTGCGTGTGTGTGTGTGTTTGTGTGTGTATCTACCCATCGACCTCAATTTACGAGGAAAACAATAAGATAACAACTCCGGAAAGAGCATTAAAGGGGAAAAAAAGTAATACCTAGTTACAACCTACAAGGCATATGACGAAACCAAAAGAAAAAGATTCACACAAATTTCTTCTTTTCCTGTAGACAATTTAAAAAAACAAACAGAAGAGAGGATTGAATTTTCGCCAAATTATGCTGACTTGGAATGAATCCTGTTTCATCGTTACGCGATAGGCAGACTCCAGGTCAGAAGAAGGACCTCTAAGAGGCAATGTGATTATCACACTCACGACAATCGCCCCTGCTCTTCCTTATTCCACAGTTAGCATTTTGCTGCCTGAGTCTTTGTAAGGGTGTGAAAGAGACTTGGTTGAGCGGTTACAATGGAGAGAAAATCCAGTTTTGCACCTCTCACCTCTCTTTGTCTCTGTCTTTGTCTCTTTCCTCTCTCTGTCTGTCTCTCTCTCTGAGAAAGGTTTATTGTGTTAAGCAAATATTCTGTGTGTTGTGTGTGTGTGTGTGTGTGTGTGTGGTGTGTGTGTGTGTGTGTGTGTGTGTGTGTGTTGCGTGCGTTAGTGTGTGCGCGAGCGCTAAACTAAAAAGTGCAAAAACCTTATTATGTCACTTGTGCCATTTCAAAAAGATTTTTCAGGAAGAAAACCAAAGAAATATTTTGATAAAAAGATATTTGTTCAATTGAAGTTATCATATTTCATAGAAAAAATTATTTGTAAAATTGAAGTGAAAAACTTCCTTCCACGCACTACACCAATGCACAAAAATCAAACGTACACACTAATAAAAAAATCATCCTTCATATCAGCATTTGTTTTCTGTTCTTGTTAGATACAAAAATGGCCCAAAACATACCCCAAGGTCTGACCAAAAGCATTCAGCTGTACAGTCAGCCAGGCATTTTGCTCAGAGGACGTTCTCCGCTAAGGTGTTGTAGCGGTTACAGACTATATTCCACTGTCAAGTGATGTCTCCTCTTTGGAAAATCAGAGAACTCAAATCTGTCCTGGAATCACATACATTTCTATCCTGTGACGCTAATAACGACAAAACATATACATTAAACTGCCCTAGTGACCAATTAGGGGTTGTGTTTTAGCTGACAAGACAAAAATGAAAAGAGAAGGGTAGGCTCTAAAAATAAATATGGAAAAATGTGTTATGTCCATTCAAGAACAAAACTTTAGGCAATTACCATCACCCCTACCCCTCCCACCAATAAAAACCAACAAAAACGAAACACAAAAACAAAGAAAAAACCCAACAAAGAACTCTCCCAATCCCTGATTTGGGTTCTCCGCTCAAATGACATGTTTTCAAAGAACAACAAACAACAAGACGGCAGGCCATCCACAACACAAAAGATTTACTCCATTCAACAAACGTCTCGCTAGGCATGATGGTGACCAGAAGCGAAGACTGAAGTAAGCTGTGTGTGTGTTAGTTTGGCCATCATTGTCAGTGCGGTGCAGTGCTCTTCTTAAAGGCTGGCTGGCATCATACCAAGCTACCTTGTCATGACTGGCACGTCCAGTGAAAGTAACAAAAACCAAAAATATCCCAATGAAGAGGATTATCTCAACGTCTGGAGAAACGGAGAGAGAGAGAGAGAAGAGAGAGAGAGAGAGAGAGAGAGAGAGAGAGAGAGAGAGAGAGAGAGAGAGAGAGAAGACAGACAGACAGACAGAGAGAGAGAGAGAGCGAGCGAGAGGAGAGAGAGAGAGAGAGAGAGAGAGCAAGAGAGAGAGAGGGAGAGAGAGAGAGAGAGAGAGAGAGAGAGAAGAGAGAGAGAGAGAGAGAGAGAGAGAGAGAGAGAGAGAGAGAGCGAAGAGAGAGAGAGAGCGCAAACGGAGAGAGAGAGAGAGCGAAAACGGAGAGAGAGAGAAGAGAGAGGAACGAGAGAGAGAAGAGAGAGAGAGAGAGAGAGAGAGAGCGCAAACGAGAGAGAGAAGAGGAGAGATAGCGTTTGAGAGAGAGGAAAGCAAGAGAGAGAGAAAGAGAGAGAGAGAGAGTGTGTGTGTGTGTGTCTGAGAGAGAGAGAGAGAGAGAGAGAGAGAGAGAGGAGAGAGAGAGAGAGAGAGAGAGAGAGAGAGAGAGAGAGAGAGAGAGAGAGATCCGTCAGACAGACAGAGATCCAACTCATCAAAACAACCAATTATTTTCTTCAGGTCTAAAACGAAACGCCCAATCAGACTCTTCATCAAACAAGCCAATCATTAGTTTTCGTCCCCCCCCCCCCCCCCCCCCCCCCCCCCCCCCCACCCTAAAAACAGAAAGAAACTGAAGACTGAAAACAAAGCAGAAGGTGGAGAAAAAAAGACAACAACAGACAACAAAAAATCTTCCAATATTTTCTTTAACCTATGCTCTCTTTCTAAAAAAGAAAACCACCCCAAAACCACCCTGAAAATCCCAGACCTAGTTCCCCCATTACAAAATGGCCCCCACGACACAAAGACCTAACAAAAGGGACATCTCCCTTGCCCCCAAAGGAACACATGAAGCAGACGTCTGGCCTAGCGGAGGAGGAGGAAGGTTGGAGGTGGGGGGGGGGGGGGGGGGGGGGGGGGGGGGGGAAGGAAGAGGAGGAGGAGGAGGAGGGAGAATGATCGTGACAAGAAGCAATGAAGGAAAATGGGCGGAGGCCACCTGTGTCAATTAAGCCTCACACGGCAGTCAGCGTGGCCATTCCTCAAAAGTCGGCAGGGGGTAATGAGGAGTCAGTCCTCGGTGATGAGGGCTGTACTCTACGTCTACACCTAACTATTCAGCAAGGCAAGAAACGGCCGCGGATTTACCAGTAGTTCTCTGTATTGGTGGCTGACAGAAAACTTAAAAAAAAACTCACAAACAAACCCAACCAAATTTTTTTGATGATAAATTTTCAGGTGAGATGTTACCAAGTTCTGTTGGTGCTGACAGAAACTTAAACACAAATCTTCTTCAACACAAATCTTCTTCAACACAAATCTTCGTAAACACAAATCTGCTTGATGATTATTTTCAACAACAACAACAACAACAACAACAACAACAACAACAACAACAACAACAACAGGTAAGATGTTACCAGTTCTATTTATTGGTGCTGGCAGAAAACTTAAAACCAAATTTTCTTGATAAGAATTTTCTGGTGAGATGTAACCTCATTCACAGTTGTTTTTTTTGTTTTAAAAAAAATTATCATTTCCTCATTCCCAGCTTAACACAGCTACAATAGCTGGGTCCACCTCTCTCTGTGTATCTCTCTCTCTCTGTGCCTCTCTCTCTGTGGTTTATTGTTCTGTTTTTGTTTTGTTTTGAATATTCATTTGATTAAAAACAAGTTATTTTCGAGGACAATAAGTAACCACTCATGAACTTTTTTTTACACTCAGTCTTTTTACATGCTGTTTTTAGTAAATGTCATCCGTTTCCACTGACACACAATAGCCTACTCCTCAGCCGAACAAAGACTGATGTTACTTCATACTTTAGCAAAGACGTTTTGAATCATTTTCATCCTACTAGTTCTTCAAAACAAATATAGCATATAAAATCCATTTTGGCCTTTTCTCAGTGAAATGGAATATCATCATCGTCATCGTCATCGTCATCGTCATCATCATCATCATCATCATCATCATCATCATCATCATCAATCATCAATCATCATCATTATCTTCTTCTTCTTCTTCCTCTTCTTCTTCTTCTCCTCTTCATTTCTCTTCCTCGTGTTCTTTATTTCTGTCCATAATGTCGGTGGTGATGATAATGATAACGATGTAGAAAAGACATTACATTTTTAGAGACGATTGATTTTATGGCAAACCCCTCTGTTCACCTAACGCAATATGCAACCTTTTAAACAGAACGTTGTTTCAGAATTAGTCTATCACTCAAATATAACATGGGAAATTAAACACCAACTCAAGACCCTATTTCCACTGTCGATAGGGTTAATGACTACATAGGATTATTCTTTTTTTTTATTCTGAGGTAAACACAAAACACATCAGTCATGATCAACACAAAAATCCCCGAACTTTTAAGGGATTCTGAAGTCATCAATCTCAAAATGTGGATAGGATGATTGATGCAGGTATGAAATGATATTGGTTTTCAAAGAATGACGTCATGGTGTTGGTCAGACATGTTCTGTGTTTTGTTTTGTGTCCGTCTTGGGACTTCAATGCATGATCCGATCAATCCTTCTGTGAAGTATGGCCTCCATACTTCTCATGACTTTAGAGATCTTTCGTTTCATCCCTTAGTGCTCCGAGGTTCACCAATGCTAAGATTTTGTGTGTGTGCAACAGTGGTTTTTTGTTGGCCATGATCAAGGTAGGTGCATATCATTAGCTTCGGGGCTAAATACCAAATGAAGTAAGTCAATACTACTATTAGAACACGATTATAGCTTACAAAGAGCTCCTCTTTGCAACAGCATGACAGCACTATCTGATCGTAAGTCATACTTGTTTTAAAAAAACAAACAACAGCAACAACAACACCACCAAAACAAAACAATAACGTCCAACCTATAATGTACCAATGACTTCAATGCTTATGGAACTGCGAATGCTGTCCCCCCCCCCCCCCCCCCCCCCCCCCCTCCTGTCCCTAATGCCATAGCCACGGTGCCAACACGTAAGGGGTTAAGGATCTCAATATGTCCTTAAGGCCCTAGCTACGGCACCAGCAGGTAAACGGTTAAGGACCTCAATGTGTCCTTAACGCCACAGCCACGGTGCTAGTAGGTAAAGGGGTTAAGACTCTCAATCTGTACTTAACGCCATAGCTATGGTGCCAGCAGGAAAGGGGTTAAGGATCTGAATCTGTCCCCAATGCCCTGGGAGGGGAGGGGAGGGGTTGAGTTAACAAGAAGTGTACTGTAGTCAGTGATGAAGATAGTGGCTGTTTCAGTAGGGCAGACTGTAGTGGCTGTTAGAGTAGGGCATACAGACTGTGCTGCCTGCCTGCACTGCTCTGTCGATACAGGGGCAGACTGTACTGCCTGCCTGCACTGATGGAGAGAGAGCAGGATGCTGAGTGTCACGGGTCGCTCAGACCTACTACATCCTTGCTGCTTGCTGCACAAGCTCTGGTGGCTAGGTGTTACAGTGACCGTGTTGTGGGGGAGCCGCTCTATCTTAAAAGCATCGGCAGTTTTACTTTTCTTTTTATGCGCGTGTATGTGTGTGGTTCTCTGTGTGTGCTCTTCTGGGTCGTTGACTCAGAGGTGCTTTCATTTCCCTGGTTTGTGAATGTGTGTGTGTGTGTGTGTGTGTGTGTGTGTGTGTGTGTGTGTGTGTGTGTGTGTGTGTGAGAGAGAGAGTGAGAGAGAGAGAGAGAGAGAGAGAGAGAGAGAGAGAGAGAGAGAGAGGAAAATGTGTGTGGTTTGTGTGTGTGTGTTGTGTGTGTTGTGTGTGTGTGTGTGTGTGTGAGAGAGAGAGAGAGAGAGAGAGAGAGAGAGAGGGGAGAGAGAGAGAGAGAGAGAGAGAGAGAGAGAGAGAGAGAGAGAGAGAGAGAGAGAGAGAGAGAGAGAATGTGTGTGTGTGCGTGTATTTGTGAGGTAGACAGACTCACAGACAGATGTTTGGAGAGAGGTGGCACTCTTTTATATTTGACTTGGTTTTCGTTTGTTGCTGTTGTTGTTACTGTTTTTCTTGATGTGCTGTCGTTATCATCAAAACCAAGACTTTGCATGCTCAAACGTGATGCTTTCATATTCAACATTTTCTTTTATACACTTTATCATTTAGCGGACCAAAGCAGTCTTCGTCTGTCTCATGGGTTCCCAAATAGACACAAAAACACAGTCTTTTTTCTTTTGCTATATTTCCACACTACGCTTCCTCACGGGCCCTTTCTGGCACTAAACCTGGGTTGTTTCTCTACACATAATTTTCATTTCGTGAGGCTAACTAAATGAGATTCCCCCAAACTTCGTTTTCCTAAAACTACTTACTACCTGACATTATTTGAGACCGAAGTTACGTTCATATTTTATAGTAATATTCTGTAGCTGGTATTTTCTCTTGTAAGCTTAAATTTAATGCCTAATTATGAATAATATAACATTCTCCTTAAAATTCCAAACAGCTGTAGTATGATTATTACAACAGCAGCGATCATAGTTTCTGATTTTCTCTACAATAAACTGTCGGGTGCGTGTTAACCCGACAACAATGATATCCAAACACCGGAAGTTTTTCCAGCTTCCATTCTCTGAATGCTTACAGAAGCCGAACCTATCTGTCAAATTGCTAAAGCTTTGTTTGTTTGTTTGTTTGTTTGTTTGTTTGCTCCACATGCAGCGTTTAAGAGCCTTTCCGCTCGCTCCCTGCTGTGTTGAGGAAATGACATTTCTACACAGTTCCTTTCTGTAGATGGATTGTTTGCAGGGAAGCTGGCTGCAACATGTTGGCGTTATGAGGTATCGAGTGCCACTGCTTCAAAACATGCACGCTTTCAATTAGGGGGTGGCATGCATGCACTTCTTCATATTAACGGTTTTTTTTTCCTTAACTTAACAACAGAACATAGACGAAAACGTTTTACGGTAATAGCGTTTCACAATACAGAACTGTTACGCACTGTTCACACTTTTGTTTAATTAACAGACGGAATTGTTTTCTCTGTCCTAGCAGGTTTTGAGTAAAGGTCAGGGCGCTAGTCTTTTGAATAAAATGACCAACCCGCTGTCCTGAAAGCAAGAGGAATAAAAAGAGAAAGAAAAAGAAGCCGCAGCAACAAACAAGGGGAAACAAAGTTAACACGGGCATTGCGTATGTTAGCTCAGAACAGGCACCACTGAACACCACCAAAGTGACCCAGCAGCAGTGCAGGGCCCCTCTAGGTGGTGGCCCTATGGCGGCCTGATATGATGGGCTCCCTGTGGACTTCCGACCCTGAGGATGAGACAAACAGCAGGACGGGGACGTCACAGAAGATGAGGCAGCAAAAGGAAAAAAATGTTAACACAGGCATTGATAGTGATTGATAGTGCTGTCATGCTGTTGCAAAGAGGGGGACGGGATCGCCTAGTGGTCAGAACATTGCGCTCGCAATCTGACGACCCGGGTTCGATTCCCGTTCAATGGGATATTTTCCCCTGGGGTTAACATCAGTGCCGACTCAACTCTCCCCAAAAGTCCTTCGGATGAGACTATAAACCGAGGCCCCGTGTGCGAACGCACGCAGAACATCTTGCGCACACGTTAAATCCTGTTCCGCTTTTCGTAAGAGTAGGCTATTGTGTGCCGGTGGGAACAGGTGACAAAATTTACAAAACCGCAAACACACGGGGAATGGACGTAAAAAAGCACATAAGTGCGTATTCCATTATCCTCGATATAAAAGAATAAAATAAAATAAAATAAACAGTTCAGGACAAAAGAGCTGCACAGCATAGTGAGAGCAGTTTTCCTCATGAGAGAGCAACCCGAATTTTACACAGAATCTGCAGACATAAGATAACAATATGATGCATCGTCTTTTGTCTAAAATATCAAAAAAACAAAACTTTGACAGTTTGCAACACTTCAAAGATTAGAATGACAGACAATAAAGGATTAAAAGAGTAAATAAATCAATGAATAAAACAAATAACGGGTCTGTCGCCTTGTTGTTATAAACTTCGCATGTTTCTTCACACTGAAACCTCATTTTACCCTACACATAATCACCAAAAGAATCAGGAAGTCCATGACGGAGGCAAAAGAGAAATGGATCGGTGAACAGTGCCAAGACATTGAAGAGAACATCAAGAAAAACAATAGCAAGAAAGCATATCAGCTGGTGAAAGACCTGACTAGCACGAAACAGAGAAAAGGTTTAACAATCCAAGACAAAAATGGGAAGTGTCTCACTGACGACCAGGATATTCTGAACAGATGGACAGAATACTGCTCCGACCTGTATAACTATAGAACCGCAGGAGATCCAGAAGTCCTTAATGTACCCGAAAGCAAAGACACAGACAGTCACCCTATCCTCCGAGAAGAAGTGGAAACAGCAGTCAGATCGCTGAAAAAGGGGAAGTCAGCAGGGGCTGACAACATTCCAGCTGAGTTGGTCCAAGCTGGAGGGGAAGCCATGATCAGCGCCCTACTAAGAATCTGCAACAAGATCTGGCAGACAGGAAAATGGCCAACACCATGGACGCAGTCACTCATCATCACCCTCCCCAAGAAAGGAAATCTACAACAATGCCATAATTACCGCACAATCAGCCTCATATGTCACCCAAGCAAGGTCATGCTGCAGATAATATTGAATAGACTGAAGCCACAAGCAGAGACCATCATTGCTGAGGAACAAGCAGGTTTCAGAGCAGGGCGCAGCACAACAGAACAGATATTCAACCTCAGAATACTATGTGAGCGGTACCTTCAACATCAACAAGACCTATACCACGTATTTATCGATTTTAAGAAGGCATTTGACAGGGTGTGGCATGCAGCTTTGTGGGCAACCATGAACTTGTACAGCATCAATGCAAACCTGATCAGAGTCATCAAACAGCTGTACAGTGAGGCCACCAGTGCAGTGTACTACAACAACAACATTGGAGAATGGTTTCGAACAACAGTTGGAGTAAGGCAGGGCTGTCTACTCTCACCCACTCTTTTCAACATCTTCCTTGAGAGAATCATGGCTGATGCACTGGAACATCATGAAGGATCAGTCAGCATTGGTGGCAGAACGATCACAAACCTCCGCTTCGCAGATGACATTGATGGAATAGCAGGATCAGAAAAAGAGCTTGCCAGCCTAACAGAACACTTGGATAAGGCCTCCAAAACATATGGCATGGAAATCAGTGCAGAGAAGACCAAACTGATGACTAATAACACCAACGGCATTAGCACTGATATCAGGGTTAATGACCAGAAGCTGGAAACAGTTCAAAGCTTCAAGTACCTGGGAGCCATTGTATCCGACCAGGGATCCAAGCCAGAAGTAGTATGCAGGACTGCACAGACAATAACAGCTTTGTCAAAACTAAACACCATCTGGAGAGATAAGAATATCTCACTTATCTCCAAGATCAGACTAATGCGCTCCCTTGTCATATCCATATTTCTGTATGCCTGTGAATCATGGACCCTGACTGCAGATTTGGAGAGAAGAGTACAGGCAGTGGAGATGAGATGCTTTCGGAGACTCCTTGGCATCTCCTACAAAGACCACATAAGCAACGAAAGCGTGCATAACAGAATCCAGCAAACCATTGGACCCTATGAGAACCTTCTAACGATCGTGAAAAAGCGTAAACTTAAGTGGTATGGGCATGTCACAAGATCCCAAGGAATTACAAAGACAGTTTTGCAAGGCACTGTCCAAGGAGGAAGAAGAAGAGGCAGACCAAGGAAGAGCTGGGAGGATAACATCAGTGAATGGACAGGCCTAGAACTCAACAAAACCCTGAGAAAGGCAGAACAGAGAGAAGAATGGAGGGAACTGGTTGCTGAGTCTTTGAGGGTGCCCCCACGGTCGTCAGACTACGGGACAGATAGATAGATAATCACCAATCTAATGAATTTGTGCATTGTTCTGTGGATTTACAATAATATAGATCATAAAATATAAAGAGATGAAAGAAGATGCCAACGTTAGTGATGGGTCTGAAGACATACAACGACTACTACTACTGCTGCTGCTGCTGCTGCTGCTGCTGCTGCTGCTGCTGCTGCTGCTGCTGCTGCTGCTGCTGCTGCTGCTGCTGCTACTGCTGCTGCTACTACTGCTGCTGCTGTGCTGCTACTACTACTACTACTGCTGCTGCTGCTGCTACTACTGCTACTACTTGTCTCTATCGCCACTGTCGTCGATAGGAGCTCCACGCAATGCCACCAGGGTTCGCCATCTCTCTCTTTCTCTGCTGAGTTCTACGATCTCCTGTAGCCTTCCCTCCCAGACCACTGATCTCAGTGATGCTGGCAATGTAGGATGTTGGTGATCTGCTTCTTTTCCTTCTGCTCTCAACCTTACCTTCGAGAACTGTCGTCATAACATTTGTCTGTGTGTGCTTCTGTTTGCACACTCCAACACATACACAAACACACACTCTTTCTTTCTATGTCTCTGTCTGTCTGTCTGTCTGTCTCTCTGTTGCGCTAATAAGGGCAAGGACTAGATATAAGAAAACAAAAACACACATAAAAGCTTATCTATTATCCTCGAAATAAAGGGCTTTTGCCCTGCCTGCCTTGCCTTGCCTACTCTCTCTCTCTCTCCCTCTCTCTCTCCCTCCCTCCTCCCTCCCTCCCTCTCTCTCTCCCTCCCCCTCTATCTCCCTCCCTCCCTCCCTCACTCTTCCCCTCCCTCCTTCTCCCCCTCTCCCTCCCTCCCCCTCTCTCTCTCCCTCTCCCCCTCCCTCCCCCTCTCTCTCCCTCCCTCACTCTCTCTCCCCCTCACTCTTCCCTCCCTCCCTCTCTCCCTCCCTCTCTCTCTCTCCCTACCTTTCTCCCCCCTCTCTCTCCCCCTCTCCCTCTCTCTCTGTGAAATGGACGTAGGCAGGCAGGCAGGCAGACAGGCAGGCAGGCAGGCAGGTAGGAAGGTGGATGTTCTAAGTTTAGCCTGAGCATCCTTCCGACGAGTTTTTATTCTCATTGACAGGCACATGAAGCTCCACAAAGATAACAGGAGTTCCTCCCAGCAGTTAAACCGCGCCACAGAAAGATCAGGAAGAAAAAGAAAAAACAAAAAGAGATGTTCTTTTTCTCGGCACAAGCTGACACACGCACTTTCATACGCTCATACATAAACATGCGCCCGTGCGCACACACACATACATACACATACACACACGTACACACACGCACATACGCACACACAAGTACACACACACGCACGCACGCACACACGCACATCATACATACATACACACACGTGCACGCGCAAACATTCACACACATATATACATATACACATACACACACGTGCCCACGCGCATGAGCATGCATGCAAATATATACACACGCAGGCAAACACACACATACTAACACATACACACAATCACGAACGCACAAACGTATATATTCACACACGTACTACACATGCACGCATGCACACAACCACACATACATAAACACACTTGCACACGCGCATGCACGCACACAAATACCCAGACACACACATTCGGACCTATCCACTCTCATACATAATGCATACAAACAAAATAATGAATACAAACTCTCTCTCTCCACACACACGCGCGCGCGACGACCGACACCACACACACACCACACACACAACACACTCATTTGCGCCCCCCACACCCACACATTAATTCATTTAACTAGAGATGATTTCCAAAGGTCTTAATAGCATTGAACAGGCATCAATTAGCTGGTAAAAGCAGGACTATTCGTTGAGAGAGAGAGAGAGAGAGAGAGAGAGAGAGAGAGAGAGAGAAGAGAGAGAGAGAGAGAGAGAGAGAGAGACGACAGACAGACAGACAGACAGACAGACTGAGACAGAGACAGAAAGACAGAGAGACAAAGAGAAACACAGAGACAGAGACAACAGACAAGAGAGAGAGAGAGAGAGAGAGAGAGAGAGAGAGAGAGAGAGAGGAAGAGAGAGGAGAGAGAGAGACAGGGATAGACACCACACACACAGAAATAGAGAGAAAGAGAGAGAGAGAGAGAGAGAGAGGAGAGAGAGAGAGAGAGAGAGAGAGAGAGAGAGAGGAGAGAGAGAGAGAGAGAGAGACAGGGATAGACACACACACAGAGAAACAGAGAGAAAGAGAGAGAGAGAGAGAGAGAGAGAGAGGAGAGAGAGAGAGAGAGAGAGAGAGAGAGAGAGAGACAGACAGACAGACAGACAGACAGGCAGGCAGGCAGTCAGTCACACAGACAGACACACAGACAGACACACAGACACAGAGTAGACCCACATAGAAAGAAGCAGACAAACAGACGTGAATATCACACAGAAAAAAGAGGCAAAACCAAACCATTATTATACACCCTGTCCTGTCTGAATATTAGTCTGCACTCTTGCAAGCTAACTCTTTGTGAGCGTGCAGGTGTGTGTTTGTTTGTTTGTTTGTTTGTTGTGTTTGTGTGTGTGTGGTGTGTGGGTGTGTGTGTGTGTGTGTGTGTGTGTGTGTGTGTGTGTGTGTTGTGTGTGGTGTGTGTGTGTGTGTGTCTATAAAAAAAAGTCATCTGAGCGCTTTGACTTGCTGCTTTACAAGATTCAGCGCTATATAAATTCCATACATTATTATTATTATTATTATTATTACTCGAGCGTGCGCTCTCCTGTGCATTCATGCTTGCACATTTTGCGATGCAACCCCACCCCCACCAACCCAAATCAGAAAATCGGATTGTGGGTTCATCTTGGGCAATTCATCTCTTCGCAGCTTTGTGTTCAGCTGTCAGCCTTGTTTTTGTGGCATGTTCCCAAGCCAATTAACTAATGGGTGCTTGTTGGCGTTTGTTTTCGGTGTGTCTGTTTTTCGCTGTTTTGTTTCACTTCTCGTTATTTTTTTGCAATAGTTCATAATAGGGACATGAGGAGCACTTAAGCAATGGCAGTAAGTTTGGGTTTTTTGTTGCTGTTTGTTTTTTTTAGCGTTTACTTCTTGCTTTGTTTTCCCTGAATAATATGGAATGTTGCGCTATGCCTTAGCTTCAGTAGAAAATTCGGTATTTGTTTGTTTGATTGCTTTAATGATTAAATCCTATATTTCGAGTATTTGTGTTGGTTTGTGGTGTGTGTGGTTGTTGTGTGTTGTTTTGTTTTTGTGTGTGTGTGTGTGTGTGTGTGTGTGTGTGTTGTGTGTGTGTGTGTGTGTGTGTGTGGTGTGTGTGTGTGTGTGTGTGTGTGTGGGGTGGTGTGTGTGTGTGTGGGTGAGTGCTTGTGTGCGTGCGTGCGTGTATGTATGTGTGTGTGTGTGGAGGGGTGGTGGTGGTGGTGGTGTGTTTGTGTGTTTATCTAATTATTCTTTTATATCGAGGATAATGGAATAAGAACTCATGTGCTTTTTAAAAAAAATCCAGTCCCCGTATATTTGCGGTTTTGTAAATTTTGTCATTTGTTCCCACCGGCATACAATGACCTACTCTTTCGAAGAGCGGAACAAGATTTAATGTGTGGGCAAGATGTTCTACAAACGGTCACCCGTGTGTGTATGTGTGTGCGTGCGTGCGTGCGTGTGTGCGTGTGTGCGTGTAAGTGTGTTGTGGAGTGTCTGTGTGTTCATTTCATGTCCATTATTCATAGCGTGGCAATATAATATAGTTTTTGCATTCTTTTCACAGAAACAGTGGGGATCGATTGAGGACTGCATTGATTACTAACGTGTCATTTTTTCCCCTTGACGTCCTCTATGTTTCAGAATGACAGAACATCAGTTTTCAGGCTGTTGCTTTTGGGGACGGTATAGCTCAGTGTTCAGAGCACTCGCTTTCCCCAGCCAATGTTAAGCAGCATCGAGCGTAGTTACCAAGTGGACGGGTGACCGTTTGTGCTCGTGCCTTGGCTTCATTACAGTCGCCCAGTTCACCCAGCTGTAAATGGGTACCTTCCCTCTTAGGGTCAGGGAAGGTAAAGCAGCGAGGGAGAGGATATGGGCGCCGCTCTCAATATGCTGGCCTCTAGAGAAGATGAGATCTCTGATGCCTCGCTCCCCTACGCAAACTGGTATAGGTTTGCGTTAAAAATAGACTTATATTAATAAAAAAAAAAGACACACAGACAGAAAGCACGCAGAACATCTTGCGCACACGTTAAAACCCGTTCCGCTTTTCGGAAGAGTAGGTTATATTGTGCCGGTGAGAACGGGTGACAAAATTGACAAAACTGCATACACACTGGGACTGAATGTAAAAAAAAGTACATGAGTGCTTATTCCATTATCCTCGATACACCACCACCACCACCACCACCACCACCACCACCACCAATAATGATAATAATAATAACAATAACAACAATAATAATAAAGAAAAAGATACACAGAGAGTTTTAAAAGCTGCTCTTCAATTGCCGAGTGACTATGGTTTTCGCGATAAGAAAGCATTCTGAAGAAAACAAAGTCATCACTTCTAGCATTTTGGTCTTTTTCGGTCAGGCCTCAAGGGCCTTTGCAGAAAGAAAGAATAAATACAAACAATACAACTAAAAAGAAAGAAAGAAAGAAAGACAGAAAAAAGTTACGAGGAAGAAAAATAAAAAGAAAGCAATGAAAAATGACACCATAAAACAGAAAGAAGAGAGAGAGAGAGAGAAGAAGACAGAAGAAGGTAGAATGACACTGTAGTAAATGATAAGATGAAGATTGTAGGAATTTTCTCGTAGCTTGACCGGACAGAGTGAAGAAAGAAGAAAGAAAGAAAAAGAAAGAAAGAAAGAAGAAAGAAAGAAAGTCAGAAAGAAAGAAAAAAAAAGGAAAGAAAAAAGAATGAAAGAAAGAAAAAAAGAAGAAAGAAGAAAGAAAGAAGAAAAAAAAAAGAAAGAACAAAAGAAAGAAAGAAAACAAAAGAAAGTCAGAAAGAAAGAAAGAAAGAAAGAAAGAAGAAGAAAAGAAAAAACAAAAGGAAAGACACAAGAAAGCGAGAAACAAAACAAAGAAAGAACGAAAGAATGAAACAAGAAAGAAAGAAAGACTCAAAAGAAGAAAAGAAAATATTAGAAATAAAAGCCAAAAGGAGAAAAAAAGTTTTTTTTAAAATAAGAAAGAGAGAAGAAGGAAAGGAAAACTATTTAATAAAATCCAGGTGATGTCATATTTTTCACCGAATACACTGCAGCCAAAAGAAATAAAAAGGAAATAGATAGATAAAGAAAGAAAGAAAGAAAGAAAAGATGAATAAAGGAAATAAGAAAGAATGAAATAAAGAAGAACGAACGAAAGAAAAAAGATGAATAAAAGAAATAAGAAAGGATGAAGAAAGAAGGAATGAAGGAAGTTAGAAAGGAAGGAAGGAAAGAAGGGAGGGAGGAATGAATGAATGAATGAAGGAACGAAAGAAGGTAGGATAGTGGGAAGGTAGGAAGGAAGGAAATTAGAAAAGGAAGGAAAGAGATAAAGGAAAAGAAGGAAGAGAAGGAAAGAAGGAGAAAGGAGAAAGGAAGGGAGGAAGGAAGATAGTAATGAAGTAAAAGACACATTAGAAAGCAGAAAGACGAAAGAAAGCGGGAAAAAAAGACCGAAAGTGATTAATAATAATAATAATAATAATGTATGGAATTTATATAGCGCTGAATCTTGTAAAGCAACAAATCAAAGCACTCAGATGAGATTAAAAAAAAAAATTTATGCGTGTGTATTACAAACAAACGGAAAGAAAGAAGAAAAAAGAAAGGGAAAGAAAGAATAAGCAGTACAGACAACAACGCTCTGAAAACGTCATGTTTCACTCGGGCCTGATGAAGAAAGAACGGAACAGAAGAACAAGAGAAGGGAAGAATACAAGATGACATCAATGTATGAATATAAAGAAACATCAAAACTATGTCTGTCTGTCTTTCTGTCTGTCTATCCCTATCTCTGTCTCTCTCCCCCTCTCTTTCTCTCCATCTGTCTGTCTCTCTCTCTGTCCCCCTTCTCTCTCACCCTCTCTCTCTCCCTCTGTCTGTCTGTCTCTGTCACCCCCCCCCCTCTCTCTCTCTCTCTCTCTCTCTCTCTCTCTCTCTCTCTCTCTCTCTCTCTCTCTCTCTCTCTCTCTCTCTGTCAGCGGGCATTACATCAGTTAGCAACAAAATCAAAAGATCCTTCCAGTCCTTTGGCAAAAAACCCCCAAACCCATGACAGTTTGCAACACTTCAAAAGAATGACAGACTTCAAATAAAGAAATAAAAGAGAGAAAGAAAAAAGAAAAAGGAGAGAAAACAAAGAAAGAAACACAGAAAGAAAGAAAGGAAAAGAAAGAAAGGAAAAGAAAAGGAAGAAAGAAAAGAAAGAAAGAAAAGAATGAAAGAAAGAAAGAAAAGAAAAGGAAGACAGAAAAGAAAGAAAGAAAGAAAAGGAAAAAAAAAACAAAGAAAGAAAAGAAAAGAAAAAAAAGAAAGAAAAGAAAAAAAAGAAAGAAAAGAAAAAAAAGATAAAAAAGGCAAACATACTTCAGCTTTTGTTGGAGAGAACAAAAGACAGATGGACGGACATACTTGACAGAAGGAAAGAAATGAAAAGAAAAGAAAGAAAAGAAAAATAGAAAAGAAAAAAGAAAGAAAGAAAGAAAGAAAAAAAAACAGAAAAGAAAAGAAAGAAAGAAAGAAAAGAACAGAAAAGAAAGAAAAGAAAAGAAAGAAAGAAAGAAAAGGCAAACATATTTCAGCTTTTGTTGGGGAGAGCAAAAGACAGACGGACGGACGTATTGACAGAATGAAAGCAATGAAAAGCATGACGTCTTTGGTAGCGACAGAGCAGGGTAAAAAGATGCATGTTTGAGGCATGGGAGCGGGGTGGGTGGGTGGGTGGGTGAGGGGAAGGGGGAGAGTCAGAGAGAAAAGAGAGGGGGGAGGCAGGGATAAAGAGACAGAGGAGGGAGGGAGACAGATAGACAGAAGACAGAAGGGCATGAAATGATCAGCATTTTTTATAGCAAAGCGATGCGGCGATTGTAGGCGTAAGGCAGAAGATGCTAATGCAAAACAATAGTTTTGGTAGCACAGAGCGTAAACGAAGAAGAAAGCATGTTTATTGTGGTGAGGAGACAGTAGGGAAAACGATAAGGGGGATCAGGGATAGAGAAGAGGGGAGGGAGAACAGAGAGACAGAAGAGAGGACAATGAAATGACACATTTTTTATGACAAGTGAGTGCTTTTTACCTACCCGCCCTTAAGGCACAATATATTGTTGTCCGAGCGTCAACGAAAGACAGAATCAGCATGTGTATTGTTAGACACGTGACGAGACAGTAGGGTGAAAGATTAGGGGGATTGGGGGGGTGGGAGACGAGAGAGAGAAGGAGACAAGACAGACAGACAGATTCACGAGAAGATAGCAAGTGTAACAGTCCGCCTTAAGGATAATGATAATAAAGAGAGAGAGAGAGAGAGAGAGAGAGAGAGAGAGAGAGAGAGAGAGAGAAGAGAGATGGAGGAGAGATATGGAGAGACAGAGGACAGATAGACAGAGACAGAGAGGGGGATGGAGAGAGAGAGAGAGGAGGGGGGGGGGAGGGAGGGAGGGAGAGAGAGAGAGAAAGGGAAAGAGAGATGGAGAGAGAGACAGACAGACAGACAGACAGACAGACTGACAGAGACAGAGAGGGGGATGGAGAGAGAGAGGGGAGGAGGGAGAGAGAGAGAAAGGGAGAGAGACAGAAAGGGAGAGAGACAGAAAGGGAGAGAGACAGAGACAGACAGAGACTTAAAGAGGATTAAAACAAGGTAAAGGTGTCCCATAACCTATAAGGTCGTAGGGGAGCGAGGCGTCAGAGACCTCAGCTTCTCTAGCGGCCAGCATTTTGAGGGCGGCGCCCATCTCCTCTCCCTCGCTGCTTTACCTTTCCTGACCCTAAAGAGGGCAGGTACCCATTTACAGCTGGGTGAACTGGGGGAACTGTACTAAAGCCAAGGCGCGCAAACGGTCACCCATCCAACTGGTGACCACGCTCGATGCTGCTTAACCTTGACTGGGGGAAAGCAAGTGCTCCGCCCATTGAGCTATCCCGTACCCTATCCAGCCGAGGATTGGAAGAAGGGAAAACAAGAAGAAAAAATAGACATACAGGGAGAAAAAACCCCGACAAACACAGAAAAAGACACGAACAGAAAAATACACAAAAAAGTAAAAAGACATAAAAACAGGAAAAAGACACAAACAGAAAAAGACAGAACACAGAAAGAGACACAAAAAAGACACAGAAAAGAAAAAAAAAGACGAAAACAAAAAAATGCACAAACAGAAAAAGACACACACAAACAAACAAAAAATACACACAAACAGAAAAAATATTACACACAAACAAGAAAAAAAGACATAAAACACACAAAAACACAAACAGAAAAAATACTCAAAAATAGAAAAAAGATACACAAACAAAAGAAAAAAACACACAAAAACACACAAACAGAAAAAATACTCAAACATAGAAAAAAGACACACACAAACAGAAAAAAGACACACAAACACAAAAAAAACACAAAAACAAAAAATACTCAAAAACAGAAAAAGACACACAAACAGAAAAAAAAGACACACAAAACAGGAAAAAAAGACACACACACACACAAAAGACACACAAACAGGAAAAATAGACACACAGACAGGGGAAAAAGACACACAAACAGAAAAAAACACACACAAACAGAAAAAAGCACACAAACAGGAAAAAAGACACACAAACAGGAAAAAAGACACACAAACACAAAAAATACTCAAAAAATAGAAAAAGACACACAAACCAAAAAAAAAAGACACACAAACAGGGGGGAAAAAAAAAAGACACAGACACACAAGCACGACTCACCTTTGACAGAGGCGGTGCGGGTGCAGTTGTAGAGGATGGCCAGTTCCCCGAACACCTTGCCTGCCCCCATGTTACACAGCTTCTGCCCCTCCTTCGTCACCTCCACTTTACCCTCTGGGGAACAAAGGGAAAAAGCAACACACTGTACCGTACCGTGCCATGAAGGAATGAATCATGTAGGTCAGTATAGAAAATTAATACGTACAGGTCTACGTACGCATAGACACAGACACAGATACAGACACAGACAGACACACAGACACAGACAGACACACACACACTAAAATCTTAGACATTGCCGTCTAAAATCACTAAATGTGAATAGACGTTAAACTGAAGATATCACACACACACACACACACACACACGCGCGCGCGCGCGCGCACGCACGCACGCACGCACACACACACACACACACACATACACGCGAAGGAACACACACAGAGAGAGAGAGAGAGAGAGAGAGAGAGAGAGAGAGAGAGAGAGAGAGAGAGAGAGAGAGAGAGAGAGAGAGAGAGAGAGAGAGAGAGGAGAGAGAGAGAGAGAGAGAGAGAATGTTTGATTGATAAACTTTATTTCAAAGGTAACGGATGATTAACAATAATGATGATAATGGTAATAATGGTAATAAGGGTAATAATAATAATAATAATAATAATAATAAAAAAAGAAGATGATAATAATGAATTCATATACCGCATGCTTTTTATCATAATATCTAATATATATGGTATTAATGTTGTAATATACATATCTATCTATCTACCTATCTATCTATCTATCTATCTATCTATCTATCTATCTATCTATCTATCTATCTATCTATCTATCTATCTATCTATCTATCTATCTCTATCTCTCTGTCTTTCTGTCTGTCTGTCTACAACCTTTTTCATGAGAGAGACAGAGACAAAGAGACAGAGAGACAGAGACAGACAGAGGGACAGACAGACAGACAGAGTGTCAAATTTGAAGAGGGGAAAAAATGAGCGACACGTGCAGAAGCACGCTTGCAGAAAATGTCAAGTTTGAAAATTGCACATAATAAAAAGCCGTTAAAATATCAACAAAAGCATGATATTTCAATAACCTTTGCTTGAGTGATTGACTTTTTCCTGATGCCACAGAACCAATTTGCGGAGGTTGTGTGTGTGTGCATGTGTGTGTATGTGTGTGTGCGCACGCGCGCGCGCGCGTGTGTGTGTGTGTTGATGTTATATAACAATGTGAATCTTAAACAGCAATACCATCCTCCCACATAATTATATAATTTTAAAAAAAGTATCACATAGAAGTCAGTAGCTAAAGTAGTAAGAACGAACACACACACACACGCAAGCACACACACACACACACACACACACACACACACACACACACACACACACACACACACACACACACACACACACACACACCACACACATACACACACTTCAAATAACAAAAATGCAGGTCTTCTTCGTCGTCGTCGAACACTCAAACAGCAACTATTATATCTGTCATATAAGCGAAAATGCGCCGCACTGGCTTCAAGCGCCTGACAAGTCAGGCCCAGCACATCCGACTCCGTCATGGGAGAGAACTATCATATGTCAAGTCTTTCTGCAGAAATAAAGGCAGGAAAATGGACCAAGAAGGCAGAAAATAGACAATAAGAAGAAGGTGACAGGAAGAAAATGAACAAGGCAGAAACAAAGAGAGGGATAGAAAAGAGGAAATTCATTGCAAAGAATTTCCAGAAAGGGGTAATGCTATTTATACTGACAGGCTTCAGCATCCTCACAGGGGGAAAATGCAGGTCTGAAAGCTAGGAAGGTAAGCAAACAGACAGACCAATGCCTAATATAGGATGAACACTGAGATCGGGATAGGGAGGGGTGGGGGTGGGGTGGCAAGAAAAGACAATAAGGTCGATACCACAAGCCATCGTCTGTCTGCACCGTGAGGGAATCAATCAGGTGAAAAAAAGGTATGAAGAAAGGATGGTCACCGTGATCACATTAAGCTTGGACTCTCATTTGCTCCTAGTCTGTCTAACCTTTACTGAGGTTGATACAGTTGTGGGTTTTTTTCGGTTATAGTTACTCCATCGCAACAACAATATCAAAGAGTAACAACATCAGAGAGTGGACTGGCCTTGAGTGGAACAAATTGCTACAGAAAGCAGAGGACCGCTGGGGAGTGGAGGAAGCTGGTTGCAAAATCTTCATTAGTGCCCCCACGGTCCAAGGAACTACGGGATAGGTGAAGGCGAGGAGTTATTCCATTAATTGTTCGCTGATGTGAGTGTGTCTCTGAACCTTCTTGCTTGCCTTCTTTTCGGATTCTATCAAAATGACAATAAATTTACATGCAGCCCCTATGGACGTCTAACACTCTATTCTTTGAAACACCAATCTTACAGTGACGTTTTTTTGTGATGTTATGAATTTTTTCCCTAATAAAAATAGATTTATAGCAAATATAATCCTTTTGATATGAAATATGTTTTTTTGTCAAGCAGGAAAGCACTTTCCATGGTAAAAATGGCTTTTCATGGCAAACACGCATTGATGAAGAAAGGATTTGCTGTATTAAAAAATACTTAAATTTATAGTAACAATGACTGTTCATCGCAAACCACTTTTTTGTCCATTCAAAACGCATATGTTAAGAAAATATGCTTTCTTTTGGGGGCCAAAACAGCCGTTCATAAGGGTATTGTTTCCGGTAAAAAGCGCTTTTGACATGAAGAAAACTTTCCGTGATAAATTGCTTCTACAGTTTTATTGCTGTTGTTGCGCCGTAGTTTTCTTTCCAAAGCGACTCATTTGATGACGAACACTACTAATGTCAAGAAAACGAGTATTTTTCATGAAGAAAAACTTGTCTAACATCACAAAAATTCTTTTTATGTCAAAAGTACCTTTTTCATAATCAAGAATCATTCTGTCTTGGCGAAAATAACACCAACTCTCAACGGGAATAGCAGTCAATTTAATGGGCTCCCTGCGAACTTCCGACCCTGGGGTTGAGACATAACGAATGTGGGTACGGCTGTGGTGGGGAGATTGGGATGAGCGGCGTGGGAGCAGAAGAACAGGGACGTCACAGAAGATGAGGCAGCAAAAAAAAGAAAAAAGAAGTCAATTCAGGGCTAACATGACACCATTCGTGGTAAAAATCATACCGAAGAAGTTAGCATTCTCATTACCGTTGATACGATACCCTCTGGATTTAGTCGCAGACATCAACTACCTTTATTACGTCTGCGGATTCAGTAATAGAGAAATTCGGAAGCATGCGACATATACCATAAGATTGCGTGGTGCTGTTCATCATTCTGGAACAGAACGGATGAAAATGAACTCGGCGGTTGGTTGGGCAGAAGAGAAAAAAAAAAGAGATGGAGGAGAACTTGGGGGTGGGGGTGGGGGGGGGTAGGGATGAAGAGGTATTAGTGTGGGGGTGGGGAGGGAGGGAGGGAGGGGGGGGGGAGGAAGGGAGGGAGGGAGGAAGGGGAAGCGTCAGACAGAGGAAAATCGTTAAAATGGGATTGGCGTCTTGTGGACGAACGAGAAAATGTCATCTGAAGTCTACATTTTACACAGCTCCTGAGGACTTACAAAATACACCCCAGCTCTGAAATCAATAACTTCAACTGAGCGATTGGGGGTGGGGGTGGGGTGGGGGGTGGGGAAGGGGATGGGTGAGTAGAGGAGAGGGTGGAACAGACAGACAGACAGACAGGCAGGCAGGCAGGCAGGTAAACAGACAGGCAGGCAGACGAACTGACAAACACAAACTGGCAGAGAGAGATTTATTTTTTTAAATATTTTTTTTATATATAGAGGATAACGAAATAAGCACAATGTGCTTTTTCTTTTTTACATCCAGCCCCCGTGTGTATGCGGTTTTGTAAATTTTGTCATCTGTTCTCACCGGAACACAATGGCCTACTCTTACGAAAAGCGGAACAGGATTTAACGTGTACGCAAGATGTTCTGCGTGCGTTCGCACACGAGGCCTCGGTTTATAGTTTCATCCGAAGGACTTTTGGGGCGAGTGGAGTCTGAACTGATGTTAACTCCAGGGGAAAATACCCCCTTGAATGGGAATCGAACCCGGGTCGTCAGATTGCGAGCGCAATGTTCTGACCACTAGGCTATCCCGTCCTCCGAGAGAGAGAGAGAGAGAGAGAGAGAGAGAGAGAGAGAGAGAGAGAGAGAGAGAGAGAGAGAGAGAGAGAGAGAGAGAGAGAGAGATACAGAGAGAGAGAGAGAGAGAGAGAGAGAGAGAGAGAGAGAGAGAGAGAGAGAGAGAAAGAGAAAGAGAGAGCGTGATAGAGGGAGAGGGAGAGAGAGAGAAGAGAGAGAGAGAGAGAGAGAGAGAGAGAGAGAGAGAGAGAGAGAGAGAGAGAGAGAGGACAGACAGACAGACAGACAGACAGACAGACAGACAGACAGACAGACAGACAGACAGAGACACAGACAGACAAACAGAGACAGAGAGAGACATACAGAGAGAGAGAGAGATACAGAGAGAGAGAGAGAGAGAGAGAGAGAGAGAGAGAGAGAGAGAGAGAGAGAGAGAGAGAGAAGAGAGAGAGAGACAGAGACAGAGACAGAGACAGAGACAGCAGGTGCTGAGCAGTGTCTGATTAAAATAAAAATGTAATGATGTTCC
>CM054134.1:83846042-83848542 GCA_028751875.1 Rapana venosa | reverse complement strand
TTCTCACATCAAAGTCTTCTCACATCAAATCTAAAGGCTCTTCTAATATCAAAGCTGAAGGCTCTTATCACATCAAATCTGAAGGCTCTTCTCACATCAAAGCTGAAGGCTCTTTTCACATCAAATCTAAAGGCTCTTCTCATATAAAAACTGAAGCCTCTTTTCACATCAAAGCTGAAGGTTCTTCTCACATCAAAGTCTTCTCACATCAAATCTAAAGGCTCTTCTAATATCAAAGCTGAAGGCTCTTATCACATCAAATCTGAAGGCTCTTCTCATATCAAAACTGAAGGCTCTTTTCACATCAAATCTGAAGGCTCTTCTCACATCAAATCTAAAGGCTCTTCTCACATCAATGCTGAAGGCTCTTCTCCCATCAATGCTGAAGGCTCTTCTCCCATCAAATCTAAAGCCTCTTCTCACATCAAATCTGAAGGTCTTCTCGCATCAAAGCTGAAGGTTCTTCTCCCATCAATATTTTCAAGTTCTCACGCTAACGCTCCTTTGAGCATTATCTCTCAGGGCGTCAGTGTTACCAGGAAGCGCTGCCATGCCGTCACTACCAGCTTGTGGTAATCTGCGTGCAAGCTGACAAGGACACGGCTGACACTGCTCCCTAAACAGAAGTGCCACAGACCCCAGCGCTGATACAGCACAGAGAGTGCCACAGACTTAAGCGCTGAAAGCACAATCTTCTTTCCCTATCTGCTGAGCCCCTGGGTCTGTCAGATTTTCCTGTCAACTGTAATGCAAAATAGACCCCTCCTTGTAGTCTTGCCCTTGCTGTTTAAAAAAGAAAGATCCCACATGGGGTAGGAGAGGGAAGGGATGAAAAAAGGTTGAAGAGAGACAGACAGACAGAGACAGAGACAGACAGACGGAGACGGAGACGGAGACAGAGAAAAGAGGGTTAGGAGGACACGCTTTGCTTAAAAAGTGAATTTGAATTGAGTATTCTTGCTTCTGTGAGTGAGTTTTTAAAAAAACAAAAACAAAATAAAACAAAAAATCAAACAAGTCAAATCTACAGCACAATCATCTGTTTAACCTTTCTCTGTATAATATCCTGATCTTTGACAACCAAGCTAAAGAAAAATAATTCCAACATTACAAACAAGATTCTAACTTAATCTGTATTATTTAATAATGCATGCCGTGTAATTATAATTTTAAAATGCCACTCATAATTTCTCTAGTTGAGACATTAAAGGAGTCTTGAGTCTTGTGTCTTAACACCGTGTCCACGTCGGTATATCATACAACAAGCGTAATACTAAGAGGTTAAAAAAAAAGTTGGCGTAACGACAGCCTAAAGGAAAAACGAAGATGACATCTATACGCTAAGACTACTTCACAAATGCCTAGCGGCTTTGACAAGAACGTTGTCAAGATTCAAGATATATAATTCGGGAAACACAGAACGAAACAGGGAAGGAAGGGTTAAACAACAGAACTACACCGAAACTGAACGATCGCCGATAATTCAGAAATAAAAACGAACATACAAACAAGGAGATATGAACACCAAGCACTAAGGCCATTATGAAGCAGAGAGGCCATCAGCTTCTCCTCATCACGGCACTTAACCCCAGCCATTTCCTGTCGCGCTAGGGGGCCAATGCAGAGCAAGGCCACAAGGACAATACCTACACGAAGAATGCAAGGGAAGCTTATCTTTCGCCAGTCCTCAAATCTCCCAAATGCTCATGAAACCTGTCAAAGCCATGACCCATCCACAGAGCTGCTGGAATAGAACAGCTAGCAGAAGGTGAAAGGGTAGTTCCGCGGAGGAAGTGGGGGGGGGGGGGGGGGGGGGGGGGGCAGGCTCTTAAGAAGCATGCACACCTCAAGTCCACGCCTCTCCCTATTTTGCTGCCCTCTCTGAACGAAGTTGAGTACGCTTCCACTCCCATGCCTTCCACCGCAACTCTCACTGCGTGAAGTGACTTAGTGTTGTGTTTCTGGGTAAAGAGATATTTATCCACCAGTCATGGCTTTGAAGGGTGTATGGCAATCTTCTGTTGTTTTCTGTACTATCACTGTTTCGGAGACTTCCCAGTCTTTCTCGAGGGTTCTGCACGTGCAGCCATTATACCCCAAACATACGTCAATGACTGTGTAGTGCTACACTAGGCCTACATGTCAAGTCATACCGTTTATCCCGCACAGTACTATACCACGCTATATTAAGCCTACCACACCATGCAATACTGAAAGATTGCTTCATTACATGTAATTCCATACCCATAACGGAAGCATTGATATAGACAGGGATTGTGTGGACATGTTAAATCACAGCAGGAAATGACAGAACGTGAAATAATCTGGTTTTCGTTTCCTGTTCGTCACAAACAGTGCATCACACTGGGCATGTTATGGGGACTGTTTCGTGAACGTTTCTATGTTCGTCATAAAGAAGTGACGTTAAAACATTTTTGCCAGACCATAAGCATACATATAACTTTGTCTAATCAGTATTAAAAAAACCCTCAATTTTTAT
>CM054134.1:83816042-83841042 GCA_028751875.1 Rapana venosa | reverse complement strand
ACAACCCAACATGCAAATGTGCGTAACACATAACACATAAAGAATTGTCACTGACTTTTAAAAAAATGACAACAACGGTTTTCTCGTGGCCTTTATAGATTAAAAAAAAAAGAAACATGCAAATGTATGTAATTCAAAACATATAAAGAATTGTCATAAACTTTTTTTTAAACTGAAAACAAAAGTTTTTGTATAGTCTCTTATAAATAATACAATATGTGTGTAGTGCAAAACGAAATATACTCTGTTTTGATATGATCAGTAACATAATTTTATTTTGACCATAACAGATACCCAGAAGCTGTTATATCTACAATGGGCTCGCAAAAACTGACAACTCTCCACGATTACTCTATGTCAGACATAAGAAACACTACCAATTTTCAAATTTTCTTTTATACAGGACATAATGTAAAAGATTTGAAAGAAACTAAATTCCACGAGTGATACAAGTTTACGACTTAATCGTATCGCTGTGAATCTCAAGCTTTTTAGATGAGACCAAAAAAAGAAAGAACACATGTTTATCTCACGTGCAAAAAGACAGCCTATCCATGTGAAGAACCTACACCATCTTCCCCTCCACCTATCCTGTAGTCCCACGAACCGTGAAAACACCAATGAAGATTTTGCAAAACAACTCCCTCCACTCCCTACACCCGGTCCTCTGTTTTCCGTAGCAAATCGTTCTACTAGACACTTCTGAATAAACAACAGAACAACATAGGAGACCAAAAAACCCTAACAGAGTCAACCATATCCTTATAGGAGAGAACTTTTATGAGAAAACCCATTTTAGGAAAATCCCATTTTTAGGAGAGAGTCCCATTTTAGGAGAGAGAGTCCCTTTTTTAAGAGAGAGAGAGAATGCTATTTTAGGAGATAGTCAGTCCCTTGAGCAGGTCAGTGTCAGCAGTCTGCCGTACTGACTTGACGGCTTAAAGCCGGGAGCACGCACAAAGGGTTTGCAGCAGACCTTCCACAATCCACAGACATCGTCTCACAGTCCCCGAAGATGGTTTACCCCTTTCTGTGCTTTCCACAGCGCTACGTGACCAGCAGCTTCCGTTATCTGCGGGGATGGCATACAGCCAGTCACGTTTGGGGGCCAGAGTAACCGTTGGTCTTTTTCAGCACCGCTTAAAGCGGTCCATTATACAATCTCTCTCCCCTTTTCCCTTTCAGGCAAAGCCAATACACGGGAACTTTGTGGCGCCGTTTTTTCTTTCGGGAAAGAAAAAAAGGGAAGAACTAAAAAGGTGAAAAAGAAAAATTAATTATTGAAGGTTTGGGGGGGTGGGGGTGGGGGGGGGCACAGGTAAAAAGAGAAGAAACCGGAACAGACAAAGAGAAAGCAAAAAAAACGCCACCCTCCCTCAAAAAAAAAAAAAGAACAACCACAACCGCCAACAACAACAACAAAAACAACCAACACACACACACACACACACAAAACAACTAAAACACACACCCCACACACCAAAACCACAACCACACCACACACAACACACACCACACAACACACACACACACAAAAAAGAAAAAAATAAACAAAATGTCTAAAAGATCAGATGAAAACGAAGGAGGTGAGATGAATCAACAAAAATTTCTTTAAAAAAAATGACCACAAATCAAAATTTTTCGAGGTCGGGGTTTTTCCCTTTTCTTTTTTTTTCTTTTTTTTAAAAAACCCCCAAAAGATATTTATAACGTTTTTGTTCATTTGGTTAAACAATTCCAAAAACGGACAAAAACCCACGGTTTGTTTTAAACCCCAAAAAACATCCACACAGTATTGAAAAAATGAAAGTGTAGTTTTTGTACATAAAAAGGTCGCTTTCTGAAAGGAAACCGTGTTTCTGTATTCAATCACGATTTTTCTCCCCGCCTTTAGTTCTTGGTCCTTTCCCAAAGTAATGAAATGCCCAAATCCTTCGCTTAGAGTGATAGGCCATGCCTTCTGCTTCCACAACGAAGCTGCACCAGAAGGGCTTTTGTTTTTATGATTTTCATTCGTTCGTCGATCTAAGCGCCTTTAAGAAAGACACTTCTCTCTCTCTCTCCTCTCTCACTCTCTCTCCGCTCTCCTCTCCTCTCTCTCTCTCTCTCATCTCTCTCATCACTCTCTTCTCTCTCTCTCTCTCTCTCTCTCTCTCTCTGCCATTGTGTGCCGGTGGGAACGGATGACAAATTTCCAAAACTGCATACACACTGGGGACTAGACGTTAAAAAAGCACATGGGTGCTTATTCATTATCCTCGAAATAAAATTAGAATTAATTAATTAATTTATTTATTCTTTTATATCGAGGATAATGGAATAAGCACTAATGTGCTTTTTTACATCCAGTCCCCGTGTGTATGCGGTTTTGTAAATTTTGTCATCTGTTTTCACCGGCACACAATGGCCTACTCTTCCAAAAAGCGGAACAGGATTTAACGTGTGCGCAAGATGTTCTGCATGCGTTCGAAAACGGGGCCTCGGTTTATAGTCTCATCCGAAGGACTTTGACATTCAGTTCGATTTTTTTTTGGTCAGACTGGGAAGAAAGGGCTAGGCTGGGAATCGAACCCAGAACCTCACGGTTAACTTGTTGGCAGGCGAACGTCTTAACCATCCTGCCACCGTCCTTCCTTGAATGAATCTCTGTGGGGTTTTCTTGCTTTTTTTTTTGGGGGGGGGGGGGTTGTTTATTTTTCTGTGTGAGTGTGTGGATATAGGGGTTACTTTGCTGTCATGATGTATCCCTAAGGGTGGGAACTGGATGTAACAAAAAAAGCACATGCGTACTTATTTATTATACTCGATGTAACAGAATTTGATTTGATTTGATTCGATTTGATTTGATCTCTCTCTCTCTCTCTCTCTCTCTCTCCTCTCTCTCTCTCTCTCTCTCTCTCTCTCTCTCTCTCTCTCGTGTGTATGTGAGTTATTCTTTTAAAAAAAAATTATGTTATTTTTTTTCTTCTTTTATATCGAGGATAACGGAATAAACACTCGTGTGCTTCTTTACATCCAGTCCCCGTGTGTATGCAGCTTTGTGAATTTTTGTCATCTGTTGCCACCGGCACACAATGGCCTACTCTTCCGAAAAGCGGAACAGGATTTAACGTGTGCGCAAGATGCTGTGCGTGCGTTCGCACACGGGACCTCGGTTTATGTGTGTGTGTGTGTGTGTGTGTGTGTGTGTGTGTGTGTGTGGTGTGTGTGTGGTGTGTGTGTGTGTGTGGTGGTGTGTGTGTGTGTGTGTGTGTGTGTTTGTGTGTGTGTGTGAGTGAGTGTGTGTGTCTGTCCGTCTGCCTGCCTGCCTGCCTGCCTGTCTGTGCATGCAAGTGTAACGCTTCAATAATGCTGGGTTTAAAAACGAAATCTCATAGTAGCTTCCTCTTGTACAGCAATCATATTTAGCCAAACTTCCCTACACGCACACGAGGGTTTCCCTTCTCCAAACGTTCCCACTAAAGCAGCCCTGTTCACCAGCCCAGGCTCCACAAAGCAATAATGGGGGGACGGGATAGCCTAGTGGTCAGAACATTGCGCTCGCAATCTGACGACCCGGGTTCGATTCCCGTTCAAGGGGGTTATTTTCCCCTGGAGTTAACATCAATGCAGACTCCGCTCTCCACAAAAGTCCTTCGGATGAGACTATAAACCGAGGCCCCGTGTGCGAACGCACGCAGAACATATTGCGCACACGTTAAATCCTGTTCCGCTTTTCGTAAGAGTAGGAGGCCATTGTGTGCCGGTGGGAACAGATGACAGAATTTACAAAATCGTATACACACGGGGACTGGATGTAAAAATGTACACAGGTGCTTATTCCATTATCCTCGATATAAAAGAATAAAAAAAGAAATTAATTAATTAATAAAAAAAATAGAGAACAAGAGATAACCACTTTAAAGAAACAGCATTCGAAGGTAGGTGAAATCCCAGCCTAACATCCGCGATGGAATGAGACCTCACAAAACATTTGACATCACTGGGATTTCTTTGTTTTGTTTTGTTTTGTTTCTCGGCTAGAGTATCCGATGTTCACCACCCCCCCCCCCCCCCCCCCCCCCCCCACCAAAACTTATACCACTCAAAAGAAAAACCTCCCACTCACCATCACCACTCTCATCAACCTACCCTCCCCCCCCCCACCCGGCCCACCACAAACCCCCCCCAAAATTTTCCCACTCTCCCCCCACCCTCCCCTCCCCCATCCACCTTTTTTCCCCCTTCTCCCTCTCTCTCCCCCCTCTCTCTGCCCTCCATCTCTCTCTCCCCCCCCCTCTCTCTACCCACCCCCTCCCTCCCCTTTCTCTCCTCTCTCTTCACCTCTTTTCCTCCCCCTCTCCCTCTCTCTCCCTCCCCCTCTCCCCCTATTCTCCCCCCTCTCCCCCCCCTCTCTTCCCCTCCCCCTCCTCTCCCCTTCCACTCCCCTCTCCCCCCCCCCCCCCCCCATCCCCCCCCCTCTCCTCCTCTCTTTTTTCCCCCTCCCCTCTCTTCCCCCTTCCCCCCCCCTCCCCCCCACCCCCCTCTCTCCCCTCTCCCCCCCTCTCTCTCCTCCTCTCTCCTCCCCCCCCCCACTCCTCTCTCCTCTCATCCTCTCTCTCTATCTCCCTCTCTCTATCTATCTATCTACATCTACCATCTCCCCTCTACTCCTATCCTCTTCTATTCCCTATCTCTCTCTCCCCCACCCTTCTCTCTCTCTCCCCCCTCTCTCTCTCCTCTCATCTCCCCTTTTCCCCCTCCCCCCTCTCTCCCCCCCACCACCTCTATCCCTCCCCCATCCCCCCTCCCCCTTTTCTCTCTCTCCTCACATCTCCCTCTCTCCCCCCCTTCTCTCTCCCCCTCTCTTCCTCCCCCATTCTCTCTCCCTCCATCCTCTCTTCCCCCTCCCTCCCTCTCTCCCTCTCCCCCTCTCATCTCTCTCCCTCCCCTCTCTCTCTCTCCCTCATCCTCTCCCCCCATCTCTCTCTCTCTCTCTCTCCTCTCATCTCCTCCTCTACTCCCTCTCCTCTCTATCTATCTACCAACTCTCTCTATCTCCCAATCTCTCTCCTACTACCTATATCTCCTCTATCTACCTACTCTCTCTCCTCTCTCCTCCCATCTCCTCCCCCATCTCTCTCTCCCATCTCATCTCTCTCTCTCTCTCGCCCTCCCTCCCCCATCTTTCTCTCTCTCTCTCTCTTCTCTCTCTCCCCCTTCCCTTCTCTCTCCTCTCCTCTCTCCTCAGCTCTCCCCCTCATCTCTCTCCCCCCCCCCACTCTCCCCATCCTCTCTCTTTGTCTCACCTTCCATGACGAGACAGGGAGCCACGCCCCCTTCCTTATGATGAGGCGCCGGGAGGTTCCCCACTGGTGCATGCAGTCCACGATCCCCAATTGACCCATGTCCAATTCTTCATGAATCGGTCCAAGATGGCCTGACGGATCAGCTCTTTGGAGCTGCCAAACACACACACACACAGAGACACACACATAGAGTACAGAGGTAACGTCAGGGGGCTTTAGTCAGTGAGATGGTGTAGGGAGTAGGATGGTGGAAATAGGGTAGGAGAGTGAGCGTATAGGTGGTGGTGGTGGTGGTGGTGGTGGTGGTGGTGATGGTGGTGTGGGTGGGAAGGTTTGTGATGTGTGTGGGAGAGTGGAGGAGTGATAGAGAATGAATGATCTAATGATGGATAGAATGAGTTAAAGGAATGATTTTAAAAATATATTTTTAAAGGGTTATAGATAAGTATTGACGTAATCGTTCTTGTTTAGGTTTATAAAAAAAAAATTCGGCCGTGCGTGTGTGTGTGTGCGTGCACGCGCACGCACGCACGTGTGTATGAGTGTGTGCGTGTGTGTGTTTTTGTCTCTGTGTGTGCTCATGCGCGCGCGTGTGCGTATTTTGCATCATGGTGACACAGAAATGGAGATAGCAACAACACAGAGAATAAATAATTGAACGGAAAATATAATGAGGGAATTATTTTTGCAAACTGAATTTTCTGATGTGCCGTAAAGATAAACACATTACCTAGCATACAAAAATATACCGCGCGCGCGCGCATACACACAACACACACACACACACACACACACACACACACACACACACACACACACACACACACACACACACACACAACAACACACACACATTATGAAAGGTATGCGTTTTCGAATGCAACATGTCTTAAAGCTAAGATAAGCTTTACTATTCTCTCTCTCTCTCTCACTCTCTCTCTCTCTCTCTCTCTCTCTCTCTCTCTCTCTCTCTCTCTCTCTCTCTCTCTCTCTCTCTCTCTCTCTCTCTCTCTTTACCGAAGTACCACTTTTGGAGGGAAATATTCTGAAAATTGTTAAAAAGTAAAGCAGATTCGCTGCCTTTTTAGGTTCTAAAGTATGGAAACCCAAAGGAAATCTGAGCAAAAAGAAACAAAAAGCTCGAGAGAAAAAGATGAAGAAAAGAAAAGAAAAAATCACGAAGAGGGAGATGGGAAGGAAAGAAGAAAGAAAGAGAAAGAAATGGAGATTATCAAAAAGAAAGAGGACCACGCCTTCACACACATAAACACACGCACGTGCACGCGCACGCACACACACACACACACACCACGCTCAGAGAGAGAGACAGAGACAGAGAAGAAGAACAGACAGACTTAGAGGACACAACACACAATCAGATAGACAGATAGACACTGAGAGACAGACAGACAGAGAAAAGCACAGATAGAAACAAAAAAAATCTAGACGTAGACAAAGGAGCAGGAAAAGCGAGGGGAGAGAGAAGAAAAAACAGGGAGTAAAACATACAGGCAAAACAAAAATAAAACAAAAAAACACACACACTCACACACACACACATACACAAAAAAAGAAAAAAAGCTACAGCGGTCATAAAGAAAACAAAATAAAGCCCCCCCCCAAAAAAAACCACAACAAACCAACAAAAAACCCACCACTAAAAAGCCAGGTTTTGTTCCTAACATGGGAGGGACAAAGATTACAGATAGAAAGGAAAACACTGCAGCGAGTGCAGTCAAGTTTCAAAGGGGCAACAACTCACAAGCACGCGTTTGACTTCCCACAATGGGGTCTGTGTGCGCGTGAAACCAGCAGGCATTTATCAGCCACGAGTTCACAGTTGAAACGGTCGGGGCAAACGGAAGATACGACAAAATGAAGGAATTAAAAGAAGAAGAAATAGTGATGAAAAAAACAACAATCCCAGCCATGTAAGAGTTAACCCCAGTGTTGTGTTGGCAAACTTGTGGCAGTATGAGCTAACAGGAACGTGAAAACACTTTGCTCTCGCTTTCTTATTTTTCTTGACTTCATATATTGATATATTTGAGATCCCTGTGTCCAAAGCTATCGAAGTGAATGGAGTATTTTGATGTGTGTTTATCCTCCTTCTCCTCCTCCTCTTCTTCTTCTTCTTCTTCTTCTTCTTCTTCTCTTCTTCTTCTTTATCGAACGCTTAGACAGCAACTATTGTTGTTATATAAGCGCCTGACAAGTCAGGCCCAGCGCATCCGACTTCGGCAAAAGAGAGAATTGTTATCTTTTAAGTCTTTTGGGGGAAAAAACAACAGGAGAATGGACAAAGAAGGCAGAAAATAGACAAGAAGGAGGCGACAGGAAGAAAAAGAAACAAAGCAGAAACAAAGAGAGGGATAGAAAAGAGGAAATTTCTAGCACAGATTTTCCAGAAGGTGGGGATGCTATTTATACTGACAGGCCCCGGTACCTCCACGGGGGAATTTTATTTATCTGAGTCTTGCTGCAGCTATAATAACAATAATTATTTCATCGCGCTGTGTGCTGTATTGTTATGCCACATTGTGCTGTTGTGTTGTGTAATGCTGTGTCGTGTTTGGTTTGACTGAGTTGTTGTGTTGTATTACAATAAATGCACAAACACACATACACACACACGCACATTCTGGACTAGATAGCCTGGTGGTTAGAACATTTCGCGTTGTGCTTGCGATCTGCCGGCCCAGAGTCGAGACCAGATTCAAGCTACGACCGAGACACCCGTTTAAAGGGATTTTCCCACTGGCGTTAACATCAGTGCCGACTCCACTCCCGTGAAAGTCCTTCGGATGAGACTATAAACCAAAGGCCCCGTGTGCCAAGGCACGCAGAACACCTTGCTTACAGCTTAAAGCCGGTTCCACCTATCGAAAGAGTAGCCCATTTACAAAACCGCATACACACGGGAACTGGATGGAAAAACAAAAGCACGTGAGTTCCTATTTCGTCACCCTAGAAGTAAAGGAATAGAATAATAAAGAAAATGCAGCAGCAACACACGGGACCTCGATTTTTCGTCTCATCCGAAAGACTAGCACCCAGACCACAACTCACGGTCTAGAATGGATGGGAGAGGGAAAAGTTTCGGGCCCAAACGGGTATCAAACCATCACACATTTGAAACCCGGCGGACTTTTCGCTTTCTAGGCAGGTGCGTTACCTCTAGACCACCGATCCACCTTGTTCATTCGTTGTAATAGCCTTAAAGCAGCCATCTACTCTAGGAGTCTGTTGGTGACGGGCAGGTCAGTAGCCTGCCTGCAACAATAGCAGCAGCCCATCAGAGAGCGACACATACAGTGGCTGCAGAGACACAGCACAAAGAGACGGCAGAGGGCAAGATGGCTTAGCTATCAGACTACTTTGATAAAGAACACTGACATCGTGGTTCCTCATTTCATCTTCATTCTTCATTTATGCACTACATGCGTTCGTTGACATGTGTGCACATAGGAAGTTGTTTTCTCAGCGTATACACATACAGTGCCCGTACGCGTACGCACGCACGCATGCACGCACACACGCACGCACGGACGCAACCATACACACACACACACTCTCTCTCTCTCCCAGTTACATGTGTATACTCCTAAAATACACATACAAACGTACAGTATATATTCACAAATATATCACAGGCAAAAATCACTCTCTTCAGCACAAGAACTTACGGACCACCACTGCAAAGACCACAAACCCCCAGGGAAATCTAAACTACACCCGGTTTATTGCTGTAGCCAGTTTTCTTTCTCATCTACATAGTCGATACGATCTCAGATCAGCAGAGAACGTGAATCATGTCCCAAAGATACTCTATCAGACACGTGATGCTCCACCACATGATGCACCAGAGGTACAGTTTTAGTCATTGACATGTTATACAATGAAAAGGCTATTCAATACCCCCCCAAAAAAAACCCACAAAAAAACCAACAACACCCCAAAACAACAACACCAAACAAACAAACAAAAAACCAACAAAAGCAGCCCAGACTGAAAATCGGACAATTCTATGAAAAGTTCTTGCAAAATGAAATGATAGACTTGCGGGAAGTGACAATCATTAAAGGTTGTCAGAATGAGGGTTTGGGTATATTTTAAACACGTTTTAGAGCAAAAGGAAACAGAGTTCTGCCTTCATACTTCAGGACACTAGTTCGCCACAGCCACGGTGAAACCATTTTGTTGAGATCTAGGCTTTGGCGCACAGCCGGTATAATTAGACAACATCGGGGATTAGCAAGTAGCAAGTGTAATCATGTTCTTCCACTTTCCTTTATGATACATTCCAGCGTTGACCAGCTTTCCAGCTGAGTACTTTACACACTTATCTATGGCTAGCTCTGCTGAAAATCCTACACACGCACAAAAAACAAGCCTATATATATAATACGAACTGAACATCAACCCTTTCAGCCAAAAGTACTCCTTCCTTGTTCTAACCGCTACGCCAAGCTGAGTAGTGGGTGTGGACTGTTCAGCTGCCTGGCTGGCGGAGCTTTGAACTCCAGTCCCTGCCTGACAAAGACTGCATGGATGGCCAGCCGGCAACGCGGGGACGCGCCGCGGTACAATGCAGGCTTGATTATGAGCGGGAACAAAAGAGACAATGCTCTCCCTGCCTCCCTGCCTGAGACAGGAGGCACGTCTAGTCGCGGCTGGAGGTAGATATCCGGCTTTCATGGCTGCAACTAATCACGCTGATACACCGGGCTCTGCCACAAAGAAAACCCTGACTCTGACCACAAAGACGCCAGCAGGACCACGGCAGCATCCGCAGACTGAGGGCGGAGGGGCAAGATGCAGGTGGGCGGAAAAGTAATCCCATCTATCTCCTTCAGGGAGCCAGAGACCAGGTTATGGAGGATCCATCCTTCGGCTTTCTAACTAGGTAGGATGATAAGAACGACCACACACGAATGTACAGTACTAACAGAAAAAAATGTAATATTATATACTGGCGTTTTGATCTTGCCTTTTTTAATGACTGACCTTATCTGTGTATCAGTAAGATTATTTTCATCAAAGCAAATCGCTGGATATACATACGCTAATGCTATACATTAGCTTGCTCTTGGCTGTGATTTAGGGATGTAGAATTTGGAGAGATACATGTCAGAGAGCCTGTCTTAAACCCCATGATAAATTGTCTATCTTCTACCACTCTTTACATGTCCACTGTCTTGTGAAGCGTTGATGACAGAGACTGGGTGGTTTCTAGATTATTCAGACACACACTTTCCCGAAGGCATGCTGCGGACCAGTCAGTATAGATAGCATCCCCGCCTTCTGGAAATTATGTACAGGGAATTTCCTCTTTTTTATTCCTCTCTTTGTTTCTGGCTTGTTCCTTTCCTTCTTGTTGCCTCTTTCATGTCTATTTTCAGCCTTCTTGGTCCATTCTCCTGCCTTTGTTTCCAGAAAGACTTCAAAGATACCGACATTCTCTCCCACGCCGAAGTCGGATGCGTTGGGCCTGACTTGTCAAGCGCTTAACGGCAGCACGAAACATTTTCGCTAATATGACAAACAGCAGTAATTACTGTCTCGGCGTTCAAAGAAGAAGAAAACTCACATCAACTCTTCTAACATGTTGGGACAGCTAGAATGATAAGAGGGAGGAGAAGGAGGCAGACGACTTTCTTCTGTGGCTGTGAAGGAAGCGTGGACTTGGTTTGCATGATGTCTGAAAGGATGATGCCATGTCCTTATGCAGCGAAAACCAGATCTCCCAGCCAAGACAAACAACATTTTCACGCAGAGAAGTCTGCCGTGACTTAAAAGTGGTATACACTACACTACACTACATTGCACTGCGCTACATTGCACTGCGCTACACTACACTACACTACACTACACTGCGCTACACTGCGCTACGCTACACTACATTACACTACACTGCACTGCGCTACGCTACATTACACAACATCACACCACACCACACCGCAATACACACTACTACACAACACCACATCAAACCACACCACACTACACCAAACCACACCACACCACACCAAACCACACAAATCACACCACACCACACCACACTCAACTCCACTCCACTTCATACACTACAATAAAACACAACACAATACAATTCAGTTCAATAATTGTTCAGTATTCAACGGCTACATATTCCGGTCTTGTAGGTAACACAATCTCCACACACACTCACTCGAAAAGCACACGTTACTGTTTGCTGGAAATAGTAGTTCTGGACATACCAGTATCATCTATAAACCATAACTATGATAATTTAAAAAATTTCCAAACGGACACCATGAAGAACGGAAAAGCCCACCCTGGCTGTGTCAAAGATAAGGGATCCTAGACCAGCCGCCATGGCGCAGTGGTTAGCGCCTTGGATTTGGGGACTGGAAGGTCGCGGGTTCGATTCCCATAAGAGTCATAGGGATTTTTCGGACTCGGGCCGGCTCCTACCCAGAGTAAGTGTGCTGTGGGCTCAGTGGCAAGACTGGTATCACACAGTCGAGCTTCATCCACTTAACGGATGCGAGTTTGAGAGTGTTGCTCAAATTACCTGACCAACACTGCAGGTGTCTGTATCTCTCGGGCCCGGTTGACGCCCGGACATATTATGATAGTAAGCGTAGAGTACAACCCTGTCAGGTAGTCTCAAAGCATATGCACTTCCACAGCAGCATCATTACATCATCCTCATTGTCATTGATCATCATGCAATTAAAAAAAAAAGCCTCTGATTTCGTGGTCCCAGTTGCTCTGATCTCGTGGTGGCCTCAGATTCGGTTTGCCCATACACTTCTGTGCCTGTGGTGAGCTTGTGTCAAAGCCTTTGGGGTTGGAGGTTCACGGGGAGCGGTCGTTGGAGGGACGTTGTGGTGGTTGCCACCTCTGGTTGGCAACTCACTCAGTCTGGCTCCACGACTGAGCTAATACTGTCGTTAGTAGGGGGCTTAGTAGGTGGTGTCCTGCGTATGTTAGCTCAGAACAGGCACCACTGAACACCGCCAAAGTGATCCAGCAGCAGCGCATGGCCCCTCTGGCTGGTGGCCCCACGGCGGCCTGATAGTGATGGGCTCCCTGTTGACTTCCGACCCTGGTGATGAGACATAACGAATCTGGGCATGGCTGTGGCGGGGAGATTGAAATGAGCGGCGTGGGAACGGTGAGACGGGGGACGTCACAGAAGATGAGGCAGCAAAAAATAAAGAAAGAAAAAAGAAGGGATCCTTGCTGGGTCTCTGATAATGATCATCTGGAGGTGTACAGTTACAAAACTTCCGTCAGGGATACCGCGGTCATTTCTTCTGACAGGCCAGTCTTTGCTAATTACATGCTCGTTAGTCATGCCTTTATTACCACCATTAACCGCACATGCCATCCATATAACTGCCGAAATAAGATACCCACGGTCTTTCTCAGTATACGTTTGATATGCCAAACCAGCCACGACCTTTATATATATACACACACTTATGCATACACAGAGCAGCAGCGGCAGTGGCAGCATGCCAGTTGCAAACTGAGAACTCATGTACCACACCGACAACTATTGATAGGGCAACATTACTCACACTGAAAGTACTGCGATTTTAAAGAAAAAGAATCAGTTTTGGAAAAGCGCAGAACACTGATGAATCTGTACAATTTGCTATAGGAACTTTTTTTTTTTAAATGCCAGTGATACAGAACTTTGGTAATCCGGACAGGGAGTAATGCTGCTAATTATGCTTCTTTAATTAATGTTGACACAGGAAATCATGAAAAGGCGTGAAAAGAGTGTCTTCACCCATGACACACGGAGTGAAAAAGAAAGAGTATTACTATCAAGGTCATAGTATTATTTTCATCACGAACAGGATTTATTATGTATTGCATAGAACATCATTGATAAAAAAAAAATTTGACCTGTGAGCAAAGAAATTACCGAAAGGACAGCAGTGTCGTTATAGATGATACACACACACACACACACACACACACACACACACACACACACACACACACACACACACACACACACACACACACACAACACACACACACACACACAATGTCTAATAGCGCCTTTTTGTAGATAGACTTTAAACGAACCCTTACACATACACACACAAACACACTACTACTACTTCTACTACTACTACTACTACTACTACTACTACTACTACTACTACTCTTTCACACTTACACACACACATTCACACACACCTACACCACCTCCACCCCACCACCCCCCACACACACCCAACAGCACACAAACAGCAAACACACACACACACACCCTACAACACACCCTAAAACACATACACACACCCCCTACAACACACCCCACAACACACCCCAAAACACACACAAACAACACGACACACACACCTTACAACACCCACAGCCACCCACCCACCCACTTCCACACACACACACACACCTTACAACACCGACACCCACCCACCCACCCATCCCCTCCAACACACACACACACCCTACAACACACACACACTACAACATACACACATATACACACACCCTACAACACCCACACCCACCCACCCACTCATCCCCTCCAACACACACACCCTACACACACACACACACCTTACAACACCCACCGACACGACAACCCCCCCCCCCCCCTCCCACACATACCTACACCCCAACCCTCACCCTTACACACACACAACACACACACACACACACACACACACACACACACACACACACACACACACAATCACAACGCACCCTGCAACACAAACACATACACACACACACTGCAACACCAACACACTCCCTCCCCCCCTCCCATACAACACCCAACAAGCTGGCACGTTCATGACCGTCACTCTCACAGATGGTCAATTACACGCCACACTGCCAAACCCACAGAAGACAGAATGATGAGGAATTTTTCCTTCCTAACACTTCGCCCGATCGAATGCTGGACAGCAAGCATCAATACTTGGTGACAGAGAAAGAAGAAGAAAAAACAAAAAGCCGACTGGTTTTGGCAGTGACGGAACAAACACTACATGGATTCGGATGAGACTATAAACCGAGGCCCCGTGAGCGAACAGCATGCAGAACATCTTGCGAAACACGTTAAATCCTGTTCCGCTGTTCGAAAGAGTAGGCCATTGTGTGCCGGTGGGAACAGATGACAACATTTACAAAACCGCATACGCACGCATAAATTATTTTTAAAAAGTCATCTGAGCGCTTTGATTTGTAGCTTTACAAGATTCAGCGCTATATAAGTTCCATACATTATTATTATTATTTTATTATTATTATTATTATTATTATTATTATCATTATCATTATAATCATTATTCCATGGAAAGAGTGTCTGTGAGTTCTTGTCTTGGTCTGCCAGTGCCAAGAACATCATTATGTTCGTCTCTCTCTCTCTCTCTCTCTCTCTCTCTCTCTCTCTCTCTCTCTCTCTCTCTCTCTTTATATATATATATAGATATATATATAATCTATATATATATATATGTGTGTGTGTGTGTGTGTGTGTGTGTGTGTGTGTAAAATAAAATGCAGGCAAGAGAGGAAAACAGGGGGGTCTTCTTCGCATATGTAACAAACACAAATACCTACTGGTTTGGGAACGTTTAAGGTCTAGAATGTGGTGAAGTTGTGTTTCAGGTTTCCATGTCCATGTTTTGTTTGTTTTTTGCTTGTCTTTCTGTCTGTCTGTTTGTATTTCGTTTCTTGTTTTTAACTGAATGTCTGGTTGTTGTTGGGTGGTTTTTTTTTTACTTGTATACTGTTATACAACGCGGTTTTGTTTTGCTTTGTGAATCTGTGTGTGTGTGTTTGTTTGTGTGTTTGTGTGTGTGTATGTGTGTGCGCGTGGGTGTGTGTGTGTGGGTGTGTCTGTCTGTCTGTGCGTCTGTGTGTGTGTGTGTCTGTCTGTCTGTCTGTCTCTCTCTCTTCTCTCTCTCTCTCTCTCTCTCTCTCTCTCTCTCTCTCTCTCTCTCTCTCTCCTTTTCTTTTTTGTAGAACCCGTTAATTCTTTTTCAAATTCTTTTTCAGGAACCACGTTCATTTTTCATCATCTGCAATTTGATCGTCGTTCTATTTTCGTTGCTCGAATTTGCCGCTCTGTTCTTTTTTCTGCTGACCATGACCTTCGGGATTTCTTTCATGTGTGTGTGTGTGTGTGTGTGTGTGTGTGTGTGTGTGTGTGTGTGTGCTTTTTTGTGTGTGGTCCATTTATACCCCTGTCCACAAGTACAGGATTTTTTTCCCACTCTTACACGCAGCTCTTGGAGTGAGCTTTATGGTCCTCTTTATCTGATTATATTTAAATCGTTGAAGCCATTTTTTTTGCTTGTTTCATGTGCTACAATGTTTGTACAATGCTCTTCAACTGTTATTTTGAGAGCAATGGCAATGTGATGTTTTATCCTTCTATTTTTTTTTAACCTTTCCTTCTCTCTTCTTTTTATTCTTTACTAAGTTTTATTTTCCAAGTTTCTTTCACTAAAATCAAAATTTTTTTTTTTAACTGGGCAGTGGCATACAAAACAAACCTTCACATTACCCGAAGTCAGAATGCACCTACCTTCATGCCAGGCAAAACACAGTCGCATACGCGAAATCTCACCACTTCTAGACGAGGAAGAAAATCAAACAAAACAAAACACAAAACAAAACCAAAAAACCCTTCCAATAATACCTCTCTTTGAAGTTCAGTTATCTAAAGACTCGGGACTACAGATACAAATCCTGTGTAATCAAAACTACAGACACTCCCCCCCCCCCACCCCCCCCAGTTTTCCAATGTTTTTTCCTTTTCTAAAAAAAAAAAGGGGGGGGGGGGGAAGAAAAAAAGAAAGAAGTTTGGAGACACTCATACTCTGATAAAACAGAGGTGAATGTTCCAAAGTGACTACCATTAGATTTTTTATTTATTGTTATCATTATTTTCTACTTATACCACTTTAAGTCACGGCAGATTTTTCTGCGTGAAATTCAGGCTGCTCTCCCCGGGGAGAGCGCGTCGCCACAAGAGCAGCGCCACCCATTATTATTTGTCTTTTCTTGTCTTCATCTGTATCAGAGTGGTTTTTGGTATATAATTTTGCCGGAGACAACTCTCTTGTTGCCGTGGTTTGACCCAAACGGGGATCAAACCACGCACGTGTCCGACGGGGGACGAGGTAGCCTAGTGGTTAGAACATTGCGCTGGCAATCTGACAACCCGGGTTCGTTTCCCGTTCAAGGGGATATTTTCCCATGGAGTTAACATCAGTGCAGACTCCACTCTCCCCAAAAGTCCTTCAGATGAGACTATAAACCGAGGCCCCGTGTGCGAACGCACGCAGAACATCTTGCGCACACGTTAAAATCCTGTTCCGCTTTTCGTAAGAGCAGGCCATTGTGTGCCGGTGGGAACAGATGACAATTTACAAAACCGCATACACACGGGGACTGGATGTAAAAAAAAGCACATAAGTGCTTATTCCATTATCCTCGATATAAAAGGGAAAAAATGGAAAAAAAATGAAATGAAATGACCTAAACTTTTCACTTTCCAGGAAGGCGCGTTACCTCTAGACCACCGACCCACAGGCGTGAACACAGTCTACAGTCAGACGCCAGCGCCATAATCATGATTAATGCATGACTGTGTGCATAACAGAATGACACCCTTCAGACCTCCGTGAACGATCGTAGCCACGGGAACAGGGGACAGCCGACGACTGATGGAAAACATCCCGTACTTTTTCACCTCAGCGTTCCGTGCGTGTGTTACGGTAATATTATAAACATACCCAGCATGCACGCTGTATCTGGAGAAGGGATAGGCTCCGCCAGGTTCAATTTTCCCACGAAACACGGCCTGAAAAACTGATGACGTGCGGTGCATACCCCAACGATTAATCAAGAGGAAAAAAATAGAGAGATCTTCTGATGACTGATAATCTGTAGAATCCTACAATATTTATAAAATTAATAACTATCACACGTTGACAAGTCAAGTATCAACTTGATGCGGAATGGCTAGTTGAAATGCTTTAGAACCACGTGAAAATCACTGGTGCAGTTGGTACAAGCAAACAAAATAAGGGAGAGAGAGAAGAGAGAGAGAGAGAGAGAGAGAGAGAGAGAGAGAGAGAGAGAGAGAGAGAGAGAGAGAGAGAGAGAGAGAGAGAAGAGAAGAGAGCTCAGACTTCAAGAGAGAAAGAGAGACGGAGACAGACATACACAGAGACACAGAGAGAGGCAGTGACACACAGAGAAGGAGAGAGGGAGAGAGAGAGAGAGAGAGAGAGAGAGAGAGAGAGAGAGAGAGAGAGAGAGAGAGAGAGAGAGAGAGAGAGAGAGAGAGAGAGTTCAGACTTCAAGAGAGAAAGAGCGACAGAGGCAAACATACACAGAGACACAGAGAGAGGCAGTGACACATAAAGAAAGACAGACACAGACAGAGAGAGCCAGAGAGAGAGAGAGAGAGAAAGAGAGAGCGAGCGAAAGACAGAACACATTAAAAAAAAATCTGTGGACTCTTTTTCACTCATCCTTTCTACTCGCTGACCTTTTCCCCCCAACTCAGCAGGCTACTACTCACAGCCTCATCGATACAACCTGGGCGCGGCAGGAGGATCAAAGCTTACCGACGCCCGAGGATTGGCTTTGTGCTTCACTGGGCTATGCACTCACCCCATGCATCACCTACCTGGGTGGAGAGGCAGGAAGCGCACAAGGAACTCTTTCATCTCCAGAAGCAAACGGAGAGAGAGAGAACGAGAGAGAGAGAGAGAGAGAGAGAGAGAGAGAGAGAGAGAGAGAGAGAGAGAGAGAGAGAGAGAGAGAGAGAGAGAGAGAGAGAGAGAGAGAGAATGACAACAGATTTTAATCTGTTAGGTTTTTTTCCAACCCATTCACAAAAAGGTAGTTGGGGGAGGGGACTGAGATCGAAAGATACACGAAGTAGAGAGAGAGAGAGAGAGAGAGAGAGAGAGAGAGTGAGAGGAGAGAGAGAGAGAGAGAGAGAGAGAGAGAGAGAGAGAGAGAGAGAGAGAGCAGACAGACAGACGAGACAGAGACAGACAGACAGACAGAGACAGACAGAGATTGACAGACAGACAGAGACAGAGAGCGAGAGAGAGAGAGAGCGAGAGAGCGAGACAGAGACAGAGAGATCCCTATCAGTCTCAGCAACAAGAGATGCTTAGTTAGTCATCGCTGGAAAAAACCATCTCCGGTGCCTTTCTGTACAGTAATCACAGGCCTGAGAGCGAGCGAGAGAGAGAGAGGAGAGAGAGAGAGAGAGAGAGAGAGAGAGAGAGAGAGAGAGAGAGAGAGAGAGAGAGAGGAGAGAGAGAGAGAGAGAGAGAGAGAGAGAGAGAGAGAGGAGAGAGAGAGAGAGGGAGGGAGTTCCTTACCTGACCTGCATGAAACTGGATCCTATTCTGGCCTCAAAGACACCAGTGACAACACGAAGACAATGCTGCGGATAATGCAGCTAGTTTTGAAGCTACAGAAGACAGTGGGCGGAGGAGTCATCAGGAACGTTTTCGCGATACTCCCACATGGGATAGGGATTCTCCCTCTGTCTCTCTCTGTCTCTCTGTCTGTCTGTCTGTCTCTCTGTCTCTCTGTTTCTGTGTCTGTCTCTGTCTGTCTGTCTGTCTGTCTGTCTGTTTTTATTTTTTATTTATTTTATTTATTTATTATTCTTTTATATCGAGGATAATGGAATAAGCACTTATGTGCTTTTTTACAACCAGTCCCCGTGTGTATGCGGTTTTGTAAATTTTGTCATCTGTTCCCACCGGCACACAATGGCCTACTCTTACGAAAAGCGGAACAGCATTTTAACGTGTGCGCATGATGTTCTGCGTGCGTTCGCACACGGGGCCTCGGTTTATAGTTTCATCCGAAGGACTTTTTGGGAGTGGAGTCTGCACTGATGTTAACTCCAGGGGAAAATATCCCCTTGAACGGGAATCGAACCCGGGTCTGTCTGTCTGTCTGTCTGTCTGTCTCTCTCTCTCTCTCTCCCTTTCCTCCCGAGGCATGACTAACAACGGCTAAATGGGACTGTTAAACCAACCAGCCATCAATTCCCTTTGATTCTTCTTCTTCGTCTATTTTCCCTTTGGACGTACTCTGAACAAAAGCTTAAAGGCTTTTTTGTGTGCGAAGCCCCTTATAAAACCAGCGCTTAATATTAATTTCTACATACAGACATTGATTCCTGCCATGCATTACTTGTTTAGAGTGCCTCTGCCCTCAACATCAGAAAGAAGGAACGGATGACAACATTTACAAACTGCATACACACGAGTACTGGATGTAAAAAATAAAAAAGAGCATGTGAGTGCTTATTCCATTATCCTTGAATCCTTTTCAGTCTCTTCAAACACCTCAAGCTAATCAAACATTACTTTCTGTAACAGAGGATCTGTAAATGACTAGATAGATAGAAAGAATATATAAAGGGTAAGATGGTTAACGTTAAGGTTGAAGTGGCGATAAACCAGAGAGAACTATTTGACCTGATCTATAGGAGCAAAACCAAATATCCAAGACACAGCGAGTTTAGAGCTAGTCTTGCAGGGACCTACCTATACAAGAAGGAAAAAGTCAACGATGCAGATCTGGTCCAGGCCAAAAGCGTTATCAGTTATTGATTCAAGCACAGTGCCAATGTCTACATATAAATAATGTTCTAATGCCGAAGTCGGATACGCTGGGCCTGACTTGTCAGGCAGTGACAGCAGCAGTGTAAGGCATTTTCGCTCATATGACAGACAACAATAGTTGCTGTTTGAGCGTTCGACGAAGAAGAATATTGTTACGTTTTAAAACGTTATGCTGAGATTGCTGGCAGCAGTGACACAAACTCTTAGCATAACGGAGTGCACTCTCCTTAAAAAGGGGGAAAAAAGTGTAACTTTTAGTAGACACGGAAACTTCTCATCCAGTGTGTGCTTTCAATCTCACACTGATTCCCAAGTGGGATGAGTGAGTCAGAGTAGCATATCCTGGGTGACCCCCCAGAATGTTAAGCTGGGGAACGCGCAACAACAGCATCTACCCAAGGTCATGGCTGAAAATGCATAGCAACTTCTGCAGTGTTCATATGTTATGACTGCCCTTAAAACAGTGATGTTGATGTACAGATAGCTGCCTACAGTGACAAAGGTAAAATGCATGCAAGGCAGCATATACCGAGATGGCTGTCACTATGTCAGTCGGGCTCGTGGGCTATTGACAACTACTGCGGAAAAAATAAATCATGACAACATGCTTTAATGAAGCTACTTCAAACTCACTTTGTTTTCTGTTCGTTTATATTGTAAAACACTGCATGACAAATCACATGTCTACGGATTATGTTGTGTTATGGATTATGTTACTACCATAATCATAATAGCTGTCTTGTTTACAGTACCAACCAAAGATTTCTTACTAGAAGAATTTGCCAAATATCAACATGAACCAACCCCGTATAGGTGGCAAATGTGTCGACGTTTGATAGTAAGGGGGTGAAAGTGTGTGTGTACGTGCAGGCAGCAACATCACATGATTACATACCTGCATAAATATTACGTGCTCATACAATCTATATGTGGAAAATGCACCCAACATTGTGCATAGACATGCCATGCTAAATGATACTGCATTTACAGAAAAAAGAAAACAAAACTTAGCTCCAGAAAAAAAATAACCACAGCTGGCCATTCCACAATGCACAGAACCATCCCGTATTTCTCAAACTGACATTTTCCATGATAATAATAATAATAATAAGAACCAACTTTCACCACCACCACCACCACCACCACTACCACCACCACCACCACCACCACCAACAACAACAACAACAAAAACCACCTACGTCCCATGCCCTGCAGACATCGTGTTTGCGCACCCCAGTGGCAAATTAGACATCGCGGTTGCAAAATGGAACAGAAGGAGGAGGAGAAGGAGAAGACAACTCCACGCCTGGCTGATGGCCGATTCATTCTCTGTGAGCCTGACCAGAAAGAATCCCTTCATCAGCCACGGTGACGGAACGTTCGCCGCACTCTGCCCTGTCTTGCAGTGTCGGTGCAAAAACACTTCTGCTGCAGGGTGGGTGCATGGCAAAACAACAGCGACCGTGTGCTTTTGTTGACAGTCTTCTGCAGAAGCAGCGTGAATGGACTGGAGCTTCCTTGAACTAGCTTACCTGCCTAGCTAGCTAGCTAGCTACCTAGCTCGTTTCAGCATTCCTGGGACAGTAGCTGAATTTAGTTGGTGGTGGGTTTTTGGTTTTGTTGGTGTTTTTTTTGGGCTAAGAAAAGAAAAACCTCAGTTCTTACATCAACAAGACTTGCGCGATAGAAACAGGTCAACGTATTTTAGGTGGAGGAAGAGTTTGGGGGATTTTGTTTTGGTGGTTTTTGTGTGTGTGTTTGTGTGTGTGTGTGTGTGTGTGTGTGTGTGTGTGTTTTAAAAAATATTTTGCATTGGACAATCTTGGGTGTTTAAAACTGGTAAACAAAATTAGTTCTAGAAAACACGTTCTTATATATCATTAACAAGTATTTTATGATAAAAACTCGTAAACAAAATTAGTTCTAGAAAACACGTTCTTATATATTATTAGCAAGTATTTTATGATAAAAACTCGTAAACAAAATTAGTTCTAGAAAACACATTCTTATATATTATTAACAAGTATTTTATGATAAAAACTCGTAAACAAAATTAGTTCTAGAAAACACGTTCTTATGATATATTATTAACAAGTATTTTATGATAAAAACTCGTAAACAAATTCAATTCTAGAAAACATGTTTTAAAAATATATCAGCAAGTTTTGTGTGATGAAAATTGTTGAAGAAATTTAGTTCTAGAAAGAATTTTTATATCAAAAAGTGTTGTGTAATAAAAACTGGTCAAAAAGTAATTTCTAGAAAACATATTTCTAAAACCATTAAGTCTTGTATGACAAAGACTGGTAAAATTTAGTTCTAGAAAGCGTGTTTTTTTTTAAAATATCAAGTCATGTATGATATAAACTAATAAAGAAATTAAACTGAAGAAAACGTTCTTACATCAAAAAGGACTTTCGTGATAGAAACTGGCCAAAAGCGATACAGAGATTCAGACATGCCTCAAAAGGAAATGATCAACAGGTATATCATCAGACGTGACCGCTTTCTGTAGAAAGACACAGCTGAAATACAGAGACTGCCTACCTGTAAACGATACTAAAGACAACACACACGCACACATAAACACACACACAACACACACACCACCACCACCACCACCACAACCACCACCACTCCCACACCAACACACATACACACACACACACACACAGGCACACACACACACCACCACCACCCCCCCCCCCTCACAACCACCACTACCACACAACACACACCACACACCCACACACACACACACACACACACACGCACACACACACACACACCACACACACACACACACGTACACACACACACACACACACACACACACACACACCACACACACACACACACACACACACACACACATCTGAGCATCCCTGAAGGAATTCGGGGTTATAAAAACATGATGACATTTTCCCCAGTTCCTCGGCTAGAGTACCGAAGCTGACCAATGGTGAAAATGTTCGCCTATACAACCCTTGTTACCCACCATGAAGGTAGCCGCATTCCGGTTTCGGGAATACTGGCTAAACACAACACCAGTCTGCATGACCACCCCCACCCCCTTTTTAAAAAAAAAAGTCATTCATTCCTACCAGCACGCTATGGCCCACGGGGACTGGATGTAAAAAAAAAGCACATAAGTGCTTATTCCATTCTCCTCGATATTTTTTTTTAAAAGGGGGTAAAAGGGGGTAACCACTCTTCAAAAACAACAACAACAACAACGACGAACAAACAAAAACAACAACAACAACAAGCAAACAAACAAACAAAAAACAGAGTGGGTTTTAACGTGTGTGCAAGATGTTTTGTTTGAGTTCACACACGGGACCTGTGTTTATCTGTGGGAACAGATGACAAAATTTACAAAACCGCATACACACGTGGACTAGATGTAAAAAAAAGCACATGAGTGCTTATTCCATTATCCTCGATAAAGAAATAAATAAAGAAAGAAATATAGTCTCCTCCGAATGACCTTTCGGGGGAGTGGAGTCGGCCACTGATGTTAACTGAAGAGGAAAAATCTTCGAAAAGTTGCCTCGAAGGTGGCTCGAACCTGGGTCGACAGATCGCGAGCTCAATACTCTAACCACTAGGCTATCCTCAACCTCCAACCCACATGAAGAAAGACATGACCAGGGGAAGTGACAGCTCTCTCACACAGATCAAGGGAAAGCTGAATGTGTGTTGTGTGTGTGAGTATGTGTGTGTGTGTGTGTGTGTGTGTGTGTGTGTGTGTGTGTGTGTGTGTGTGTGTGTGTGTGTGTGTGTGTGGTGTGTGTGTGTGGATGTGTGTGTGAGTGTGTGTAATTGTGTGTGTTTTTTGTTTTATATTATTTTAAAAAAATTCTTTTATATCGAGGATAATGGAATAAGCACTTATGTGCTGTTTTTTACATCCAGTCCCCGTGTGTATGCGGTTTTGTAAATTCTGTCATCTGTTCCCACCGGCACACAATGGCCTGCTCTTACGAAAAGCGGAACAGGATTTAATGTGTGCGCAAGATATTCTGCGTGCGTTCCCACACGGGGCCTCTCTGTGTGTGTGTGTGTGTGTGTTGTGTGTGTGTGTGTGTGTGTGTGTGTGTGTGTGTGTGTGTGTGTGTGTGTGTGTGTGTGTGTGTGTGTGTGTGAGTGTGTTGTGGTGTGTGTGAGTGTGTGTGGTGTGTGTGTGTGTGGAGTGTGAGTGTGTGTGGGGTAAAATGACTAGGGGAAGTGGAAGCTCTTACAGATCAAGGTAAACCTAAATTTGTGTGTGTGTGTGTGTGTGTGCGTGCGCGCGTGCGTATGTGTGTGTGTGCGTGTGTGAGTGAGTGTGTATACTGTGTATTTAAATATAATCCAGAAGAGATATAGCCTATTTTCTTTCAAAATCTCATTCCAGTTTTCAGAGACCTTGGTGTCAAATTACTTTGTCTCTTTTAAGGAATGTTGTTCTACTTCTAAACCATGGGGTCTTTTTTCTCTGTGTGTGTGTGTGTGTGTGTGTGTGTGTGTGTGTGTGTGTGTGTGTGTGTGTGTGTGTGTGTGTAAGTGTGTGTGTGTGTGTGTGTGTGTGTGTGTGTGTGTGTGTGTGTGTGTGTGTGTGTGTGTGTGTGTGTGTGTGTGTGTGTGTGTGTGTGTGTGTGTGTGTGTGTGTTTAAGTTGTTGTTTTTTTGTCTCTATGTTTCGTTTGAAGCCTTTGTTTTGGTTTTGCTTTGAACCCCGTTTACTGTCTATTGCCTTTTTTATCCAATTTATTTCATAAATAAAATCGTAATAGACTGGAGGAGCAAAGGGTTGGGCAAATTGGAAGAATATCTGATAATGTTTTTGTTCTTTTTCTTTCTTTCTATCCTTATCCTTCTTTCTGTTTTTTTCTGTTTCCCGTCTGCTCTCTCTCTCTCTCTCTCTCTCTCTCTCTCTCTCTCTCTCTCTCTCTCTCTCTCTCTCTCTCTCTTCTTCTTCTCTTCTCTTCCTCTCCCTCTCTCCTCAGTTGTCTTTGTTTTCATTCTATTTGCCACAAACTCCCCACTGTAATGACTCCTAATAAAGTCTTCTTTT
>CM054134.1:83806042-83811042 GCA_028751875.1 Rapana venosa | reverse complement strand
CTTTTTCTTCTTTCTTCTTTGCATTCTTCTTTTTTGCATTCTTCTTCTTCTTCTTCTTCTCCTTCTCCTCCACCTCCTCCACCTCCTCCTTCTCCTCCTCCTTCTTCATCCTCTTCCTCCCCCTTTTCCGCTTACTTCTTCCATTTCTCTCTCTCTTTCTGTCTCTTCTTACTCGATTTTATCTCCTCAGGGCCAGCCATCTTCTTATCTGCCAGTCATAAAACTCCATTCTCTACAGCCACATTGCACACGCATGCCATGCCATCGTGCCGATATTCTTTAACAGCCAGCTGACTCTCCAAACACACACACACACACACACACACACACACAAACAGCGTCTCTATCTCTTCTTGTCCCTGCTTAAAGCGTTAGTTAGCTGGTTTAGCCATTCCGCGTTGAAACGGGCTTTCCTGCTTACTATCTTGTCTTGCGACTGCAAAAAACAACAACAAAATCAGTTGTTCTAACATCATTCAGGTTCCCTGGTCTGTCTTGTCTTGTCTTGTCTGTTTGTTTGTCTGTTTGACTATTTGTTTGTCTTGTCTGTCTTGTCTGTCTGTTTGTCTCTGTCTGTTTATATCTGTGTGTGTGTGTCTAATTATATATGTCCCTTTTTCATTTATTGATCTACTTTTCCCGTTAAAAAGGGCCTAACTGGTGTTTCAAAGCCTCTGGGTTACCGAGTTACACTCAATGAAAAAGTCCAACTTGCTTCAGATCAAGCTCTCTGTCTGTCTATCTGCCCGTCTATCTGCCTGTTAATCTGTCTGTCTCTCAGTCTGTCTCTCTCTCTCTCGCTCTCTCTCTCTCTCCTCTCTCTCTCTCTCTCTCTCTCTCTCTCTCTCTCTCTCTCTCTCTCTCTCTCTCTCTCGTAAGATTTGTCAGAATTGCGCTGCCAGCATCAGCACGTCACATCATTTTGGACATGAAAACAAGTCTGAAAGCACACACACATACATACACACACAAACAAACAACAACAACAACTACACAAAACCCATCTAGTCTCCCACCCACCCACCACCCCACCAAACCGATCTTGCCACCCCACCTTCCATAAGAAAAGGAAGAAACCCACCTAACAGACAATAACCACCACCCTGATCAAAAAGACCAGCGAATGAATGTCCAGCAACGACCGCTAATGGACGGACGTCTGACTCCAAGCTGACGAAATCTCCCCTCATAAAGCACGACCTCATCCCCTGTCCGAAACGTGAGTCTGCTTACACAGGGACTTGTTAGATGTCAACACTGATACCACCCTCTTCAACCCCCTCCCACCCCCCACCCCCCTTCATCCTCCACCCACAAGACGGCAGACGCAACATCACCTCGCTAAGTCTATTGGCAGGGTAGGCATTGCTACGGGTTGAGCCCAAGGTTTGTATTCTTGCACACGAATGACGCAGACAGTTGAGAAAGTTCTGAGAAGAAGTAGTAAGTAAGTAAGTAAGTAAGTAAGTGTGCTAATTTTGTTGTTTTTTCATTAACTAGCTTGCTAGTATTAATTTTCTTTTTTGTTTTGTTTACTTGTATGAAGCCTCTTACCTCTTGCAAGTTATTAACATCATCATTCATCATCATCCTCATCATCATCATCATCATTATCAGACGCAGGCGAGATTGATAGAGTATGGAGAAATTCGGGTGTGTGTGTGTGTGTGTGTACACTCTTCTTCTTCTCTGCTGCTGCTGCTGCTGCTGCTGTGCAAGCATCCCTGATCTTTTCTTTTGAGGTTTAAATCAAAGTTGATTGAAAACAGAAAGTGATGTTCGTAGTTCGAGGGTTATAAAACTGGTGTGTGTGAGAGAGCTAGGTTAGCGCAGTGTAGGTAGGTAGGTAGGTAAGCTACGAGGTGGAATGCAAGTGAACGACGCAGTAGACTAATCGTAGCAAGGGACAAGCTTTGATTTGAAAATAAAACGGTAGGAGAATGAGAAGAAGAATGTTTCATGAGTCTGTGTTGTCTGCGCAAGCGTCGCATACTCTGTGTGTGGTGTGTGTGTGTGTGTGTGTGTGTGTGTGTGTGTGTGTGTGTGTGTGTGTGTGTGTATGCATCCTTTATTTAGAAATATAAACTTTGGACAGAGAACTTTTTCAGTCAGTCTGGAATCCCTGCGATTGCAGTTACCTTTGTCGTTCATGAGGACTGATTTACTACTTTTTTCTTCTTTTTTTTTCTTGTTCAATGCTTTAATGGCTCCCTAATATAACATATGTAAAAAAAAAAAAGGAACATTTAATATTCAGGCTCAAACACACTCACGCAGACGACAGAAATACAAAAACAATACAAACAGAAAGTAAAAGACAAAGTAACTAACAAAAGGCCATCAATTTCCAAACACGACCAAAAAGTCGACGAATAAAAGTGACCATGATTATGTTCCTGCGAAAGATGTACAACACATACTTAGCTAAACTGCAAACGACAAAATGATTAGATGCCAAACTAGACACAGTTCAAGATATTTATTTTTGGCTAGTCGGGCTACACTTAACGAAACACAAGCAAATAAGCAGAGACACAAGTCCAGGGATAGCCTAGTGGTTAGAACATTGCGCTAGCAATTTGACGACGGGGGTTCGATTCCCGTTCAAGGGGATATTTTCCCCTGGAGTTGATATCAAGACTCCACTCTCCCCAAAAGTCCTTCGTATGAGACTCTAAACCGAGGCCCCGTGTGCGAACACACGCAGGACATCTTGCGCACACGTTAAATCCTTTCCAGCTTTTCGTAAGAATAGGCTATTGTGTGCTGGTGGGAGCAGATGACAGAATTTATAAAACCGCATACACACGGGGACTGGATGTAAACAAGCACATAAGTGCTTATTCAATTATCCTCGATATAAAAGAATAAAATCAAATCTGCGCAGATCTATACAGATTGTCTCAGCTCAGCTCAACTGCCCCCGTAACCCCCTCCGGGGTCGTAGGGGCACTGCAGTGACGAACGTTGCACCAGGTGGCTCCATTTGCGGTGGTTGTGGGCAAGTGTCTGGGTTGTGGAGATTGTCCACATGTTGCCAGAGTTTAAGAAATAACTGACAACCAAAGACAGTCAAAGAAAAGAGAACTTGATGCAACCATCCCCCCCCCCCCCCCCCCACCAAAATATTTATCTGCCTTTAGAGCACTTTATTTTTTAGGCATTAAATGTTATCACAAACCTTTTAACACCTTTTTTTAATGACTAATATGGAAAGATATTCAACAACAAAATAAGGAAAAATAAACAAAATAAGGAAAAATATGATGTTGATGTAAAAATGTCAACCAATGTAGTCATCTCTTTTTGTAAAGGGTAAAAATAGATTGTGGTCAACATTCACGAAGTAAAAAGCCATGTTACAGCTGAAATCACCATGGCCACTGTTATAAGTCAGCGGAGAAGCGTGAGCTGCTAAGGTCTGAGGTTGGTGGATTCGTGCAGCGGCTGTCCATTATAACGTCTTGCTGAACACAGTCCTAGTGGTTAAATTTATGTGCACAGGCAGCCAACAAACATCTGCTGATAAAATTTGACCTTTTTATATTAAAAACTTCCTAGCGTTGGTTGGTTGTTGTTTTTATATCAAATTCTCTGCTTGTCTGTTGTCTCTTTCTTATGTTTGTTTTTCTTGTCCTTTGTTTATAGAGATTTACTAACGATTTTGCAACCAGCTTCCTCCACTTCCCTACGGAAAGCAGAGGACCGCGGGGAGTGGAGGAAGCTGGTTGCAAAATCTTCATTAGTGCCCCCACGGTCCACGGAATAGGTGAAGGTAAAGACCAACGATCTGCTTCTTCTCTTTACTCACTTATTTATGCATAAATGGTCTTCTTTTATTTATTTATTTCTGCTGATTTAGCGGCCTGTTTTCTTTTCCCGCTTTTTTCATAGTTTGAGAGAAGTCACTCAAACGTTGTACTAAAGCGTTGTTCATCACATTCTTCCAATCTATATCGAATATATACCCAACACAAAATCTCTGCATAATTTGCTACTCTTCTTTCTTTAACTTTCATTCAAAAAAACAACAACAACCCAACTCTCTATTTGTTTTCTCCAAAGCGCTAGGTTTTATCCTTTTTTCCCCCCAAAAGCGCTAAGCAGTCTTGTTTAACCACTGTTGAATGATATACATGTAAAAAGATACATATTTCTGTCATAATAAGAACACTGTTTCTAACGCTAGAACAAAATTAATCACAAAAAGACACCTGACCCATGGCAGTTGATGAATTCCTGATCAACTCTCTAGCCTATTTAACTCCAGCATGCAGCGCCATTATTTTCAACCCACTCATTTCCTACGCCCGTTCATGGCTGTACTATACTACTGTACTTTGCTACTGACTGCCGTCAATTAGATGTTGCTTCATTATTCGATAGAAGGCCCGGGGGGAGGGGAGGAGAGAGAGAGAGAGAGAGAGAGAGAGAGAGAGAGAGAGAGAGAGGAGAGAGAGAGAGAGAGAGAGGTTGATATGACCTTTATGTACTACACGAAATTTAGGCTTCAAAACCGATCGTTCGGGGTGTGTGTGTGTGTGTGTGTGTGTGTGTGTGTGTGTGTGTGTGTGTGTCTTGTGTGTGTCTGTGTGTGTGTGTCTGTGTGTGTGTCTGTGTGTGTGTCTGTGTGTGTGTCTGTGTGTATGTGTGAGAGGAGAAAAGTCATTTTCTTTAAACTTGCAAGAATTAGAAAAACTATGTAAAGAAGTCAAAAATACAATTAATTACATTTTAAAAATTATAATATATATATATATATATATATATATATATATATATATATATATATATATATATATATATATATTCCATCTGGATCAGTATCTTTTCATTTTCTTACGAGTATTTTGTACTACAAACACGATGACCTGTCTTCCTTGCAGACTGGTCAAGCAAAATGACCCAATCTTCCATCCAATTCAATCCAGTCATTATTGGTTTATAGCCCCGCCGACCACAGAAGCACAGAGGCCATATCCAGGCCACCACTTCGTTCG
>CM054134.1:83796042-83801042 GCA_028751875.1 Rapana venosa | reverse complement strand
CCTCTCCCCCCAGAAAAGGAAGAAAATCAGGTAAGATAATGATTCTTTCTCTCTGAGTGTTTCTCTGTGTCTCTCTGTATCTGTATGTATGTATGTATGTATGTATGCATGTATGTATGTATGTATGTATGTATGCATGTATGTATGTATGTATGTATGTATGTATGTATGTATGTATATGTATATACGCACGCACACACGCGCACACACACACACACACATACCCACACGCACACACGCACACATACACGCACACAGACAGACACAGACACATACACACACTCACACACACTACACACACACAACACACACACCACACACACACACACACACACACACACACACACACACACACACACACACACACACACACACGGGCATGATGACAGAATAAGACAAAAACACACACAGACAAAAAAGAGCCAACATGAGAAAAAAACACAGGCAGAGAGACAGATAAAAAAAAGAAAAAAGAACAGACTATGATCGTATACTCATTCGTAGGGCAAAAATCATTAACATTGCTACGGTTGTTTCTTCTTCTTCTTCTTCTTCTTCTTCTTCTTCGTCTTCTTCTTCTTCTTTTTCTTCTCTCCTCCTTCTTTTTCTTCTCTTCTTCTCTCTTCTTCTTCTTCTTCTTCTCTTCTCCTTCTTCTTTTCTTCTTCTTCTTCTTCTTCTTCTTCTTCTTCTTCTTCTTCTTCTTCTTCGCTTCTTCGCTTCTTCTCTTCTCTTCTTCGCATTCTTCCTTCTTCTTCTTCTTCTTTCTTCTTCTTGCATTCTTCTTCTTCTTTGCATTCTTCTTCTTCTTCTTCTTCTTTGCATTCTTCTTCTTCTTTGCATTCTTCTTCTTCTTTGCATTCTTCTTCTTCTTCCTCTTCTTTGTTGTAGAAAGCTCACATAGCAACTATTGTTGCCTGTCATATGAGCAAAAATGTGTTACGCTGCCGTTTAAAGACAAGTCAGGCCTAGCGCATCTGACTTCGGCGTGGGAGAGAATATTATTATCTTTATTTATTTATTTTTATTTTAAAGAGCAGGAGAATGGACCGAGAAGGAAGATAATTTTACAAGAAGGGGACGACAGGAAGAAAAGGAAAAGAAAGCAAAACCAAAGAGAGGGACAGAAAAGAAGAAATTCTGAGCACAGATTTTTCCAGAAGGTGGGGATGCTATTTATACTGAGACACCCCCCTCCCCCCCCCCCCCCCCCCCCCCCCCTCCTTCCTCCGACATCCCCATGGCATGGGTGCAGGTTGTTTCTAACTCTACAATTCTTATTTTGTTCAAAGTTTATTGGCATTTGATATTCAGTGATTTTGCATTTACTATTTGGGAAATGAGTTGCATGAGTATGAACAGTTTGCATGTCTATGAACGATTTGTTTTTGACAAGATAATTGTCGCGCTATATAATCCGTCTATTGTTATCGCGCGGGGTCTTTTTGTTGTTGTTGTTGTTGCTTGATTTGATTGTTTTGTTTGTTTGTTTGCTTGCTTTCAATTCAGTTTCCTTTCTGAAGTCTAATAATGATTAGAATCAAGAGTGAACGGACTTTAAAGAAACAACAACAACATAAATGAAGAAAAAAGGGACAGAGCATGGAATGAATGGTCGAGGGGATTCTCTTATAGGTTCTTTTTGCTATTTTGTGGCTTGTGTGTGTGTGTGGTGTGTGTGTGTGGTGTGTGTGTTTGTGGCGCGCGCGCGCGCGCGCGCGTGTGTGTGTGTGTGTGTGTGTGTGTGTGTGTGTGTGTGAGAGTGTGTGGTGTGTGTGTGTGTGTATGAGTGTGTGTGTGTGTGTACATGATGTGTGTGTTTGTGTGTGTGCGATTATCTGTGTATGATTGCGTGTGTATGTGTGTGATTATGTGTATATGTGTGTGAGCGCGCGCGCGTGCGTGCGTGTGTTGTATGTGTGTGTGTGTGTGTGGTGTGTGTGTGCGCGTGCGCGCGGGCGCGTGTGTATGTGTCGTTAATCAAGAATCACTCCCCCAATCCATAACTGTTTCACGGGAGAATTCTCACATAGCGTGACAGGAAGACCTTAGGGGGCAGAAAACTTCTGAAACAACAACATTGCTGGGCTAGAAAACAGAAAGCATCCCTTATTAATTGCCGCGTCAATTCCAATCATACATCAAATTCATGCTGTAAGCAAACACACACGCACACACACACACAACACACACACACACCACCACACACACACACACCCACACACACCATGTCAGTAATGACGTTGATAAAAGAAAAGTCATTTAAAAGTTGATAATGACTTTGATAAGTCATTGCTTCTCGAGAGAAAAACCACAAACACGCACACATGGACACGCTACCATGCATGCACGGGTACATACACACTTACACGTACACACACACATACACATACACGTGCATGCACGTGCGCGCGCGCACACACACACAGCGCCAGTGCTATCACACGCAAAGAATAGAGAGAGAGAGAGAGAGAGAGAGAAGAGAGAGAGAGAGAAGAGAGAGAGGAGAGAGAGAGAGAGAGAGAGAGAGAGAGGGCATGCAGACAGGCAGGCAGACAGACTAGACAAAGATAACTGACAAACAGACCAAAAGAGATACAGAGAAAGAGACAGAACACAGACACAGAACACAGACACACACAGAGACACACACACACACACACACACACACAAACACACACACACACACAGACACACACACACACACACACACACACACAACACACACACACACAAACTTAAAGGAACGCAAGCATCACTAAGCCAACCAATAAAAAAAAAACCCACCAAACAACAACCTGCATGCTCAAGTATGATCAAGTCATCAAAGGAGAATATCCCCAGTGACCACCAACACCCCCCCACCCCATCACCACCCTCAGCCCCCTCACCCCCCCCACCCCCCAGCCCCACACTCACCCCCCACCCACCCACCCACTTCCACCCCTCATCCCGTGCCAGAACTACCCAGAGACAGATGACCAGGCAGCATTCTGAGCCCACGGGGTGTCCGCACCTCCCGTGTGCTAACCCAGATGCCAATTCCAATGCCATTCACTTCTCACTAAGGGGGCGACATGGAAACAACAAATCGAATCCTGTGGAACAGCCACTGCATGCCCCCCCCCCCCCCCCCACCCATGCCCCTCACACCTCACCCCCACCCTCCACTAACCCCTCCCCTTCGCCTTCCTCCCATCCCACTAACCCCTCCCCATCCTCCCACCCCACCTCTCTCTTCCTACCCCCCACCCTCCCCGCCCACCCTACCTCTCTCTCTCCCCCTCATTCCTTCCCACCCCATCTTTCTCTCCCCTCTCTCTCTCTCTCTCTCTCCTCTCTCTCTCTCTCTCTCCTCTCTCTTCCACAAATATGTCATTTTGACACTGCACCAGGACATGCTAGAGAGAGAGAGAGAGAGAGAGAAGAGAGAGGAGAGAGAGAGAGAGAGAGAGAGAGAGAGAGAGAGAGAGGAGAGAGACCTGTCAACGGGAGGTAAGAAAAATGTAATGATTATGCTTTCTCTTTGTAATCTAGAATTGAAGGGTGACACAAGTATAATACTTAAAGACGTAGACACGCACGAACACTATTGACATATACATTGGCTTACATACGTGTGCACATGCATACACACACACACACAGGCGGTGCACACATGCACCTATGCATGCATACACACACAAAACACAGACACACAGAAACACACACATACACACAAACACAAACACACACTCACAGATTACACAGACAGACTCACTCACAGACACACAGACACACCACAACACACACACACAAACACACAGACACAAAGAAACACACACACACATACACACAAAAACAAACACACACTCACAGATTACACAGACAGACTCACTCACAGACATACACACACACACACACAACACACACACACACACACACACACACACAACACAACACACACATTACACACACAACACACAAACACAAAAACACACACACTCGCGTGTCCCTACAACAAGTATGTTCAAACAAACACCGCTCGAATGTAGGTACGCACACGAACAATACAAAAGAAATAACAACCAAAACAAAAAACAAAACAAAAACACCAAAAAAACCCACAACCTCCCCCAACCAAACCCAGACTGAGACGCCATCAATCCACGGCTGTGTGTACTCACGCATAGGTTTTGGGCACACGGGTAAGCACTTGCATAGCGTTGAAACTGGCCGGCTCCGCCGAAATTGCAGTCCTTTTGGACCGCAGATCCGAACCACAACTCCCTCCACCGCTTCCAACACCACCACCGCCACCACCACCTCCACCACCACCGCCACCACCACCTCCACCTCCTCCACTACCACCAGTTCCACCACCACCACCACCAGCAGAACTTCCACCAGCACTGGGGATAGTGGGAGTCTGACCACTGCCGCCACATCCCGCACCGTTCGAGCTTTTACTGCTGATGCTGTTGTTGCTGCTGCTGTTGCTGCTGCCGCCACCACTACTAACACCACCACCACCACTACTACCAACACCACCACTACCACCACCACTACCACCACCACCACCACCACCGTTGTTGCTGTTGCTGTTGTTGTTGCCACTGCCGCCAGGAGGGCAGCCGTTCTTATTTCTCTCCGCCGCCACGTTCTCGTGCACGTGGACGTTGAAGGACACATGGTTCTGGCTGGACAAGTGAGTCACCTGAATCTGCGGGATCTCCGCCTGAGGGGCGGGTGGCGGCGGCGGCGGCGGCGGCGGCGGCTTGAGGACGGAGCGGTACTTGTCGAGCTCTTGCTGCAGGCGGCGGATGAGGGCGTCTTTCTCGTCCAGCTCCGCTTCCAGTTCGTCGATGAGTTCATCGCGCTGCCGGAGCTCCTGGATCTTCTCTTGCAGGGCCAGCTGCAGGTCCCTCAGTGTCCCCATCCTGCCCTGCCCTGCCCTGCCCTGCCCTGCCCTGCCCTGCCCTGCCTTGCCCTGCCCTGCCCTGCCCTGCCCTGCCTTGCCCTG
>CM054134.1:83786042-83791042 GCA_028751875.1 Rapana venosa | reverse complement strand
CGCTTGTTGCCCTGGGCTCTTTTACGTGCACTAAATGCGTGTTAAACACGAAGCATCGGTTTTATTGTCTCATTCAAAAAAAGACTAACACCCAGACCACCCATCACTCATGGTCTTGTGGATGGGAGGAACAGTTTTTGGTACAAACGGGAATCGAACCATCACACACTTCGAACCCGGACTTTTAGCTTTCTACGCAAGTTCGTTATCTCTAGACCACTGATCCACACATTAGGGGGGGGGGGGGGGGGGGGGGGGGGGGGGGGGGGGGGGGGGGGGGGGGGATGAGGTTTGGGGGGAGGGAGGAGGGTGGTAAAGGGGAGACAGGTGATGAAGGTGATTAAGAGGCTGATCGATCACTGTCCCTTCACGTTTCTTCCCTCTCTGTTAAGAATCTTGTTAGTTTCACCTCATTCATCATTCGTTTTTGTGTATGCACCCTCTGTGTGTCTGTGTGTGTGCGTGTATCTGTCTGTTTGTCTGTCTGTTTCTCTCACAGAGAGAAAGAAAGACAGACAGACAGAGACACACAGAAAGACAGACAGAGGGACACAAACAGACAGACACACGGGCATATTGACAGACAGACAGACAGACAGGGGAGAGAGAGAGAGAGAGAGAGAGAGAGAGAGAGAGAGAGAGAGAGAGAGAGAAGAGAGAGAGAGAGAGAGAGAGAGAGAGAGAGAGAGAGAGAGAGAGAGCGAGCGGTTTGTGTGGTGTGTAAATGTGTGTGTGTGCGTGTTGGGTGAGTGCATAGTGGTGTGCATGAGCACGCTCGTGCGTGCCTGCCTATAAATATCGTGTGTGCATGCATATTATGTATGTATGTGTGCTCGCGCGCGCGTGCACGCGTGTGTGTATGTATGTAGTAGTATGTATGTATGTGTGTGCGTGTATATGTGTAGTGTGTGTATCTGTCTGTCTTTCTGTGTGCCTCTGTCTGTCTGTCTGTTTGTGCGCACGCGCGCCGCGTGCGTGCATATGCGTATGTATGTAGTATGTATGTAATGTATGTATGTATGTATGTATGTATATGTATGTATGTATGTATTGTAATGTATGTATGTATGTATGTATGTATGTGTGTGTATGTATGATATGTATGTAGTAAATGTATGTATGTATGGTGTGTGTATGTATGTATGTATGTATGTAGTATGTATGTATGTATGTATGATATGTATGTATGTATGTATGTATGGATGGATGGATGGATGGATGGATGCATGTATGTATGTATGTATGTATGTATGCATGCATGCATGTATGTATGTATGTATGAATGTAAGTGCACGTGCGCTTAACCTGGCATGCTTGGGTAAGGGCGTTGGCGTATCTGTGCAAACAAGTCAGCGAGTACTGTCAGCAGAGCAGGCAAGGAGGACTGCCGAGCACCTAGCCCGTGTATCCATCTGCCAAAGCGGATTTATTTTTAATTTATTTTTTATTTTACTCTTTTATATCGAGGATAATGGAATAAGCACCTATGTGGTTTTTTTACATCCAGTCCCCGTGTGTATCCGGTTTTGTGAATTCTGTCATCTGTTCCAACCGGCACATTATAGCCTACTCTTACGAAAAGCGGAACAGGATTTAACGTGTGCGCAAGATGTTCTGCGTGCGTTCGCACACGGGGGGGGCTCGGGGGGGGGGGGGGGGGGGGGGGGGGGGGGGGGGGGGGGGGGGGGGGGGGGGGGGGGTGGGGGGGGGGGGGGGGGGGGGGGGGGGGGGGGGGGGGGAGGGGGGTGGGGGGGTGGGGGGGGGGGGGGGGGCGTGGGGGGAGGGCCGGGGGGGGGGTGGGGGGGGGGGGGGGGGGGGAGGGGGGTCGGGATGGGAGCGGGAGTGGGAGGCAGCTAGGCTATGTCCCTCGGATACTGGTCTAGCAGGTCAAAGCATCCGCCAAGGAAAGCGAGAAGTGCCAGTTCGAATGTGTGATAGTTAGAAACCCCCGTATGGGCCCAAACTCGCTCCCTCGCCTCCCTCCCCCGCCCCCCCCCCCGATACCGTAACCACCCTTTCCAAAAACCAATAGAGTGTGGGACTGGTGCTATAGTCTTTCGATGAGATGATAAACTGAGGTCCCGTGTGTTTATTATGTAGCGCGCGTAAAGGAACTTACGGCAACAAGGGAGTTGTCCCTAATGCCATTCTGTAGGGGAAAAAAAGTCACTCTGATAGGATAACACAGTTGCAGGCAGGAAAAGAAAGAAATAAAATGGGTGGCGCTGCTCTTGTGGTGCGATGCGCCATTTCCAGGGGAGAACAGCCGGAATTTCACGGAGAGAAATCTGCCGTGACTTACAACACAATTTAACACAATACAATACAATACAACACAACACAACACAATACAACACAATGGAATATGTGTACTCGCATCTATAGACATGATATGTCAGTAAGGGCTTACAATCCTAAGCAAGCTTCTCCTTCTTCTTTGCATTCTTTTTCTTTGCATTCTTCTTCTTCTTACTTCTTCATCATCTCCTCCATCTTCTCCTTCTTCTCGTTACTGTCACCGTTACGGCTTTTATCGATGTATTCTTAACATTGTCCACTTCTTAGGTCGTCCGCTGTTGCACATGCTGTCCTCTTTCTACTATCTACTGCTGCTACTGCTACTGCTAATGCTTCTGCTGCTGCAGCTGTTGCTACTGCAGCTGCTACTGCTGCTGTTGCTACTGCAACTGCTATTGCTGCTGCTGGTTGCGTAACTTCACAATCGGTTTATTTGATGCTGAGAATTATTTCCCTTGGTTATGTGCTGATCACTCTTCTGCAAAATAGGCTTCAGGAGATTACATAAAGTTTTGTTATAACACCCCTTCCCCCCCCCCCCCCCCCCCTCTCCCCTCCGCCTACCTCCACCCTCCTCCCCTCCCCTTCCACACACCCCATCCTACAAAATCCCTCTTGTCCCTGTCTCTCTCTCTCTCTCTCTCTCTCTCTCTCTCTCTCTCTCTCTCTCTCTCTCTCTCCTTTTCTTTTATCAGAGAACTCCGACGAGGTGATGTTTCATCAAAATATATGATATATTTCGCGCATACGCGCCGTAGTGAGAATTTCTTTTAAAGAAAAAAAATCCATAACCAAACCAAAAAATGCGTTAAAGTGTGTCGCTCATTTTCTGGATTGGCTTTTTTGTTTGTTTGTTCTTTCTTTCTTCTCCCCCCCCCCCCCCCCCCCCCCCCCCCCTTCAAAATTTAGCTGGTTTTATTGACAAGTTTATTCTTGTTAGCAAGTTTGTGGTTCTTTATGCTGATTGTTTCTTGTGTACACACAACACACGACAAAAACGAAAAAAAACAAATTCCAAACATAAAAAAACTAGAGAAAAAACAAATCGCCGCTTTAATCAGATTAGACATAGTGCACCGGCTCAGCGTCGTCTGATTTGGCTAACAGGACTAAAAAATTAACAGACCAATTTCCGGGCTGATTTGGCCCCTAATCAGAGTCTCTCGCTGCTAATTGGTCCAGCTGTGAGCTGTGACCTCAGGCGGCAAACTGTACACAGCTAGATTAGTCTGTCTGTCTGTCTGTCTGTGTGTGTAGTCTGTGTAACTGTGTCTGTGTAACTGTGTGAGTGAGTGTGGTGTGTGTGGTCGTGTGTGTGTTGTGTGTGTGGTGTGGTCTGTCTGTGTAACTCTGGTTGTGTGTGTGTGTGTGTGTGTGTGTGTGTGGTGTGTGTGTGTGTGTGTGTGTGTTTGTGTGGTCTGTCTGTGTAACTGTGTGTGTGTTCTTTATTTTTATTTATATCGAGGATTATGGAATAAGCGCTTATGTGCTTTTCTTACATCCAGTTCCCCGTGTGTATGCGTTTTGTAAAATTCTGTCATCTGGTTCCCACCGGCACACAATGGCCTACTCTTACGAAAAGTAAGTGTGTGTGTGTGTGTGTGTGTGTGAGTGAGTGAGTGTGTGTGTGTGGTGTGTGAGTGAGTGAGTGTGTGTGTGTGTGTGTGTTTGTCTTTCTGTGTACCTTGTGTCTGTGTCGTCTGTCCATCAGACATGCCAGCAAGCTTCTTGATCGTCTGTCTGTTTTGTTTGTCTGCCTGTCTGTTTGTCTGTCTGTTTCTCTCTCTCTCTCCCCTCTCTCTCTCCTCCTCTCTCTCTCTCTCTCTCGCTCTCTCTCTCCTCTCTCTCTCTCGTCCGTTCCCCTCCGTCTATCTATCTATCTATCTATCTATCTATCTATCTGTATATCTGTATATCTGTCTGTTTGTCCATCTCTCTATCTTTCTTTAAATGGTGGGATTTTTTGGGGAAAAGAAAAAAAATAATTTAAGCTTTTTCCCCAGTACTAATCTGTGTCTTGAAAAGAAAACTGGAAAAAAAAATCCACCCCCCCCTCTCCCCCCAAAACCCCTAAGCTTTTAATACGAAGACAAAATGACGGGTAGACAACGAGACCATTATTATGAAGACGAATAGTTTATCATCTCAACAAAAAACAAAAAAATAATAACGAAAGAGGAAATGTGTGACGAGTTTGTTTTGTTTTTTTTCAACCAGAAACTGTCTTCCGTCTGTATCTCTCCCAATTCCTGCCACACGTTATGATGGCTGGGGATTATTCCCATATTTTGGCCTTGACCAAATAATCTCTTTCAGTCAACGACCAAATCAAAAAAACAACTAAGATCTACATTGTGTGTGTGTGCGTGTGTGTGTGTGTGTGTGTTTTTGTGTGTTGTGTGTATGTCTTCATTTCGGTGTCTGTTGTAGTGGTAGTTAGACGTGGGAATGAAAGTGTATATGTTAATGAGGCGAGGTGGATGTGTAGGAGAAGGTAAGATGATAGTGTTGGTTTTGTGTACATGCTGAGTGTAGTGTAATACTTTTAAGGAAATGTACTCAAATGTGGCGTGTACAATATGTAATGTTGTGGCTTTTACTGGCGGCAAAGGTTCTGCTGTGTGTGTGTGTGCGTGGTGGTTTGCGGGGCGCGTGTGTGATTTCAGTGTGTGCGTGAGTGCGTGTGGTGTATGTGCACGTTT
>CM054134.1:83776042-83778542 GCA_028751875.1 Rapana venosa | reverse complement strand
AGACAGACAGACAGAGAGAGAGACAGAGACGGAGACGGAGAGAGCAGATGGGAGTGATGGTCTAGACGCGAGCGACGATGCACGAATGACAGAGAAATGAAGCGACAATGATGGAGTGGATTGGACGGACGACAGATGTAACGGGGGGGTGTGGAGGTGTAGGTGTGTGTGTGTGTGTATGCGCGGCGCGCATGCAGTGTGTGTTGTGTGTGTGGTGTTTCGGCACTGTCGTGTGTGTTGTGTGTGTGTGTGGTGTGTGGTGTGGGTGTGTGGGTTTTTGGGTGTGGGGGGTTTTGGGGGGGTGGGGGTGTGTGGGTGGTTTTTAAATAAAAAATTTTTGGGCCTGAAAACTGATTGGGTTTTTGTAACATATGATACATGTGACAGTGTCTACTTGCGATTTTTTTTAGCATGTCGTAGCCAAAATATGAGCTTCTCGTATTTTGAAAAAAATACAATTTTCCGATCGTTTCTCCTCTCCCCCTTTTTCTCTCTCTCTCACCCCTCCTCTCTCTCCCCCTTCTCTCTCCCCTCCCCCCTTCTTCCTCTTCCTCCCCTTTCCCTTTTTCCCCCGGGGAGGGAAGGGAGGAGGGAAAAAAGAAGAATAGGGAAAAGGGAAAGAGAAAAGGGGAAGAGAAGAGGAGAGGAGAGAGAGGGGGAGAAAAAGGAGAGAAAAGGGAAAAGAGAAAAAAAGAAAAGGGAAGACCGAGAGAAAGGGAAAGACAGAAAGAAAAGAAAGAGAGACGAGAGATTGAGAGAGCATTGAGACAGAGAGAGGGGGGCGCAGAAAAAAGGGGGGTGTTGTCAGTCACAGTGGGCAAATCTAAAACACATACGTTGGTTTTCTTTTTTTTTTTTTTTTCCATTCAATTTTGCCCCCCCCCCCCTTCAAAAAAAAAAAAAAAAATTTTATATCAGGATAATGGAATAACACTTATGGGGGGGTTTTTTTTTACACCCAAGTCCCCTGGTATGGGGGTTTTTGTAAATTCTGTCATTGTTTCCCCCCAACAGCCTACCTTTTACAAAAAAACAGAACAGGTTTTAAGTTGCGAAAGATGTCTGGGGCGTTGCCCCGGGGGCCCCCGTTAATATCTCCCCAAAGGTTTTTTGCACTTGAAAACCCCGGGGGGAAAAATTTCCCCCCTTAAAACCGGGAAAATCGAACCCGGTCGTCAATTCCCAGCGAATGTTCTAACGACTAGCTATCCCGTCCCCCCACCCCCCACCCCCACCTATGAGTACATAATTATGTAATATATAAAAATTATATATATGGGATCTCGCTGAGAACATTTTTTTTAGGGGGGGGGGGGGGGGGGGGGGGGGGGGCTGGTGCGGTGTCTCTTGGTTATAAATAAATGGATTTTTTCCTCTCCTTTTTTGTTTGGGGGGTTGGTTGGGGAGTTATACAGGGGAGTATATCACATCTTCTCTCTTCTTCTTCCTCCTTCCTCCTCTTTCTATAACCTGCATTATAAAATTCAGTGTTTTGCCTTCCAAGGTTTCTCTCTGGCTTAATGATGGACAGATTAAAAGCAGTCAAAGTATGGAGAGGAAACTATACATTGTTGCTTTTTATTATTATTATTATTATCATTATTATCGTTATTATTATTATTATTATCATCATCATCATTATCATTATTATTATTATTGTTGTTGTTATTTTTATTATTGCCGTTATTGTTCTTGTTGCTGTTCTTGTTATCATATTTTAAGGAATTATTATAATTACTATTTTTGCAGTTTTTATTATTGCTGGTATTATTATTGCTATCATTATTATTATTGTTATTATTATTGTATTTATTATATTATTATTATTGCTGTTGTTATCGCTACTATTGTTGTTGATATTGAGATTGTGATGGCTGTTTATAGATGTTGTTGAGTTTGTGATGGCTTTTTATTGATGTTTTCACATACCTGCACTTTCAGAACATTGTCCTGTCAGCCCTTACTACTACTACTACTACTACTACTACTCCTCCTTACTACACACACAATAGTCGCTAACCAAACTCACCATTAACAATAGTTTCCCCATTAACACACAACATAACTCAAGGGTTTGTTGGTTTGTGGGGTTTTGTTTTTTGTGTGTTTTGTTTTTGGTCACTCTCTGTCCCACCCACAGAAAAAAAATTTTAAAAACCAAAACTTTTCTTCCCACTCACTTCACCATAACAGAAAACTGTACACCACTTTTAGAAAGAAGAAATAAAATGTGAGGGGAAAAAACACACACCCTAAACAACCAAAAACCAATTTTTTTTAAAAATCACGCCTACACAACATATTCTTCCACGAATCGACAAGAATGATCCACCTCACTTTAACAACACGCACGCACAAAAGCGAAGTTAAGTAGAAAAAAACTTTGATATATAAAAAAAAACAACCACCAACAATAACAATAATAATAATAATAACCACACGCGATTTCAAGCCAGTACCGAAACTTTCCCGTCAGCTTTCCAAGTCTTGCTGGAATCAC
>CM054134.1:83766042-83771042 GCA_028751875.1 Rapana venosa | reverse complement strand
TTTTCTGTCCAATCTGATAGAGCTAGCCAGCTCCATGCAGTGGGCCATTTGGGAGAGCACACCAATCTGCCCTGACCATCACCACCTTTATATTGACAACTCCATCAGCTGCCACACTCAATTTGCATCCATCCATCCATCCGTTCATCCATCCGTCCATCCATCCGTGTTTAAAGAGGATCCCGCCCTCCCCCCGCCCTCTGACTTCTTTACCCCCGTCCCTATTCCTTCTTCTTCTTCTTTTTCTTTTTCTTCTTTTACTACATTGATACGCATGCATACGTGTGTGTGTGTGTGTGTGTGTGGTGTGTGTGTGTGTGTGTGTGTGTGTTGTGTGTGTGGTGTGTGTGTGTGCTGTGTGTGTGTGTGTGTGTGTGTGTGTGTGTGTGTGTGCATGTGTCTGAGTACGTACGTGAGTGCGCGTGTGTGTGTGTGTGTGTGTGTGTCAGCTCCTATGTCGCGAGTGGATATGGACATATATGCAGGATGCGAGCTCATAAAAGTGTACATTAGGCACAATCTTCCTCTTCATATGCCTCCTCACCCACCGACCCCTACCCCCACTACAAAAACAAAGAAAAAAAGACTACCCCCCAAAAACAACAACACAACAACAAAAACAAACAACCAATCAAGCAACAAACAAAAACAATTTTATTAAAACTACACACACAAACTGTAAACAGACAAAAGAGTTTTGCATGATGTAACATAAAATGAAAAAAAACAACCAACCAAACAACCAACCAAAAAACAACTTAAACCAACTACAAGCACATAATTACGTTTACTCCCCCCAAAACATAACACAATTATACCCATACCCTTCTTTGTCCATGTCTACACAACCCGCATGTAGTTTTAATCATAAACCAATTATGTTTCTCTGAACCTCAGTTTACAGGAGACTTTTTTTGTTGTTTTAAAAAAACGTATACGACATAAGCGAAGACTCTTCAGAACACAGCGTGGACACGAAAGAACAAAAGATGCTGCTTTTAGTTGAAAAACTGCACATTAATTACCATGTCGAGTACACCTAAAACACACACACAAAACTGCTGAAGGAAAGAGGTTCTGTATTTGGATTTGATTTGCCCCGCTGAAAGAGCTGTTACAGTACGTCTCTCTTCATCTGAGTGAGTATGTGCGATGTTGAAGGGTTTGGGTGGGGTTTTTTTAGTGGCATTTTGTTTTTAGGTTTCCAGAGGTTAATTGAAATCTTCCGTTCATTAGTCATGGTTTGTTCTGGCGTTGGATGGATGTGCAGACACGGACAAGTGGAGTTTCTGGGTAGCTGACCTATGTATTTAAGGATGGGGAGGGGGTTGGGGATGGGGAAGATGTTAAGGGGGTGGAGGTGTGTGTTGGCATGCAAACGAGACGAAGGCGTGTGTGTGTGTGAATCTTGAGTGTGTTTTAAAAAGAAAGCGCGCATGCAAGCACACACACACACATGCACGAAAGCCACACACACACACGCAACACGCACACGCACAACCACAAAAAAAAAAATAGATAGATAGATAGATAGATAGAAGATAGATAGAAGAAAAGAAGAAGAGAGAGAGAGAGGAGATAGATAGATAGATAGATGGGATAGTAGAAGATAGATAGATAGATAGATAGATAGGTAGATAGATAGATAGATAGAGATAAATAGATAGATAGATAGAAGATAGAAGATAGAAGAAAAGAAGAAGAAAATAAAGGAAAATAACAGAAAAAGAACGAGAAACACAAATCAACCGACCCAAACCCCTACCCTAAAGCAAAACATAACAAAACGAGAACCCCGTTTTTATTTTCACTGTTTTGTGTCAGCTCAGAACCTCTCGTTTGGTGCCACACTTTCTGTTCTATCTGAACTCGCTAGATAAACAAGAGAAGCAAGGAAATGCTCCCACGCTCGTATTATGTTGTGTCCTAAAGTGGCAGTTGTCGTAAGGGACAGCACAGGCTCAACGGCGATAAGAACTTCTCCCCGGGTCTGGAAACTCTCTGTGGAAACTGACCTTCTCTCTTTTCCTTCACCAGGTGGTCTGGCTGCCAATGCAATGCACAGAGTGCAAAATTGCAAGACAAACGATTCCATAATATCTTACCATTTCCTATCGTCCTTTGTGAGTGTGCGAATTGGGCAAAAAAAACAAACCCATTTCTCCAGGAAAGTTAAGGGTGTACTGTCTTGTTTTACGTTCGCAGTCTCGATTGAATTTATTTATGTAATAATTTTTTTTATGGCCATTATTTTGGGTTGTGTTTTTATTTTGGTGAGAGAGGAGTGATGTGTGTGTTTTGTGGGGGGGGGGGGTGGTGTGTTGTGTGTGTGGTGTGTGTGTGTGTTTTGTGTGTGTGTGTGTGTGTGTGTGTGGTGTGTGTGTTTTGTGTGTGTTGTGTGTGTGTGTGTGTGTGTGTGTTAATGTGGAATGTTTGGGGAGAGGTGTGTGTGTGTGTGGGGAGTGGGCGGGAGGGAAGTAAGAGAGAGGGGAGATAGAGTGGGTGGGTGGAGTGGGGAGAGTGGTGTGTTGTGTGTGTGGGAAGACCGGGGAGGTGTGTGTGATGTGTTTTGTGTTGTGTGTGTGTGTGTGTGTGTTTCTGGTCTTTTTGGTAAGCGTGTTTGTGTGTGTTTGGGGTGAATGAAAAAAGTGAGGAAAGATTGCCTTAGGAAAATGGTTGTGGGGTTTTTTTTTTGTTTTTTTTTTTTTCATTTTCTATCTTTCTTCTCTTCTCTCCTGTTCTATCTCCCCCTTTTGCCTTCTTCTTCTTTCTGTTTTTTTTCTTTTCTTTTTTCTTCTTTTCTTTTCTTCTTCTTTTCTTTTTCTTCTTTTTTCTTCTTCTTCTTCTTCTTCTTTCTTCTTCTTTTTCTTCTTCTTCTCCTTCTCCTTCTCCTTCTTCTTCTTTTTTTCTTCCTTTCTTTATTTCTTTTTTTCTTTTCCCCTTTTTCTTTTATTTTCTTACCTTTTCTTCTTCTCCTTTTTTTTTTTTTGGTTTGTGAGTTGTTGGATTTTTGTTTTGTTTGGGTTTGGTTGGGCTTTTGTTGTTTGTTTTTTTTGGGTTGTTGGGTTTGTTGTTTTTGGTTTGTTTTTTTGGGGTTTTTTGGGTTTTTTTTTGTTGTTTTTTTTTGGTTGGTTTGTTTTTGTTGTTTTTTTTGTTTTTTTTTTGTGGTTGTTTTTTTTGAGGGGTTTGGTGTTGTTTTGTGTTTTGGGGGGGGGGGGTTTTTTGTTGTTTTTTTGGGGGGGGAGGGCCCGTTCGGGAGTTTTGTTGTGGGGGGGGGGGGGGGTGGTGTGGTGTTGTGGGGGGGGGTGTTAGTTATTATTGGTCATTGTTTGGGTGTTGGGGCCGCGCGCTGTGTGTTTTGTGTTGTGTGTGTGTTTGGGGGGTTGGGGGGGAAATTTTGTTATTTGGGTTTTGGTGGTTGTTTTTTGGGTGTGTATTCTAACGATCCTATTTTTGCGTTGCCAGTGTTGTTTTGCCCACGCCTGTTTCTTCTGGTGGGCGGCTTTGGGGGAAAGGATTGGTGGTGTTTTGGTGTTATTTAACAGGAGACCTTTTTTAGGCGAAGGGATGGGATTGGCAGGAGAGGTTTTAAGGCAATTAAAAGGTTAAGGACGGGGGGCGGATGGAGGTAGGAGAGAGGCAGGAAAGGGAGGTAGGTATGAGGCGAAGGAGTAGGTAGGTAAGGTAAATAGGCAGTAAGGTAGGTATGAAGGAGATTAGGGTAGGTAGGGTAGGTAGGGAGGTAGGTAGGTATGAAGGCAGGTAGGGGAGGTTAGGTAGGTAGGTAGGTTTGGTAGGAAGGGCAGATTAGGTAGGTAGGTAGGGAAAAGGGGGTAGGTGGTAAGGGTTGAAGGCGATGGTAGGTAGGAGAGGTAGGTAGGGTAAGGGTAGGTAGGAAGGTAGGAAGATAGGTAGGTAGGCAGGTAGGCATGTAGGTAGATAGGTAGATAGGTAGGTAGGCAGGTAGGCATGTAGGTAGATAGGTATGAAGGCAGACAGGTTAGGTAGGTAGGTAGGTAGGCAGGTAGGTAGGTAGGTAGGTATGAAGGCAGATAGGTAGGTAGGTAGGTAAGTAGAAAGGCAGGTAGGTAGGTAAGTAGGCAGGTAGGAAGGAAGGTAGATAGGTAGGTAGGCAGGTAGGAAGGTAGGTAGATAGGTAGGTAGGCAGGTAGGAAGGTAGGCATGTAGGTAGGTAGGTAGGTAGCCCTGGGCAATGTTCTGTAACTGGAAACAGCTAGGGAGGAGGATGGATGGAAGTTAATGGGCTTTGAAGTGCCCTCAAGTGCCGCAGTCCACAACACGCATTATTACAGTACACTAAAGTTTATAGCCTCTCTAAACAAGCTGAAATTCTGAGAATAAACGGTTGGAGGGGTGGGCGGGAGGGTGTTTTGTTTTTTGTTATTTTTTCTGGGAGGGTGAGGAGTTGTTTTTTTGTTTTTTTGGAGGGGGCGGGGGAGCGTTGTGGGGGGGGGGGGGGGGGGAGGGGAGAGGATAACACAGGACTTAGAGCGCTGGACTCATGAGCAGGAATGCACGCAAGTTTTGTTTGTTTGTTTGGTTTTGGGGGGTGTTGTTGTTGTTGTTTGGTTGCTTGTTTTTTGGGGTTGTTGTTTGCTGGGGTATTTTTTTTTAGGGATGGGTGTTCCTCAGCTAGAGCTCTGAGGTTCGACAATGCTGAAAACTTTTGCGTATGCGATCGTTTCCCTTCCCCCGCCCTACCCCCCCCCCCCCCCCCCCCTCCACACACACACATACACACACACACACAAACACACACACACACACACACGCACACACTCACACACACACATACACACACACATACACACACACACACACACACACACACACACACACACACACACACACACACATATTCCGACTTCGAGGATGATACCTGAACACGTCACCAGAGTACATGCAGTTGTGGTTTTTTCCCCCCTAAATACAGTCATCCGTTCCTAACGACATGGCAATGCAATGCCCTACTCGTCCGA
>CM054134.1:83758542-83761042 GCA_028751875.1 Rapana venosa | reverse complement strand
GGGGAGAGCAGCCCGAATTTCACGGAGAAATCTGCCGTGACTTAAAGTGGTATGAAATGAAATCTGAGCGCTTTGATTTGTTGCTTTACAAGATTCAGCGCTATATAAATTCCATACATTATTTTTTTTTTTTTTGTTCCTCGGCTAGAGCTCCGAGGTTTGCCGAATGGTGAGATTTTGCTTATGCGACCGGTTTTTTGCCCAGCATTAAGGCAGCCACACTCCGACTTCGGAAGTGCCGTTGAAACACAACACAAGTGCGCATGCGGTTTAAAAAACAAAACTGATTGTCATTCGTTCCTACTGACATGCAATGGCCTACTCTTGCGAAAAGTTGAATGGATTTTAACGTCTGCACAAGATATTTCTCTGTGTGTTCGTACACGGAGCCTCAGTTTTTTTGTAATCTCATCCAAAGGACTTTCGGTAGAGTGGAGTCAGTAATGACGTTAACTCCAAGGGGAGACAACAGTACTGACGTTAACTCCAGGCGGGGAAACAACAGTACTGATGTTAACTTCAGGGGGAGATAACAGTGCTGATGTTAACTTCAGGGGGAGACAACAGTACTGACGTTAACTCCAGGGGGAAACAATAGTACTGACGTCAACTTCAGGGGGGAAACAACAATACTGACGTTAACTCCAAGGGGAAACAACAGTACTGACGTTAACTCTAGACGAAAACAACAGTACTGACGTTAACTCCTAGGGGAAACAACAGTACTGACGTTAACTCCAGGGGCAAATAACAGTACTGACGTTAACTCCAGGGGGAAACAATAGTACTGACGTCAACTTCAGGGGGGAAACAACAGTACTGACGTTAACTCCAAGGGGAAACAACAGTACTGACGTTAACTCTAGACGAAAACAACAGTACTGACGTTAACTCCAGGGGCAGATAACAGTACTGACGTTAACTCCAGGGGCAGATAACAGTACTGACGTTAACTTCAGGGAGAACAACAGTACTGACGTTAACTCCAGGGGCAGATAACAGTACTGACGTTAACTTCAGGGGGGAAACAACAGTACTGACGTTAACTCCAGGGGCAGATAACAGTACTGACGTTAACTTCAGGTGGAAACAACAGTACTGACGTTAACTTCAGGGGGGAAACAACAGTACTAACGTTAACTCCAGGTGGAAACAACAGTACTAACGTTAACTCCAGGTGGAAACAACAATACTGACATTAGCTCCTGGGGGAAACAACAGTGCTGATGTTAACTTCAGGGGGGAAACAACAGTACTGACGTTAACTTCAGGTGGGAAACAACAATAATGACGCTTACTCCAGGAGGAAAAAATTCTCCTTGAACAGGGTGCCTCAGTGGTGGCTCGAACACGAGCCCATTAGATCTCGAGCGAAACGTTCTAAACCACTAGACCAACCCGCACCATCCCCAAAATCTGAATAAGGTAAAGGTAAAGGTAAAGGAGTCCCATAACCTATAAGGTCGTAGGGGAGCGAGGCGTCAGAGACCTCACTTCTCTAGGGCCAGCATATTGAGGGCGGCGCCCATCTCCTCTCCCTCGCTGCTTTACCTTCCCTGACCCTAAAGAGGCAGGTACCCATTTACAGCTGGGTGAACTGGGGGAACTGTACTGAAGCCAAGGCGCGCAAACGGTCACCCATCCAACTGGTAACCACGCTCGACGCTGCTTAACTTGGCTGGGGGAAAGCGAGTGCTCCGACCACTGAGCTATCCCTGAATAAAGAACAATATCTTCAAACATCTTCCTCCTTCCTTCCTTCCTTCCTTCCTTCCTTCAGTCCTCTCTCTCTCTCTCTCTCTCTCTCTCTCTCTCTCTCTCTTCTCTCTCTCTCTCTCTCTCTTCTCTCGGGCTCTCTCTTCTTCCTCCCTCCGTTCCTGTCTTTCATAACGCTAAGCGGGCAGACAGACAGACAGACAGACAGACAGACGGACAGACAAACAGACAAACAAACACAGCCAGAACAAGCTGCCCAATCGATCAAGAGGACGGGCCAGGACTTTAAATCGCCCGTTGACTCCAAAGTTTAATGGAAACCGCTCATGCTTTTCAAATCAAAGCCAAAGGGAAGAGTAGTCTGGAAAAAGGAAGAGTAGAAGGAGGAGGAGGAGGAGGCTTAGAGGCCCTGTAGCGATCTGTCTGTCGGAGAGAGTTGCGGACTGAAGTGGGGCGGACGGGAGAGAAAGGGTTAGCGTTAAGGAGAACAGCTCGGGGACGGAAAGGGTTAAGCGTTCCATTTGATAGGGGGTGGGGTGAGTGTAGTGGTGTGGAGAGAGAGGGGGGGGGGGGAGAGGAGAGAGAGCGAGAGAGAGAGAGAGAGAGATGAGAGAGAGGAGAGAGAGAGAGGAGAGAGATGAGAGAGAGAGAGGAGAGAGAGCGGAGAGAGAGAGAGAGAGAGAGAGAGATGAGGAGAGAGAGGAGAGAGAGATGAGAGAGAGAGAGAGAGGAGAGAGAGAGAGAGAGAGACCTGTTGGGGGAAAATGTGGTAGGAATTATTAAA
>CM054134.1:83726042-83738542 GCA_028751875.1 Rapana venosa | reverse complement strand
TACTTCTATACGGATATTAGTGTTTCTATTATCAAAATCAACGTGGAGACGAGGGAAAGAGAAGTCCTAGGCTATCCAACCCCACACTATTCAAGGCTGAAGGTTACACTCTGATGTTAGCTTGCGGGTCATGTAGTATCTTGTATAGAGTGCGAGTCGGAACAAAATATTGGTGATTTTCACAGTTTGTTTAAAGTATGGAAAAATGCACTCTGTACTTGGTTTTGGGGGTTGGGTTGTTTTTTGTTGGGGGTTTTTTTTGGGGGTGGGGGGTGGGAGGGGGGGGGGTGATTGAGGATATAGAGCAAAACCAGGTAGTCACAAGAAAGTTGGAAATGATCATAAAATAAGGATTGTTTGTATTCCTACAGTGTTTGCCCGCGCAGGCATATTGCGACAAGGAAGCATAGCAGACGATAAAGGACTGAGGGGGTACAATGTTTGCTGAAAGTTGAAGGGAAAAAATTCAAAATTACCAAATTTGTGCAAAATCACACGAGTTTTGAGTCAGAGGCTAGTCTTTCCAAAAAAAAAAGTGTTTTTTTATTTCCTGTGGATGCACTTAGTACGTGCGGTATGAATATAAGAGTCATATGAAGAAAAGAAAAACAGAAGGGGGGAAAAAAATGCGAATTTTTAATACGGGTGTGTAGCCAAAGTGCTATATACAGGCTGCACACCGGTATTAAAAAATCACTCTTTTTCCTTCTGTTTTTCTATGTAACTCTTATATTCATACCGCACGTACTAAGGCATCCACAGAAATAAAAACCACTTTTTGTGAAAGACTAGCCTCTGACTCAAAACTCATGTGATTTTGAACAAATTTGGTAGGTTTGAAATTTTTTAATTTTTCAGCAAACACTGTACCCCCCTCAGTCCTTTGTCGTCTGCTAGGTTCCTTACGGAAGTATGCATGCGCGGGGTCAACGCTGTAGGAATACAGGCAAACCTCATATGATGGTTATTTCCAACTTTCCCGTGACTACCTGGTATTGCTCTATGTCCTCAATCCAAAAAAACAAGTGCACAGTCAATTTTTTCATGCTTTAAAAGAATCTCTGAAAATCACCAACATTTTTTTCCACTCGCACTCTATACAAGATACTACGTGACCCCTAAATTAATACCGGTGTGTAGCCTAGCCTAACCCTTGCACCATGGATTCCGTGGCAGTGGCGCGAAGTGGAACACAGGAAAAGCCAGGAGCCCATTATTAACCAGTTGACCCTTGGCTAATCTGAGGTCAGTCTACACACTCTGGGTCTAAGGGTCAGCGGCGAGACAGAAGTCGGGTAGTAGAGAGATAGGGGTGGCGTGGGTGGGTGGGGGTGGGGATGGGGAAAGGAGTTGTCACTGACAAGTGGGTGTAAAAGGAGGAGTGAGATGATAAAAGCTTGGGTGAAGGAGGTTTTCCTTGGAGGGTTGTTAGTTCTGCTGTACATACTGTTGTTAGTATTGCTGTGCTTTTGGTGGTGCTGGTTGGTTGGTTGGTTGGTTGGTTGGGTGGTTTGTTGGTTAAGTGTGTGTGTGTGTGTGTGTGTGTGTGTGTGTGTGTGTGTGTGTGTGTGTGTGTGTGTGTGTGTTTTGTGTGTGTGTGTGTGTTGTGTGTGTGTGTGTGTGTGTGAGTGTGTGTGTGTGTGTTGTGTGTGTGTGTGTGTGTGTGTGTGTGTGTGTGTGTGTGTGTGTGTGTGTGTGTGTGTGTGTGTGTGTGTGTGTGTGTGTGTGTGTGTGTGATAGATTCAGAATCAGAATCAGAATTATTTATTGTCATAAAAGTCACATGGACTTATTTGACACAACAAAGTAAACTCTTCATAATTCAATAATACAACATATTACTCACTGGTCAGCCTCTGTGTGTGTGTGTGTGTGTGTGTGTGTGTGTGTGTGTGTGTGTGTGTGTGTGTGTGTGTGTGTGTGTGTGTGTGTGTGTGTGTGTGTGTGTGTGTTTGTGTGTGTGTTCCTCAGTCTAATACCTTACTAGGGATCACACAAAAGATATGCAGTCTAGGTCATTCATCCCACCTTATTTCAATATCATCTCTCTCTCTCTCTCTCTCTCTCTCTCTCTCTCTCTCTCTATATATAAATATATATATATATATATAGAGAGAGGAGGAGAGAGAGGAGAGAGAGAGAGAGAGAAAATATATATATATATATATATATATATATATATATATATATATATATATATATATATAAGGGCGGGGACTGGATGTAAAAAACCCACATAGGTGCTTATTTATTTTCCTCGAAATAAAAGGATTTGTCATTGTCATTGTCACCACAAAATTACAAGCGAGATTTCAAATACACACATAGGATGACAAGGCTGTGTATAATTATTATTCATGACTGTTTCCAAGAAAAACTGCCGTAATTTATAGGCAGTCGTACTCTGTCTTCAGAGGGCTTGTTTTCTTCTTGAAAAGGAGAGTGGAGGTGGTTATGCTACGAGCCTGTCATGGCTGAAGAGTTTGCCATGGCTGAAGAGTTTGCCATGGCTGAAGAGTTTGCCATGGCTGAGCAGCAGCAAACCATTGATTGACCATGACAGCCTGATGTTTTGTTTGTGGTCTTGTTGTTGTAGGCGCATTTTTGTCTGCAGCGCACCATGTTTGTAAATATCTGTTTGTTTAAACTATTGATTATTTATCATTGATTGCATGACTGTGTAAGATTAGGTTGAATGCATGCGCTTTGGTTTGTCTTTGCAAGATATAGCGCTATATAAGTTCCATTTAATTATATTATTTTTATTGTAGGCGGGTTTTGTATTTTTTTCTTTTTCTTTGTCTTCTTTCTGTATGAGCATGGTTGCAGCTTGGGGTAAGCGTTGAAGTTCTCAATTGTCTGATTTAAAAATGGCGTTTGGAAAACACTGTCTTGATGCTACGTTGATTTACTAATGCTCATTAGCTGCCGAATTAAATGAATCAAATATAATCTCGAGCATGCCATAACCTATTTGCTTGTTATTGCTTGTATGTATAATATTCATGTTTTCTGAACATAAAATCTATTTCAACAACAACAACAACAACAACAACAACAACAAAGATAGCCTGGTGGTTAGTGATGCACATTGCGGCAGTGATCTGTGGACTCGAGTTCGAAATCTCATCGTGCCGACTGCACTCCGCCAAAAAGTCATATTCGGATGAGACTATAAACCGAGGTCGCGTGTGCGAACACACACGCAGAACATCTTGCGCACACATTGAGGCCCGTTCCGCTTTTCCGAAGAGTAGGCCCTTGTGTGCCGGTGGGAATGGATGACAAAATTTACACAACTATTTATACGTGGGGACTGGATTTTTAAAAAAAAAGCACATGGGTGCTTATTCAATTATCCTCGAAATATATATTTTTTTTTCATGTAACCACATTCTGATGTAGGCGTTGGCAGAGAGCTAACATCAATAGCTAACTGACAAAGCTTTTTCTTGGTATTGCACACCACTTTAAGTTACGCAGATTTACCAGCGAGAAATTCGGGCTGCTCTTCCCGGAGAGAGCGCGTCGCCACAAGAGCAACGCCACCCATTACCTTTTTTCCTTTCCTGTCTGCAACTGTATTTTGTTTTCCTATCAGAGTGGCTTTTTTTCTACGGAATTTTGTCAGGGACGACTCTATTGTTGCCGTGGGTTCTTTTACGTGCACCAAATGAGTATTGCACACTAGACCTCGGTTTGTTTTCTCATCCGAAAAGACTAGCACCTAGACCACCACTCACGGTCTAGTAGATGGGTGACAAGTATCGGACAAAAAACGCGGTTCGAAATACCACTCTTGAAACCGGGACTCCTCGCTTTCTAGGCAGGTGCGTTATCTCTAGACCACCGATCCACCCCCTTTTGGAATGAGCCAAGTTTTGCAGTACTGTGACATCTCTACTTTGCGGATTCCTAGGAACGATCATATTATGTACATTGATTAAAGCTGTGGACAGAAGTAGGGTGGAGTGGCAACGTAGATCAATGGACATGGACATATTATTTACAGAGACTCGGACCTTGGCACATAACTGGGCAAAACTGAGGAATCTGGTTATCACTTCTTCAGGGCGATGCCCCAGTGGCTCTTGTGAAGAGAAGAAAGAAAGAAAGAAAGAAAGAAAGAAAGAAAGAAAGAAAGAAAGAAAGAAAGAAGAAAGGAGGAGGAGGATAGAAGAAGAAGAAGAAGAAGAAGAAAGAAGAAGAAGAAGAAGAAGAAGAAGAAGAAGAAGAAAAAGAAGAAGAAGAAGAAGAAGAAGAAGAAGAAGAAGAGAAGAAGAAGAAGAAGAAGAAGAATCGCGCAAAGTGACATGGACATAAGCATGTTCATGCAAGCTATGCTTGAATTACAACTGTCACCAGATTTGGTTTCACGTTGCCAACACAGGAAGTATTCATGCATAGCTCACACACACATACGCACGCACACATACGCAAACACAAACACACGCACGCACGCACACACACATACGCTGACGCGCGCGCGCACACACACACACACACACACACACACACCACACACACACACACACGCACAACACACTACACAACACACGCACACACACACGCACACACACACACGCACACACACAAACACACACACACACACAACTCACACACAAACAGAGGGAGGGAAGGAAGGAAGATGATGGAGAGACAGACAGACAGACACACAAAGACAGACAGACAGAGAAGAGAGAAAAGAGAGAGAGAGAGAGAGAGAGAGGAGAGAGAGAGAGAGAGAGAGAGAGAGGAGAGAGAGAGAGAGAGAGAGAGAGAGAGAGAGAGAGAGAGAGAGACGAGACAGGACAGACAGAGACAGACAGACAGTGAGACAGAGACAGACAAAGTGACAGATAGAGGCAGACAGAGAGAGAAGTTCAGAGAAAGAGAGAGACAGAGACAGAGAGAGAGAAAGGGGGAGAGGGAAGAAGGAAGCAGGAAAGGGAGAGAGACAGGGATAGAGAGCAGCATTTAATCTGCATGCACTTCACTGGTAATAAAAACAAAAATTAATTTTTAAAAAAATAACAAAATCTTTGCAGCAGAATAAATCTTCTGTCATTAATAATCTGCCTGACAGGGAACACGGCGCACGAATCTTGAAGACGTCAGCACACGTTTGCATCGCACTTTGTTGGTCTACCTAAGCTCATTAAGAGAAATGTGTTCATTAAGTTGAAGTCACACGCCATCACATGCGCGAGCGAGCACGCGTGCGTTAGACACCTCAGTTCGAGTGCACGCGCGCGCAAACACACACACACTAACACACACACACACACACACACATATACACTCACACCCGCATACGCACACCGACCTTTCCACATCTTTTGTGATCTTCATACCCATCCTCTCTTCTTCCCACTCTTCCTACTTCCTCCTCCTGCAGCGAGAGAGAGAGAGAGAGGAGAGAGAGGAGAGAGAGAGAGAGAGAGAGAGAGAGAGAGAGAGAGAGAGAGAGAGAGAGAGAGAGACAGGACAGACAGACAGACAGACAGACAGACAGACAGACAAAAGACAGACAGACAGACAGACACACTAACAGAAAGACACACAGACACATACACATACATACATACACGCACACACGCACATAACACACAAACACACACACAACACACACACACACACACACACACACACACACAGATATACATAAACACAGACAGACAGAGATATTAAAACGTCAAGCTTGGCATAGCTCTTGTTCTTGCTTTTTGTAAGCCCCACAGATGACTCATCACTTGATTAACTGCCCCTGTTCCAGCAGGATATGATTATTATGGCACTAACACCCCCACCCACACCTACCCACACCCTCTAACCATACACCACCACCACCCAACCACACACGCTTAGGCAAACAGGTAGACAAACAGACAGACACACATACACACGCACAAACACACGTTTGTTTGTTTCATATCAACAGATTAGTGGCTCATAAAGTTTTCGTAATCACCACATGAAACCTGGTCCATCTTTGTGACTGAGAGCAGAAAGTTTTGTAAATGTCATGATATGAAACCAGGTCCTTTATTTCTTAACAGAAAGCAGAAAGTTTTTGTAAATGCCATAATATGAAACCCGGTCCTTTATTTTTTAACAGAAAACAGAAACTTTTTGTAAATGCCATGATATGAAACCTGGTCCTTTATTTTTTAACAGAAAGCAGAAAGTTTTCGAAAATACCATAATATAAAACCTGGTCCTTTATATTTTAACAGAAAGTAGAAACTTTTTGTAAATGCCAAGATATGAAAACTGGTCTATTTTTTAACAGAAAGCAGAAAATTTTTGTAAATGCCACTATATGAAAACTGGTCATTTATTTTTCAACTGAAAGCAGAAACTTTTTGTAAATGCCATAATACGAAACCTGGTCCTTTTTAACAGAAAGCAGAAAGTTATCGTGAAATACCATATTACACCTGGTAGTTCTTTTTAACAGAGTAGATAGGTTTTCGTAAATACAATATGAAATCTGGTCCTTTTTACTAAACACAGTACAGAACGTTTTCCTAAATACCATATGAAAACTGGTCCTTCTTTTTAACAGAATGCAGAAAGTTTTCTTGAATACCATATGAAACCTAATTGTTTTTTAACAGAAAGCAGAAAGTTTCGTAAATACCACATGGCACCTGGGCTTTTTTTTTTTAACAGAGTCCAGAAAATTTTCATAACTACCATATGAAACCTTGGTCATTTTTAACAGAAAGCAGAAAGTTTTCGTAAATACCATACTAATTATGAAACCTGGTCCTTGTTTTCAACAGAGTGCACATAATGTAGTACCCAGAGTAGTCTAGGAGGAGATGGATATATTTAGAGTCAGAGAGGGAGCGGCAAAGATGGGGTGGGAGGTATAGGGGTATCTCTCTCCCTCTCTCTCACAAACACACACACTCACACCCATTGACCACTACTGACACGTGGTCAACACATCCAACCCTTTGAGTGGCGCACAGTCTTCACTTTATGGGCCTCGCCAAGGACGTTCTTCCTGCCATCAAACGTCTCCTCTGCCTTTGCTGTCCACTTTCTCTTTCGCTGTTAGTGATGAAATCTGTCCATTTTCACTACCTGTCTCTGTGTCTGTGTGGTATTGAATTTACATGTCTGTCTGTCTTTATGTCTGTCTGTCTGTCTGTGTGCTTTGTTTGTCCGTCTGTCTATATGTCTGTTTGTCTGTCGGTCGGTCGGTCGGTCGGTCTGTCTGCCTGTCGGTCTGTCTGTCGGTCTGTCTGTCTGACACACTGACTGGCTGAGCTACTTGCCTTTCTGTCCACGTCTCTCTTTGATGTCTGTCTACCTGTCCTTCACTCTCTACCGCTCTACAATATCATCATTCTTGCCAATCAATGTATTTGTCAACTCTCACACACGCGCCCGCACGCACACACACACACAGACACAGACACAGACACACACACACACCACACACACACACACACACACACACACCACAATCAAGTGTTTAGCAACTCAGCTGTTTCTCAGAACTTGAATCAGTCAATGTTTGTTGAGCATCTGCACCCAGAAGCAACAGCAGCAACAACAGCAGCAGCAGCAACAGCAACAGCAGCAGCAGCAGCAACAGCAGCAACAGCAACAGCAGCAGCAGCAGCAGCAACAGCAACAGCAGCAGCAGCAGCAGCAGCAGCAACAGCAGCAGCAGCAGCAGCAGCAGCAACAACAGCAGCAGCAGCAGCAGCAACAGCAGCAGCAGCATCAACAACAGCAGCAGCAGCAGCAGCAACAACAGCAGCAGCAGCAGCAGCAGCAGCAACAGCAGCAGCAGCAGCAGCTGTTTCATCAGTGCCCAGGGCTCATCAGATAGGCTAGGCTAGCAACAAGGGCCTGATTGTGTGGTAAAGAGGGGGCATTCCACACAGGCCAAAACAAAACTACACCTAATCCTCCTGGCTCTAGGCTAGGCTAGCATTACCTCTCTGGCTGGCTGGCTGGGGGAAGTCTTGGCAGGCGAACAGGATGAGGCCCACAAGCTTGATAACGTACTCCCTCCCCTCATTATTGCTCTCTTGTTGTTGTTATTGTTGTTGATGTCGTTTGTTGTTCTTTTACTTCTTCCCCTCCTCCTCCTCCTCTTCTTCTTCTTCTTCTTCTTCTTCTTCTTCTTCTTCTTCTTCTTCTTCTTCTTCTTCTTCTTCTTCTTTTTACTTCTTCTTCGTCCTCTTCTTCTTCGTCGTCCTCTTGTTCTTTTTCTTCTTCTTTCTTCTTCTTCTTCTTCTTCTTCTTCTTCTTCTTCTTCTTCTTCTTCTTCTTCTTCTTCTTCTTCTTCTTCTTCTTCTTCTTCGTCCTCCTCCTCCTCCTCCTCTCCTCTCCTCCTCACTCCTCTCCTCCTCTTCTTCCTCTTCTTCTTCTTCTTCTTTCTTCTTTTCTCTCTTCTTCTTCTTCTTCTTCTTCTTTTCTTCTTCTTCTTCTTCTCATCAGTAATTGTGAGAAAGCATGTACCATTGTTTTGGGGGATACCAAACTACCCAACTGTCATTCAGCATAATGCTTACTATTAGATTTTCTGTATTAAGCTTAGATTAAGTGTCGAGGCGTTATCGGGGTTTTTTTCTTTACTATGTCAAGCTGAGTTTCATAAGTATTGTGTAAGCGTTAAAGGAGTGAAGGAAGCTGGTTGTTGCAAAATCTTCAGTGGTCTCCCGACAGTCTACTGGAGTATGGGATAGATGAAGGTGAAAGTGAAGTGTTATATGAAATTGTTAAGCAGTCAAAACTCCGTGTGAATTATTCTTTTGAGATGGCAACAAAGAACTAATATCTGTAAATTATGATTTCTAAATCCAAAAGTTGAATTATGAGCTGCAGCTAGAAATAATCACTTTCTACATCATAATTGGGAACGGGATAGCTCAGTGGTCAGAGCACTCGCTTTCCCCCAGCCAATGTTAAGCAGCATCGAGCGTGGATACCAATTGGATGGGTGACTGTTTGCGCGCCTTGGCTTCAGTACAGTCCCCCAGTTCACCCAGCTGTAAATGGGTACCTGCCTCTTTAGGGTCAGGGAAGGTAAAGCAGCGAGGGATAGAAGATGGGCGCCGCCCTCAATTATTATGCTGGCCCCTTGAGAAGTTGAGGTCTCTGATGCCTCACTCCCCTACAGCCACAAAGGTTATGGGACACCTTTACCTTTTACACCATAATTATTTAAACGGTTGCAATAAATAGCCTCGCTGGCAGTGTCTCTGTACTCCTTGTGATTCTTCTCCCGAGGTAGATGACTTTATAGAGTGGCAGCACACAGTGTCATGGGAAACCATTCATTTTGATGACACGTTTCAAGACAGAGAAAAAAGAGGGAAAGAGACAGAGACAGACAGACAAACAGACAGACAGAGATAGACAGAGACAGAAATGTGGTTTTTGCTAAAGAGCTCTTTTACAAGAGACAAGGCTAAAAGTTTCAGTTACCCCTATCCCCTGCCCCCCCCCCCCCTCACACGCACATGCACTCACGCACGCACGCACACAAACACACACACGCGCGCGCGCGCACACACACACACACGCGCGCGCGCACACACGCACACCACACACACACACACTCACACATATACACACACACACACACACACTTTCTGTGAGTTGTGGATCTATGGATGTAAACCGTAGAGAGAGAGAGAGAGAGAGAGAGAGAGAGAGAGAGAGAGAGAGAGAGAGAGAGAGAGTGTGGTGTGTTGTGTGTGTGTGTGTGTGCGTGCGTGCGTGCGTGCGTGTGTGTGTGTATGTGTGTGTGTGTGTGCGCCTGCGCCCGCGCGCGCATGTATGTATTTTATACATGCATGTGCCTATGAGTGTACAAGCTGCTTCTCTAAAATAACAACCCCCCGCCCACGCGCCCTAACCATCATTACAAACTTAAACAAGACGGAAATATAATTGTTATGTATTCATGCCTTTAGCTATATTTTAATGTTCTTTCTCCCTTCCTCCCACCCCCTCCACCCTACCCTCCAAAAAATAAAATATCATACAAAAACCACAACCCACCTGAGGACCCTTAAGGCAACGTAAGGACTGAACGTTTCTTTTTCACCCCACATTTTTCTCTGACACAAACATCACAGCAGATCAAAGAACCCCTAAGGGCAGCGAGAAGACCATCCATTTGGGGTTGTTTTTTCAACACGTTTTTTTTCTGATACACTAAACCCACAAGGGAACCCTAAGACACTATGAAGACTATCTATTCTGGGTTTTTTTCATCCCAAATATTTTTCTGACACAAAAAACACAGCATATTAGAGGACCATATGGAAATGGTAAAACTATCCATTTCTTTTTTATATTTTTTACCCAAAATGTTTCTGACACAAAACCCACCAGAGGACCAAGACACTATGAAAACTGTTTCTTTTTTCACCACACATTTTTTCTGACACTAAAAACCACAGAATATCAGAGGACCTTAAGACACTATGAAGACTAGCCATTTCTTTTTCACCCAGTTTTTTTCTGACTCAAAAAAACACAGTATATCAGAGGACCCTAAAGCAGTATGAAGACTATCCATTTCTTTTCCACCCCATATTTTTTCTGACTCAAAAAAAACCCGCAGCATATTAGAAGACCTTAAAGCAGTATGAAGACTATCTGTTTCTTTTTAACCCAGTTTTGTTTTGTTCTGATACACTAAAACCACCAGACACTATGAAGATTATCTATTCTGGTTTTTTTCTTCATCCCAAATATTTTTCTGACACAAAAAAACACAGCATATCAGAGGACCCTAGGCCAGTGGTCAAACTATCCATTTCTTTTTCTTTCTTTTTTTTTTTGGTACCTAAAATGTTTCTGACACAAAAACCCCAGGGTTTTTTTCTGATACACTTAAACCATCATGGGACCCTAAGACGCTATGAAGACTATCTATTCTGCTTCTTCTTTACCCCAAATATTTTTCGGACACAAAAAACCACAGTATATCAGAGGACCCTAGGGTAGTGTAAAGACTAGTCTTTTTTTTATTTCCTCTTTTTGTCTGACACACACAAAAAAAGCCACAGAATATCAGAGGATCCTGTGACAGTGAGAAGACTATCTGTTTGCTTTTCACCCTACATTTATTTCTGATACACTATCAACTAACCATCAGAGAATCCTAAGACAGTATGAATACTGTTTCTTTTTCATACATTTTTTCCTGCTGCACTAAAATCACCAGAGCCTGCTGAGGTAGTGCTAGTGTTGTCAAGCCTGTACAAGGGCAATGAATGAATGAATGAATGAATAAACGAATGAACGAATGAATGAATGAATACTCTTTATTATTCATTCATTCATTCCCCTTGTACAGGGAGACAGACAGACAGAGACAGAGACAGACAGAGACAGAGAAACAGAGAGGGAGGGAGGAGGGGGAAGGAGGGAGAGGAAAGAGAGAGACGGGAGGAGAGGGGAGAGGAGGGAGGGAGGGAGAGAGAGAGGGGAAGGGAGGGATGGAGAGAGAGAGATACAGACACAGAGAGAGACAGAGAGAGACAGTGAGATAGACAGAGAGAGAGAGGCAGAGAAGGAGGAGGGGGAAGGAGGGAGGGAGAGAGAGAGAGGACAGAGAGAGGAGGGATGGGGAGACAGAGAGACAGAGACAGACAGAGACAGAGAGAGACAGAGACAGACAGACAGAGACAGAGAGACAGGCAGGCAGACAGACAGACAGACAAACAGACGGTGCATTGTCCCTGCAGGCACTAACATTCTGGGGGAGGCTAGGCTCAGCAGAGGGACTCCGATGGCCTGCCTGATAGCTTTGTGCTCTGCTCTTCAAAACCTTCACTACGACAATCTTCACCGGGTCTTTGGGTGCGTTTGTGTTAATGCCGTCTTCTTTCACACACAGAGACAGAGAGAGAGAGAGAAGAGAGAGAGAGAGAGAGAGAGAGAGAGAGAGGAGGGGGGGGGGGAGAGCGAAGAGAAGAGAGAGAGAGGGAGAGAGAGAGAGAGGTGGGGGGGGGGGGGGGGGGCAGAGAGAGAGAGAGGAAGGGAGGGAGGTAGAGAGGAGGAGGAGGAGGAATGGAGGGGAGGAGGGTTGAGAGAGAAGGAGGTAGAGAGGAGAGGGGGAGAAGGAATGGAGGGGGAGGAGGATATGAGAGAGAGAAGGGAGGGGGGGGGGAGCAGAGAGCGAGAGAGAGAGAGAGAGAGAGGAAGGGAGGGAGGTAGAGGGGAGAGGAGGAGGAGGAGGAGGAGGAATGGAGGGGGAGGAGGGATGAGAGAGAAGGAGGTAGAGAGGAGAGGGGGAGAAGGAATGGAGGAGGAGGAGGGATATGAGAGAGAAGAGAGAGAGTGTGTGTGTATGTGTGTTGAGGAAGTGAAACTTAAAAGAGATGATTCACTTGGATATGTATGATCGTGCTAAGAAGTAAAACCAAAAGAGATATGCTACACTTGCATTTGATTATGTGATCCCTTCTGTTTCTGATGTTCTTTTTTCAGCCTTTTACTAATCTAGTGTTCGG
>CM054134.1:83701042-83721042 GCA_028751875.1 Rapana venosa | reverse complement strand
TGAAATGTCACCTGTGTCATCCCTGTTTCCGGCTGGCAAACCCCAGCGCCATCAGCATTACTTCCCTTGGGTCGTTGACCTTTGACCTCACCGAGCACGTGACGTATTGTACAATAAACCCCCCCCCAAAAATCAACAACAATAGCAGCCCCCACCCCCCCCCCCCCCCCCCTCCCGCCCCACTCCCAAAAATTGTATTTAAAAAAAATCAAGAAAGTTGCTGTTGCTTGTTGAAGCAAAATAAAGCAAACTTTAGCCAACAAAAAGCCAGAGCTTTTTGTGAATATTTTTGGTGAATATTTCTCACTGCTTCCCCCCCCCCCCTACCCCCCCCCCCCCTATATAACAAAGCTATATTTCATGACATATAACAATGTACAACATGACAAAACTGAATAAAAATGGTTTTTTTTTTAAAAGAAACTAAGAGCATTAGGTTGCTTGAAGAAGAATGAATGAGGATTATGTCCAAGCCTTACAAAGCTAGTAGTTTTAATTTATTACTTTACCTGCTCCTGACATAAGCCATTAATTTTGTATGCTAATATTATTCTGACGTTTAGAGGTGTGTACACCCTCCTTTGACTGTTTTGTAGGCTTGAAGCTTTTGTCAAGCAGAATTCATTTATTTGTTCCATTCATTCATTCATTCAGTCAGTCAGTCATTTATTCATTCATTCATTCGTTCATTCATTTTTTTTCATTCATTCATCCATTCATAGCTCCCATTATATTACAGAATGTATTTTCCGGCTGAGGACTTGTCTACTGCTGAGAACATGATTGTCTTCTGAGAAATAATTTCCTTTCGTTGACTTAGAGAATATCTATATCTGCCATTGCGTTTCTTCTTAACTTTTGGAGCCTTCAGGTACTGTACTAAAATTAAAATTGGGTTGCTTGTTCTTGTGTTTGTTAGCTTATAGATAGGTATATAATTATCGCAGTAATAGTATAATTTCCTGCTTTGCCAAATTTTGTTTCTGTTGACAAAGTTATTTTTTAATAAAAGTGCAGCAATTTGGAGTTTACCATGAATACACACATACATTTCGCACGCCTGTCCGCGCGCAAGTATGCAGGCGCGCGCACGCGCACACACACACACACATACACACACATACTCACAGACATACACACGCACGCGCACACAAACACAAACACACACACACACACACACGAGAGAGAAAGAGAGAGATAGAGAGAGAGCGAGAGAAGCAGTTCAAACCAGAACACTGCACTACATAACGGGCCTAACCCATCATATCTTGGAAACGATTAAAAAAAGAAAAAAAGAAAAAAAACCTTTGACTTTGACGATAACAGACTAATTGACTTGAAACTACCTTAACCTTGACAGTCAGGTGAATGTATACCCCAGATAATCTCTTTTTCCCCCAACTTTTTTTTTTTTTCATATTCTTCTTTTTCTTCGTCGAACGCTCATGACAGCAACTAGTGGTGTCTGTCATATGAGCGAAAATGCGTCACGCTGCTGCCGTTAAGCACCTGACAAGTCAGGCCCAGCGCATCCGACTTCTTGATAATTATGAAGAGTTTGACCTTTGATAATGTTGAGTGATGACATGATACCAGTCTTTCTGTTGCTGCTTCGACAGCAAGCCGTGTGTGTAACTTACATTCCCCTTATCTCTGTCAGCAAAGCATCATCGTCATCTCTGCCATGTCAGTCATCACACGTCTTATGATCACTTTAACCTCTGACGATAATTATTATCGCTCTTCACTACATTCTAGCCCCGCTCTGTCGCCCTGAGCAAAAACAAAAGACAAAAAGAAAGGAATGCGTGTGTATGTGTGTGTGTGTGTTGTGTTGTATGTGTGTGTGTGAATGAGTGTGTGTGTGTGTGTTCTGTGTGTGGAGGGGGGATGGGGGTGGGGGTGGATGTGTGTGTATGTGCGTGTGTGTGTGTGTGTGTGTGTGTGTTTGTGTGTGTGTGTGTTTGTCTGTGTGTGTGTGTGTTTAGGGGGGGAGGGATGGGAGTGGGGGTGGATCTGTGTGTGTGTGGTTGTGTGTGGGGAGGGGGGTGGATGTGAATTATGTGCGTGTTTGGGGGAGGGGGAGGGGTATGTGTGTGTATGTTGTGTATGTGGAGGGGTGGTGGTGTGGTGTGTGGATGTGTATATATGTATGTTATGTATGTATTACGTATGTATGTATGTATGTATGTATGATGTATGTTGTATGTATGTTGTATGTATGTATGTATGTATGTATGTATGTATGTATGTATGTGGTGGGTGGTGGGAGGGGGGTGGGGTGGTGGTGGTTGTGGTGGTGCGTGTGTATGTGTGTGTGCGTATGTTGTAGTGTGTGTGTGCGTACCTGCGTGCGTCTGTATGTGTGAGTGTGTGTGCTTAAGCTTACGTGTATGTGTGTGTGTTGGGGGGGGGGGGGGAGGGGGGGTGCGTGTTTGTGTACGCGTGTACACGTGCCTACTTGTGTGCGTTTCTGCACGCGTTTATGTAGGGGTAAAGATAGGATGGATAGAGAAACAGAAAGAGAAGAGAGTGCTGGGGAAAGAGAGGGGTGAGAGGCAAAAGAACAAACAGGCAGAAGGGAAGAAAGAGGGATAGACAGCTGCATTAAGAGGGATAGAGAGCTGCATTAAGAGGGATAGACAGCTGCATTAAGAGGGATAGACAGCTGCATTAAGAGGGATAGACAGCTGCATTAAGATGGATAGATCGCTGCATTAAGATGGATAGGCATCTGCATTAAGGTGGATAGACAGATGCATTATGAGGTATAGACAGCTGCATTAAGATGGATAGAGAGCTGCATTAAGATGGATAGACAGCTGCATTAAGAGGGATAGACAGCTGCATTAAGATGGATAGACAGCTGCGTTAAGATGGATAGACAGCTGCATTAAGATGGATAGACAGCTGTGTTAAGATGGATAGACAGCTGCATTAAGAGGGATAGACTGCTGCATTAAGAGGGATAGACAGCTGCATTAAGAGGGATAGACAGCTGCATTAAGAGGGATAGACAGCTGCATTAAGAGGGATAGACAGCTGCATTAAGATGGATAGACAGCTGCGTTAGGATGGATAGACAACTGCATTAAGATGGATAGACATCTGCATTAAGAGGGATAGAGAGCTGCATTAAGAGGGATAGACAGCTGCATTAAGATGGATAGACAGCTGCATTAAGATGGATAGACAGCTGCATTAAGATGGATAGACAGCCGCATTAAGACGGATAGACAGCTGCATTAAGATGGATAGACAGCTGCATTAAGATGGATAGAGAGCTGCATTAAGAGGGATAGAGAGCTGCATTAAGATGGATAGAGAGCTGCATTAAAATGGATAGATAGCTGCATTAAGATGGATAGAGAGCTGCATTAAGATGGATAGACAGCTGCATTAAGATGGATAGACAGCCGCATTAAGATGGATAGACAGCTGCATTAAGATGGATAGACAGCCGCATTAAGAGGGATAGACATCTGCATTAAGAGGGATAGACAGCTGCGTTAGGATGGATAGACAGCTGCATTAAGATGGATAGACATCTGCATTAAGAGGGATAGATAGCTGCATTAAGAGGGATAGACAGCTGCATTAAGATGGATAGACAGCTGCATTAAGAGGGATAGACAGCTGCATTAAGAGGGATAGACAGCTGCATTAAGAGGGGTAGACAGCTGCATTCGATTCAGTCACAACGCTGCGCTTATCGGCTACCAGCCGCAGAGGTCATTCCACCTCAGTGACAGATTAAAAGTGCATAATTATCAAAACTGTACATGCAGCTATCAATTTTACACATAGAGAAAGAGACAGAGAGAAAAGGGAGGAAGGAAGGTAGAGAGAGAGAAAGAGAGAGAGAGAGAGAACTAGAGAGAGAGAGAGAGAGAGAGGAGAGAGAGAGAGAGAGAGAGAGAGAGAGAGAGAGAGAGAGAAGAGAGAAAGAGAGAGAGAGGAGAGAGAGAGAGAGAGAGAGAGAGGAGAGGAGAGAGAGAGAGAGAGAGAAGTCAGACAGACAGACATACCGAGACAGAGAGTAGACACATCTGAGAGAGAGAGAGGGAGAGAGAGAGAGAGAGAGAGAGAGAGAGAGAGAGAGAGAGAGAGAGAGAGAGAGAGAGAAAGAGAGAGAGAGAGAGAGAAAGTCAGACAGACAGACATACCGAGACAGAGAGATAGACACATCCTGAGAGAGAGAGAGGGAGAGAGAGAGAGAGAGAGAGAGAGAGAGAGAGAGAGAGAGAGAGAGAGAGAGAGAGAGAGAGAGAGAGAGAGAGAGAGAGAGAGTGGGACAGACAGAAAAGAGATCTGAAAAAGGATCAGATCTAATCACGAGATTTCTTAGGTCAATCTATATTGATTTGCGCGCCTACAAACGAAAACACACATACAAACACACGCGTGCACATGAGAGCACGCGTATGTAAGCACGTACACACACACACACGCACGAACACGCGCACACACACACACAAACATCCACACACACACACACTCACCTCCCCCCCCCCACACACACACACACCACCACCACCACCACCCACCCACCCCACACACACACACTCAAAGTCCTTCACTTCCAACTGTCACTGGTAAAGAAGACTTGTAGTTCGATAACAAAGCAGTGGAGGTGTCAGCCCCTTATGACAATAGCTACCATTGTTAGTTAGCCACACAGATAGAGATAGAGAGAGATAAAGAAGAACTTTATTTCCTACCATGAAACCACAATCAGGCGAGTCCTTGTCGATGTTGTAATAACATGCTTCAATACTCCAACCGCCTCTCTCTCTCTCTCTCTCTCTCTCTCTCTGTTCAACACCAACTACCCCTACCCCTCCTCTCCCCTCCTCCTCCTCTTCCATTTCACTCCCCCTACCCCTTTCCGCCACTTCCTGTCTCTCTAAGGTGCCAGACAGACCATACATTTCTTCTGAGGTGAATAGGGGTGGTGGTGGGTGGGGGGGACATGTACTTCTTCTTTAAAGGAAGGCAAGACAGAAATGAGTGACATGAGATTGAACAGAATTGGCAGACTTTACTCGGAGTTATATAAAACCTGGTTACATGATAGAATTTTCTGTGGCTACAACCGCATGACATTATCCAACTTTGTTTTAGTTGGGGGGGGGGGGGGGGGGTGGAAGGTGGAGGAAGAAAGAGAGGGTATGGTGGTCAGATGGTCAGTCCCATGTCCCAAAGGACGTAGGGGGGACATGAGAGAAGACGCAACAGAGATCTTTTTCCATGCTTCACGATCCTGTGTGGCTAGTAGAAGGTGTTGCAGGGGTTGGGCGGCCCAGTCTTCGATGTTGTCAACCCATGATTTCTTTTGGCGGCCTCTTCTTCTCTTGCCTTCAACCGTTCCCTGCAAGATGGTTTTTGCTAAGGTGTTGTGTCTTGTGGTGTGACCAAACCACATCAGTTTTCTCCTCTTTATGGTGGAGAGCAGAGGTTCTTGGGGGCCCACACGCTTTTTGATTTCTTCTTTCACATAGTTGCTGGTCTTGTGTTCTTTGTATGATATTTTGAGGAATCTTCTGTGGCACTTGTTCTCGAATGCTTGGATTCTCCTCTCTAGCTCTGCTGACAGGGTCCATGATTCACAGCCATATAGGAGGATAGATATCACGAGGGATTTGTAGAGGTGATATTTGGTGCAGAAGCTGATGTTGTTGCTTCTGATGATCCTCTCCAGTCTGGCTAGAGCAGATGGGCATACACCCCAGAGAGGTAGGGGGGTTATGGGGGGGGGGGGGGGGGGGGGGGCTAAATCTTTGTGGCAGATTCAGATTCAGATTCAGAATATTTTATTGCCATTTAAGTCATGTAGACTTATTTGACACAACAAAAACATCAACTATAATTATCTATTTTGGCTAAAAGTGATGTACACTAAAAAACATGTTGTATTCTACTTCTCTTTCTCTCTTTTTTCAAAACACTCATACACATGTGGCTGAGGTTTTCAAGGCTACATTAAATAAACTATCACCTTGGTTAAGATGAGTAACATTTAAAAAAAAAAATTCTGGCTAAACAGATTGCATGAAACAATATTTTTTGTTTAACACAGTGACAGTAAGCAGTAAGTCTTTATGGCAGTGACAAACTTATGGTATTCATTCAGCACAGGTCTGCTGCACTCCTTCCAGAATATGACTGCAGTGTGCTCTCTGTATTCCCACACCTGTTCCTGACAATCATGAACCACTGTCTTTTACCTTCCATACAATACGTCAGTGAGCGTTTGCGCGCCTTGGCTTCAGTACAGAACAGTCCCCCAGTTCACCCAGCTGTAAATGGGTACTTGCCCTCTTTAGGGTCAGGGAAGGTAAAAGCAGCGAGGGAGAGGAGATGGGCGCCGCTCTCAATATGCTGGCCCTTAGAGAAGCTGAAGTCTCTGATACCTCGCTCCCCTACGACCACATAGGTTATGGGACACATGTACCTTGACCATTACAATAAGTCAAAAGTTCCAACCTCATAAACAAGCTTATAAAGTTTACTACATGTTCTCATTAAGTCCACAACAAAAAAATAACTCAACTGGGAGTAAGATCCATAGCTATGACAGGCCAGCTGAAGTGGCCCAACTGATTGCTCGTGAGATGACAGATATACTGAGGATGACCGTCTGTCAGGAATGTTTCCATGTTTTTATTTCGTGATTTTTTACCGTAATGTATTAATCACTGTCACCTTCATTTGCCTTGCTAGTAAGCGCGCCACCTATCTATCTATCTGTCCCGTAGTCTGACGACCGTGGGGGCACCCTCAAAGACTCAACAACCAGTTCCCTCCATTCCTCTCTCTGTTCTGCCTTTCTCAGGGTTTTGTTGAGTTCTAGGCCTGTCCATTCGCTGGTGTTATCCTCCCAGCTCTTCCTTGGTCTGCCTCTTCTTCTTCCACTGCCACCACTATTGTTAAAATTAATATAGTCTCCGTTGTTTCAGCTTCTTCTCCTTCTTATACTTCTTCTTCTTCTTCTTCTTCTCCTCCTTCCCTTCTCCTTCTTCTTCTCCTTCTTCTTCTTCTTCTTCTTCTTCTGCTCCTTCTCCTCCTTCTTCTTCTTCTTCTTCTGCTCCTTCTCCTCCTTCTTCTTCTTCTAAATCTAGAACAGTTGCTTGTGCTGCTAGGATCTCTCTACCAGCGGTAGCAGTATCGAAGGTAACGAACGACGAATGCTGCACTAGTACTGCTAAAAGTAACGATTATGATTATTATTAACTTTTCATTTCATGGTTTATTAGGAACAGAGTAGGGAGAACCGAATCTATGGACTTAGTGCGATAAATGATACTCTACTACAGAAAACAACAACAAAACAACAACAGCAACGACAAAAATATATCGCACAGTCTTGTCACATAATATATAATTATAATAGAACAGTTTCAGAGTCGTGCCCCTTTGCCCTTCCTCTACCCCAACACACACTACACACACACGCACGCACGCACGCACACACACACACACAAACACACACACACACACACACACACAAATCGTATCCGGTTCCCTACCCACTCCCCTACCCCATCCTTACCCCCCAACCCCAACCCCTTCCTCCCCTTCGTACCCCCCAAAGGCAGACAGGACAAGCAAAAACAGTCGCAGAAAACAATCCACCACGTTAGTTTGTTTTATCAGACCATCAGCGAAGAGAAAATGTTAGGTGAAGTTCAAGCGCTCTCTCTCTCTCTCTCTCTCTCTCTCTCTCCTCTCTCTCTCTCTCTCTCTCTTTGTCTCTCTCCGTCTGTCTGTCTGTCTGTCTGTCTGTCTGTCTGTCTGTCTCTCTCTCTCTCTCTCTCTCTCTCTCTCTCTCTCTCTCTCTCTCTCTCTCTCTCTCTCAAAACTGCCCTGAAGCCACCTCCGTTAAAACCGGTGTCACTTATCACAGTTACCCCCATACTTATTCTTATCCCCCAGTGGATGCAGGAGCTATTGGAAAGTGAGGTGAGGTAAGGAAAGAGAGAGAGGGGGGGGAGAGGGGAGAGAGAGGGGAAGATAGAGAGAGAGAGAGAGAGAGAGAGGAGAGAGAGAGAGAGAGAGGAGAGAGAGGAGAGAGAGAGAGAGAGAGAGAGAGAGAGAGAAATAACTTGAATTCGAATGTTTGAGAGAAAGAGAACTCGAAACTCAATGTTTTATTGAGGGGACTTGGATAAGCCAGGCAGGGACTTCTTTACACCAGGCCCTCATCAGAAAAAAGAGGGAAAATAAACAATTATTAAACAAACAAGCAAATCAGACACAGAGAGAGACAGAGAGAGGGAGAGAGAGAAGAGAGAGAGAGAGAGAGAGAGAGAGAGAGAAGAGAGAGAGAGAGAGAGAGAACTCCAACTCGAATGTTTTATTCAGGGTACTAGGATAAGCAAGGCAGGGGCTTCTTTACACCAGGCCCTCATAAAAAAGGAAAATAAACAATTAAACAAACAAGCAAATCACAGAGAGAGAGGGGGGGGGGGGGGGGTTGAGAGACAGACAGACAGACAGACGGACGGACGGACGGACAGACAGGCAGACAGACAGAGAGAGTAACCTTTTCAGTCATGGGGCATCCCTGAGAAAGACGATCAGTCTGCCGAACTGGTGTAATTATTAGATACACCATGCATCCCCAAGCTTTACTTCTGTCTTCTCATAGTATAGGAAAAGCAATAACACCAAGAACAATACGAACAAAATCAGTAACAATGACAAAACAGCTAAACAAACAAACAAACAAGCAACCACTATAATGTAGCTACAAGCGGTTGATGAGTGATTTGACACTAGTATGTGCTGGAATTTAAGCTTGTAATCAAGCACAATGTAGATTCCTGATCGTTATTTTTATCATCTTCTTCTTCTTCATCTTCAGCATTGTCGATGTTGCGTCGTCGAACAACCAACATCACTTTCGTCGTTATTACTATTACTAATGTTGTATTTTTTGTTATTAGTGTTGTTATCATTATTATTATCATCATCATTATCATCATCATTACCATCATCATCATTATTATTATCATCATCATCATTATTGTTGCTGTTATAATCATAATCATCAGCAGCAGCAGCAGCAGCATCACCATTGTCGTCGTCATCATCATCACCATCACCATCATCACCATCATCAATATCATTATTTCTAAGAATATCATCATAACAATAACTATAATCGTTAATATTTATCCTTATCACTATTACTGCTATTTCTGCTACTACTACTACTACTACTACTACTACTACTACTACTACTACTACTACTACTACTACTACCACCACTACTACTACTACTACGCTGCTGCTGCTGCAGCTACTATAACCATAACTACTACTACTACTAGTACTACTACTAGTACTACTAGTACTACTACTACTACTTCTTCTACCACCACCACCACTACTACTACTTTCTACTACTACTACTACGCTGCTGCTGCTGCTGCTGCTGCAGCTACTACTACCATATTAACTACTACTACTACTACTACTACTACTACTACTACGCTGCTTCTGCTGCTGCAGCTACTACTACCATATTAACTACTACTACTACTACTACTACGCTGCTTCTGCTGCTGCAGCTACTACTACCATATTAACTACTACTACTACTACTACTACTACTACGCTGCTGCTGCTGCAGCTACTACTACCATATTAACTACTACTACTACTACTACTACTACTACGCTGCTTCTGCTGCTGCAGCTACTACTACCATATTAACTACTACTACTACTACTACTACTACTACGCTGCTGCTGTTGCTGCAACTACTACTACCCTACTACTACTGCTGCTACTACTTCTTTTTCTCCTTCTTTTCCCTCTTGTTCTTCTTTTAACCTTTTTCTGCCTGATTTTTTTTTCTCAGGTCTCCCACCATCAGTCATACAGCCTGCCTGGCAGACAGCTCTAGCCTTCGAAAGCCAGTGGAATCAAAGGAACAGCCCATTTCCCCCAAAGAAGCTGCTTCAGGGAAAAAACCCTCAGTCACACACACACACACACACACACACACACAGAAAGAGTTTGCAAAACTAAAATTTTACGATTTTGCTACCAAAGAATACAGACTGGAACCATACTTAATAAACTATGAAAACAAAACTCATAAGAAGACGTATTGTAAATTTCGCACAAGCTGTCACAATTTAATGATAGAGAAAGGGAGGCACCAAAATATATCTAGAGAGGACAGAAAATGTAGATATTGTAACAAGATAGAAGATGAATTTCATTTACTCCATGAATGTATCTCATATGATGAACTCAGAAACAATTTGTTATTAAAAATTACAACCAAAGACAAAAAACGTAACATTTGTATAGATAAATTAAGTGACATAATCACAGTTGATATCTATCAAGCAGATATTATCAAATATGTGTATGAATGAAATTGATAAGTACAATGCAACACGCTTTAGTGTACATCAATTTGAGCCAAAGAGATGATTATAACTGATGTTTGCTTGTTTTGTTGTTGTGTCAAATAAGTCTACTTAACTTAAATGGCAATAAAATATTCTGAATCTGAAAAAAAAATCACACACCACACACACACACACACACACTCCAACAAGACCCTCGCCCAGTCCTTACATACCAACTTCCATGCTCCCCGTTTAATCAAATCTAAACAGATCTATGAATCCAGGACCAAACTTATTTCTACTATACAGATCCAATTATTCAGTCTTATTTTTTATGTTATACTTTTTTTTTTAAATGTGTTGTCTATGAATTGGGACTTAAGTTATTCTGTGATATTCAGGCCTCATTTATTTTACACTAAAATGTGTTATCTATGAATCGTGGCCAAAACTTATTTCTAACGATACAAAATCCGATTCAACCTCATTTATTTTGTACTAAATGAGTTGGTATGGCTTCATGACTGTAGTATTGTTGCACGGTAAGGTAGTAGAGGGGAGGTGGGGGGGGGGGGGGGGAGGGGGGGAGGGATGCAGTGGGGTGGAGGTGGAGAGGGTAAGTTATGTAAAACTTAATAGGAAGGTCTGGAGGGTAGGAAACGAAAGGCCGATTCCTGTACACAAACTACTGATTTCATCTCTCCGCAGATCTGCAGTGTGCAGTGTGCCATTTCATGAATTCCCAAGTTTCAAAGGCAGGAGGGAAGCATAGATAGGGTTGGCAGGTAAGAGAAAACTGAGGATGGGGTAGGGGAGAGAGGGAGGAGAGAGAGAGAAGAGAGAGAGAGAGAGAGAGAGAGAGAGAGATAGAGAGATGAGAGAGAGAGAGAAGAGACAGACAGACGACAGACAGACAGACAGACAGACAGAGACACAGAGAGAACTGAGACAGAGAGAAACAGACAGACAGACACATAGACAGAGAGACAAACATACAAACAGAGAGAGCGACAGAGAGAAGTAGATACATGGGGAAAAGAAAATGAAAGCACGCAAAAGTGTGCGTGCGGGGTGGGGGGGGAGGGGGGGCGAAGGGGGAGGAGGGGGGGGGGGGGTGGGGGACGAGGGGAGAGAGAGGGGGGAGGGGGGGGGGAGGAAGGGAAGGGGTGGAGAGAGAGAGATAGACAAAAATACATACATAGAGGCAGAAAGGAAGAGAAAGAGAGAACAAAGAAAAAAGACAGAGACACAGACACAGAAAGACACAGACAGACAGACAGACAGATAAGATATATATATATCGAGAGAGCTCGTTTATATATAACGCCAGCGTAGGTGATACATCACGCTGTAACAAGATAATGTGTTTGAAGACAACAAGCTGTTTAGTCTCAGAAAGACGCGGGCAGCTAAAAATACGGCAGCAGACCCTAGGCACCCGTACCTAAAATAACCTGGGCTCCTGTCAGGAGGGAGGAGGGGGGGGGGGGGGGGGGGGGGGGGCCCAGCAGCACAGGGTACCAGAATGCCGTAGTGATGATATAATTTATAGGAAACAAAGCTGCAAAAGAAAAAATGAATGGACTTTCGCTCTAGTTCAAGGCAAACCTACCCTAAAAAAAAGTTACACACGCTCGCGTGTCGCGCACCACGCAACGCACGCACGCACGCACGCAAGCACACACTATACGTGCGCGACACACACACACACACACAACACACACAACATCACACAACACTAAACACACAAAAATATAACACTACACACACACACATTATACACACCGCGTTTGCACACACACACACACACACACACACCACACAAAACACACACTTTGCTGTTCTTAGATAGATGGTAGTAAAGGTAAAGGAGTCCCATAACCTATAAGGTCGTAGGGGAGCGAGGCATCAGAGACCTCACTTCTCTGGGGCCAGCATATTGAGGGCGGCGCCCATCTCCTCTCCCTCGCTGCTTTACCTTCCCTGACCCTAAAGAGGGCAGGTACCCATTTACAGCTGGGTGAACTGGGAAAACTGTCCTGAAGCCAAGGCGTGCAAACGGTCACCCATCCAACTGGTAACCACGCTCGACGCTGCTTAACTTGGCTGGGGGAAAGCGAGTGCTCCGACCACTGAGCTATCCTGTCCCCTTTAGATGGCTTGATAAAAAAAAAAAAAGCAAATGCATTACTTATTCAATGTACCATCTAGGAATAAAATTTTGACTGGACTTCACACACACACACACCCCACACACACACACACACAACACACACACACACACCCCCACACACCACAAACAAAGAGCCAAGCAAACAAACAAAAATACCACACACACACACTACAGCATTAGAGCCAATACAACTAACAATTCAGAATACAGACAGATAGGAGGTAAAGAGTGTGGAGCTCCTTGCTATGACTGGTTAAGAATAGAAGAGAAGGAGGGCCTAGTGGGGACAGGGGTTTCCCTTCCAGTTCATTATTACAGGCTATGCTTTCAAAGTGGGACTTTTGGCTGATTCCTACCCAGTGGTCAGAGTACTCGCTCTCCCCTAGCCAATGTTAAGCAGCATCGAGCGTGGTTACCACTTGGATGGATGACAGTTAGCGCACCTTGGCTTCAGTACAGTTACCCTAGTTCACCCAGCTGTAAATGGGTACCTGCTGATGAGGGGCACACTCTTTGGACCCCTGGAGGGAGGGCCTTCAGCGCAAGGCAGCATTTGTCAGGCTAGGCCTCAGGAGTTGCTGTCTGAGCGTTCGAAGGAAGAAGAATGAAAACAGAGATAAGGGCGTTGCAACGACAAGAAAAAGCAAAAGTAAGGACAAGAGCAGAAACTACTGGTCAAAATGGATAACTTTTAGTTTTTAATCGTTTCTTCTTTGTTGAGCGCTACAGGTGGGCGCACATACCAAATCATAAGCGCATGATTCATATGAACTTTGTCCTATTCAAGGGAGCTCTTAAAATGATGTTTGTATAGTTACGTTTCACTGAAAAAATATCACTCTGCATCTGATCAAACAAGACATTAGACTAACAGCGTCAAGGTTCTAGCAGACACTGTTATCAGCTCATGCAATGTGGTTCATACTCATTGTGTTCATTTGTTCGATTTCAGACTCCCCAAGGAAACTCAGCGGGTCGTTATCAATGTTTTCAAACTCATTTTTACTTATAAACTGGCTTGAACTAAATATAATGAAAGTTTATCATCAAGAGCATAAACAAAATATAATAAAATTTAGAATTAATTTCTATAAAAAATGTGCAGATACGGAATCTGTGCCCCACCCCCAACCCCCTGCCCTGCGTTCTGATTGTAACAACGATACACTTAAACTTCAAAATCGGATAAGAAAGGAAGAAAAGGGGCAGAATGGGTAACAGATATACAAGAACAATCCCCAAAAATTACGCCACGGAAAAGAAAGACGGAAGGAAGAAAGGAAGGAAGAAAAGAAGTGAGAACAGGCGTTGTACCCGGTAAACGATATAATAATTATAGTAAAAAACGATCACATCACAGTCTCCACAGCCTGGCACAAGTTTTCTTTTGTCCAGCGCACAATGGCTCCTTAGACAAGCTCCAACAGTTCCAACACTACTCCCTATAACCTCCTCACCCAGCCTAGCCCGCAGTTAACATGAACAGACCCAGAAGCAGCATTCCTCAGCTCAGCCCTCGTTAATGCCACCTCGCTTTATCCCCCGTTTAGTGGGAGCCGATCTGTCAGGCCAAGACTCGGAGGATAAACCTGACAAGTCTTTAGCTCCCTGGCTCTGTCGGCACAAAAATCAAGGGAGGAGTGGGAGGAGGGGGAGGGGGAGGGGGAGAGAGGGGCGTGGAAGTGAGAGTGGGAAAGGAGCATAGAGGACAATGGAGCTGTTGAATTCGTTCATCAAGCCCCCAGTGTCATTGTGTCACAGCTGATCTGCTTTCACATCACTAATCTCCATAAGAACGTCCACGGACCAGGGACCCTGTTGTACCAGGCTTAGCTTAGCGGTCCTGCTTTCAGCAACTATGTAATCTCTGTGAGCGACGACTAAGCCTTGGCTTTTGCTGGGTTCTTTCTTGGTGAGAAAATCTCAAAATTGGTGGTAATTAGTGAGGTTTTTGCTGCCGTTTGTGTTGTTTTGTTTTGTTCTGTTCTGTTGTGTGTTTAATGTCACTGTGCTTGTTGTTGTTGTTGTTGTTGTTGTTGTTGTTGTTGTTGTTGTTGTTGTTGTTGTTGTTGTTGTTGTTGTTGTTACGTGTTCCCAAGCTTAAAACCCTTGGGGTCATCCAGAACATGCACTCTATCTCACTCATCCCACCTGGGAATCACTGCGAGATTTCAGTTGTCTTGAATTCTTTTGTTTTTCAAATCGCTGTGCAAATAGTTGCATAATTCTTCCCTGTCCCCAAACTCTAAAAAAAAAAAAAAAAATTTCGGCTACGTATTTCAAATGTACTCCCCATGTTGTAGAATATGTTGATTATGTGTGCTTTTTTTAATCTAACAGCACAAAACAAGACATCTTTAATGAAACAATTGCACCATATCTTATTTCTTCAGTGTGAGACCATCAAAACCATTGTTTGTTTGCAGTGGTGCAAAACCAGTGACGGATCTGTTGCCACTTCAGTACATCCATCAATGGGTATGGAATAAGATTCTTTTGTCGTTGGCGAAGAAGGGTAAAAGCTGTTCATAGAATTCAATTTCCCAACAAACATTGTCTTTCTTCACTCGAACACTACTGATACAGAAATGGTAACGCATAATCACAAAAACCGCTCTCCAACCAACCAACCAAAAAATAATTATAATAAAATAATGGGTGGCGCTGCTCTTGTGGCGACGCGCTCTCCCCGGAGAGAGCAGCCCGAATTTCACGCAGAGAAATATGCCGTGACTGAAAGTGGTAGGAATGACATAAATGAAAATGGACCATTTTTTTCATACTGACGTTTGCTTTCTGTTTCAGTGCTGTTAGAAACGACAAAAAAATCAGCTCTTTGAATTTTGGGGGTAATATTTATAACGTTTTTTCAATATGGATGACTCGCCTGAAATTCACTTAATGCTCAAAGTATATCACAGCTTATAGGGAATTATCAATGTTCAATACCTTAGCTATATACTGACCGGACGGAAATTCTTTTCTTTTTTACACACGCACACACACACACACACACACACACACACACACACACACGCACACACACACACACACACACACACACACACAGAAAGAGGAGAGAGAGAGAGAGAGAGAGAGAGAGAGAGAGAGAGAGAGAGAGAAGAGAGAGAGAGAGAGAGAGAGAAGAGAGAGAGAGAGAGAGAGAGAACAGTTGAAACTTAGAGAATAAAGGCAGACAAACCTTAAGATAAACTTGAAAGGTGGGTATCGAGAGAAAAAAAAGACGAGATCAGGTAGCGAGACGTTTTGACATTCAGAAACAAAATAACAGGAGGAACAAAGAACCGCATGGAAAAAAAAAGAAGAGGAGTAATCTTTCCTTCCGAGTCCTTTCACAAAGTTCATACCACTACACAGGAAAAAAAAAGGAAAAGGCGCACAAATAATACCTCCAGCTTAACACACACACACACACAAAACCGACAAGGAAGGAAGACAGACAGGCACTCGTGTGACGATTTAAGAAGAAAAAAATGTTAGGACCCATACCACTGTTTATTCTTCAACTCCACAATGGAGAGATTGGGAGCAGGTGTGGAGTTGCCAGCAAGAACACCTTTCCCTGCATTCCAACACCATGGTCACCCTGACTCCCAAAAGTTAAAGGTCACCTCCCTCCACCCCCTACCCCCCACCTCTCCCCCAATCAATCAGTTCCAAGGATCACGTTGACGTGTGGTCGACACCTTCTATCATTATCCCAGGGTTAGTTAGGCCGTTAACCCCCCCCCCCCCCCCCCCCACCCCCACCCACCCTCCTCCTCGCTTTATTGACCGGCTGATGACAGGGCCTTTGTAGTGGGCTGGACTGTACACACCATGAAATGAAACAAAAGCCACGGCCGAGTCTCACGTGTCACTGTCACCACACGGATCACAGCAACAACGGGGGATCAGGAGTCTGATGGCAGCGTCCTCAGGAGACAAGAATGGCTGTGGGGGGTGTCAAAGCTTATCGTCGACTAGGTCAACACCTCAAAGCACTCTAAGACAGTAATAACGGCCAGGGGCTGGCATTCCCACCCCTTTCGCAATTGGCAGGTGACCACTGTCCACTGTGGGTCACAACGACTGCGAGGAGGGATGGGAGAGGGTGAGGGAGGGTGGGGGAGGGAGAGGTTATTGGGTATCTTTTGTGTGTGGTCATCGAAGATCTCATTTGACCACCACCCCTCTCTCTTCTTCGTTTATCTTCAGAGTGATAACAGAAGGAAAATGAAAATGCTTTCAGTTTGCCCCCCCCCCCCCCCCCCCCCCCCCCTCCCCTCCCCGCCAAAAGAAAACGCGGGAGGTTAGAGGCTGCGTTTACAGGAACGTGTATGCATGACACCGTGCCTCGCATAACACCATCATTACACCCTCCTCCTCACGATTCATCATCCATACAATAAATAAAAATAGTTCTCTGATTCGGTGCCCCTGGTTGCTGTGGTCTCATGGTGACCTCTGTTTCAGCTTTCTGTGATACACTTGTGTGTTTGTGGTGAGTTGCTGTCAAAAGCCTTCAGGCTGGAAGATGGTCGTTGGAGGGACGTTGTGGTGGTCATCACCCCGGGTGGGTGTCTTATAGCCTGACTCCACGACTTAGCTATTACTTTCGTCAGTAAGAGGCTTATTAGGTGATGTCATGCGCATGCTACCTCAGAACAGGCACCACTGAACACCACCAAAGTGATGCAACAGTAGCAGTGCAGGGCCCTTCTGGTTGTGTAGCCACACGGCGGCCTAACGTTGACAAGCTCCCTGTGTACTTCTGACCCTGAGGATACAACATGACGAGGCGTGGTATGGCCCTGGGGTGGAGAGATCGGTATGAATGGAGGTGGAAAGAGCAGGACAAGAACACCACAAATGATAAGAAAGCACACACACAATTATAAAGAAGAAGAAGAAGAAGAAGAAGAAGAAGAAGAAGAAGAAGAAGAAGAAGAAGAAGAAGAAGAAGAAGAAGAAGAGGAGGTGGAGGACCTGCAGAGGAATCCGTCAGATTGAATTTGCCCATGACAAGCTGCCTGAAATAGCAGGGCGGTCTCCTGAGACTCCACAGGGAGTTCCAAAAGAAATGAAGTCAATGTTAATGCAGCGGCAATACTCCTAACCTGTCGGCCTGCTTGAGATACACCACCCGTTCTGCCCCTTCCTTGCCTTCACTGTTTAAATTTAGACGTTATCCTAGATACGTAACACCCACTTCGATTAAACAACGCCATTTCTAAAAAAAGAGAAAACAAGAAAATCAGTATTAATCGGACCTGGCCTGAAATTTGAAACAAACCCAAAGAAAACAAGTTTGCCAAGACAAGTTCTCTGTTTACCTTACTGACAAGGGATTAACCCAACCCAAAGAAAATAAACCCGAATGTTATCTTTGCCTGCTTCCTCTTCCAGTCTATTGCAACATCCTAGAGAGAGAGAAAAACGGAGCAAGCACTCTTACCATTCTACTTAATTAAACAACCCTGATGTAAAACGCAATTAATGCAAAGCAAAACATTAACAACGCTCTTCTTTCATTCTAGGGCCCCACCACGGTTTCAGATGCACCCTACTTAGAAAATGCTAGAAGCCAACACAACCAGTGCTGCAAGTGATGTCATAACAGGAGGAATGCAGCTTCTATCTGGCCGAGAAAGAATCCATTTACCCCGCAGCGATGAGTAACATCGACTGCGCCAGATTCTGGCCACACCGATGCGAGGGAAGAGTTATTTACCATCACCTGTCAGTTATTTCCCTTGCATGTTGAACGGGATAATGGAAGCTACAATGGCTTCCTTTCATGGTTACAAAACTCTTTGAGAGACAAGCTTTAGTTTTTTGGGTTGTATTTTTTTTAGGTCAGATCCGGGTTATTGTGCTGTATTTCCAAGCAGAACTCTGGCTTGAAACGCACTCAAAGAATGCTAGGAGGAATCTGAGTTTAGGGTATTCATATGGGCTAAAATTCACAATTCTGAATGGTTTAATTTGTCCCATTTGGATTTGTGTAAAACCTTGAAACTGCAAGAGCTCCACTGTCAGACAATAAACAAATAGTGTTACGAGTCGCTCTTCAAATACAAGTACAGACAGATACTGGAATACTTCATTGACCGCAAATCAGCATGGTCGTACCGCTTTTTCTAAATAACATAAAATTAAACTAAAAAGCTGTATAAGAAAATGTGGTCAATCAACAAGCAGGCATGTGCGAATGTGAGTGCATGTGTGCACAGCCATGTTTAAGTGCGCGCGCGCGCGCGCGTGCATGTGTGTGTGCGCGCGCAAATGTGTGTGTGGGTGTGTGGTCGATGCACACACGCTGTGGACTCATACTACTTATATATTTCCTTATCTATACAAAATGTTTAGTGCACGCGTCTGCATGTCATCTGGTATACGGCGTATAAACCTTTATGTTGGTACTGGTTCCCACAAGTGTCTTCTCCGCTGTACGCTCGCTCGCTGAAGGGCTGGGCCTATCTATACACACACACACTACTGAGTGTACCAGGATCCGAAGACTGCTGAGCAAACAACTCTCGCCCACTTAAGTGCCAGCAGTCTCTATTAGCACAGATTAGGCTTCTAGTCTCGGCAATAACTGCAGAAATTTGGTCAGACTATTATACAGGAAAGAGAGAGAGAAAGAGATGAGAGAGAGAGAGAGAGAGAGAGAGAGCTCTGAACTCTGAACAGGTTTAATGTACATTGGCCTTTGGCCACAATACATAACAATGAGCAAGGCAAAAAGGCAAGTGAAGGAAACGAGATGCAAAAAGAGATCGTCACATTTTCCATCTAAGCCAGCTCTCCTGGTGGCATCACACCAAGTACATCATCTAAATAAAAAAAGCAATAAGACAATAAACCTTGAAAGCAAACATGAAGGAGAGAGGAGAGAGGAGGGGGGAGAGAGGAGGGAGGAGGAGAGAGAGAGAGAGAGAGAGAGAGAGAGAATATGAATGTGAATTTAATCAATTAATATTATCATTAATTCGCAAATATGAAGATTTTAGGCCATGCCTTGTTGTACAATCGGTCCTGTACACATGCATACCTCCAAAACAACCAATAAAATATCAGACAGACAGACAAACAGACAACAAGAAGACAACAGACAGAGAGAGACAGACAGACAGACAGACAGAGAGGCAGGCAGACAGACAGAGAGGCAGGCAGGAAGGAAGGCAGAAACAAATAAAGACAGACACAGACAATCAAACAAACAGACAGAGACAAACAAACACAAACAGACAAACAGAAACAGAAAAACAGACAGACAGACAGACAAACAACCAGAGCATGGTATGACCCAGTTTGATTGCAGGAGGTGATCCATTACTTAATGCTGAGCGGTGTTTGTTGTGTGGCACCCTTGTGATTTGTATGAAGAACGTGAAGGGGTCTGTCTGTCTGTCTGCCTGTCTGTCTGTTTGCTCTTCAACTGGAGGATC
>CM054134.1:83683542-83693542 GCA_028751875.1 Rapana venosa | reverse complement strand
CAACTCTCCCATTACCGCTACGGAGACGGACACCCCTCCAACCCCTCCCCACCCCCCACCCCCCTTCTTTCTGTCTTCTCAGGGCCAAAGGTGAACAGGGATAAGGAAAATCAAATCTCTCCATCCCTGAGGCAGGGAGGTACTACTAATGACTCTCCTCCCTGCATTGTACCCGCACAAAGACCTCATCATACTGTGCAAGATGCAGCCGGCCGGCACTGCTGGCTGGAATGGAGAGGACGGTGGTGGGGTGGTGGTGCGGTGGTGCGGGGGGTGGGGGGGGGGGTGTTCTTGAACTGCAGAGTCCTTTTGCCTGGCTGCTTGCTTGCTACTGAGGTTTGAGTTCCACTTTCTATCCTGGAAAGAAACCTTGTTTACCCTGAACCTCTACTGTAGTGAGTGTGCGTTTATATAGATAGATAGATAGATAGATAGATAGATAGATAGATAGATAGATAGATAGATAGAATAGATAGATAGATAGATAGATAGATAGATAGATAGATTTAAAAATTTGTTTATATCGAGGATAATGGAATAAGCACTTATGTGCTTTTTTTTACATCCAGTCCCTGTATGTATGCGGTTTTTGTAAATTCTGTCATCTGTTCCCACCGGCACACAATGGCCTACTCTTAAGAAAAGCGGAACAGGATTTAACGTGTGCGCAAGATATTCTGCGTGCGTGCGCACACGGGGCCTCGGTTTGTAGTCTCATCCGAAGGATGTGTGTGTGTGTGCGTGTGTGTGTGTGTGTGTGTGTACACACACAGGAGCATGCTGCTCACAGAACACACATGCTCACATTATTTTCTCTGTCTCTTTTCTCATAGTCTTCCTACCTGCGCTGCCTTTCCTTACAAATACTAAAGGGAAAGTTCAAGAACTGGATTGGCTCTCTCTCCGTCTGTCTCTCCTTCTCTGTCTGTCTGTCTGTCTGGCTGGCTGGGTGGCTGACTGTCAATCTGTTTGTCTGTCTCTGTCTCTATCTATGTCTGTCTGTCTGTCTCTGTCTTTATCTATGTCTGTCTGTCTGTCTCTGTCTGTCTGTCTGTCTTCTCTCTCTCTTCTCTCTCTCTCTCTCTCTCTCTCTCTCTCTCTCTCTCTCTCTCTCATGCGTGCTTTTGGTGGGGGGAGGGGTGGGGGTGGTTTTGTTCTGTTTTATTTTCTTCTCTTCCTCCATCACCTCCTGCCTCCCCTTTTCATACTTTCCTCCATGTCTCTCTCTTTCTCCTTATTCCTTCTTCTGTCTTAATTTTCTTTAAACTGAGTTCACACACGCAAAAGAAGAGTATAAATGAGGCGAGAAATTGAATATGTCTCAGCAACCTGATCTTGCACAATCCACAGGCATAAAAACACAAAATGAAAATAATCATGACAAACCGGCATGGCTGCTTAACTGCATCATTGCTATTCTTTGCCCTGCTGCATGGTAGTTAGGAGCGAGGTGGCTGCTTTAATTAAGTGCCTGCCAGGAGTCACAGCCACTGGCAGTACCACTCCCTGCATCTGTTGATGATCAGACTGACCCCCCCCCCCCCCCCCCCCCCCAAAAAAAAAAAAAAAAGAAAGAAAGAAAAGAAAGCTAAGAATTCCACACAGCGTCTACCCTTGTAGGCACTTGCTGATAATGAGCGTCACTTTATCTGCTGTGTGGCAAGTCTACTCAGTAGCCTCCAGTGCTTTTTGCTTCCTTCCGCTCAGCTCAGCTATTTTTACGGTATATGTGTCTGACGGCCTGAAGTTCAAAGGGGAAGCGTGGGTGTGTGAGTTTGTCTTGATCGTGAGAGGAAACGGGGAGGGAGTTACATTAGTTTGTTTCTTTACCAGCAGACGTTTAGAGAATGATTAACTTCATTCACCCTGTCTTCTTTAGTGTCTGAGATCTGTCAGCACCACTTTTGAGCTGCTTCTACAGTTTATGCCAAAAGATCGAGTGCTGTCTTCACTGCAAAATTCCTCAGAAAATCATCTCCGTATCTTCAAATTGGGTTTTTTTCCCCGTAAGAAATGTATTGTGTATTTGTTTGGGGAGCTAATGATTTTGCCAAGCGGGTGTGCAACAGAAGTAAACAATGATAATCTGCGGACTGCTTGTGTTTATGGTCCGATTACCTCATGCATGTCTATCCTGATTAAAAGAATAAAGAATAAAAGAGAGATAAGGAGATAAAATGTTTTCTTGCATTTTTTTTAAATTGTCAATTCTAAGCCTTTCCAGGAACACATGTCACCAATAAATTAGATGAACGTGGAACTTTTACAGAAAATCATCTGCTTGTAACCAGGTGCCGTACAAAATTGTGAGTCAGGGAGAATATACGCAGCACTTAGCCACGTTTTAATAATAATAATAATAATATATGGAATTTATATAGCGCTGAATCTTGTAAAAAACAAACAAATCGAAGCGCTTGCACTCAATCATTTACAGGCATGCAACTCTCCTTAAACATAATGAGAAATCCATGCGCGCGCACTACGCACGCACACGCACGCACACACATACAAACACACACACACACACACACACACACACGGAACTACACTTAGACGGTGAAAGATGCTGTTGAAAATTAGGGACAGATATGTGGGGGGAAAGTCTCAGGTAGGAAATAAGTGTGTTTTGAGGCTGGATTTGAAGGAATCAAGTGAAGGCTTTTGACGAAGTGAAAGAGGGAGGTCATTCCAGGTGGATGGACCAGAAACAGAGAAGGAGCGACGGCCAACAGTGGTTTGTTTGAATCTGTTTGAATCTTAGAATCTTCGTTTCTTCATGAAATGCATATCTTGTTTAATTAAACACTTTTTAACCCAACTCTTCTCGGTCAAGCCTTTTTTCTGTTATTTCTTTAAGTTGCTTATGGTGTAGCGTGGCTGTACCTATGTTTTAACCAATGAAGAAGAAAAAACATAGCGGAGAACCCCCGCCCCCACCCCCCACCCCACCCCACCCCCATCCCCGTCTCTTTCTCACTTTGTAGGCAATTTGCACTCTGAGAGCTACAGGGTGCTTAATGCTGTACTTCCCTCTGCCCAAATGTTTTCGGATAATGCGTTCGGAACTTCCTGGCAGTCTTCTACACCCCCCACCCCCCCCAACCCCAACCCCACCCTTTAGATCTTCTAACTTCGTGTAGGTGTCAGTTCGTTTTGGCAGTAAGAGAAGCTGCTAAGAACCCTGTGTGTAAAAGCGCATCCTCGTAGACATTAGCAAACACGCTCACTTCCACCTGGAAAGTCTGCCGACTAGCAGGCCCTGTGCTTCGGTCCCTTTCAGCAAGATATCTTTTGGGTTTTTTCATCACACATGCGTTTGCATCTCTTTTAAGTTATTTCAGGAGTAATGTGGGGGTATGAGTTTTGTTTTTTTGGTTTGGTTTTTGGTTACGTAAACATACAAGGTTTTAAAAGGTAAGGAGGGTAAGTGTACTATATACCTCTCATCGCGTCTGTTAAAAGTGAAGAAAACAGTATCATGAACATCTCTCTCTCTCTCTCTCTCTCTCTCCTCTCTCTCTCTCTCTCTCTCTCTCTCTCTCCTTCGATGATCAGACTACTATAAACCGAGGCCCCGTGTGCGAACGCACGCAGAACAGCTTGCGCACACGTTAAATCCTGTTCCTCTTTTCGTAAGAGTAGGCCATTGTGTGCCGGTGGGAACAGATGACAGAACTTACAAAACCGCATACACACGGGGACTGGATGTAAAAAAAAAGCACATAAGTGCTTATTCCATTATCCTCGATATAAAAGAATAAAATAAAAATAAATAAATAAATAAATAGAGAGTACTTGGCCAAGGAGGAACTGCCAGCAATTCACCTGCGTTAGACTGGCCGTGGCAAATGACTGGTGGGTCAGTTTACAGTGATAGCACATAGCACACAAGAGAAAGAGTGGGAAGAGAGAGAGGAGGGGAGGGGGGAGTGAGAGAGAGAGGGAGGGAGAGAGAATGAGAGACAGACAGACAGAGATGGAGACAGAGAGAGAGGATGAAAGAGAAAGAGGGAAGAGAGGGGGAGGGAGAGAGAGGGAGAAGGAGAGGGAGATGTTGTGAGAGAGAGAGAGAGTATACAGTAAAGAAAGAGAAAACCACAAAGAGTAAGATTTATTTATTTATTTATCTATTCTTTTATATCGAGGATAATGGAATAAGCACACATGTGCTTTTTTACATCCAGTCCCCGTGTGTATGCAGTTTTGTAAATTTTGTCATCTGTTCCCACCGGCACACAATGGCCTACTCTTCCGAAAAGCGGAACAGGATTTAACGCGTGCGCAATATGTTCTGCATGCGTTCGCACACGGGGCCTCGGTTTATAGTCTCCTCCGAAGGACCGCTGGATGCATACATCAATCATATAAGCTGGCATGTATGAATGTATATGTGCATGTGTGTGCGTGTGTGTGTGTATGTGTGTGTGCGTGCGTGTGTGTGTGTGTGTGTGTGTGCGTGCGCGCGCATGCCTGCGTGTGTATGTGTGTGTTACAAAGGTGATAAGAAATAATGAGAATAGTCGCACATACAAACAAGCAATGGTTTTAAGGATCGAAACAGTTGAAAACCCTTGCACAGCGGGTTTTTGGGGTTTTTTTTAGCACTTCGCCAATTTCCCACATTAGTAAGCCAATCATGGCTCTACCAAAGAATCAATCACCCGCAAAGTACTGCTGACCAGCTGCAGCCACAAATACCTCAGTATGACCTTTTCTGACCCTCACCCCCCCCCCCCCCCCCCCCCCCACCTACCCAGTCCCAAGACAGCCATACACAATCCCCATACCCCACTACCCACATTTCTCCCATCATGCCAAGGTGAACAGGGATAAGGAAAATCAAATCTCTCCATCCCCGAGGCAGGGGCTACTATGACTCCCTCCCTCTGTACCCCACAAGACCTCATCATTCTGTGTGAGATGCATGCAGCCAGCCGCACGTACAGGCTGGCAACGTGGGTAGGAGCTTGAGAAGCAACGGAGAGCCTTTTGGTCTGGTTAGCTCAGTGGTCGGAGCACTCGCTTTCCCCCAGCCAAGTTAAGCAGCGTCGAGCGTGGTTACCAGTTGGATGGGTGACCGTTTGCGCGCCTTGGCTTCAGTATAGTTCCCCCAGTTCACCCAGCTGTAAATGGGTACTACCTGCTCTCTTTAGGGTCAGGGAAGGTAAAGCAGCGAGGGAGAGGAGATGGGCGCCGCCCTCAATATGCTGGCCCCAGAGAAGTGAGGTCTCTGACACCTCGCTCCCCAACGACCATATAGGTTATGGGACTCCTTTACCTTTTTACTTTACTTGCTTCTATTTTCCATTTTGCGGCAAAAATGTGTATGCGGCGTTCTCTTTACCTAGCATGGTCTGTCTCTGTTTTCTACCTCCTACCCCCTTCCCCCCCCCCCCCCCCCCCCCCCCCTTTCAACAAAGGACAACATCCTGTAGATGAGACTGTAAACCGAGGCCCCCGTGTGCGAACGCATGCAGAACATCTTGCGCACACGTGAAATCCTGTTCCGCTTCTCGAAAGAGAAGCCTACCATTGTGTGCCGGTAGGAACAGATGACAAAATTTACAAAATTGCATACACACGGGGACTGGGTGTAAAAAAAAGCACATGAGTGCTTATTCCATTATCCTCGATATAAAAGAATAAATACATAAATAAATAAAAGAAAGCAAGAATGCAGGAGCTTCCTTTTCTTTTGTTTAAAAAAAAAGGTGTCATGGGGGACAGGATAAGCCTAGTATAGTTAGAGCGTGCTTGCAATCTGAGGGCCAGGATAAAGCCCAGGATCGATCCACCCACCAAGACAGTCGTTCAAGAGGATTTTTGTCCCCCGGAGTTAACGTCAGTACTAACTCCTACTTCCCTGTAAGTCCTTTGGATGAGACTCTAAACCGAGGTCCCGTGTGTGAAGACACACATCCTAAAACCCGTTCTGCCTTTGGGAAGAGCAGGCCATTTGTGCTAGAAAGAAAGGATAACAGCAATAAAATAAAAATTTTAAAAACTACATGCACTCTGGTGTCATGTTTAAACATTCCTGAAGTTGGAATGTTGTCTACCATAATGGTGGGCAAAAATGGTTGCACACGTAAAAATCTCACCTTGGAGCTCTATCAAAAATAAACAAACAAAAAAAAACCAACCATGTGTCGTGATCATTATCATTGTCATATTCATTGTTGTTGTCATCATCACTGTCTTCATTATTATCATGATTGACTTGATGTTTTACCAGGTTGATTGAAAGAAACGCTGTTGGAATTGTTTCCCTTCTTTTTGCTACTGTCACTGTCGTGGTATTTATGAATATTACCATGATTAATTGATTCTGTTATTGTTTTGTTGCTGTTGCTATCCTCCTTCTTCTTCCTTCTACTATCTGTTTCATCCTCATCCTCTTCTTCTTCTTCTTCTTCTTCTCCTTCTTCACCTTTTTCTCTTGTTCTGCCTGCTTGGGTGTTTTTTTTCCCCTTTCTCCATCCCATCTTCTTTTCCGATTACGTTAACATATAAAATATATTAGAAGATAGTGTCAAAAACAAATAAAAACCCAGGAAAAAATAGATTGTTTTGGCAATCTGATAATCCGCAACTTAGTATAAGAACACAAACAGAAAGAGTACGATAAACCAGCATGGGTTGACAGCACGCATCCTGCCTCTGTATCTTGCTTGCTCAGTTAGAAGGGCCTCTCTCTCCCCCCCCCTCCCCCCCCCCCCCCCCCCCCCATGAGTGCCAGTAGTCACAGAGATCTATAGACCGATGCTACCTTCCTCTCCACATGCCAACTGATAGGTAACTTTGTTTTAAAGAAAAGAAAACAACAACAACAACAAAACACTACACACTGCTTGTATCCTTGTCAGCACTTGTTGATAATTAGCATCACCTTATCTTCTCTGCCGCAGCAGTAGTCTGCTGACAAGACTCTGTGGTGTTTTACTTCCTTCCTTCCGCCCAAGCTATTTATGGAGCGTGTGTTTCTGACGTGTGCTGGATAGAGCGGAGTTCTTTGCGTACAGTGGATGCGATTTTGTTTTGATCTCTGTGTGTATTTATTTTACCTATTTATTCTTTCATTTCGAGCGTAATTGAAAAAGCACTTGTGTGCTTTTTTTTTTTTTTATATATAATCCAGTCCCAGTGTGTACGCATTTTGTAAATTTTGCCATCCGTTCCCACCGGCACGCACTGGTCTACTCTTCCTAAAAGCGAAACGGGTTTTAACGTGTGCGCAAGATGTTCTGCGTGCGTTCGCACACGGGACCTCGGTTTATAGTCTCATCCGGAGGACTTTTCGGGAGAGTGGAGTCGGCACCGATGTGAACTCCAGAGGAAAAATCCTCTGTGTGTGTATGTGTGTCTGTGTGTCTGTTTGTAGGGGGGAGGGGGGTTAGGGGGTAGGAGATGAATGAACCCCATGTTGCCTGTATCTTTGTAGCTGCGTGCTCCTGATTGAAGTGACCCAGGGCCCTGTCTTTCACAGTGTCAAATTCGCTGAGTATGCTTGAGCTACGCACCTCTATCTCTGGATGTATTGAAATATATCAGCTCGTATCTTCTCTGTGGATTCAGCATTATCTATCCAAAGAAAAAGGGAAAGATCCTCTGTTTATTCTACAGCAGTTTTACTTGATGAAATCAGCTGTGCTATTTGAGCACTTAAACAAACTACAAACAAACAAACAAACATCTCTACAATACATTCTAAGACACCCCCAAAAAAACCTACCACGCAACAGTAGTGCTTGTACATAGAAGAACTGTGTAACACAAATGGCTATGTCCACATTGCTCTCTCACAATATTGCTGTCACCACCACTACACCAGCGCAACTAACATCTCCCATTCCGATTCAAAGGATCTCTCCTCTCTCTCTCTCTCTCTCTCTCTCTCTCTCTCTCTCTCTCTCTCTCTCTCTCTACCACACACACACACACACACACACACACACACACACACACACACACACACACACACACACACACCACACACAAACACACACACACACACACACACAACACACACAAATTCTTGTGCCTGTTCATTCCAGTCATATCTGTTAAGATCCTAAGCTTGTGGTATGAAGAAAAACAGGAAGTGAGAACTATACAACCACTAATGGATGCTTCCTTCCTTCCTTCCTTCCTTCCTTCCTACCTTCCTTCCTTCCTGCCTGCCTGCCTGCCCACAGCAGAGCACTGAACCAGACTCCATCCATCCAGAGTGGAACTGAACTGACCACAGTCCAGGTGAGGCCGGCACAGTACTTGGCCAAAGGATTCCCGCCAACTTACCTGCATTAGACTGGTCATGGCGACTTAGGACTGGCGGGTCAGTTTACAGTGATGGCAAAATAATAGCATGAGAAAGAGAGAGAAGAAGAAGAAGAAGAAGAAGAAGAAGAAGAAGAAGAAGAAGAAGAAGAAAGAAGAAGAAGAAGAAGAAGAAGAAAACAACAAGAACAACAAGAACAACAAGAACAAAAACAAGAACAACAAGAACAACAAGAACAACAAGAACAAAAACAAGAAGAACAACAAGAAGAACAACAAGAACAAGAACAAGAAGAACAAGAACAAGAAGAGCTGCGAAGAATTACAGAAAACAAGAACAAACAGTGATAAAGAAAAAGAAAAAAAACGTGAGCACACTGAAGGGAAACACTGACATGACGCAGCAGAATAGTCCACATCATTCTTTTTTTTCTGACTATGTACAGACGAGGAAAACGCGAAGGCTACTAAGACAACGTGGAGCAAAGCAAGAGAACCTTCTGAAATCATGATCTTGTTCTGAAAATGTGATGATACTCTGCAATGAATTTACTTTATTGTGCAAAAGAATAATTTAATTAATGACGTGACTGCTTTAGACTACAGGATGTCTGCAAAGAAAGGATAGCTTTCTTGTGTTGTTGTTGTTGTTGTTGTTGTTGTTGTTGTTGTTGTTGTTGTTGTTGCTTCGGTTTTACGTCTGTTCCCTCAAAGCGATATTAGACGATAGAAAGGGGAGGTTTCTTGTGTCTTTTTGATATTGTATTTCCTATCAATATGCCTGTCAGTATCGTAACTGCCCTTCATGGGATGATTAAAGTGTTTCTGACTTGACTTTGACTTGACTTGAAGTCACCACCGAAATACAACCCTGTTGACTTGTACACACAAACTACTGAGAACAACTATTGCACACACACGTCTGTTAGCAAGTATGACTACGGCAACTGAGGTTTCGTTTATGCAGCACAAGCATGTTTCATTTTGTCAGCTTGGATGGTGAATACCGGTATATAATACAAGCTTGGGTCTTCATCAAAAAAAAATTAATGAATCGCTTGAATTTTCCTTTGGGGATGGGGGTGGGGTGGGTGTAAACTTCAGAAAACTTTCCCCTCACCCCCACCTCCCCTCCAATCACCCCCACCTCCCCTCCCCTCACCCCTACCTCCCCTCCAATCACCTCCTCCTCTCACCTGTGGTGTTCTGTTAGCCTGTACTGCTGCTTTGTGTGTACCAGCTGAGGTGGTGATGACTGATGTAGGTAGGATAATGCATGCAACCAAAAGGAAGAGGGCAGGTGGCGTATCGACAGAGTAGTCATGAAAGCGGTGTTGCTTCGTTCCTGTAGCTATCTAACGTCTCCTCTGTTCCCTCTTAGAGATATTAGACGGTAACAGTGAAAGGTGTGTGTGTTTTTATTTTATTTATTTATTTAGCTATTTATGTTTTATTTATTTTATTATTTTATTTCGAGGATACTGGCATAAGTATTCGTGTGCTTGTTTTTCATCCAGTCCCCGTGTGTATGCAGTGTTGTAAATTTTGTCATCCGTTCCCATCGGCAAACAATGGCCTACTCTTCCCAAAAGCGGAACGGGTTTTAACGTGTGCGCAAGATGTTCTGCGTGCGTTCGCACACGGAACGTCGGTTTATGTGTGTGTGTGTGTGTGTGTGCGTGCGTGCGCGCGTGTGTACGTGCGTGCGTGCGTGCGTGTG
>CM054134.1:83678542-83681042 GCA_028751875.1 Rapana venosa | reverse complement strand
TCTTCTTTCTATCTCTTCTTCTTCTTCTTCTTCTTCTTTCTTCTTCTTCTTCTTCTTCTTCTTCTTCTCTTTCTTCGTCTTCTTTCTTCTCTCTTCTTCTTCTTTTTCTCTTCTTTCTTCTTTCTTCTTCTTCTTCTTCCTTCTTCTTTCTTCTCTTCTTCTTCTTCTTCTCTTCTTCTCTTCTTCTACTCTTCTCTTCTTCTTCTTCTTCTTCTTCTTCTTCTTCTTCTTCTTCTTCTTCTTCTTTTTCTGTTTATGTTGTGTCAAATAAGTCTACATGACTTAAATGGCAATAAAATATTCTGAATCTGAATCTGAATCTGAATCCATCTTCTTCTTCTTCTCCTCCTCCCCCTCCTCCTCCTCCTCTCCTCCTCCTCCTCCTCCTCCTCCTCCTCCTCCTCCTCCTCCCTCCTCCTCCCTCCTCCTCCTCCTTCTTCTTCTTCTTCTTCTTCTTCTTGACCAGTTAGGACTAGCTTCAGCATCTAAACACAATGGAGATCTTTCTGTGACTACAGTGAGGTAATGAAGGCCATCAATGCCTCTCTCTCTCTCTGTGCCCTGTGGAACAGATCTGATTCTCCTTAACCATCACCTCTGGTGCTAATGAGGGGCACGGTACGTGGCTGTTAGTGGATTTCGCTTTGCTGTGGTGATGCATGAGATGGTACTGTAGAAGCCTATAGTGGGAGTGAGGAGATGGAGCACCGTGCAAAAGTGATGGATGCTGTAGACAAGAGTGTACGTGCATGGTTGTCAAGCAAGATAGCTCTGAGGTGGACTGGCTGGTTGGTGGATATCACAACTGATGGCAGATTTTGAAGGGTGGGTGGGGAAGGAAGGGGGTGGGGGTGTGATAGGGGGCACATTTTTCTTTCGTTATTATGGTTGAACTTTTTTCGTTGATGTATATTAGTTCATCTGTTCAATTCTAGTACCTTTTGTGTAAAGCGCAGATAGAAGCAATCTGCAAGTGATTTCTGATTCGCTTAATTGTTCAAAAGTTGTGTCTGCAGCGCACACACACACACACACACACACACACACACACACTGCATGTGGGCATGCACTTAGGTAGAGAGAGAGAGAGAGAGCGAGGAGGGGGAGGAGGAGGAGGTGGAAGAAAAGGAAGAAGAAGAAGAACAACAACAACAACAACAACAACAAGGGAACAAGAAGAACAAGAACAAGAAGAACAAGAGGAAGAGCAAGAAGAAGAACGACAAAAGCAACAACAAAGAGTAGAAGAAGAAGAAGAAGAAGAAGAAGAAGAAGAAGAAGAAGAAGAAGAAGAAGAAGAAGAAGAAGAAGAAGAAGAAGAAGAACAACAACAACAACAACAACAACAACAAGAACAAGAAGAACAAGAACAAGAAGAACAAGAACAAGAAGAACAAGAACAAGAAGAACGAGAACAAGAACAGGAAGAACAAGAAGAACAACAAGAAGAACAACAAGAAGAACAAGAACAAGAAGAACAACAAGAAGCAGTACAAGAAGAGGAAGAAGAACAAGAACAAGAACAAGAACAACAAGAACAAAAACAAGAAGAACAAGAAGAACAAGAAGAACAAAAACAAAAACAAGAAGAAGAGCAAGAGAAGAACAACAAGAAGAACAACAAGCAGTACAAGAAGAGGAAGAAGAACAAACAGAAGAAGAAGTAAGCATACAAAGCTGTATCCAGGCCTATCTATAGACAAAACAAGGGCTGGTTCCCTTCTTCCCTTGACAGGGAGGGGGGGAAGGAGGTGAGAGGTGAGGAGACATGTATGGCCATTATCGCCCAGCAATGCAGCCCTCACAACGCCAGCATCTTTACGTTTTTACCTCAAACCTTCCCCCACCTCCCCCCCCCTCCCCCCCCAACGCCTGCCTCTTATCCTGTTTGAGTGACAACACTACCATTACCACCCCTCCCACTAAACACACACATACATACATACATGCATACATACATACATACATACATACATACATGCACACACGCGTGCACGTGTATGCACGCTCACACACACACACACACACACACACTGCCTCTGCAAGCGAGCTCATGTACACACACACACACACGTACACACACACGTACACACGCGTATACACAAACGCACATACATACATCCTTGCCTCCACACACACGCACACACACACACACACCTCTTATATACCTCTTGGTGCCTGCACACTTATATGACTGTGTATGTGTACCTACCTATAATCATCTACATGCATTCGTACAGAAAGTATGCACCAGCTTCTGCTCATTTTGCAAACCCCTGGTCTTTAAGAACAAGTGTATTTAAGCAACAACGACCCCCCCAAAAAAAACCCAAAAAAACACACACACACACCAAACAAACAAAAAGACCCCCCCCCCCCTCCCCCAGTTTTTTCTTTATCAAAGCCAGTCTTTTTCCATTAAAAAACACTGTCAACAACAACGAAAAAAAGCTTTTGTGGCAAGGAATGTAATGAACGTATGACAGTACCATTATGCTGA
>CM054134.1:83666042-83668542 GCA_028751875.1 Rapana venosa | reverse complement strand
GGCTACATACCCTGATCGCCCCACACACATTCCTGTCTACAATACAAACCTCATACACTTAGTATAGCCCTACCTCTCAACTCTCTCTCTCTCTCTCTCTCTCTCTCCTCTCTCTCTCTCTCTATCTATCTATCTATCTATCTATCTCTCACATTGCATTGTCATGGTTAGCCTTGAGTACAGCACCATGGAATCCACATGCAGGGCTACAAACCCTGATGACCACACGCATTCTTATCTGTCTGCGACCCTCATACACTTACTATACCTCTCACCTCTCTCCCATTACATTGTAGCCTTGAGTACTACAGCACTGTCAAATCCACATGTAAAGGTAAAAGGTAAAGGTATCCCATAACCTATAAGATCATACGGGAGCGAGGTGTCAGAGACCTCACTTCTCCAGGGGCCAGCATATTGAGGGCGGTGCCCATCTCCTCTCCCTCGCTGCTTTACCTTCCCTGACCCTAAAGAGAGCAGGTACCCATTTACAGCTGGGTGAACTGGGGGACTGTACTAAAACCAAGGCGCGTTAACTGTCACCCATCCAACTGGTAACCATGCTTGGTGCTGCTTATCCTTGGCTGGAGGAAAGCCTCTGCTCCGACCACTGAGCTACCCCGTCCCCTTATGTACATGTAGGGCTACATAACATCCTGATTGCCCTACACACATGCCCTTCTAGGCCCACAATACAAACCTCATACACCCATTATACTTCTCACCACTCTCGCTTAACACTGTAGCCTTGAGTTGTAGCCAGCACTGTCGATCCACGTGCAGGGCCCGGCTATATAATGCCCTGGATCACCCCACACACACATTCCTGTCTACAAACAAACCTCATACATTTATTATACCTCTCACCTCTCTCTCTCTCTCCCTCTCTCTCTCTCTGTCTCTCTATCCTTCGGATGAGACTATAAAACGAGGCCCCGTGTGCGAACGCACGCAGAACATCTTGTGCACACGTTAAATCCTGTTCCGCTTTTCATAAGAGTAGGCCATTGTGTGCCGGTGGGAACAGATGATATAATTTACAAAACCGCATACACACAGGAACTGGTTGTAAAAAAAGCACATGAGTGCTTATTCCATTATCCTCGATACAAAAGAATAAATAAACCAATCAATCAAATATTTATCTATCTATCTATGTTTATCTCTCTCGCATTGCATTGTCATGGTTAGCCTTGAGTACAGCACAGTGGAATCCACATGCAGGGCTACATACCCTGATCACCACACGCATTCTTATCTGTCTGCGACCCTCATACACTTAGATTATCTCTCACCACTCTCCCATTACATTGTAGCCTTAAGTACTACAGCACTGTCAGATCTATAAGCAGGGCTACATATATAATATCCTGATTGCCACACACACTCCTGCCTAGTCTATAATACACACATCATACACATAATTATTATACCTCTCACCACTCTCCCATTACATTGTAGCCTTGAGTGCTACAGTACTGTCGGATCCATATGTAGTGGCTACATAATATCCTGATCGCACCCCCCCCCCCTTACACACACACACACACACACACACACACACACATACACACACATATTCCTGTCTACAATACAAACCTGATAAACTTATTATACTTCTCCACCCTCTCTCTCTCTCTCTCTCTCTCTCTCTCTCTCTCTCTCTCTCTCTCTTGAAGTTTATTCAGTATAGGCCACAGCCCCTTCTGAATGGGGGTACAGATAAACATCACACAAATAACACAAAACATAATCATCACAAAATATTACATTAAATGATTTTACAAACATCTTTTCCTATTGACTATAAAGAAAGTGACTATAGATGGATCAAGAATTAGTCATTCCTAACACTCTCAGAACGTCTTCTGAAAACTTTATACAGGTATATGCACAAATTCTTGAGTAAATCTTCATTTTGACTTGACATAAGCAAAACTTTTTTTTTCTCGCTCGTGTTGAATTATCACTGTTAGCATTGAGGACACACAGCACTGTCGGATCCACACCTAAGGGCTACATATCCTGATCACCCCCCCCCCCCCCCCCCCCCCCCCCACACACACACACACACACACATTCCTGTCTGCAATACAAACCTCATACACTCAGTATAGACCGACCACTCTCGCATTGCTTTGTAGCCTTGAGTAGCCTACTACAGCACTGTCGGATCCACATTCAGGGCTGCAGAACATCTTTATCACCACACATATTCCTGTCTACAACACAAACTTCATACACTTGATATTACCCCCTGGAGGGAGGGCCTTCAGCGCACGGCAGCATTTGTCAGGGACCTCAAGAGTTGCTGTCTAAGCCTTGGACGAAGAAGACAGAAGATATCACTTATAATTTACCTCTCACATCACCCCTCTCTCTCTTTCTCATTGAGTTGTCACTGTTAGCCTTGAGTACAGACAGTACTGTTTGATCCCTGCATGCAATGTACCATTCACACATCACCTTCATTACCGCACACAGAACATCTTGCGCACAC
>CM054134.1:83656042-83658542 GCA_028751875.1 Rapana venosa | reverse complement strand
TCCCCGTGTGTATGCGGTTTTGTACATTTTGTCATCCGTTCCCACCGGCATACAATGGCTTACTCTTTCGAAAAGCGGAGCAGGATTTAACGTGTGCGCAAGATGTTATGCGTGCGTTCGCACACGGGACCTCGGTTTATATAGTCTCATCCGAAGGTCTTTTGGGGAGAGTGGAGTCTGCACTGATGTTAACTCCAGAGGAAACATCCCCTTGAACGGGATTCGAACCCGGGATGTCAGATTGTGAGCGCAATGTTCTAACCACTGGTAATCATCACTGTTCAATTACTGTCTACAGCCTGTACTGTACTGTACAGCACTGTACTGTACTGCACTGTACTGTACTGTACTGTACTGTACTGCACTGTACTGTACTGCACTGTACTGTACTGTACTGTACTGCACTGCACTGCACTGTACTGTACTGTATTGTACTGTACTGTACTGCACTGCACTGCACTGTACTGCACTGCACTGTACTGCACTGCACTGTATTGCACTGCACTGTACTGCACTGCACTGTACTGCACTGCACTGTATTGCACTGCACTGTACTGTACTGCACTGTACTGCACTGCACTGTACTGTACTGCACTGTACTGTACTGCACTGCACTGCACTGTACTGCACTGTACTGTACTGTACCGCACTGTACTGTACTGTACTGTACTGTACTGTACTGCACTGTACTGTACTGTACTGCACTGTACTGTACTGCACTGTACTCACGTAACCTTTGGTCCAGTTTACCCTGCTGAGACTACAACTTATGCAAATAATGAAGTTCCGTCGAGGCATGAAAATTTTCAGAAAATGGGGTCTCTCAGTAGGGGTATAGCGATGAAAAATAATGACATGTCTTCTTATCTTCTTGGAGGAATGTGTGTGTGTGTGTGTTGTGTGTGTGTGTGTGTGTGTGTGTGTGTGTGGTGTGTGTGTGTGTGTGTTGTGTGTGTGTGTGTGTGTGTGTGTGTGTGTGTGTGTGTGTGTGTGTGTGTAAGTGTGTGTGTGTGTCTGTGTGTGTGTGTGCATGGACACATAATATAAAACAGATATGCATATATATTTATATTAAGATGTAGCGCGCGCGCGTGTGTGTGTGTGTGTGTGTGTGTGTGTGTGTGTGTGTGTGTGTGTGTACGGTTTTTATTTATTTATGTTTTATTTTATTTTTATTTTACTCTTTTATATCGAGGATAATGGAATAAGCACTTATGTGTGTATGTGTGTGTGTGTGTGCGTGCGTGCGTGCATGCGTGTGTGTGTACGTGTGTGAGTGTGAGGTTAAGAAAAATCTATTTTATATGCTGTATACATGAGAGAGAGAATGAATGAATGAATAATCATTTTTTTTAATGGTTACAGACAAGCATTCATATACTTTTTATCCACAGACAGAGAGACAGACAGACAGAGACAGAGACAGACAGAGACAGAGAGATAGAGAGACAAAGAAATATAATAAGATATAGACATAGACTGCCTGCGTAAGAGAGAGGAGAGAGAGAGAGAGAGTGAGAGAGAGAGAGAGAAAATTGAGAGAGAGAGAGAGAGGAGAGAGAGAGAAAACAAAGATACAGAGACAGAGATATACTACAGACACACAGACACACACACACACACACCACACATCACATCACACACACACACACACACACACACACACACACACACACACACGAGAGAGAGGAGAGAGAGAGAGGAGAATGAGAGAGAGAGAGAGGAGGAGAGAGAGAGAGAGAGAGAGAGATACACACACACACACACACACACACACACAACACACACACACACACACACGACACACACACACGAGACACACACACACACACACACACACGACACACACACACACACACACACATACCGACACAGACAGACAGACAGACAGAGACACAAAAAAATAGAGAAACAAAACAACCAGATGTAGCCTAGTTAGTAAGTACTAGGAGAGAAGGTGGTAGATAGCCCAGCAGCAGTTGACGAAAAGCGTTAGGGACAGGGTGAAACAGGGGAGGGTACCCCGCCCACCCGGGACAAAAGAGGGGGTTTTTATCCACAGAGAGAGAGACGATAAGACAGACAGACAGACAGACAGACAGACAGAGACATACAGAGACGCTACTGGCTGAAGGGAGGAAGGCAGGAAGGGAGGAAGGAAGGAAGGAAAGAAGGAAGGGAGGAAGGAAGGAAGGGAGGAAGGAAGGAAGGAGGAAGGAAAGGAAGGAGGAAGGAGGGAGGGAGGAAGTAAGGAAGGAAGGAAGAAGGGAGGAAGGAAGGAAGAAGGAAGGAAAGAGGGAGGAGGAAGGAAGGAAGGAGGAAGGAAGAGGAAGGAAGGAAGGAAGGGAAGGAAGGAGGGAGGAAGGAAAGGAAGGAAGGAGGAGAGGAAGGAAGGAAAGAAGGGAGAAGGAAGGAAGGAAAGGAAAGAGAAGGGATGGAAGGGAGGAAGGAAGAAAAGAAGGAGAAGGAAGGAAGGAAGGAAGGAGGAAGGAAGAGAGGG
>CM054134.1:83638542-83643542 GCA_028751875.1 Rapana venosa | reverse complement strand
TTACACCAGCGAAGTGCGTTTCTTAACACAAACAGATACGACTCTCTTACCAACACGACAACACAAGTTTCCCATGATTTGAGCCTTTGAGAGGGTGCATGCCTCACGAGACGACCTTGCAGTACAAAGTAACGTAAAACACATTTTCATGAAGCAGACAGAGGCTGCCAAGAGGAACTTGACAGCAACAGCAAACTTTTGTTGTTGTTGTTGTGTTGGGTGGGTTTTTTTGGTATATGACGTCCTATGCAGTTGTTTTTTTAAAAAAAAACAAGCTAGAGAGTATGAACAACTATATAGCTTGCCGCTGCTTGACGTTCTTTTGGTCCAATAGGGGCTGTGTGTGTGTGTTTTATTATACCTGTCATAATTATTAAGTCAAACGATGTGTGTGTGTGTGTGTGTGTGTGTGTGTGTGTGTGTGTGTGTGTGTGTGTGTGTGTGTGTGTGTGTGTGTGTGTGTGTGTGTGTGTGTGTGGTGTGTGTGTGTGTGTGTGTGTGTGTGTGGTGTGTGTTTGCTATCATCTACACTTGAAGCGTCTCTAATTATCATCCTCACAAGAGAGAGAGAGAGAGGGAGACAGACAGACAAACAGGCAGAGACAGAGATTTAGACAGACAGATAGAGGCAGAAACGGAGACAGAGACAGAGATACAGAGAGAAACAGACACACAGACACCCACAGAGAAATGATGATAATAAACACACACACACACACACACACAACACACACACACACACACACACACACACACACACACACACACACACCACAGAAAGCAGATAAACACGGAATAATTATTGGGAGTTTTCCCCTACATATGCAGAAACTATGACCATGAAAAAGTAACTGTTAAAAACCAACAACACTAGTATAAACAGCTGACAGCAACCACAACCTAAATACATACCAACAACGAGCAGCCAACCACACAGAGGCCATGCCAGCCTCTGACAGGTAGCTCTAGCTTGCCACATCTCTGTTCTCCAGCTCACAAGGGAACAGACAGACAATTTTGTTATTTCTTTTCGCTCAGTGGTCGGAGCACTCGCTTTCCCCCAGCCAAGTTAAGCAGCGTCGAGCGTGGTTACCACTTGGATGGGTGACCGTTTGCGCGCCTTGGCTTCAGCACAGTTCCCCCAGTTCACCCAGCTGTAAATGGGTACCTGCCCTCTTTAGGGTCAGGGAAGGTAAAGCAGCGAGGGAGAGGAGATGGGCGCCGCCCTCAATATGCTGGCCCTAGAGAAGTGAGGTCTCTGACGCCTCGCTCCCCTACGACCTTATAGGTTATGGGACTCCTTTACTTTACTTTACTTTACTTTTCCCTTCCTCGACTAAGAGCTCCAAGGTTCCCCACCGGTAAGACTCTGCGTATGCGACCGTTGTTTTTTTTGTTGGGTTTTTTTTTGCAACCACTATGTAGGTAGCCGCATTCCGACTTCGGGGGACGATGTCTAAATATGACACCAGTGTGACTGCAGTTGGGTGTTTTTGTTTAGCTTTGTCAATCGTCCCTAGTGGCATGAAATGGCCAAACCTTCCAAAAAGCGGGACAGGATTTAACGTGCGCGCAAGATGTTCTGCGTGCGTTCGCACACGGGACCTCGGTTTATAGTCTCATCTGAAGGACTTTCGGGGAGGGGAGTGGAGTCGGTACTGATGTTAACTCCAGGGGGAAAACCCCCCTTGAACGGAGTGGGGTGTCTCTGTGGTGGCTCGACCACGGACTGTTAGATCACGAGTGCAATGCTCTAACCACTAGGCTATCCCGCCCTCCTCTTATGTTAACTTAAAATTATGTTTTATACACGAAGGGTAGGACTGTGGTACACTGTTACAATACTACCAGAAACAAAAATCTATACCAAGATTGATATCAAGGTAAAACTTTTGTTGGGAGGAGAGGAAAGAAAGGAAGGAGAAGGATGGGGGGGGGGGGGGGGGGTGTATCGACAAGTTAGATCGATATTTACTCATACTGTTGTGCGCATGCAGCAACACACACACGCATGCACGCGCGCGCGCGCGCGCGCGCACACACACACACACACACACACACATACACACACACATAGACCGATAGAAAAACAGGACAGATCCATAACTTGAAAAAAAAGGACCACGGAATAGAGGTTATGTTAGAATAGTTACAAAGATTGGCAGAGAATAAAAATATTGACATAATGCAAGACAGACAGAGACACGGACAGAGAGACAGACAGAGACAGACATATCCAGAGGCACAGACAGACACAGACAGACAGATAGACAGAGGCACAGACAGACACAGACAGATAGACAGAGGCACAGACAGACACAGACAGATAGACAGACACAGACAGACATATCCAGAGGCACAGACAGACACAAACAGACATATCCAGAGGCATAGACAGACAGATAGACAGAGACAGATATATCCAGAGACATAGACATATATCCAGATACATAGACATATACCCAGAGACATAGACATATATCCAGAGACATAGACATATATCCAGAGACATAGACATATATCCAGAGACATAGACATATATCCAGAGACACAGACAGACATATCCGTAGTCACAGACACAGACATATCCAGAGGCACAGACAGACAGACAGAGACACAGACAGACAGATAGACACAGACACAGACATCCAAGACACAGACAGCTAGATTCAAAGACATACAGATAGACACAGACACAGACAGACGGATATCCAGAGACACAGACAGACAGATAGACAGATTCAAAGACATACAGATAGACACAGACACAGACAGACAGATAGATACAGACACAGACAGACATGGCAAGGTGAGAAATGAAGTTGACGAGGTGATACAATATGAAAAGAAAGACCACTTTTGAAAGGATGAACACCTAGATTTTGGACACCGAACAGAAAAAAAGCAAAGAAACAGCAGCAACAACAACACACAACAACAACAACAACACAACACATCTGTATATACACACACACAATTATATTTATATATATAGATAGATAGATAGATAGATAGATAGATAGATAGATAGATAGATAGATAGATAGATAGTAGATAGATAGATAGATAGATAGATAGATAGATAGATAGATAGATAGATAGATAGATAGATAGATAGATAGATAGATAGATAATAGATAGATAGATAGATACACACACCACACCACACCACACCAAACATACTCTACACCACACTACACACAAACACACCACCACATCACACCTCCTCCACCACCACCAACACGACGACCACCACACAAAACACACCTGCCACTCACCCACTCACTCACCCACTCACTCACCCACTCACTCACTCACTCACTCACCCCTCAGACTTGGAGAAGCGCTTCATCTTGGAGGCAGCCATATCCTGCAGGCTGAGGGTCATGGCCTGGGGCTCGGCGCTGATGCCCTGCGCCCTCTGTTTGCGCGGACCCTGGGCGATCATGGAGGTCTGCGCCTGAGGCAGCACGGACTGGAACTTGTCCAGCTTGCTGACCAGCTGCTGGATCCTCTCGTCTTTCTCCGCCACCAGCCTCTGCAGTTCGCGGATCTTGTCATCTTTCAGCTGGAGATGCCGTTCCAGGTCGGGCAGGGACTTCGCGGCAGGGGGTGAGTGAGGCGCCGGCAGTGATGCTGCCGCCGGGGAGGACTGAGCAGCAGGGGCGGCTTTCCCCGTGGTGGTGCTGGTGGTGCTGGAGGTGGTGGTGGAGCTGGTGGTGGTGGTGTGGTTGGTGTGGCTGCGGGGTGTGGCGGGGGAGGAGGTTTTGTTGCGGTTCTGTTTGGGTGGTGGGGGTGTGACTGGCATGATGGCGGTAGTGGTGAGGGGGGGTGGGGGGAGGACCGTTTTTTACAGGCTGAAAGACGTCGATGTCTCAAACATGCACCTTTGCTTTTTTTTACACTCCAGTTGTTACTGAATTTCAGATTCCATGTTGCTTCACTGAAGCGACTTCAGTGCCAACCGTACTCCAGTGTTTGACAGAACAAAAACAAAACAAAAAAAAACAAACAAAAAACACACAATATTTCCTTTCAAGGAAAAAAAAGCAAGGTTTAGCTTTTTATTTTCTGCTCCACACAAAATCAACTATAACAGGACACGACTTTGCATAGAAAAGTGCACAAGGTAAATCTCCTTCCAGCAGCTTTGTAGTGAAAACTGGTTAGCACCAACCGATTGTGTAGGGTTAAGTTGCACCCATGTACAAAATCAGCCACTTTAGGATAATAAACACACAGAGAACAACTTCACCACACACAGATTTTCAGTAGGGATCCACGCTGTCTTGTATACACAGCAAAACTAACACCACGACACAGACATGAAACCCTCCGCTTCTTTAAAGACACCAAACTCACGATCTTGACAAACCAGATTGACAAACGTTGAAGGAGACTTGTAGCAAGTAACCCCAAGAAACAATCTTCACTAGCAAACCTCACCTCAGGATATCAACGTAATCCAAGCACAGTTGACACAAGCCGTTCCTTCACGTTAACTTATTCGAACCAAGAACAACACGGTTCTACAACGCATTCACAAACCCTGGGTATTTCACACAGAAAACAAAACAACGAGATTTTCAAAGACTTTAAACAACCGGCCTTTCCCACCAGCTTCGCAGATCAACACAGAATCCTCGAAGATGCTGAAGACGTTCCTGGAAGTTTCCGAGGACGAAGAAGATCAGACAGGAGCACGTTCCTTGCCGGCGCTAAGCATTCAGAGCGGGAATTCTCTAGCTAGTCATGCCTCACGCGGACACCAGCTTCCTCAGTCTCCTCGGCTTCAGCACGACAGTCAGCATGGGCCCCTGGCTGGTTCTGGGAGGGAAGACAAGACAAGACGATGATTATATATACGACGACGTGATAAAAATGCGCTGAAGCTGGTTTTCTTTTAGAGTGCGGACGGTTACGAAGGTGAGGCATAGCATGGGAAAGGGGAAGGCAAAAAGGTAAAGAAAGGCAAGGTAAAAGAAAAACCAAAGGTAAAG
>CM054134.1:83611042-83633542 GCA_028751875.1 Rapana venosa | reverse complement strand
GACAGACAGATAGACGAACATACGGACAGACAGACAGACAGAGACAGAGAGACAGAAAGACAGACAGACAAACAAACACACAGATACACAGAGACATAGACAGGCAGAGACATAGACAAACAGACAGACAGATATAACACACAGATAGGAAGAGACATAAACAGACAGACATAAACAGACACACAACACACACACACACAACACACACACACACAACAAACAATTTGATTCGATTCGATAAATTCATCTGTACACACAACACACAACACACACAACCACACACAAAACAAACAACACACACACAAACACACACCACAACACAACACAAAACACACACACACAACACACTCACACACATACATAGAACACACGCAAAACACCTTACACACACACACACACACAAAACAAAACACACAAAACCCTTCACACACATACATACACACACGCAAACACCTCACACACGCAAAACACCTTCACACACCACACACACACACACACACACACACCACACACACACACACACACACACACACACACACACACACACAAACAACCCTTCACACGCCTTACTAAAATAAAATACTGTTATGGGAGAAATAACAAAAATAATAATAAAGGAATCAATTGGGCAGTCAGACTGCCAGAAACTAAGGTGAGGTTACGAAAGTAGAGGAGAAGAGAGGAGAGGAAAGGAAAGGAAAGCCAACGGGCAGTCCAGTACTATAGGCTACAGACCTATAGATACAGACAGGTAAGGCCTTCACAGGGCTTTGGCAATCAGCATCAAGCGGCATCCATGGCTGAAGGGAGGGTTACATCAGCAGGGAAATCTGACTCCACCTCTTACCTCACCACCATACTATACTGGATGGATGGATGGATGGACAGACCGCCTCTTCTCCGCCACATCAAGCTATGGCACATCATATGTGTCAAATGATTGTGTGCATTATGATTGGTACATAATGGTCCGTCAAATGATTGTGTGCATAATGATTGGTACATAATTATTTATCTGTCAAATGATTGTGTGCATTATGATTGGCAAATCATACGTGTCAAATGATTGTGTGCGTTATGATTAGCACATCATACGTGTAAAATGATTGTGTGCGTCATAATTAGCACATCATATGTGTCAAAGGATTGTGTGCATTACCATTTCAACTGTGGACATAGTTTTGGTCTGGTCTGTTTTTCAAGGTTTAAAACGTGTAACTAACTGAAGCGTCTTTCAGGTTTCTGCCAGAAATTAAGCCATTCAATTAATTCATATCTTTCTGTGGCAGGTGTAACTCTCCATTATTTTCTTCAACCAATTTTGCTATGAACCTCGAAAGAGACAGATTCTGGTCGTTGATGGAAAAGTCTAAAACAACAGTAAAAATGTTTCCGTGTAATAATAGGAGCGGGATTTTTTTTTCATGTGGCATGATTGCATGTTATACCGTATATACCTTTATGTGTTTTGTTTTCTCAACACAATTGACCGAGAAGTTTCAAAACAATTTGTGATTTTATTTTGAATATCAAATCAACTTTTCCTGCTGAAAAAACATACTTATTTTGACAATGAACAATGACTTCTGTGTGCATGCGAGTGTGTGTGGGTGTGTGTGTGTGTGTGATTCAGATTCAGATTCAGATTCATAATATTTTATTTCATATTGTGTGTGTGTGAACGAACAAAAAAGCCCTGATTCTTTTCACACATTTAATAATGCAAATATCACTGTCACAAATCAATGAAACCTGAAGAAAGTAACAGCGATACAAATTGTTCTCTCTTCAAAAATCAAAACAAAAATGTCTGTTCACTGGAACCTTTATCTGGAAGACCTTTCGACACACTTGATCTTCCATACCTTGTTTTTTCGATTGTGTGTGTTTTGACGCAGAGCCTTCGACTTTTCACTACTCTTAAATCTGCTATCACTGTACAATCAAACCATGGATAATCAGATTCAATTTTTCTTTTATTTAAAACAAAAACTTTTTCAACTTTATCTGAACCCTTTCTCACTTGATCTTCCATACTTGTCTCTTTTTTCTTCTCTGTTTTCTCTGGACTTTCATCGGTATCTCTTCTAATCCTTGCTTCATACTGTCTCTTGTTTGAGGTTCTTTGTTTCCCTTTCTTCTTTCTTCTTCCTTTCCTTCATTCTCTTTTCTTTCTTTCTTTTTTCTTTCTTCTTTTTCTTCCTTCTTTCTTTCTTTTTCTTCCTTCCTTTCTTCTTCTTCTTTTCTTTTCTTTCTTTTTTCTTTCTTCTTCTTTCTTCCTCCTTTCTTTCTTCTTCCTTTCTTCTGTTCTTTCCTTCTTTCTTCTTCCTTTTTTCTCTCTCTTGTTCTTCTTTCTTCTCTTCTTCTTTGTCATTTCCTTGCTTTTTTTTTCTTCTTCCATTATCTTCCTTATTTTCTTCTTCCTTCCTTTCTTTTTCTTCTTTTTTTCTTCCGTCCTTCCTTTTTTTCTTCCTTTGTTTTTCCTTTCATTCGCCTCTTTTCCTCCTTCCTCTCGTTCATTTTGAAATCGATTATTATACTGCTTATTTGTGTATCGTTCGTGGGCAGCAGAGTTAATGGTACTTTGAATGTCGATGGGCTTTCTTTTTTTTTTTGTTTTTTTTATAATAAAGACGCAACTCGTTGTATAATTGTATGAGCGCTTTGGTTGTTGTTTACATAGATTATGGCTATGTAATTCTAATTTTATTATTTTATTTTTTATTAATTTTTGTTAGGTTTGGGGCTGGTGAGTGTAAGAAGATTTGAATGTCATGAAAATTTCTTTGTTATAGTTTTTAAGGATACGATAGAAATTGAAGTGGTTGGTTGGTTGGTTGGTTGTTGGTTGAATGTTTTTTGGTTGTTTGGTTGGTTGGTTGGTTGGTTGTTGGTTGTTGGTTTGGTTGGTTGGTTGGTTTGGTTGTTGTTGTTGTTGTTGGTTGGTTGATAGTTGAATGGTTGGTTGGTTGGCTGTTTTTTGTTTGTTTGTTTTTCTCTCAATTTCTTTTTATGTGTTGTCATTGATGTAGCTTTATTGAAGATTTTACATTTACGTTGTCTGATTTGGGTTTGTTTGCGTGTTTGTTTGTCGTTTGTTTATGTGTTGTTGTTTTTTATTTTTAAATGTAATGCAAAAGTCACCAGTTAAAAAGCCTTTAAGGGATGAGGTAGAGCATTTTAAGGTAGCTTTTCCCCCTTCCATTAATTTTCTTGTCTGTCTGTCTGCTTTAAAAAGCAAAGCTACAATTGCAGCGCTGACCATTTTCCTCTCTGGTTGTCTGTCTGCTTTAAAAACCAATGCTACAATAGCAGCACTGACCATTTTCCTTCTGTCCGAGAACTGGAGGAACTGTAACGTTCTTTCTTATTTATCTATTTATTTATTTATTTATTCTTTTATATCGAGGATAATGGAATAAGCACTCATGTACTTTTTTATATCCAGTCCCCGTGTGTATGCGGTTTTGTAAATGTTGTCATCTGTTTCCACCGGCACACAATGGCCTACTCTTCCGAAAAGCGGGACAGGATTTAAGGTGTGCGCAAGATGTTCTGCATGCGTTCGAACACGGAGCCTCGGTTTATAGTCTCATCCGAAGGACTTTGACACTCAGTTCGATTTTTTTGTCAAACTGTCTTAGCTTGTGTCTGCTACTTGTAACCACTTTCTCCATTCCAACACACACACCACACACACACACACACACTACAACACACCACACACACACAACACAAGTTTGTGTGGTGAGAAAATTACTAGCATTCATATAATTTTTGAATGTAAGAGTCAAAACCATTATTACCTTCTTTTTCTGAAAAGTCCTTGGATAAGATATTCAAAAATATTGATTTGGCATTTCGTATAACAAAATCTTTAATGAACAGTCCTATAGGACATTTGTTATAGTTATAAGTCGCATTAGCATTTCTTATGTATTTATTTGTTGTTATCATTGCTTAGCCTTTTTCTGTATACTGCCTAGGATATTTAGCAACAGATACCAATTTCACAGCACACAACCATCAACATCAATGTCCCCTCCCCTCCCCTTCCCATCGTCTAATATCACTTTGAGTGAACAGACGTAAAATCGAAGCAACAACAACACACACACACACACACACACACACACACACACATGTGGGTGGCCAGTCCACGTATGTACAAGTCTAACGGTAGTGATAACACCAGGTTTGATTTATCTCACTTATCACAATTAAGTGTACAGTAAAGCACACTGCTAGTCACGTTCCTGATCACCATGTGACTCATTGTTAATAATCATAATTCTCTGTCGTTATCTGCACAGACACTAACCACAAAGTAGTACTGACGGAATACTCTTCTTCTTCTTTGAACGCTTAAACAGCAACAATGGTTGTCTGTCATATGAACGAAAATGTGTCAAGCTGCCGTTCAGCGCCCTCACAAGTCAGGCCCAGCGTATTCAACTTCGGCACGAGGATAAATGTTATCTGTAAGTCTTTCTAGAAAAATAAAAAGGCAGGAGGATGGACCACCAAGAAGGCAGAAAATAGACAAGAAGAAGGTAACAGAAGGAACAAGAATAAGGCAGAAACAAAGAGAGTGATAGAAAAGAGGAAATTTCTAGCACACATTTTCCAGAATGTGGGGAAGCTATTTATACTGACAGCCACCACCCACCCCCCACCCCACCCCACCCCCTGCATCCCCACAGGGCGGATGGGGGTGGGGGGTGGGTGGGGTGGGGGGGGGGGGGGGGGGGAACTTAAAATTCTTTCTACCTGGAGACAACATGAAATCATGCCAATCTGTTCGATGTCTTCCGTGTCAATTTGCACGGCTTAAAGCGCTGTTGAGACCATTAGCTTCGTTTTGGGAAAGGCTTTGTCACTTGTTAGACAGCAAAAGGCGATTTTCAGTCAAGGAAAATTTACCAGGGACACAAAAACAGGCGAGATGGAAAGAAAATAGACGAACAAAGACTGGCACAAGAATTGTTTTTATTTTTTTATTTTATTCTTTTATTTCGAGGATAATGGAATAAGCACCCGTGTGCTTTTTTACATCCAGTCCCCGTGTGTATGCAGTTTTGTACATTTTGTCATCCGTTCCCACCGGCACACAATGGCCTACTCTTCAGAAAAGCGGAACGGGTTTTAACGTGTGCGCAAGATGTTCTGCGCGCGTTCGCACACGGGACCTCGGTTTATCGTCTCATCCCAAGGATTTTTGGGTAAAGTGGAGTCTGCACTGATGTTAACTCCAGAGGAAAAATCCCTCTTGATCGAGATTCGAACCCGAGTCAGCAGATCACGAATACATCACTCTAACCACCAGGCTACCCCGCCCCCACCCCCACCCCCACTCTGAGACTGATTAACTGAGAAAAGTGAAACTGTACGGGGTTCGGGGGTATTTTCAAAAAAGGCAGCGTAGTAGCGAGAAGGAGCTGGAGATGCTGTGCAGCAGATCAGCCGTTGGGAAGACGCTTCATAACATCAACCATCCACAGGATCCAGAGTGCTGAAGACTCCTGCCTGCCTTACAGGCACGCTAGCTGAGTGTTCCCAGGGCATCCATCACCGCCCACATCTCATCTGTTCTTCCGGGAAAGGTGGGGGTTATCTCTTCCTCCTCCTCCTTCTCCTCCTCCTGCTCCTCCTGCTCTTCCTCCTGCTTCTTCTTCTCCTTCATCTTCTCCTCCTCCTCCTCCTCCTCCTCCTCCTCCTCCTCCTCCTTCTTCTTCTTCTTCTTCTTCTTCTTCGTAGAACTCCCAAACATCAACTGTTGTTGTTCTTCTGTCATTTGAACGAAAATGCGTTGCGCTGCTGTTAAGCGCTTGACAAATCAGGCCCAGCCCATCCGACTCCGGCGTAAGATGGGTTTTTAAAGGGTGCTCTTCAAGATGTCATGCGTGTGTTTGTACAGGAGGTGTGGGTTTACAGCCTCGTCTGAAAGACTGGCTAGGAAATGGAGGAATCAGGACCAGTGGCAAAACCTTCTCCACTATATAGTTCAGCTGCAACTCGAAGTTTCATGTTTCAAATAACCAACCCTGCGCCTTAACCACTCAGCTAATGTGATTGTTCATTGTACGGAAATGGGAGGCAGATTATCAATGAAACAGCACACAGTATTGCTATAACCACAGCCAGCTGAGAAATGTGCTTTTTTACATCTAGTCCCCGTGTGTATGCGGTTTTGTGAATTCTGTCATATGTTCCCACCGGCACACAATGGCCTACTTTTACGAACAGCGGGTCAGGATTTAACATGTGCCCAAGTTATTCTGCGTGCATTCGCACACGGGGCTTCGGTTTATAATCTCATCCGAATGACTTTTGGGGAGAGTGGAGTCTGCACTGATGTTAACTCCAGGGGAAAATATCCCCCTTGAACAGGAATCGAACTCGGGTCGTCAGATTGCGAGCGCAATATTCTGACCACTAGGCTATCCTGTCTCTCATCTATATATAATCAGAGAACTACACCATCATCTCCTCTTACTTCTGCATCCAAAATGGGAGCCGACACTGCTTTTAGCATTGCAGACTCCAAGTCCTATTCCTACCTCTAGGCTACGTTCTGCCACCTGTGTAACGTTAGCAGGAGAGGGCTGTTATCAGATGGTAATGGCAAACGACTGATAATTATAGATTTCTTACCAAAAACTCTGCATGACAAAACTTTAGAGCAGCAGGAAGCTCTAACATGGGCTGTATCATGACTGATCCATCGATGGAAGTATAAACAATGTGAAAAATGTTGTGATGTAACAACCAGCTGGTGATCCCTGTAATGAATATGAATGTTATGTGTGTGCGTTATTCCATGATGTGGTAACCATGTCAAGTTGATTATTGTGTTGCATGCGTATGTTTGATGAAAGTTCTGGATTGTTTGTTTCGTCCCTGACCCCTCTGTCCCCGTGTGAAAGGACTTAAAGCATGCTGCATAAAATACAAATTGTACTGATGTGGTTTCCATGTACAGTTGTTCGCCTCACTGTTCGTTTTGTACAAAACGTAAATTTTAAGGACGAATAGATAAAATAACCGTATCATTACATCGGTCACTTGCAGGACGAGCTGCTGAGTGTTGTCCAGAGCTTGAACAGCAATAACTTTTGTTCATTGTTCTCGCTCTACTTGGACAAAAGAAAATACAGTCATCATAGATTACAATATGTCAGTTCGTTGCAGCTGTCCATCCATGCTATGGAATCCATGCCGTGATGATTATTTGGACTATTGTTAGTCAGGTTTTGTTTTCTTCTTTGTAAAAATAATCATGTGTTTTGTGCCCAACCCCTTTCTCAATGTCTACTTGTGAATGGGCTTAAAAGCTTACCACAATAAACAATTGTCATTGCCATTGTCATTGTTGTTGTTCTCTCTCTCTCTCTCTCTCTCTCTCTCTCTCTCTCTCTCTCTCTCTTCTCTCTCTCTCTCTCTCTCTCTCTCTCTCTCTCTCTCTCTCTTTCTGAGTGTGTGTGTGTGCGTGCGTGCGTGCGTGTGTGTGTGGGCGGTGGGGGGGGGGGGGGGGGGGAGACAGACAGACGTACAGACAAACATGCAGACAGACAGACAGACAGACAGATAGATAGATAGATAGATAGATAGATAGAAAATAGATATAGATAGATAGATAAAACAGACAGACAGACAGATACAAAGATACATAGACAGACATAGATACATAGATAGATACATAGATAGATGGCCGGCCGGCCGGACGAACAGAAAGACAAACACAACACACACACACACACACACACACACACACTCACTCACACATACACACACACCCTTCAGTTTAGAAATCAGTCATGTCTTTAAAAAAAAAAAAAAAAAGAAAAAAAGCAAGTCACGTAATCCAAAAAACAGCAATAAAAGTCATGAACATAACGAGCATGTACTTAGCGCAACCACGCATGCACCACTACTGGCAGACACGCACGAACACAGACAAAAAGAAAGCACTCTGAAAGCAAACACAATCCACCTGGTCTAAAACCCGATTCTGTCCATTACCACACACCTCCTCATAGTCGTTTTACATAATACCCAAATCAACTACAGCCCAAAAGCGATGGCGTTAACTGCAGACGGCAACGAAGCTTGATGCGAGGATGCATGCATTCATCATACACTGATATAGTGTATCCACGCATACACACACATATATTTTATATGTGTCACACCTGCATGCATAATATATATATACCCAGGTGAATACACACAGGCACGCACGCACTGACACACATGCGCGCGAGCGTATAATTATACATTATAGTTCGGTGGTCTAGAGGTAACGCGCCTGTCTAGAAAGCGAAAAGTCCGGGTCGGAACTGTGCGGTGGTTCGAATCCCGTTTAGACCCGAAACTTTCCCCCCCATCTATTAGACCATGAGTTGTGGTCTGGGCGCTAGTCTTTCGGATGAAACGATAAACCGAGGTCCCGTGTGTTACACATATTTAGCGCATGTAAAAGAACCCACGGCAACAAGAAAATTGTCCCTGGCAAAATTCTGTAGAAAAAAGGCACTGCTGATAGGGAAACAAATACAGTTGCAGACAGGAAAAAGAAAAAAAATGGGTGGCGCTGCTCTTGTGGCGACGCGCTCTCCCAGGGGAGAGAAGCCCGCATTTCACGCAGAAAAAAAATATATATACACTAAAAGGAATTTATATACTGCTATCTTGCAAAGACAAACCAAAGCGCTGGTATTCAACCGATTTTTACACAGTTTTGCAACCAATAAAAAAAAATTGATCGTTTTAACAAATTTAGACACACACCCCACACAACCCACCCACATAGATTATACACTTTGGCGGGGTGGTGGGATTTCGGCTGCTGAAGGCAGGGACAGTTATGAGTGTGAAATATGTGAAATATGTATATGTCTTAAGGCTAGATTTAAAAGTGTCATAAGAGGCTTTTGGCGAAGAGAGAGGGAGAGGTCATTCCAGAATGATGGACAAAAACAGAGAAAGAGCGACGGCCAACGGTGGATTATTCGTAAGGACAAGCTATCTGCAGCAGAGCGGAGGGAATGAGAAGGAGTGTAAGGTGAAGACATTCATAGGGGACACTAATTTATACTCTCTGTGGCACAGGCAGCCAGTGGAGAGATCGCAAGAGAGGAGTAATGTGTTCAGATTTTTTTCTTTCTGAGGACTAGTCGAGCTACAGAGTGTTGTGTACGTGGTTTTATTTTCTTAGTTAAGTGATCATGTGTTCTGTGGCCAATCCCCTTCTGAAAGGGGTTTATAACCTTCCTACAATAAACAACTGCCCACAGAACTGATCCATCGATAGACACATGAAAGAGAAACATTCTTTTCCCTAGATTTTGAGTTAGACTATATATTCACACACACACACACACACACACACACACACACACAATACATCATTCGGTCTTAAAATTATTTTATAGTGAATCGATGTTTAAAGACACACACACCATAACATAATTATATATATATTGAGAAAATAAAGTGGAAAAAAACAAGTGCAGGCAATCAGTTACACTTGCCATTTTCATCATAAAAAATAATTTTTGTCAAAGATTCGAATAAAAAATCTTTCAAGGAAACATTTGAGGAATTATGGAGAAAAGACCACGCCTATGGCCTGACCTGACACGAGTTTCGCTAGCTGTTTGAGCATTCTGCAGACTCCCTGCGATGACTGAAACCTCACCCATCCTCCTCTGTGGTAGCTTACAGCAAGACACTATCCTTAAGTCAGAAGTGTCTACTGCAGCCCTTGGAATAAATAGATATACATTATTCTTGTGGCCTACCACTGCTGCCAGCAAAAGCGGAAACTAGATAAAGCAGGAAAATGTGCTGAAAATGATAGTCGTGAAAAAATGTGTATATACAAAACAGCTAGTGAATCTTTGTGCCTTTATATTATATATATGTATATATATATATATATATATATTATATATATATATATATTATAAAAAAATTTATTTGATATATAATATTATATATGGAGGTGAGAGAGAGAGAGAGAGAGAGAGAGAGAGAGAGAGAGAGAGGAGCGAGAGAGAGATGATGTTTGTGGGTGTGACACAACTTATTCTATATAAACTTGTGCTTGGTATGGTACCATGGCAGAGAGAGAGAGAGAGAGAGATGAGAGATGAGAGAGAGTGAGAAGAGATAGAGAGGAGAGAGAACTGAACTCTGAACTCTATGAACATTTTTACTTGTGTTTCGGCCTTGGCCACAATACACTGAAGTGGATATAGGAACAGTAATATTCGATACAGGTTCAGGATATTGGATAACACTAGTGCTTTTTTAATCCAGTCCGTTGTTGTGTGCGGTTTTGTACATTCTGTCACTGAGGAGAGAGAGGAGAGAGAGAGAGGGGACAGTGAAACTGAAAGTAATGTATTGCCATTAATAGCACAGTCTTTTTGGCAAGGGCACAATATGAACATATTTTAAGTTTGTTTGTTTTTTGGCAACAAGAAATATTGATATCTGAAAAGGAAGAGAGAAGAGAGTGGGAGGGAAGAGAGAGAGAGAGACGAGAGAGAGATAGAGAGAGAGAGGGGAGGAGAGGGGAGTGAGGAGAGAGAGAGAGAGAGAGAGAGAGAGAGAACACTGAACACTGAACACTGGGATGTAATGTATTGCCATGTAACAGTACAGTCTTTTTGGCAAGGAGCACAATTTGAACACTTTTTAGTTTGTGTTGTTTTTTTGCAACAAAGAAATAATGATATCTGAAAAAGGGTGAGAGAGAGAGAGGAGAGGAGAGGAGGTGGAGAGATGGGAGAGTGTGAGGGTGGTGAGGGAGAAGGAGAGGGGAGTTGAGGTGTATGGAGTGAGGAGAGAGGAGTTAAAGAGAGAGAGAGAGAGAGAACATGACACTGAACACTGAATGTATTGTTATTGCATTAATAGACAGTCTTGTTTGGAGGAGACAATATGACACTATTTTAAGTTTGTTTGGGTTTTTTGGCACAAGAATAATGATATCTGAAAAGGAGAGAGTGAGGGAGAGAGAGAGGATGAGCGTGTGAGGTAGGTTGAGGAGAGGAGAGTGAGTGAGGGTGAGGGGTGGATTGTGAGATGAGAGAGAGGAGAGATGGTAGAGAGGAGACACTGAAACTAACTTGGGAAACTTGAAAGTAATGTATTTGCCATTAACAGTACAGTCTTTTTTGGAAGGGCACAATATGAACACTATTTAAGTTTGTTTGTTTTTTTGCAACAAAGAAATAATGATATCTGAAAAGGAAGAGGAGACAGAGGAAGGAGAGAGAGAGGAGAGGGGAGAGAGAGAGAGAGAGAGAGAGAGAGAGAATAAGATGGAGGAGAGAGAGAACACTAAACAATGAACACTGAAAGAAATGTATTGCCATTAATAGTACAGTCTTTTTGGCAAGGAGCACAATATGAACACATTTTAAGTTTGTTTTTTTTTTGGCAACAAAGAAATAATGATATCTGTAAAAGGAAGAGAGGGGAGAGAGAGAGAAGAGAGGGGAGAGAAAAGAGAAAAGGGAAAGAGAGAGAGAGAGAGAGAGAGAGAGAGAACATGAACACGAACATGAAAGTAATGTATTCCCATTAACGGGTACAGTTTTTTGGCAAGGAGCACAATTGAACACTGTTAAGTTGTTTGTTCTTTTGCACAAGAAATAATGATATCTGTAAAGGATGAAGTAGAGAGAGAGAGAGAGAGGAGAGGAGGAGGAGAGAGAGGTGGTGGAGATGGGAGAGAGAGGATGAGAGTGTGGAGAGGAGAGAGGAGGTGGGGAGGGGGACATGAACACTGGTAATGTTCGCCATTACGTACGTCTTTATGTGAAGTGAGAGTGTTGAATCACGATTGTAAGTTTGTTTGTGTGTATTTGCGAAATTGTATCTAAATGTAGGAGGTAGAGTGGATGAGAGGTGAGAGTGAGGGTGTGGTGAGTATAAGTTAGAGTGAGTAGTGGTAGGAATAGTGTGTGATGTGTGTGCCGAAGTATATGATATAATATTGATATGCACCGACACATGCAAGAAGAGAAACTGAAAGGCTCACACTGGTCATGAGTACAATACATGTATCTGAAGGAGGATGAGAGAGAGAGGGTAGGGGGAGAGAGAGAGGGGGGGTGGGGAGAGAGAGAGAGATGAGAGAGAGAGAGAGGAGAGAGAGAGAGAGAGGTTGAGGAGGATGAGAGAGAGTGAGAGAGATGAGAGAGAGAAACTCTGAACTCTGAACAGTTCTATTGTAGAAAGCCACGGACCCATTACAATTTCGCACACTTCCTCTCAACCCCCACCCACCCCCCACCCCCACCCCCACCCAACATCGCTCTCATTCCTACCAAGAATGCATTTCAAAACACTTCAAGTTCACCAGTTATATCATTCACTCCTGGGATTAGCGCATAATTACTGCTTGGACTGTTTTGGATCTGTTTGGAACATCTCATATCCCCCCCCCCCCTCCCCCCCCCCCCCCCCAAAAAAAAAAAAAAAGCCTAAAAAAATAGTCACAATAATAAAAGAGAGATATAGAGAGACAGACATAGACAGATAGACAGACAGACAGACAGACAGACAGACAGAGCGACAATCAAAGACAGAGAGTGTGACAAAGACAGAGATAGGTACAATGAGGCTGACAGAGCGAGAGAGAGAGAGAGAGAGAGAGAGAGAGAGAGAGGAGAGAGAGAGAGAGAGAGAGAGAGAGAGAGAGGAGACACAGAGAGAGAGACAGACAGACAGACAGACAAACAGACAGAGAGACAGAGAGAAATACAGAGAGACAGAGAGAAATACAGAGAGCTAGACAGACAGACAGACAGAGCGACAACCAGAGACAGAGATATTGTGACAAAGAGAGAGATAGGGACAACATAAAGCTGACAGAGACAAGGAAGAGAGAGAGACAGAGAGAATGAGAGAGAGACAGAGACAGAGATACAGAGTCAGGGGGGGTGGAGGGACAGAGAGACAAAGACAGACAGACAGACAGACAGACAAGAGCGACAATCAGAGACAGAGACTGTGTGACAAAGAGAGAGAGATTTTATTTATTCATTTATTTATTTATTCTTTTATATCGAGGATAATGAAATAAGCACTTATGTGCTTTTTTACATCCAGTCCCCGTGTGTATGCAGTTTTGTAAATTTTGTCATCTGTTCCCACCGGCACACAATGGCCTACTCTTTCGAAATGCGGAACAGGATTTAACGTGTGCGCAAGATGTTGTGCATGCGTTCGCACACGGGGCCTTGGTTTATAGTCTCATCCGAAGATAGGGACAATGAGGCAAACAGAGACAAGAGAGAGAGAGTGGGGGAGGGAGAGAGAGAAAGAAAGAGAGAGAGAGAGACAGACAGACAGACAGACAGACAGACAGACAGACAGACAGACAGACAAGAGCGACAATCAGAGACAGAGAGAATGTGACAAAGAGAGTGATAGGGACAATGAGGCTGACAGAGACGAGAGACAGACAGACAGACAGAGACAGACAGACAGACAGAGACAGACAGACAGAGAGACAGACAGACAGACAGAGACAGACAGACAGAGAGACAGACAGACAGACGGACGGACGGACAGACATACAGACAGACAGACAGACACAGATAATTATAGACAGAAACAGGAAGGAAGCCAGCTCTTCAGGCCAGTCAGTAGAAATTCAACATTAGCACGGGAGCAGACCGGAAAGTCTTCACACTTGGAGAAAGACGTCAGGACATGAGCAGGTCAACATCTACCTCAGCTGTTTCATGTCAAATGTTCATGTCGAATGTTCATGTCAAATGTTCATGTCAAATGTTCATGTCAAATGTTCATGTCAAATGTTCATGTCAAATGTGCATGTCAAATGCTCATGTCAAATGTGCATGTCAAATGTTCATGCCAAATGTTCATGTCAAATGCTCATGTCAAATGCTCATGTCAAATGCTCATGTCAAATGTTCATGTCAAATGTTCATGCCAAATGTTCATGTCAAATGTTCATGTCAAATGTAAGAATAGAAGAAATAACAAGAAGAAAAGTCACACTTAGCTATAACCTGACGTATGCAAATTATCTCTCTAAAACACACACACACACATACGCTCGCGCGCGCACGAACACACACACAACACACACACATGCACATACATATATATACACGCACGCACGCAACGCACACGCGCGCGCGCGCGCACACACACACACACACACCTACAACACACACACACACACAAAACACAACACACAACACACACACACACACACACAACACACAACACACACAACACACACACACACACACACTGGCACTTTTTGAAGATACAAAAAAAATAATTCTTCTCTACAAAAAAAACATTCACCTTTTTGATGATGGAGATTACACCTTTCTCTTGACAAACAATCATAAATACATTAAAACAACCAAACGTTGAGTATAACCCCACCCCACCCCCTCCCCTAACCCCCTCCCCTACCTCCTCCCCAAGCTTTATTATGTATCAACACGGCCTACCTACTTACCTACCTACCTACCTACCTACCTATCTCCTCGCTGCCGTTGAAAGTGACATAACAGGGGCGGTGGTGACACACTTAGTCAACCATACAAAGCAAAGCAAAGCCAAGCAAAGGGAGGGAGGGCATGACATGACATACTAGGTAGGGCGAGGGAAAGCTGGAGGAGAGAGGTGTGTACAGCGACAGGAGTCTGTTGTCTCTTCCTGTAGGATGGACGACACACACACCAATCCATCATCATCCATTTATTTAGTTCCTTAGGTACCTTCTTTAACAGGCCGGCAGCCCACCGCGAGCATTAGCAGTTAGTCTTCTTCTTCGTCGTCGTCGTCATCGTCGTTGTCGTTGTCGTTGTGGAACGCTCAGACAACAACCATTGTTGTTAAAGGGGGACGGAATAGCCTGGTGGTTAAGACTGATGTATTCGTGTCCTGCTGACCCGGGTTCGATTCTCGTTCAAGAGGATTTTTCCTCCTCCAGAGTTAACATCCAGTGCCGACTCCACTCTCCCCCCAAAAAGTCCTTCGGATGAGACTAGAAACCGAGGCCCCGTTGTGCGAACGCACGCAGAACATCTTCCGCTTTACGTTCAAACCCGCTCCGCTTTTCGGAAGAGTTAGGAGCCATTGTGTGCCAGTGGGAACGGATGACAAAATTTACAAAACTGCATACACACGGGGACTGGGTGGAAAAAACACATGAGAGCTTATTCCATTATCCTCGAAATAAAAAAAATTAATAAAATAAGTATGAGCGAAAATGCGTCACGCTGCGGTTAAGCGCCTGAGCTGACAGACAAGTCAAGCCCAGCGCATCTGACTTCGGCATCAGAGAGAATTGTTACCTTTTAAATCTTTCTGGGGAGAAAAACAAAATGGCAGGAGAATGGACCAAGAAGGCGGAAAATAGACAAGAAATGGGGTGACAGAAAGAAAAGGAACAAAGCAGAAACAAATAGAGTGATAGAAAAGGGGAAATTTCTAGCACATAATTCCCAGAAAGTGGGGATGCTGTTTATACTGATAGGCCCCTGGCATCCCTACGGGGGAGAGTAGGAGTAGAACAAGGAAGAAGACAAGAAACCAATGCTACTGACGAAGATTTTTTTTATCAGTGACGGAATGAATGAGTGAGAAGTTAGAAGATCAAATAGATCAAAAGACTAGTTTAGTGAACGAACAGCTTCACAGCACATTTTCGCTCATATGACAAGACAAAAGCGGTGCCGTTATTGTAGTGTTTTTTGTTATTTTCGATGGGTTGTTTTTTTTGTTTGGTTGGTTCTATTTTGGGGGGTGTTTGGGGGGTTTTAGGTTGGATTTTGTTTGTTTTGGGTTGTTTTTTTTTAGTTAGCAGTAGCTTCATCAGTAAACCAGTGACTTGTGGAAGATGTTACGCACGATGAAAACTCACCCTTCCGCCCTATTCCATCTTTTGAAAGAGTAGGCCACTTGCGCCGGTGGGAACGGGTGACAAGATTTACAAAACTGCCTGCACACAGGAACTGGATGTGAACAAAAAACCACGGGTGCTTATTATTCTCTTATCCTTGAATTTTTTCACCCGTTCCTTGGCTAGAGCTTCAGTGTTCACCAATGGTGAGATTTTTTTGCGTATGCGACCGTCTTTCTCCCCGCCCCCCCCCCCCCCCCCCCCCCCCCCCCCCCCCCCCCCACCCCTACCCCACCCCTCACACACACATACACAACCACAGACAAGATTCAAGGTTTAATTCCTTTCACCCCTTGTGGGGTATGGAGGATTACAAACAAAATTAATTGAACAGGAGAATAAACCTAACAGCTATATACCCAAAAATAATATGAATACTAACAGTAACTGAAAACAACACACACACACACACTCACACGCGCGCGCGCGCGCGCGCGCGCGCGCGCACTCACACACACACATACACACACACTCACACAACCACACACACGCACACACATACACACACACTCACACAACCACACACACGCACACACATACACACACACCAAACCACACACACACACACACACCACACACACACACACACACACACAACACACACAACCACACACACCACACCACCACACACACAACACATACACAACACACACACACCAACACACAACACACAACCACACACACACACACACACAACACACACAACACACACACACACACACACACAACACACACACACACACACAACTAACACACACACACTCACACACAACCCACACACACTCACACACACACACTCATACACACACACACACACAACACACACACCACACACACACACACACCACTCAACACACAACAACACAACACACACACAACACACACTCACCAACACAACACAACCACAACACACACACACAACACACACACAACACACACACACACCACACACACACAACCACAACACACCACAACCACAACACACCCACACACACACCACAACACCACAACCACAAACACCAACACACACACACACACACACACACAACACACACACCACACACACACACAACACACACACACACACCACAACACACACAACCACACACACACAACACACACACACACACACACACACAACCACACACCACACACAACCACACACACACACACACACAACACACACACACAACACAACACACACACACACACACACACACACAACCACACACAAAAAACCCAAACACAACAACACACACCACACACACCAACAAACACAACAAACTACACAACAATTAGGTACCGTCCCGACTCAAACCTTGAAATAAAACGAATAAAAATAATAAGTCTGTCCACCAATTAATCACAAATTTATTAGCACATACACAATGATAGTGTAATGTCACAATGACCAATTTATCTACACACACCAATCATAAACAACACTATCCATCATCATCATAATCATCATCATCGTCATAAACATTATTATCGCAGATTATTGTAAGCCATGCCGGATACTTTCAATCAGCACGGCTACAGATTAGTATTGGTCTGACAGGGTGGGGTTAACAGGGTATGGTCCTATCACTCCTTGTCTCTCAGCGTCCACCCAAGGAAAGGGAGGGAGAGGGGGATGGGGGGTCACAAGGGATCGCGCTATGGTTACACACCTGTATTAGCTTGCAGGGTGCTGTAGTATCTTGTATAGAGTGCTTGTCGGGGAAAAAAAGGTTGGTGATTTTCACAGATTGTTTTAAGTACAGAAAAATGCACCGTGTACTTGTTTGGGGGGATTGAGGACATAGCGCAATACCAGGCAGTCACGAGAAAGTTGGAAATGATCATCAAACAAGGATTGCTTGTTTTCCTACAGTGTTGATCCCGCGTATGCATATTGCGGTAAGGAAGCTAGCAGACGACAAAGAACTGAGTGTTTGCTCAACATTTTCAAAATTTTCAAACATACCAAATTTGTTCAAAATTACACGAGTTTTGAGTCAGAGGGCTAGTCTTTCACAAAAAGTGGTTTTTATTTCTGTGGATACCTTAGTACGCGCGGTATGAATATTAGAGTCGTATAGAAAAAAACAGAAGGAAAAGTGCAGGTTTTCTAATACCGTGTGCAGCCTATCACTTCACTCATTGTCTTTCAGCCTCCACCCAAGGGGAAATACGGAGGGAGGGAGGGAGGTTTACAGGGTATCGCGCTATCGCTCATTTGTCTTTCAGCATCTACCCTTCAAGGGGAGGGAGGGGCTCGCGGGGTATCGCTCTATCACTCACGTCCTTCAGCTGAAGAGTTACAGAGTGTGGGCATCCGCTCTGTAGAGGTCTCTCTCCTCATGGCGAGTTTTGTTTTGTTTGTTTTTTTGTTTTTCATTTCATACCACTTTAAGTCTTCTTAAGAAGATTTCTCTGCGTGAAATTCGGGCTGTTCTCCCCTGGGAGAGCACGCGTCGCCACAAAAGCAGCGCCACCCTTTTTTTTTTTTCCCTGTCTGCACCTGTAATTATTTCCCTATCAGAGTGGCTTTTTTTTCTACAGAATTTTGCCAGGGACAACTCTCTTGTTGCCGTGCTGAGGGGGTTTTGCGCGTTTTTGTTGGGTTTTTTTTGGCGTGCGCTAAATAGTTTTACGTGACACACGCGATCTCGGTTTATCGTCTCCTCCGAAAGACTAGCACCCAGACCACCACTCATGATCTGATAGATGGGAGGGGGAGGGGGGGTAGTTTTGAGCCGAAACGCGGATCAAACCACCGCACACTTCCGAGCCGGACTTTTCGCTTTTTAGGCAGGCGCGTTACCTCTAGACCACCGGTCCACTTTGGCGTGTACGTACGTACGTACGCGTGTACATACAGACTGCGTGTGCCATTGTATGTAAGAGACTGAACCAGGAAGTATGCTACCGGGCTGTTAGCCGGAATACTTCTAGTTCATTATCCAGGACATTTGCTATGATTTTACAGTATATTAATTTTTTGTATCATTTTCCAGCTTGTTATACGTGTAAAATTGTGTGTGCTTACAGTGGTGGAGGGGATAGCTCTCAGTGGTCAGAGCATTCGTTCTCTCCCAAGCTAAATCAATGAAAAATTTTAAGTGGTATAATTTTTTTTTAAACGTGCACACAGACATAGAAACTGATACAGACACTCAGACGCACACACACACAGATACGCACGGACACATACAGACACACAGACAGACGGACAGACAGACAAACAACCCCCCCCCCCCCCCACACACACACACGGGATAGCCTAGTGGTCAGAACATTGCGTTCACAATCTGACGACCCGGATTCGAATCGTTCAAGGGGATTTTTCTTCTGGAGTTAACATCAGTGCAGACTCCACTCTCCCCAAAAGTCCTTCGGGTGAGACTATAAACCGAGGCCCCGTGTGCGAACGCACGCAGAACATCTTGCGCACGCGTTAAATCCTGTTTCACTTTTCGAAAGAGCAAGCCATTGTGCGCCGGTGGGAACATCTTGCGCACACGTTAAAACCGCATACACACGGGGACTATATGTAAAAAAAAAGTACATGAGTGCTTACTCCATTATCCCGATATAAAAGAATAAAAAAATAAAATAAATAAACACACGAACGCTTGCACGCACACACAAACACACACACACACACACACACACGCACGCACGCACACACACACACATACGCACATACACATACACACACACATACACACACACACCACACACACACACACACACACACATTCCCCATCTATAATTTATCAGGAATGGCTAAGATTTGAACCCGCGACTGGCGGATTCAAAGATCATAAGAAGTAGGTTTTAGTCACCTCGTCCACTAGGCTATTGCACCTGTACACACAAACCAGCGGAGAAGGAAGAAAAGTGTGACAAGCAGAAAGGGGGGGAGGAGGAGGGAGGGGGAAATGATATGAGCCCCCCCCCCCCCCCTCTTCCCGGGGGAGGGGGGAGGGGTGGTTGATGTCTCTAGAGAGACTGCTGTCATTATCGTAAACAAACCATTCACCCACAAAAAAAACCTGATGCTAGGTAGGTAGATAAGGAATTATTCAAAAAATGATAGGTTCAATTCTTCCATACCAAAACAATGTATACACGACAAAATACAAACAACACGTTTTTGAAACCTTTTCCCTACATGTAACCCGCTACAGGGTAACCAACCATCTACTAACCCTTCCCTCCGTATCACCCACTTCTGGGTTACAGAAGCATGCAAAATTAATACGCCAAGTGCAAGTGAGCTGGGAAAGAGGGGTTCTCTCCCTTAACGTAGGGATTTAATTAAATTAATTGCAAACAACTACCAGAATGTAACAGCAGCAACAACAACAACGTGTTCATAAAACTACATCTTATCGGAGAGGGGGGGGGGGGGGGGTAAAGTCTGACGTGAAAGAGAGAGAGAGAGGAGGGGGCGGGGGGGGGAGGGGGGGGGAGGGGGGGGCGGGCGGGGGGGGGGGGGGGGGGGGGGAGGGGGGGAGGGGTGGAAGGAGAGGGAGATGTCATTATCGGGAACGACAATCATATCATCAAAGGATGTTGAATTTTATCACGTGTCCATTCGTTTTGACAGAGAAAAGACGCACCTGTCAATCCAAGAACATACATGCATGCATACATACCTACATACATACATACATACATACATACATACATACATACATACATACATACATACATACATACATACATTCATACATACATTCATACATACATATACGTATATACATATACATATGGGGACGGGATAGCTCAGTGGTCGGAGCACTCGCTTTCCCCTAGCCAAGTTAAGCAGCGTCGAGCGTGGTTACCAGTTGGATGGGTGACCGTTTGCGCGCCTTGGCTTCAGTACAGTTCCCCCAGTTCACCCAGCTGTAAATGGGTACCTGCCCTCTTTAGGGTCAGGGAAGGTAAAGCAGCGAGGGAGAGGAGATGGGCGCCGCCCTCAATATGCTGGCCCTAGAGAAGTGAGGTCTCTGACGCCTTGCTCCCCTACGACCTTATAGGTTATGGGACTCCTTTACCTTTACCTTACATATACATACATACATACATACATAGACAGAGAGATAGATAGATAGATAGATAGATAGATAGATAGATAGATAGATAGATAGATAGATAGATAGATAGATAGATAGATAGATTCAACAACAGATTTGTAGGCTGAACGTAAAGAAAATACATATACAGAGACAGACAGACAGACAGACAGACAGAGACAGAAAGAGACAGGCAGAGACAGACAGACAGACAGAGACAGACAGGCAGACAGACAGAAACAGACAGAAAGAGACAGACAGACAGACAGAAAGAGACAGACAGAGACAGAGAGAGGGTCATTCCACACACAGAGGTGTAGGTTCAACGTCTTTCCATGACAACAGTGCCCGTTAACGACACTGCCAGCCTGGGGCAGGCAAGGAAGGAAGGAAGGCCCTGCAGGCCCTATATATACATGTATGAACTGCGGGACCCCTGGTCTTGCTGCGTAATGACGGCAGATCCATCAGCACACATCACACATCAGTCATCCCCACCACTGTCCCTCCCTTCACCCTCCCTCCACCTGTCCTGTAATATAGTCAGTAGTACAGCTAAACGGGGGAGGAGTGGTGGGTCCTGGGGGTGGTGGTGGGAGTGGGAGGGGGGTGAGGGGTTTGGGGGGGGGGGGGGGGGGTGAGGGTTTAGAGACAGCGGGGCATCTTGTCTTGTCAGTCCACTCTCTGTCCTCTTTCCTTGTTGACTGAGTTTGTGAGAAGCCGGTGAGCTCGATAAATCAGCCGTTATAGATAGGACTAGACTGTCAGTGGGTAGAGGTAGGAGGGAAGAACTAAAGGCACGGTGGGCTTAGTGGGTAGAACGATGTTGAGCTAGTTCGTCACTTGTTTAGAGTTCGGAACGCAGAGGGGACGGGATAGCTCAGTGGTCAGAGCAGTCGCTTTTCCCTGAGCTAATGTTAATTAAGCAGCATCGAGCGTGGTTACCAAGTGGATGGGTGACCGTTTGCACGCCTTGGCTTCAGTACAGTCCCCCCCCCAGTTCACCCAGCTGTAAATGGGTACCTGCCATCTTTAGGGTCAGGGAAGGTAAAGCAGCGAGGGAGAGGAGATGGGCGCCGCCCTCTTTATGCTGGCCCCAAGAGAAGCTGAGGTCTCTAAAATCTCCCTCCTCTACGACCACATAGGTTATGGGACACCTTTACCTTTAACTGTTCACCCCGCGGTAGATATAGCTTAGAGTGGGTAGAATGATGTTGAGCTTAGGTCGTCACTGTAGAGAGGTCGGTACCCCGCGGTACCCTTTTGTTTGTAATACTTGGTATTTTTTATTTTTTACCGTCTTGTCTTTAGACACGCGTTGTCCTGAAACTGCTGTGTAGTGTCAGATAGCCTCTCTCTCTGTGTCTCTGTCTCTGTCTCTGTCTCTGTCTCTGTCTCTCTCTCTCTCTCTCTCTCTCTCTCTCTCTCTCTCTCTCTCTCTCTCCACCAACATTGTTATAA
>CM054134.1:83598542-83606042 GCA_028751875.1 Rapana venosa | reverse complement strand
TGTGTGTGTGTGTGTGTATGTGTGTGTGTAAATGTGGTTTGTTTGGGTTTGTTTTTTGTTTTGGGGGTTTTTTTTGGGGGGGTCATTTTATTCATTTATTTCGAGGATAATGGAATAAGCACTCACGCGCTTTTTTCACATCCAGTCCCCGTGTGTAATGCAGTTTGTAAATTTTGTCATCCGTTCCCACCCGCACACAACGGCCTACTCTTCCGAAAAGCGGAACGGGTTTTAACTTGTGCGCAAGATATTCTGCGTGCGTTCGCACACGGGACCTCGGTTTATATAGTCTCATCCGAAGGACTTTTGGGGTGAGTGGAGTCGGCAGTGACGTTAACTCCAGAGGAAAAATCCTCTTGAACGAGATTCCAACCCGGGTCAGCAGATCACGAATGCATCACTCTAACCACCAGGCTATCCCGGTTAGTGTTGGTGTGAGTAATTTCGATCTGCAAACATAACGCAAGAAGCTCCACGTGAGCAAACTCTCTTTAATGTATGTATACGAGCCCATTTAAGAACGAATGTAAGATAAAGACAGAAAAGATTGGTCCTATTTTTAGAAAGAGAACACATGAATTTTTAAAGAATAGAAAGAATGGTCTCAGAAGGGTGGAGAGGATTGTTGGTATGTTTGTTTAAACCACAGAACAAATAGTTTATGAAAGGAATTACTGCTTCCAGCAAATGTACAACATTTGTCAGACTATCACGGTTTTCTTAAAATGCCCATTATATGCTACAAAAAGTCTGCTAAATGTTTGTTCTTTCTCACTCACTTTCTCTCTCTCTTCCTCTCTTCCTGTATCTCTCCCTCTCTCTCCCTCCCTCTCTTCCTCTCTCTTCTCTCTCTCTCTCTCTCTCTCTCTCTCTCTCTCTCTCTCCTCTCATCTCTCCCCTCTCTCTCTCTCTCTTCCTCTATCTCTCCCTCTCCCTCTCCCTCGCTCTCTCTCTCTCTCTCTCTCTCTCTCTCTCTCTCTCTCTCTATCTCCCTCTCTCTCTCCTCTCTCTCTCTCTCTCTCTCTCTCTCTCTCTCTCTCTCTCTCTTCCTCTATCTCTCCCTCTCCCTCGTCTCTCTCTCTCTCTCCTCTCTCTCTCTCTCTCTCTCTCCTCTCCTCTCTCTCTCTCCTCTCCTCTCTCCCTCTCTCTCTCTCAATAAAACTGTCACAGCATATGTGGAACACTCTGCCTACCTTTCACAAGTACAGTGGGCATTGTTTTCAGTTGTGATTTATCAAACAAGAGTTACTGGGTAAAAAAAAAGTCCCATGTACATACACCCTAACACATCTGCTCAACAAAAATTGTCATAAATCTATCATTGATGGCATGCAAGGAGCAGGAGAGAGAGGGGGAAAGGGGAAGGCAGGAGGAGGGAAGGAGAGAAGGAGGGAGAGAGAGAGAGAGAGAGAGAGAGAGAGAGAGGAGAGAGAGAGAGAGGGAGAGAGAGAGAGAGAGAGACTGACCGACGACAGACCAACCAACCAACTAACAGACAGACAGACTGACTGACTGAGAGACAGACTGACAGACAGTCAGATATGCAGAGAAAGAGTCAGAGAGAGGGTTTGGGAGCACTTTCTCTTTTTTTCTTTTCTGTCTCTCTATCGGTTTTTTTGTTTGCTTGTTTGGTTTGGTTTGGTTTGGTTTGGGTTTTTTAATTTGTAAAGTAGGTGGTCTCTCTTCGTCTTACAGGCTAAAAAGCTGTCTGTCAGCCTGCTGACTGTGTCAAGCCACATGCTGACCCAGTTATCACCAGCATATTACAGGCTGACCCAGTTATCATCAGCATCTGACAGGCTGACCCAGTTATCACCAGCATCTGACAGGCTGACCCAGTTATCACCAGCATCTGACAGGCTGACCCAGTTATCACCAGCATATTACAGGCTGACCCAGTTATCACCAGCATCTGACAGGCTGACCCAGTTATCATCAGCATCTGACAGGCTGACCCAGTTATCATCAGCATCTGACAGGCTGACCCAGTTATCATCAGCATCTGACAGGCTGACCTGGTTATCATCAGTATCTGACAGGCTGACCCAGTTATCATCAGCATCTGACAGGCTAACCTGGTTATCATCAGTATCTGAAAGGCTGACCTAGTTATCATCAGTATCTGAAAGGCTGACCTAGTTATCGTCAGCATCTCACAGGCTGGCCTAGTTATCGTCAGCATCTGACAGTCAATCACTGCTCAGCATCTGACAGTCAATCACTGCTCAGCATCTGACAGTCAATCACTGCTCAGCATCTGACAGTCAATCACTGCTCAGCATCTGACAGTCAATCACTGCTCAGCATCTGACAGTCAATCACTGCTCGCCACACCACGCCACATTCTGACAGGCTTATTACAAACCCTTTTAGATAAAGACAGGATGTGTTTGGGGGGGGGGGGGGGGGGGGGGGGGGGGGGGGGGAAGGGGGGTGCGTGCGTTCGTGTGCGTGGCGTGGTGTGTGGGGGGGGGGGGGGAGGGGGGTGCGTGCGTGCGTGGCGTGCGTGTGTGTGTGTGTGTGTGTGTGTGTGTGTGTGTGTGTGTGTGTGTGTGTGTGTGTGTGTGTGTGTGTGTGTGTGTGTGTGTGTGTGTGGTGTGTTTAAACTACGCATATCCGGATAGATGTTATTCACCGAAGCTGACGGAACAAGAATACAAACAAGTTTAACTTACCGTCACACAAATTGGTAGTTTAAGACATTCTAAGAACAACTTGAAGACGTTTTTACATTGAAATTGTATCATATATATATATATATATATATATTATATATATATATATATATATATATATGGAGAGATGAGAGAGAGAGAGAGAGAGAGAGAGGAGAGAGAGAAGAGAGAGAGAGAGAGAGAGAGAGAGAGAGAGAGAGAGAGAAAATTCAGTTCAAACAAACAGACAAACAGACAGACAGATTTGAGAGTATGCCATAATGTATCACACTCTCTCTCTCTCTCTCTCTCTCTCTCTCTCTCTCTCTCTCTCTCTCTCTCTCTCATCTCTCACTTACATACACACACGCACGATGACTCCAGACAATTTCAAATCAAGCCAGGCTTATTTTAGCATGCGCGGAAGTTATCACAGAAATAGAACCTCAAAATAAATTCCTCAGTCAGCCCATGCAAAGTTTTATTTATACGTAAGATATGCCAAGCTATAAAAAAGAAACGGGATAAACATGTTTCATTCCAGCACCAAAAAGGGAACCAGTTTTGTAATATTGGTATGGTGGGGGTGTTGTTTCAAGTCTGCAGAGTGTTTCATTTCGTGCAAGTCTATGTCCATACGGCAACCTTCATAAATTGCTAGCTGGTGTACTTGTATTCTACGTGTTGGTGTGTTTGTGTTGCAATGACCCAGTCACATTATTTTTGTTTCAACTAAAAAGCAAGTTTGGCTCATAAACAAAAGAACACACAAGCGCGCGCGCGCGCGTGTGCGCACGCACGCACGCATGCACACACACATACAGACCCACGCACTTCATGCCAGAATACTTACTCCATTTACATAATTAGCATAGAGATTTTTTTTAAGACAGACAGGCAGACAGGAAGAAAGAAAAAAGAAAGAAAGAAAGGGGAATAAAGAAGAAAAAAAATAACATTAATATTTTATTTTAAAAAATTCATTCCAAAGCTTGGCAAAGTGTACAAGTTTTACATTTTGACAGAGAGACAGACAGAGACAGAGACAGACAGAGAGAGACAGAGAGTGAGAGAGAGAGAGAGGACACGTGCCAACGTTTGTTTCTGTGTACGATGTTGTTAGGCATATTACTCCTTACGCTGACTACATAAGGCTACAATCTCTTATCCTGACTGTCAAAATGGCAGCCTGTAGCAGGCTCCAAAGTCATCAGTGCCGATTTCACTACCCCCAAAAATCCTTCGGATGAGACTATAAACCGAGGTCCTGTGTACGAACGCACGTAGAACATCTTTCGCACACGTTAAAACCTGTTCCACTTTTCAGAAGAGTAGGCGATTGTATGCCGGTGGGAACGGATGACAAAATTTACAATTTAACTGCATATACACACGGGAACTGGATGTGGGGGGTGTGGTGTGGAAAAACACATGAGTGTTTATTCCATTATCCTCGACATAAAAGAATAAATAACTCAATCATTCAATCATAGGTCATCAATGATAGGTAGGGGACGGGATAGCCTAGTGGTTAGAACATTGCGCTCGCAATCTGACGACCCGGGTTTGATTCCCGTTCAAGGGGATATTTTCCCCTGGAGTTAACATCAGTACAGACTCCACTCTCCCCAAAAGTCGTTCGGATGAGACTATAAACCGAGGCCCCGTGTGCGAACGCACGCAGAACATCTTGCGCACACGTTAAATCCTGTTCCACTTTTCGTAAGAGTAGGCCATTATGTGCCGGTGGGAACAGATGACAAAATGGACAAAGCCGCATACACACGGGGACTGGATGTGGGAAAAAAGCACATGAGTGTTTATTCCATTATCCTCGACATAAAAGAAATAAAATAAAAAATATATTAATAAAATCAATCAATCAATAAATCAATCAATCTCAGCGGCGCACACAAGATTCAAGGTGGACATTTTTAGGTACAGGTTTCTGGGCCGGGCCGACCTGTGTGTAGCGCTGCTAGTCCAGTCAAACCGACAGTGAACCCGGCCTCAAAGCAACTCCTTTAAACTAGTTCACCACAGTCGTCATTTCATTATGATCATGTTGTTCATCCGGCCACACCAAGATCGTCCTTCGGCGGGTTGTGGATACACGAAATACCCAGCATGCACCCAGGATTTGATCAGCGCCTTAGGATATGTCGTTGAATGAGCGTGATCTACAAAAATGGTTGAGGGTTTCTATAGGTGCGATGTATTAGCGTCAAAAGATGATACAGTTATGCACGCAGTGACGCCTCTTTAGAAGAAACACATGACAACGGCCGAGCGCGCGCGTTGATTAACTTGGGAAATATGAAAGCTGAATATGTGTGTGTTGTATGTGTGTGTGTGTGTGTATGTGTGTGTGTGTGTGTGTGTGTGTGTGTGTGTGTGTGTGGTGTGTGTGTTGTGTGTGTGTGTGTGGTGTGTGTGTTTTGTGTGTGTGTGTGTGTGTGTTGTTGTTATTGTTGTTGTTGTTGTTGTTGTTGACTTCAATTTTTACGTCTGTTCACTTCGAGTGATATTAGACGGGGGAAAAGAACAGGAGAGATGGATGTGTTGTTTTATAATTTTTAAAAACCCAACCCCTGGTTTTTAAAAATAATCTCGAAAAGAAACTTGGCAATGAAACAGGAATTTTAAAAAACCAACAAAGAAAAACAAATCATTACGTTACTGTAACTATAACAAATGCCCTTTGGGACTGTGACAAAGACCTTTCACAATCTCAAATGCCAGTTTTAGATTACTGAATATGCTGGTGAGGGAGTTTTCAGAAAAATGAGGCATGAAAGGTTTGACACTCTGGCAGTCAAGAAGAATTAATACTTTATTTTATAGAATAAAACTAAATGCATTGATAACCAAATTCAGCAAAAATGGTACATGCCTGTGTGGTGATAATATCACTAATACTCATATACTTTTTGACTGCCAGAGTGCGTGTGTGTGTGTGTGTGTGTGTGTGTGTGTGTGTGTGTGTGTGAGTGTGTGTGTGTGTGTGTGTGTGTGTGTGTGTGTGTAAAATTATATATGGTTACCTTTCCATGCACGAGTGCTATTCTATGGGTGTATGCATGAGTGCTGCTTTATTTTCAAATCTGTAACATTTGCTGTTTGAAATAAGCTATAAGGGTGTTTGTTGTAAGCGAGCTTGCTCCGTTTGTTCACGGTGTGAACGATCATGTGTAGTGTGTTGTGTGCTGTGTGTGTCTGTCTGTGTATGTGTGTGTCTGTGTGTGTCTGCGTGTGTCCGATCATGTGTGAGTGTCTGTGTGTGTCTGTGTGTGTGGGCGCGCGCGCATATGTGTGTATGCGCGCGTGCGCGCGCGATCGTGCAAATTTCTCCACTGACATGTGTTTGTGGCACATTTAATGACAACACTTTCTTCATGAATTTTTTAATACACGATTTAGAATATAAAGACCAAGCCTTTGTTAAAACAGCCCGCCAGTGTTGTTTAGCTATGTTCACAATGTTAAGGTAAACAACAGAATATTATGAAACAAAATCAACCATTTGTCAGTCATGCTACAGAATGGAACACAACCTCTATATTTGATCAGTGAGATTACGCAGCAATACCCTCTTCATCACAAACAACTTTTCGTAGGAGGAGAGGGTAACAGGTAAAGGTGTCCCATTACCTATATGGTCGTAGAGAAGCGAGACATCAAAGACCTCAGCTTCTCTAGGGGCCAGCTTATTGAGGGCGGCGCCCATCTCCTCTCCCTCGCTGCTTTACCTTCCCTCACCCTAAAGAGGGAAGGTACCCATTTACAGCTGGGTGAACTGGGTGAACTGTACTGAAGCCAAGGCGCGCAAACGGTCACCCATCCAAGTGGTAACCACGCTCGATGCTGCTTAATTAACATTGGCTGGGGGAAAAGCCAGTGCTCTGACCACTGAGCCATCCAGTCCCCATAAGGAGGAGAGGGAGAGAGTAAATCCTTTTTAATGAAACATTCATTAGTGTGAGGGGGGAGGTGTTTCGTTGTTGTTGTTGTTGTGTTGTCTTTTTCTTTTGCGTTCGTCAGATAGATAGCCCAGTCTCTGTGACGAAGGCATCTGCACGCTGCATGCAAGTCCTCCCAGTCTCTATAAAAGAGCTTCTTGGCCACTGGGGTGGTATGGGTCAGTCAGGCCAGGTCCTCTTTCAGAGTGCTGCCTCATGCAGCGGGCAGGACTGCAGCACAGGTTCTGTTGTCTGTCTATCTGCCAGGCTTTGCAAAGGCACTGCTCTGTGTGGCTTGTATAGAGTTTTGTCTACATGATGATGATGTGTATAAGAGTCTGCTTCTTCTGATGAAAAAATGCTAAATTAACCCACGATGCGAATGAAATAGGTGCGGCTAGTTTCTGAAAAGAAACGAATTTATTTGCTACGGTTTCCCCCGTTGGGATGCCGGGGACATGTCAGTACAGACAGCATCCCCACCTTCTGGAAATGCTGTGCTAGAAATTTCTTCTTTTCTATCCCTCTTTTTGCTCCTGCCTTGTTCCTTTTCTTCCCGTCACCTCCTTCTTGTCGATTTTCAGCCTTCTTGGCCCATTCTCCTGGCTTTTTTTTTCCAAGAAAGATTTAAAAGATAATATTTCTCCTTTATGCCAAAGTCGGATGCGCTGGGCCTGACTTGTCAGGCGCTTAACGGCAGCGTGACCCCTTTTCGTTCATATAACAGACATGATTAGTTGCTGTCTGAGCTTTCGTAAAAGAAGAAGAATTTTGCTACGGTCAGAAAACACACACACACACTCACACACACACACACAGTGTCACACACACTCACACACACACATACACACACGCACGCACGCACGCACGCACAAATACACACGCAC
>CM054134.1:83573542-83581042 GCA_028751875.1 Rapana venosa | reverse complement strand
ACAGACACAACACAGGCACACAGACACAGACACACACAGAGACACACACAGAGACAACACACACACACACACACACACACACACACACAGACGGACACAGACACATAATAATAATAATAATGTATGGAATTTATATAGCGCTGAATCTTGTAAAGCAACAAATCAAAGCGCTCAGATTTCATTTCATACCACCCCAAGTCATGGCAGATTTCTCTCCGTGAAATTCGGGCTGCTCCCCCCGGGGAGAGCGGGAGAGCGCGTCGCCACAAGCGCCGCGCCACCCTTTTTTTTTTCCATGTCTGCAACTGTATTTGTTTCCCTATCAGAGTGGCTTTTTTCTAAGAATTTTGCCAGGGACAACTCTCTTGTTGCCGTGGGTTCATTTACGTGCGCTAAATAATTACGTGTAACACACGGGACCTCGGTTTATCGTCTCATCCGAAAGACTAGCGCCCAGACCACCACTCATGGTCTAATGGATGGGGGAAAAGTTTCCGGTCCAAACGGGGTACGAACCGCCGCACACTTCAGACCCGGACTTTTCGCTTTCTAGACAGGCGCGTTACCTCTAGACCACCGATCCACACACAAACACACACGCATAGAGAAAGAGAATGTGTGTGTGTGTGTGTGTGTGTGTGTGGTGTGTTTGTGTGTGTGTGTGTGTGTGTGTGTGTGGTGTGTGTGTGTGTGTGTGTGTGTGTTGTGTGTGTGTGTGTGTGTGTGTGTGGTATGTGTGTGTGTGTGTTTGTGTGTGTTGTGTGTGTGTGTGTGTGGGTTGGTGTGGTGGGTGTGTATGTGTGTGTATGTGTGTGTATGTGGTGTATGTGTGTGTATGTGTGTGTGTTGTGGGGGGGTGTATGTGATGTGTGTGGGGGGGGGGGGGGTGTATGTGTGTGGTGTGGGGTGGGGGGGGGGGGGTGGGGGGGGTGTATGTGTTGTGTGTGGTGTGTATTTGTTTATTTATTGATTTCTCTATGTATTTTATTTTATGCTTTTATTTCGAAAATAATGGAACAAACACTCATGTGTACTTTTTTTTACAGCCAGCCCCGGAGTGTATGCAGTTTTGTAAATTTTGTTATCCATTCCCACCGGCACACAATGGCCTACTCTTCCGAAAGGCAGAACAGGTTTAAACGTGTACGCAAGATGTTCTGAGTGCCTTCGCACACGGGGCCTCGGTTTATAGTCTCATCCGAAGGACTCTGTGTGTGTGTGTGTGTGTGTGTGTGTGTGTGTGTGTGTGTGTGTGTGTGTGTGTGTGTGTGTGGTGTGTGTTGTGTGAGTGTGTGTGTGTGTTGTGTGTGTGTGTGTGTGTGTGTGTGTGTGTGTGTGTGTGGTTGCGCGCGTGTGTGTGTGCATTTTGTGTGTGTGTTGTGTGTGTGTGCATGTGTGTGTTCGTGCGTGTGTTGTGTGTTCTGTGTATGTTGTGTGTGTTGTGTGTGTGTGCATGCGTGCGTGTGTGCGTGCGTGCATGTATATGTGTGTAATGCATGCGCAAGTTCTTCAATTATACCGTATGTCAGAGAGTTCAGCTTAATTAACTACTGACGGAAGGTAGTGCAGGGCAATTTCTCCACACACAACAAAAAAATATCACTTTGAAATTGCATGCCCTCAACCTGAAGACGATTAGAGTGTCGCCAACCCTGAGGGTCTGATGTTAAAAGCAACGTATTCAGCGTCATCAGGTCCATGTGTCTGCATGTGTCACAGATGACAACTGTCAGACTCTGAAACTGGGCCCTCAAGCCAACAAAAGCTGTGTCAGTTATTGATGTCAGATAATTGCCAAGGCCTACACTAAAACTTTGCTATGTTGTAAAATGTTGTGTTGAGATTGCCTTCAGCCACGACAAGCTCTTAATATAACAACATGCACTTTCCTTTGTTAAAGGAGAAAAAAAATCCTCTGAAGTCGGGAGTATGGCTGCCTATATGGCGAGGTACTTGAAAAGAGTCATACACGCAGACTTTTCATCCGGTGTACTTGCTATCTCACAGTGATTCCCAGGTGGGATGAGTGAGTCAAGAGTGTATATTCTGGGTGACCCCCAAGGGTGTAAAGCTGGGGAACGCACGACAACAACAACATACTCTGAAACAATCTGGAATGTGGTTATCTGTGTGTTTGTAAGCACACAATGGCAATTCTGTTACAAAAGAGACATTACACTAGATCTGTTGTTTGAAAACAAGGGTGTTGGAATAGTATATGTTTGGAACTAGCATCCCCGTGGGGATGCCGGGGGCCTGTCAGTATAAACAGCATCCCTCACCTTCTGGAAGTTCTGTGCTAGGAATTCCCTCTTGTCTATCCCTCTCTTTCTTTCTGCCTTGTTCTTTTCCTTCCTGTTATCTCCTTCCTGTCTATTTTCTGCCTTCTTGGTCCATTCTCCTGCCTTTTTTGCCCAGAAAGATTTAAAAGATTACACTTCTCTCCCACGCCGAAGTCGGATGAGCTGGGCCTGACTTGTCAGGCGCTTATCAGCAGCGCAACGCATTTTCGCTCATATGACGGACAAAAATATTACTGTCTGAGCGTTCGAAGAAGAGAAGAAGAGAAGAAAGAAGAAGAAGGAAGAAGAAGAAGAAGAAGAAAGAAGAAGAAGAAGAAGAAGAAGAAGAAGAAGAACAGAAGAAGAAGAAGAAGAAGAAGAAGAAGAAGAAGAAGAAGAAAAAGAACACAACAACACAACAACAACAACAGGAGAGAGGAGTGAAGGAGGGGGACGAGGAGGAGGAGGAGAGGGCCCAGGAGAACAAGCATTAACCCACAGACAACAGACATAAAGACATCATACTACTGGGGAAAAAACCAAAACAAACGAAAAAAAAACCAACAAAAAAGCATAAAAAATAAGCGAAACAAAGAACAACACAAAAATCAGTAAACAGTTTCAAAAACTTTCTTAAGTTTCAAAAAAAAAAAACCCAGAAAAAAGACTGTCACAACTGTCAACTAATCGATCAACTTTCCAGTTTGTGGCTTTAAATCTTCCTTCTCTCCCCCCCCTCACACACACCCCACCCACCCCACCACACACAACACACACACACACACACACACACACACAACACACGCAGCACACACACACACACACACACACACACACAACACACACACAAAACACACACACCTTTTGTTTGTTTTTCTTTTCTCTCAAAAAACACCCACAACATTTTACTGTTTTAAAGTTCTCCTGTTATAATGTCTACATGCTCTCTCTCTCTCTCTCTCTCTCTCTCTCTCTCTCTCTCTCTCTCTCTCTCTCCTCTCTCTCTCTCTCTCTCTCTCTCTCTCTCTCCTCTCTCTCTATCATCTCTCTCTCTCCTCTCTCTCTCTCACTCCTCCTCTCTCACTCTCTCTCACTCTCTCTACTCTCTCCTCTCCTCCTCATCTCTCTCTCTCTCTCTCCTTCTCTCTCTCTCTCTCTCTCTCTCTCCTCCCTTCTCTCTTCTCTCCTCTCCTGTCGCGTAACAAGAACATAATATACTTGGATTGTGAGAGAACTGCTATGACCAAAAAAATCAACGGACCTTGTTCTGCCCTAAGCTATGGAGACTTTTTGAAGAAACAAGGAGGGAGGGAGGGAGGGGGCAGGTAGTTTGGGGAGGTGGGGGAGAGGTGCGGGGAAAGGGGGGGGTGGGGTTGGGGGGGTGGGAAGTGTTTTTGAAATTAGTGGGAATTTCCGGCTGACAATGACCTCATCACACGCACCGTTGAATTCAGAGATACTTGTCAGTGCTGTGTGTGTGTGTGGTGTGTGTGGTGTGTGTGTGTGTGTGTGTGTGTGTGTGTGTGTGTGTGTGTGTGTGTGTGTGTGTGTGTGTGTGTGTGTGTTGTGTGTGTGTGTGTGGGGGGGGGTGTGGGGTGTTCTTGTGTGTGTGTGGGGGGGTGGGGGGGGGTGGGGGGGGGTGTTTGGTGTTGTGTGTGTGTGTGTGTGTGTGTGTGTGTGTGTGTGTGTGTGTGTGTGTTGTGTGGTGTGTGTGTGTGTTGTGTGTGTGTGTGTGTGTGTGTGTGTGTGCGTGTGTGTGTGTGTGTGTTTGTGTGTGTGTGTGTATTGTGTTGTGTGTGTGTGTTTTCTTGCGTCTGCGCCTGCGTGTGTGTCTGTGTCTGTGTATGTTGTTGTTGTTGTCTTCGATTTTACATGTTCACATCTCAATGATATTAGACATGGAAGAAATGTTGTGTGTGTGTGTGTGTGTGTTGTGTTGTGTGTGTGTGTGTGTGTGTGTGTGTGTGTGTGTGTTGTGTGTGGGTGTGTGTTGTGTTGTGTGTGTGTGTGTGTGTGTGTGTCCGTTGAAGGTGTGATAGGCCATTGTGTGCCAGAGGGAACGGATGGCAAAATTTGCAAAAAAACCGCATGCGTAAGGGACTGGTTGTATAAATGCACACTAGTGCTTATTCCATTATCCTCGAAATAAAAGAGTAAACAGATAAATAGTTGTAGCCTACAAACATTTTTTTAACCGTTCTCTTGTGTCTAGCTGAGTGTTTGTGTGTGTGTGTGTGTTGTGTGTGCGTGTGTGCATGCGTGCGTGCGTGTGTGTGTGTGTGGAGTATGTGTGTTGTGTGTGTGTGTGTGTGTGTGTGTGTGTGTGTGTGTGTGTGTGTGTGTGTGTGTGTGTGTGTGTGTGTGTGTGTGTGTGTGTGTGTGTGTGTGTGTGTGTGTGTGTTCTTGATTCCGTGTCTCGAGACCTTTTCTCTTTGACAGTATTGAAGAGCCGGCAGGGTAAAAAATAAAATAAAATAAAATCAAGACTAAGAAAAGGCAATGATATAAAAAAAAATTAAAATCAAGAACTCGCCTACCCCCCACCCCCACCCCCAAACCAACAAACAAACAAAAAACAACAACAAGCAAAGAAAGAAACGAGATCTGGGACGGAAGAAAGGCAGTCATATCTTAGACTATGTCTGTGATTGTATGCAAGCGCAGCTGCAACAACATGCAGTCCACTCTTCCGCTGAAGGGTTTGTTTGTTTTTCTTCTTCTTCTTTCTTTCTCTCCAGCATTCGTCTAGTCTTTTTTGTTGTTGTTGTTGTTGCTAATTCGAATTTCGTTGTATTGTATAGCTCCTGGCATACAAAAAGCACGTTTAAAATTATTCTTTCATTGCTACACTCAACTACTTCACGTAATAGTAATTGCAAGTGAAACCATTTCACCCAGCCACAAAACAGCGCAACATTGATTTAAATCAAAGGTAAAGGTGTTTTCATAACCTATGTGGTCGTTGGGAAGCGAGGTGTCAGATACCTCAGCTTCTCTAGAGGCCAGTATATTGAGGGCAGCACCCATCTCCTCTCCCTCGCTGCTTTACCTTCCCCTGACCCTAAAGAAGCAGGTACCCATTTACAGCTGAGTGAATTGGGGGACTGTACTAAAGCCAAGGGGCGCGCAAACGGTCACCCATACATTTGGTAACCATGCTCAATGCTGCTTAACCTTAGCTTGGGTGAAAACGAGTGTTCTGACCACTGAGCTATCCTGTCTCTCCAAAATTGATTTACAGAAACGAAAAGGTGTATATTACAACACCCCCCCCCCCCCCCCCCCCCCCAACCATTTTTTTCTTTCTTTTTTACTTACTCAGATTTTTTTTTACTCCAAGAAACAGCGCTTGAATACACTTCATAAAAATGAAAGAAGCACTCCATCATATAAAAGTGCCTTGCAAATATTCGAGTGACACTTTCATGTCAAGTATCGCGCTAAACAACAATGCATTGCCTCAAGCGTCAGTCAAAGCAAACCAGTAAAGTTATTTTTTTTTAAACCCTGACATCAATCCTTCATCATCAGAGAAAAACAAACTGAAAAAAAATTGTAAGCTGAATGCTTTTTTTGTATACAGAAGCCATTCAGCAGCCGATTGCTGTTTTTAAGTCAAATTTGCACAAGTAATCTCTCTCTCTCTCTCTCTCTCTCTCTTCTCTCTCTCTCTCTCTCTCTCTCTCTCTCTCTCTCTCTCTCTCTCTCCTCTCTTCTCTTTATTTCTTTTATTTCGAGGATAATGGAATAAGCACTCATGCGGTGTTGCTGTTGTTTATTTTACATCCAGACCCCGTGTGTATGCAGTTTTGTAAATGTTGTCATCCGTTCCCACCAGTACACAATGGCCTACTCTTTCGAAAAGCGGAACAGGTTTTAATGTGTGCGCAAGATGTTCTCTCTCTCTCTCTCTCTCTCTCTCTCTCTCTCTCTCTCTCTCTCTTCACATACACACACACACACACACCTCTCTCTCTCTCTCTCTCTCTCATCTCTCTCTCTCCTCTCTCTCTCTCTCTCTCTCTCTCTCTCTCTCTCTCCTTCGGATGAGACTATAAACCGAGGCCCCGTGTGCGAACGCATGCAGAACATCTTGCGCACACGTTAAATCCTGTTCCGCTTTTCGAAAGAGTAGGCCATTGTGTGCCGGTGGGAACAGATGACAGAATTCACAAAACCGCATACACACGGGGACTGTATGTAAAAAAGGGCACATGAGTGCTTATTCCATTATCCTCGATTTTTTTAAAAATCTCTCTCTCTCTCTCTTTCTCTGTCTGTCTGTCTCGTCTGTCTGTCTGTCTGTCTCTCTCTCTCTCTCTCTCTCTCTCTCTCTCTCTCTCTCTCTCTCTCTCTCTCTCTCTCTCTCTCTCTCTCTCTCTCTCTCTCTGCATTCCCTTACCCGTGGGTGTGTAGTGCCTGGTCTTCTCCTGTGCTTGTCACTCTGCAGGAGGTTTGCCCGCTGGCCTCAGCCGACACATTCCATCTTCAGAGCAGCTCAGTTCATTCATTGTACAGGTTGTATGCAGGTTATGGTTATGTTTGTGTTTGTTTTGTAACCCACCGAACGCTGACATGAACTACGGGATCTTTAACGCGCAAATTTGATCTTCTACTTGTGTCTATACACGAAAGGAATTAAGGCACTGGCTGGTCTGCACTTGAAGTTGATCTGGGAGATCGTAAAAATTCCCCATCCTTAATTCATCATACGCCACCGAGACACACACACACACACACACACACACACACACACACACACACACACACACACAGAGAGAGAGAGAGAGAGAGAGAGAGAGAGAGAGAGAGAGAGAGAGAGAGGGGAGAGAGAGAGAGAGAGAGAGAGAGAGAGAGAGAGAAGGGGAGAGAGAGAGAGAGAGAGAGAGGAGAGAGAGAGAGAGAGAGAGAGAGAGAGAGAGAGAGAAGCAGAAAAACAGACAAAAAAGCAGACAGTCGTGCAGACGGACAAACAAGCAAACAGAGAAACAAGCAGGTAGAGAGTCGTACAGACAGACAGACAGGCCAACAGGAAGACAGATAGACATGCAGACAGACGGTAGATGGAGGCAACAATAACAATAGCGACAGCGTGGCGACGATGCACAAATAGTTACGAACATGCAGATGCAATCTACTTTACGTCATCATAAAGTTGTGAGAAAGCCTTTGTTTTTCTATTCTTTTTATTTCTTATTCTTTCATTTCGAGAATAATG
>CM054134.1:83556042-83568542 GCA_028751875.1 Rapana venosa | reverse complement strand
GCGAGATAAGCTGGCGTGAGGTTCAAACGTCTTATGAAACAGGAGCGATAGGCTTTCGTTGTGTACATCTCTGAAAGATGACACAAAGTATGAGGTATGATAATTATGGTGTCTGTGATGTTGATAGTCATAATTATAGGCTACTAAACTGACGATAGGCTACTAAACTGATTATAAGCTACTAAACTTATTACTGGCTTCTAAACTGATTATGAGTGACTAGAGTGTGTTTGGATAGGTAGGATATCTATGATGTTGATAATAATAATGATTATAGGCTACTAAACTGATCAATTATAGGCTACTAAACTGACTATAGGCTACCAAACTGATTATAGGCTACTAAACTGATTATAGGCTACTAAACTGATTATAGGCTACTAAAGTGTGTTTGACTAGGTAGGATATATCTGATGTTGATAATCATAATTATAGCGTACTAAACTGATTATGGGCTACTAAACTGATTATAGGCTAATAAACTTATTATGGGTTACTAAACTGATTATTAGCTATTAAACTGATAAGGCTACTAAAGTGTTTGGCTAGGTAGGATATATTTGACGTTGAAAATCAAAAATTATAGCGAAAAACTGTTTTTGGGCTACTAAACTGTTTATTGCTAATAAACTGATTAGGGCTACAAAGTGTTTGGCAGTAGGATAAAATCTGACGTTGAAAACATAATTATGGGCTCTAAACTGATGAAGGCTACAAACTGATTATTGGCTAATAAACTGATTGGGGGCACTAAACGAGATAGGCCTTTTTTAATGATTTGGGCTACTAAACTGATTATTGGCTACTAAAGTGGCTGGGGGGGTTGGGGGGTGGTGGGGTGGTGGGGGGTGGGGGTGGTGGTGGGTGGGGGTGGTGGTGGTTAAAAGGGTGGGGGTGGGGGGGTAGGGTTGGGAGGATAAAACAAAAAAGACTGTGCATACAAGTGGTGTGTGTGTGTTGTGTGGGTGTGTTGTGTGTGTGTGTGGGGGGTTGTGTGTTTTGGTGTGTGTGGTTGTGTGTGTGTGGCGCCGCGCGCGCGCGTGTGTGGTGTGTTGTGTTTTGTGTGTTGTTTTTTTTGCGTGCGTGCGTGCGTGCGTTGGGGTGTGGGGTTTTGGGGGTGTGTGCGTGTGGTTGTGGGTGTGTGTGTGTGTGTTGTTGGGTGGTGTGTGGGGTGTGGTTGTGTGCGTGTGTTTGTGTTTGGTGTGTGTTTTTTTTTAATCTTTTTTTTCGGGGATAGGGAAATAACATCGTGTGCTTTTTTTTTACATCTAGTTGCATGCGGTTTTTTAAAGTTTTGTCTCCGTTTTCCCTCTGCACAAAATTCCTTCTCTTCCAAATTAATTGGGGAAAAAGGGTTTACGTGTCCAAAAGAGTTGTCATGTGTTCACACACCCGGGGGTCGGTTTATAGCTCATCCGAAGGACTGTGTTTTGGGGTGGTGTGGGTGTGTGTGTGGTGTGTGTGGTTGGTGTGTGTGGTGTGTGGTGTGGTGTGTGTGTTGGTGTTTGTGTGTGTGTGAATGTTTGTGTTGTGTCTCGTGTGTGTGTTTGTGTGTGTGAGTGAGTGAGTGTGTGAATGTGTGTGTTGTGTGTGTGTTGTTGTGTGTTGTGTGAGTGAGTGAGCGTGTGTGTGTATGTGTGAATGCGTGTGTGTGAGTGTGTGTGTGTGTGTGTGTGTCTGTGTCTGTCTGTGTCTGTGTGTGTGAGTCAGGGGAGGGGAGGGGGAAGAGGAAACGTACAGCTGAAAGACTGACAGATGTCATTCTTCCCATCACCAACACAGACACAGACACACACTCCTCCCCCATCAAGCAACTACACAGCGCTGAGTCTTTCAGAAAGACAGGTGGACACAACACAGACCGAAGCACTGACAGAGAGAAAACAAGATAGATTGCTATTGTTGTTGTTGTTGTTGTTGTTGTTGTTGTTGTTGTTGTTGTTGTTGTTGTTGTTGTTGTTGTTACCATCATCGTTGTTGTTGTTATTGTTGTTGTTTAGTTGTAGTAGTAGTAGTAGTAGTATAGTAGTAGTAGTAGTAAGTAGTAAGTAGTAGTAGTAGTGGTGGTGGTGGTGGTGGTGGTGGTGGTGTGGTGGTGGTGGTAGTAGTAGTAGTAGTAGTAGTATCATTATTGTTGTTGTTGTTGTTATTATTATTATTACCATCAACGTTGTTGTTGTTGTTGTTGTTGTTGTTGTTGTTGTTGTTGTTGTTGTTGTTGTTGTTGTTGTTGTTGTTGTTGTTGTAGTTATTATTATTATTATTATTAATATTTTATACAGACAGGGAAATATGACAGGGACAGAAAGAGAATGAAAACAGTTAGACAGACACAAACACAGATACAGACACACAAGCACAGATACACGCACACGCACACGCGCACGCGCGCACACAAAACACACACACACACACACACACACACACTCGCGCGCGCGCGCACACACACACACACACATACACACACACAGAGAAAGACAGACAGATAGACAGACAGACAGACAGAAAGAGAGACAAGACAGACAGATCAAGAGTCAGACAGACACAGAGAGACAGACACAGAGAGACAGAGACAGAGAGACAGAGACAAACAGAGAGAACACTTTCAGCCGAATCACCTTTCTTTAAAAACCTACACCAAACTGTTGGCAACATAGTTTTTTGCCTTCCTGGTATGAAATACACACTCGTAAAAAAAAAAAAAAATTTAAAGCGAGGACTTGGGCCCAAGCCGCCAGAGGGGGTCGGGGGGGGGGGGGGGGGGGGGGGGGGGGGGGGGGGGGGGGGAAGAAGTGAGAGAGGGAGGGAGAAAAACAAGAAGCTCTCCATGAGTCACTCCCTGACAACCCCAAACAAAATTAAACACACTTGAAGGGAAAACTGCGATTTCTTTTGGCGGGGGGGGAAAGTTTCGGGCGAACTGTGTATTTGGGGCTGTGGTGGTGGGGGGGGGGTGTGTTTTTGTTTTAAACGCGTGTGTGTGTGGGGGGGCTTGCTTTTCGCACGCCCCCCGCGCCCCCGCGGTATGTGTGTGTGGTGTGTGTACTGTCCCGTTTCGTGTGTTGTGTGGTGTGAGGGTGGTTTTGGTGTGGGTGTGTGTGTGGTTTTGGTTGTGTGGTGTGTGGTGTGTGTGTGTGAAAGTGTGTGTGTATGTGGGGTTGTGTATTTGAGAGAGAGAGGGGAGTGAGGGGATTTGGAGGAGAGAGAGTGGAAAAACAAGGGGAAAACCGGACAAAACTGAAAGACACAAGCAGACAGACACACAGACAACTTTCGGACTGACAGAAAACGGGAAAAATTAAAAATCTACGTCCTGGTCAAAAAACAACCGCCCCCCCCCCCCCCCCCACCTCCTCGCTCCCTTCTCTTTCCAAGCCAACAACCCCCCCAAAACCCCACCCCCAACTTTCTCCCCCACCACTTTAAAACCGTAAAGACTTCAGCAATGCAAAGGAGAGAGAGAGAGAGAAGAAGAGAGAGAGGGGAGAGAGAGAGATCAAAATCAAGTCCCAAAACAAATCAAATCAAAAACAAATGAATTTTTTTATTGAGAGATAGAACAGAGACAGAAATCGACAGACGACAGACAGACAGAGTCTGACAGACAGACAACAGGAAAACCCTTTGTGAAAACCAACAACAACATTTTCCCAAAATGAGGAAATTGTTTTTCGGGATCCGAAAACCCACTGGGGCGTTTTGTTTTATTGTGTTAGGAGGGCGTGGGATACCCGGGGAGGTGAAAGCTTAAGCCCAAAAATCTAAAAAAATAGATCAAAAACCTTTATCCTTCAACAACAATTTACCACATAAAGGGGATACCCCCCCACCCTGCAATACAGTGACGAAAAACTTTCCCAGCCCCGTACACTGATAACCCCTAGAAGAAGATCGGTTTTTTATGACGGGAACCAAAAATTAGTTTGGGAAAAAAGGGCGAAGAAGAAGAAGAAAAGAAAAGAAAAGAAAAGAAAGGGGGAAAGGGGGGAGGGGGAGGAGGAGGAAGGGGAAGAAGGAGGAAAGGAAAAAAGAAGGAGGGGGGGGGAGGGGGAGACCCAAGAAGGAGGAGGGGGGGAAAAGAAGAAAAGAAAAGAAGGAAGAAGAAAAAAGAAAAAAGAAGAAAAGGAAAAAAAGAAAGGGGGAGGGGAGGAGGAGGGGGGGGGAGGGGGAAAAGGGGGAGGGGGGAGGAAAAGGGGCAGCACAGCAGCAGCACAGCAGGGAGCAGCAGAAGAAGAAGAAAAAAAGAAAAAGGGGGGGAGGAAAAAAGAGGAGGAGGGGAAAAGGAAGAGGAGAGGAGAAGAAAAAAGGAGGGGGGAGGAAAGAAGGAGGGGAGGAGAAGAAGGAAGGGGGGAGGAGAAGAAGGAGGAGGAGGAGGAGAAAAGAAAAAAAACAACAACAACAAAAACAAAACAAAAAAAAAACAAGAAACAAGAAGAACAAGAAAACAAGAAGAACAAGAAGAAGAAGAAGAATTTTCGGTTACACATTATATAGAAATGGTTTAAGGGTTTTTTTTTTGTTTTTTGGGGACTTTTACGTTTATTGACGAAAAAAAAAACAAAAAACCATGATAGAAAAAAGACAGTGAGCCCAGACAGAAACAGAGAACAGACATCAAAATGTGTGAGGAAAAGGCAAAAAAGTCCCGGGGGACAGACAAACAGACTAACATAAAAAACAAAATACGCACAGACAGACGAACGGGGGAAACGGAGGGGTGAGAGCCGAGTCAGCGGACGAAAAGCGGAACAAAAGAGGGAGAAAAAAAAAAGGAAAAATGAGGGAGGGGGGTTGCCCCCGGTGTTTTTTGTTTTTTTTTTGTTGTGGGAAAAGGGTGCTTGGGGGGGGTTTAGGGAGGAGGGGGGGAGGGGAAGGGGGAGGGGGGAGGGAGGGGGGGGGGAGAGAAGAGAAGACGAAGAAGCAACAGACGACAAAACAAACGAAACCCAAAAAAACAGACGGAGGGGGGAGGGGGGGTGAAAAAGATAAGGAAGAAGGGGGGAAAGGGGGGGGGGTGGGGGGGGGTGGTGGGGTTTTTTTTTTTTTTTTTAAACCCCCCCCCCCCAAAAAAAAAACCCCCCCCCCCCCCCCACCCCCCAACCCCAAACCAAAAACGGGGGGGGGGTTTTTTAAGAAAAAGTGAAAAGGAAAAGGAGGATTAGTGTCGTAAAGTAATTTTTTGTCGTAAAAGTGGACAGGTGCACGACATAAGAAGCCCTGCTAGGTCGGGAAATTTCTTGTGGAGCGCCCCTCCCCCACCCCGCCCTCCAAAAAAAAAATCCAACCAACCAACCAACCAAACCCAAAACCAAACCCAAAAAAAAACAAACTATAAAAACAACCCCTTCTCCTTGCTTCAAAAGGCTAAACCCATTTCACAAAAAAAAACGTTTCTCTTCTTTTTCTTCTTCTTCTTTTCTTCTTTCTTCTTTTCTTCTTCTTCTTCTACTCCCTTTTACCTAACTTTTTTTTCTTTTTTTTTTTATCCTTTCTACTACTAATCCCACTACTACTATACAAAACACTTCTACTATTTTTACTACTATATACTACACTCCCTTCGGGGAATCTCAACGCAACTATTGTTTTTTTATGAGCAAAAAATGGTTACTTAGCTGCCGTTAAAACGCCTGACAAGCACCCCAGCGCACCCGACTTGGGCAGGGGGAAAAGAATAGTTATCTTTAAGATTTTTTCCCGGGGAAAAGAAAAGGAGGAGAAAGGACCAAATAGGAAAAAAAAAATAGCGAAAAGAGGGGTGACAAGAAAAAAAAGGAAAACAGGGCAAAAAAACAAAGAGAGGGATAGAAAAGAGGGAATTCCTACCAAGTTTTTCCGGAAAGGGTGGGGGTTTGCTTTTTTATCCCGACGGCCCCGGGGGGGCAAAAACGATTAATCCCCAAAAAATTTCCCTTTTTTTTTTTTCTAAAGCGTGCTTTTTTATGGGGTTAAAACAGTGATATTTTTCGGGGGAATTTTGGAAAAAGAAACTGGTTTACGTTGCAATATGATGGTTTTTATTGATGTCATTTTTTTTTTTTTTTATTCCGTTATTTGAGTCGTGTTTTTTTTGGGTTTGTGTTGATTTGAAACGATGAGCTGGAGTTTTTAAACATTTTTGGACGGGTTCGCACAGGCGACGCTTTACCCATTAATGACAGGGAAACCCATTAAGACTCACAGATAAAACAGCAGTTGGTGTTTTTGTTGTGGGGACTAAAGATGTTTTTCTGCCTTTAAAAAAAAAGTGAAATATAAGAAAAAGTCCCCGGGGGGGTTAAAAAAAAAGGGGGAAACAAAAAGGAAACAAAACGGGAAAGGGAGAAAAAAGAAGAATAAGAAGAAGGAAAGAGAGGGGGGGAGAGAGAGGGGAAGGGAAGAGGGGAGAGAGAGGGGAGAGGGAGAGAGGGGGAGGGGGGGGGAAAGAAGAGGGGGGAAAGAGGAGGGGCGAGAGAGCGAGAAGAGAAGAGAGAGAAATGAAAAATTTTTTTATTTCGAGGATAATGAAAAAGCACTCATGTGTTTTTTTTACACCCCGCCCCCGCCCGTAGAGATACTTTAATAATAACCCCAAATCATACTCTCACAATAAAACAAGGGAAAAGCCTTACCCCCCCCCCCCCCCCACCAAAAAAAACCCAAACAAAAAAAAAAAAACCCTAATACCCCCCCCCCCCCCCCCCCCCCCAAAAAAAAAACAACAACAACAAACAACAAAAACACAACAAAAAACAAACAAACAAAAGGAAAAAGGAGAGAGAGCGACGACAGACCCAGACAGAAAAAAGACAGACAGGACGGAGGGAAATGAAGAAAAACAGACAACAGAGAAAAAGAAGAGACAGACGCAGACAGTGACAGAGAACAAAGGAGAAGGAAGAAAGCATTAACCTCCTTCCTGAAATGACTGACGGTGACATGACACAGGGATTAAGGGGGCAGGCGGAGGCAGGAGCCTGAGCAGTGTCGCCACGTCATACGGCAACCTCACCTTACAGACTCAAAGTTCTCTACTATATGTATGTTCTGACTGCACTGTATGTTTGTCTGTAATTACGTACTGCCTGTACTGTTCTGTACTGTTTGTACTTACGCATGTTGTGTATTAATACATTTAACTTATGAATGCCTGACTTTTGCACGCATGTACTGTTTTTAAAATTTCTACATGTATGCACTGTTCTTTTCTGTACTGTTGCATTTTCTGTACTGTACTGTTCTGTATTTTGCTACATCCCGTACTGACTGTGCTGTTATTTACACTGTACTGCACTTTCTGTACTGTGCTGTGCTGTATGTACTGTTCTGTACTGTATAACTATACTGTGCTGTGCTGTGTGTACTGTATGTTCTGCGGCATGTATTTTCTTACTGCACTGTACTTTTTTCTCCCATGAAACCTAAAGGGTGTCGGTTTAGATAGTGCTGTACTGAGTTGACAGGGTGCTCGTGTTTTGTCGTTGTACGTGATAGGGATTTTGGGGACCTGGATCCCCGGGAAGACGACTGACTGTTGAATATCGTGCCCGGTAAAGGTAACAAGAAATATATACGTTTTTTTTCCCCAAGGAAAAGGAGACTTTTTTGTATAGATCTCGTTTGGGTGTGGGGTGTCGTCGCCTTTTGGAAATTTTTGGTTTGAGAGAGACGACAAAGAAGAAGAAACGACAGGACGACAGAGAGGCAGACGCAGATAGACAGACAACAGAGGGGAACAGAGAGGAAGGGGGAAAAACCAGAAGACAGACAGACAGACAGGAATGAAATTGCGCTAAAAGCATTCAAAATATGTTCTGCCCGGGTTCACTTCTGTGGAAGGAGTAAAATCGAAGGCTACTAGTATAAAAAAGTTACACTACTCGAAAGGGGTACACACACAATCACCCCCCAACACACCACCCACCACACACACACACACAACACCACACACACCACAAAGGAACAAAAAACCTTATCCAAGCTTGCTCTATTTTTTTAGCTACTCTCAGGGAGTTTACTGTTGAGATGCAGGTGTGAGGCAGTAAAACAAGGGGGGCCAAACTGATGATAAAAGATAGATAAAAAACAGAAAAAAACAGAAAAGATAGTAGTGAAGTAGTAGACAGACAGACAGACGACGACAGACAGACAGAAGCAGAAGCAGATGATGATGATAGAAAGATAGAAAATAATAGATAGATAGAAGATAGATAGATAGATAGTAGATGTGTCATGTCTACGTTGGTGACAGCTATACCCCCCCCAACCCCCCCTCCCCCACCCCCACCCCACCCCTTCACCACCCACCCCTCACTACCATCAAGCTGGGCCAAAAAAGTACAGGGCAGCCAGACCAACAGTCAGTACCGGCTGTTACCTGGCTTCGGTACGTCATTGATGCCTGCTGCTGCTGCTCTGTGCTGCTGCTGCGGGTGTTGTGCTGCTGTGCTGCTGGCTGCGCTGCTGCTGCTGCGCTGCTGTTTCTGATGCCGTAGGGGGGGGGGGACGTTCATTAGCCTTGTGTATGTCATATTCTCGTATATTTGTATAATTATATAGCTTTGGGGGGGGGATAGCCAGTGGTGGAGCCCCGCTTTACCCCCGCCAAGTTTAAGGCGTCGAGGTGGTTACCGTTGGAGGGTGACCCTTTGGCGGCCCTTTGGGTTTAGTACAGTTCCCCCTTCCCCACTGTAAATGGGTACCCGCCCTTTTGGGTGGGGAAAGGAAAACAGCAAGGGAGAGGAGATGGGCGCCGCCCTCAAAATGCTGGCCTAGAGAAGGAGGGCTCTGACGCCCTCGCCCCCTCGACCTTATAGGTTTTGGGACTCCTTTACCTTTTTTTTTTTTATATGCTTTTTTTGTGCAGAAGTCGGAAATGCAACTATCTTCGTGGATAGTAAAAAAATTTAAAAAACCGGTCGCCATGCGAAACCCCCACTGTTAGTGAACCTCGGGCTTGGTCAGGAAGGGAAAATAAAAAGTTTGATTGTGGTGGCTGACAGGTTTTTGCGAGGAGGTACTATTTTATAATATAATAATAATAAAAATAAAAAATGGAATTTTTATGGCTATATCTTTCAAAAAAAAAAATCAAAGCGCTTTATTTTCCCAATCATTCCGTGCAGCCTTCAAATTCAAAAAAACAACAAGCTCAACGCCCGCGCGCCGCGCGCGCGCACGCACCACACACACACACACCACCGGGGGGTATTTTTTAAATTTTCTTTGCGTTGATTCTAATCGGTTGATCTTTTAAAATCCCAGTTACAAGAAAACTTCGAAAAAATATTGAGATTAAGATGTCATAATCTCTTAACGTAAAGGGCTAATGTGAAAATTTTTTTTGGGTGCCCTTTCCCCACGGGGGCTTTTTCCAAATGATGGGCGGATAGAGCGCCAAAAAGGGGGCAAAACAGGACGGGATGCAAAAAGAAAATTTCATGTGCCTTTTCCTTACAAAAAGGGAAAGTTTACTAGAACAAAATAGGGAGAAGGCACTAAATAGTAATCGCAAAATGAAATTTTAATAGAACTGCAATCAATCCCCCAAAATCTAAAAGTGGGGAACCTTTCGAATTTAGTAAAATGTTTTTAGTCAAGGGAATTAATACTTTTTTATAAAATGAAACTAAATGCATTGAAAAACCAAATTCAGAAAAATGGTAAATGCCGGGGTGGGGGAAATATCCTAATACTAATACTTTTTGACTCCCAGAGTGTAAAACCCTTTTCAGCCCATTTTTCTGAAAACCCCCCCTCACGCATTTTCTAATTTAAAATTGGCATTTAAAATTTGGGAAAAAGGTCTTTTTTTACAGTCCCATAGGACATTTTTTATTTTAAATTTAAGTTAAGGATTGTTGGGGGGTTTTTTGTTGTTTTTTAAATTCTGTTGATTGCCAATTTTTTCGAGTTATTTTTTTTTTTTTTTTTAACACCACATCCACATTCCGGGTTTTTTGTTTTTTGTTTTGTTTTTGTTTGGGGTTTTTTTTTTTTTTTGGGGTTTTTTTTTTGGGGGGGGGCGTCTATATCACAAAAAGTGAACAGAGAAAAATTAAAGTAAACAAAAAACACACCACCACACACACCCACACACACACACACACACCCCCACCAAAATATAAAAATATAAATAACTACGGGGTTTGGTGAGTCAGTGTTTAGAAATTTTGAATCCTTGACGCAAATTTTTTCCCCGTTCTCGGGGAGAGGGGAAAGCCCCGATTGTGATTTTTTGCGTAGCGGCCTTTTTTTAAAAAACCCCCCACCCCCCCCCCCCACCCCCCCCCCCCGCGGCGGTGTGTGTGTGTGTGGTGGTGTGTGGTGGGGGGTTTGTGTGTGTGTGGGTGTGTGTGTGTGTGTGTGTGTTTTTTTTAATTCTTTTATATGAGGATAAGGAAATAGGCATCATTTGTTTTTTTTAATCTAGTCCCCGTGTTATGGGGTTGTGTAAATTTGTCATCTTTTCCCCCAGCTCACAATGGGGTCCTTTTGAAAAGCGGAAAAGGGGTTTTAAAGGTGCGCAAGAAGTTCGCTGCGTTCGCACACGGGGGGCCCCGTTTATAGTTTTATCCCAAGGTCTGTTGTTGGTTTGGGGTGTGTGGTGTGTGGTGTGTGGCGGCGTGCGTGCGTGGTGCCCTGCGGGTGCGTGGTGCGTGCGTGCTGCGTGTGTGTGTGTGTGTGTGTGTGTGTGTGTTTGTGTGTGTTTGTGTGTGTGGTTGTGTGTGTGTTGAAACTTCTGTCCCTCCCAAAAACCCCCAATCACTAACAAAACCCCTTTTTTTTCACCACAACCACACACTCACCCCAAAACATACCCCGCCCAACACACACCCCCAACACACACACACACACACACCCACCACAGGTCACTACTAAATTTTCAGGCATAAAAAAGGGAAAGGGGCCCCCTAACCTACGGGTCGAGGGGGGCGAGCACAGGACCTCGTTCTCTAGGGCCACCTTAAGGGTGGGGGCCCCCCTCTCCCCCGTTTCTTACCTTCCCCGCCTTAAAAAGGCAGGTACCCCTTTAATTTTTATCTGGGGGAACTTTGGGACTGTACGAACCCCAAAAGCGCAAACGGGCACCCCCTCCAAAATGGTAACCAGCTGGTTGCTTAACCTTGCTAGGGGAAAGCGAGTGCTCTGACCACTGGCTATCCCGTCAGGGATAAAAAAAATTAAAATTTTTGTAAGTACAACGCTCACACTTGGGTATTGGGATACTCTCAAAAATTTTTATTTTAAATTTGCTCACTTAACTTTTCTAATTTTTTAGCTACCTGGAAGCAAACCTTTTTTTTTTTTCCAAAACCAACCCCAAAACGAGGTACTCAACAACCCTGGGTAGCCAGCTTACCAGCGTAGGGCCCGGCCTATCTACCTTCCCCCACCCCCCGCTGTGTGGGATCCCCAGCACTGGGGACCATCCCGGGAAGGAGGTTGTGTTGAAGACGTGCGCTATCTTCATCGCGGGCAAGGAGGGGGGGGAAGTTTTAATGAGATGACGGTTTTGATTATATCAAACAGGTAAAAGAACGCCCTTGTTTAGGGGGGGTGGGCACATACAACAAGCAACACGCAACTCTCTCTCTCTCTCTCTCTCTCTCCTTCTCTTTCTCCTTTTCCCCTTCTTCTCTTTTCTCCTCTCCTTTTTTGTTGGTGGTTGTTTTGTGTTGTGTTGTGTGTGGGGTTTAATTGCCCCGTCCCCTCCCCCTGTCCCTCTTTGATGGGGTAAAAGCTTTCGCATAATATTGTCAATTCTCTCTCTTCTTCCCCTTCTTCCTCTCTCCTCTTCTCTTCTCTCTCTCTCTCTTTTTTTTTCTTAGGAATCAGGTGCTCCCAAAAATCGAAAAAAACTAAAGGTTCTCAGGCTGTTTCGGATTTTTTGTTAAAAACCCGAGCAAATAATGTGGGTCAGTGTATTTCTTTTCTTCGTTCGTCGTCGAACGTCAGGCAGCAACATTGTTGTATTCATATTTTTTTGCAACCAGCTTCCTCTACTCCCACGGAAAGCAGAAAACCGCGGGGGGTGGAGGTTGCTTATGCCCCTTGGTTCCCTTGGGAACATAGGGCTGCAAAACCCCCTCCAACGAAAACGGGGTTTTGGGAGATCCTCTTTAGCTCGGCCCCGTCATTCCCGGGGCCTTCGTTTTTTTCTCAAAAACTTCGCGAGGTTGCTTTGGTCACAACTTTCCGCTTCCCTTGGGATTTCCCTCAAGGGCCCGTCTGGTGACATTTGCGCAGGCTTGCCGGTGATGGCCGATCCTCCCCCCTTCCTTTGTTTAAAAAATGGACGCGATTGGGGTTTGTCTGGGCCTGTCCCACAGTTGTTTGTTGGATATGACTTCCGGCCCCATGATGTTAGGATGTCCTGAGGCATTTGTTGGTAAAAGACTGGAGTTGTGGGTTTGGTTTTTGTTACCCCCCAGGTTTTGACCATAAGTGGCCCATTTGAATTGGGGTTTAGTCCCAAGCTTATTTGAAAAGAGGGGCTGTTGACCTCCCAAATTTGGGAA
>CM054134.1:83480893-83555542 GCA_028751875.1 Rapana venosa | reverse complement strand
GGCTCCCCGTCATTCACAGGTGGGAGGGAGTGGGTTAGAGTGTACATTCTGGGTGATCACCAGGGTGTAAAGCTGGAGAGTGCACAACAACACCATTGTCACGTCGCATCGCATCTTGTCTTATGGTACCTTTATCGTATTGTAGCGTAGCGCATCGCGTAGTATCATACCATATCATATCATATCATATCATGTAATCTTATCTCATATTATTCGAGCGCTTTGATTTGTTTCTTTACAAGATTCAGCGCTATATAAATTCCATACATTATTTATTATATTATACCCTATCATATCACATCATCTTATGTGCAGTTACCATGAAATTTCTTTCGGAGGAGGAAGCAGTCATGGGTTTAGGTTCGGGTTCCCTGGGTGTGGGAAGAGGAGCGGGTTCCTTGGCGGGTTCCTTGACGGGTTCTTTAGGGGGTTCAGGTTCCACCACCACCGGGGCAGGGGCAGAGGGCGCAGCCTCCTCAACCACTTCCGGGGTGGCCTCCTCTTCCTTCTTGCCCTTCTTTTTCACCTTGCCGCCCTTCTTTTTCGTCTTCTCCTTCTTGTCATCCTTCTTCGGCTTCTTGCTTTTCACTGTGGAAGGAAGATTGCAACGTTCGAGATATAGTATACAGAATATGACTGATTAAAAAAACCCCAACAAAGCCCAAAAACGAAATTATAGCAAAGCTTCAGATTTCTTATCATGGACTTCATCGGCTCTAGTATCAAGTTGAGTGAACAGACGTAAAATCGAAGCAACAGCTACACGGGCTCAGAAACACACAAGGTCATGTTTTGTGGCTGTCTTCTACGCCAGCGTACGAATACCTGCTTTACAACAGTTGGTATGCAGTGTGTGTGTAATGTGCACAAGCATACAGGCAAAAACAGACAGACAGACACTCGAACACGCAAGCACGCACGCGCGCTCGCATACACACACAGAGAAAGAACTGGGGAAGGCTGTTCTCTCTTTTGTCCAAACCTTACCGGGTGATTTGCTGTCTGCCTTGCCGGAGGGCAGTGTGCCGGGTCCCTGTGTGCCGTACAGTTTGGACAGCTCGGCCTTGTGGTCCACCAGACCTGACACCAACATGTAACACCGCCATGTAACATCACCATGTAACACCACCATGTTACACCCAACATGTAACATCACCATGTAACATCACCATGTTACACCAAACATGTAACATCACCATGTAACATCACCATGTAACACCATATGTAACATCACCATGTAATACCACCATGTAACATCACCATGTAATACCAACATGTCACACGAACATGTAACACCACCACGTCACACCAACATGTAACATCACGATGTCACACCAACTTGTAACACCACCATGTAACACTAGCATGTAAATCTTCCATGTAACACCACCACGTCACACCAACGTGTAACACCAACATGTCACACCGACATGTACAACCACCAGGTCACACCAACGTGTAACACCAACATGTCACACCATCATATTACACCAACATGTAACACCACCACGTCACACTAACATGTCATACCAACATGTAACACCACCATGTAACCCTGCACAGCTGTAGCTGTCAGCACCAGCCCATGTCTCTGCGATCACTGTTAGCTTCACCTGTCTTCCCACGCACTCTCTTATTTTGTTAATACCAATATTTCTTGTTTGGGACTATGTACAGGTGTATTTTTGTGTGGTTTGTCTATGTTGTTGTTGTTGTCTTCAATTTAACGTCTGTTCACTCTTAGTGATATTAGACAAAGGATGTGGAAAATGTAGTGGATGTAGTGGAGAGGGGAATGTACAGAGAAAAGACTGATTAGGTAACATGTGTGTTGGTATTTTCATGCAATTAAAGGGGTGGGGGGAATCTTAAACATGAGTAAACATTTAAATTCAACAAATTTTTAACATGAAACATCTATAAAATAACTACAACAAATACTCCAATGGGCTGTGCAATAGACATTTAACAATGGCAAAGGCTAATTTCGGATTTTTAAAAACAGTTTCCACAGACTGCTCACAAAAAATGTGGGTAAAAAAGGTTTTACAATTGAACACTCAAATATGATGTGAGTGTTGGAAATATGTTCCCCACAGAGGCACCTCACATTTTTACAAAATTTTGTTATAAATGCATTTAATTTTAATCTAAAATATAGTGCATTAACTCTTCTTGTGGTTGCAATACTTAAATGTGTTTGAGAAGGAGTCATGTAACATGAAATAAGGCCATTAGTCAGGCAATTCTTTAAAGATCGTTTCCTTGAATTGATCTGATTCTCTCCACTTACTCACGACGTCTGTTCTAATAAACTGTATCCCTCCTGTAGAAATAATGGGACATGCAGTTCTATTGATTCCAAATGATGTCTTGCCCCCCTTTTTGCAGCTCTGTCAGCCCACTCATTTGAAAAAACTCCAACGTGCGAAGGTACCCAACAAAAGGAGACAGGAATACTTCTTAAACTTAAAAGGTGTATGACATATTTAATTTCAAAAATGATTCTGGATACTTTCCTGGAATTTGGGGATTTGATAGCATACAGTACCGACTTAGAATCTACACAAAGTAAGATAGGAATGATGGGAAATGCAAAATCAAGAATATAGTTAAGAGCCATAAGAATTGCAATAAGTTCAGCTGTAAATATTGAATGATGTTTACCAAGATAGTATGATTTCTCTGTTTTTAGAGCTGGTATGACGAATGCTGAACCAGCTTCATTATTTTCTAAGACTGACCCATCTGTATATACTTTTAAGTTGTCAGTATACTTATTTTCAATATGTGATTGGATATCTGCAACCATGATATTTTGGTTTTCGTTCTTTTTTTCATTAGTACATTCTATATCAAAATATGCTTTATTTATTTCCCACGAAGGGCATGGCAAAGCTTCTTTCTGCATTTCTAATTCATAATGATTAAGTCCTGACTTTTGAAAAAGGTCTGATACATAAGTACCAATAGGCGTTAAACACGAAATATGTCTAGCCCTTTTAGGATAATTTGTTTTTGCTTCGACTGTTATTTCACTAGAAACAAAGTTTTCATTTGTTGTGCTGCGTAAAACATATTTGGCACATGAAAGTTGTCGGTATTCGGCTAGGGGAAGTTCCCCAATTTCGTTATAAGTTCCTATGGTGGAGGTGTGGAATGGTACACCAAGTGCAAGTTTATATGCTTTACAGTCTACACTTTGGAGTTTTTCAGTAAATAATTGGGAGCACTAAAAAAGACTTCTTGTCCATAAGACAGCTTGGACCGTAAAAAGTGACGTAGCTAAGCATTTCAGAGTGACTATATCTTGTCCCCAAGACTGTCTGGTGACCATTTTAAGAAAATTAATACATTTTCTAGCTTTTGTTAAAATGTATCCAATATGAGCATTCCAAGTCAATTTTGATGTAAGTAATATGCCTAAAAATTTGACAGTATTTGTGTACTGAATTAGCTCCCCTCCAATCTTAAACTGCGGTAGTGTATCTGGATCACTGCCATTGTTAAAAAGCATAATGTGCGTTTTTTCTGTTGAAAATGTCAGACCATTTTCAAAAATATATTTATATAAATTATCTAACTCTTTTTGATAGATTTTTCTGGTATAATGAATCATCCTCTTTGTTGTACTGCGCTTCATAGTGACATTCATCCACATACATATATCATCAGCATATTGTACTAGGACGATATTTTTAGACATTTTTTGTGGGTAGATCGTATAACAGTATATTAAACAGAAAAGGGGCTATAACAGAACCCTGTGGTAAACCCATATGGAGTGACCTAGAGTGTGAATATGTATTCCCTACTCTCACTTGTATACTTCTGTTACATAAAAAGCTTTTGATATAATAATAAACATGCCCAGATAATCCAGTAGTCTTCAATTTATGCAGTAATTTAGCATGCCAGACTTGATCGTAGGCTTTTCTGACATCAAAAAATGTTGCAAGTAAGTTTTTTCTTCTTGCAAACTGTTGTTTGACTTGTGTTGTTAGTTTAACTAGGTTATCAATTGCAGATCTGCCTTTTTGAAAGCCTGCTTGATTGATTGGAACTACCTTATTTTTCTGACAATAATACACAATCCTTCTTAGAATGATTCGCTCCATTAGCTTACCTGTGTTAGAAGTCAGCGCTATGGGTCTGTAACTAGTTTTGTCATTTTTTGGCTTTCCTTGCTTACAATGATGGACTGCTTCCAGTTGACTGGCATAACACTTTCAGTCCAACACTTTTGGAAAAGTTTATGTAATAGAAAAATGAATTTTTCTGGTAAATGTTTAAGCATATCATTGGATATGGCATCTAATCCAACAGAAGTTTTCTTATTAGGAAGAGACTGTAATACATCTTTTACTTCATTGGTTGTTATTGGGGCATTGATGTATTCGGTGTTATTAGAAAGTGGGTCTTCATATTCTTTTTTTGTTCTCTTCAGATTTTCTGTACTTACTGCTTTTAAGTGAGAGACCTTCAATACGCATGGATTCTGAGAAAATATCTGCAAAAGCCTCAGCCTTTTCTGCATTGGATGGAAATTCGTTGTTTTTTTTAGCTTAATCGGACAAGTTGGTAAAGTCACACCTTTTCTCATTTCATGAAATTTTTTCCACACTATTTTTAGATCTGTATGACTTGATATGTCACTGGAACAAAATGACGACCAATATTGTCGTTTTGCCTGAGCTATGACCATGTTGCTATAATTTTTTGCCTGTTTCTGTTTTTCGTGGTTTTCTGATGTCTTGTTTTTTACATACATTTTAAACATTAAAATGCTTGTTGGTCACTGCTTCTTCGCAAGCAGGTGTCCACCAAACATTCCCTGAACACTTTTTTGATTTAAGTGATTTAATGATGGGAATTGATAGGTGCGCAGCTTGAATAATGGCATTTGTAAAAGTGGAATAAAATTGGTCAATATTATCAGAATCTAAATTGTTTGTATTGTAGGCAGCAAGGATACTTTTAAACTTCTCCCAATCGGCCTCTTTATATTTAAATTTTGGAATTATGTCTTTTTCAGTGTCACAGAGGATTGGCATTTCATTAAATGTTATTACAATAGGTAGATGATCACTGCCCAATGTATCTTCACTTGTTACCCATGTACATTCTGGAGCAAGAGCAGAAGATATCAAAGACAAATCTAATGCTGATGCTCTGTGAGTACAAATGTCAGGTATTCTCGTGATACTACCATCATTTAGTAGGCACAGGCAAGAGTCTATTATGTTTTCTAAAAAGCGATTGCAGGAAATGGATATACTTCCTTTATCCCAAAAAGGCGCGTGGGCATTAAAATCTCCTCCTACCAGCCACTTCTGATTATCTTGTAGTGAATGCAGCCACTCTGTATTAGAATCATTAGCTCCCTTCGGTAAATAAACCGATACGATATTCATGACTAAATCATTTGTAAACTTTACACGTGCAGCACATGAATATGAATCTGGAATGTTATTAGGCATTGGTGAACAACATACATTATAATCTACTCCTTCTTGTATATATATTGCTGTGTTGATTTTATCAACAGCATCTACATGTTCATGTACAGGTGGATAACAGTAACCCTGAAGTTTAGGTAGTTTACATTTCTTTACATTCAGGGACTGTAACATAAGAACTTGATACCTGTTATTTGAAAGATGTTGAATTAAATATGGCAGATTAGTGGAAATTGATCTAGCATTCCACTGCATGATCTTAAGCATTTGTGAATTTTTCAGAGGCATTATACAGTTTTAAACAAAAATGCTATTGCAACCTATAGATAGAGTAAAATATGAATGAACTGGTATTGAATTAAAAGAGTGCAAGTTAACAAATAATACAAGGTAAACTATTTCAATTAAATCACAACACAAAGAGGAGAACAGATAAATAAAAATAAATAAATAACTAAAACAGAGCAACAAAAACAGTTCCAAATCGGTTGAAACAGCTGCTGTGAGCGGAGATTACAGTGTCTGTTATCTGTACTGCAGCTGGTGCAAAGCATTGACATACAAAATGTCACCATTCCAAGTGATTGTTCAACATACGGACATTATTCTGCCGGGTATGTTGCCTCCACCTGCGGCTGTCCTGCTGGTAGAGGTACTGTCCCTGGCTGTAGGCTGGCTGTTGCTGGCGGTCTTCAAAGGCGTAGGGTGCTGGCTGGTACTGGTTCATGCGATGAAACCTAGTTCTGGGTTTCCTCTTTGGTGTTTCCCAAAACAAGGCATGAATGTGCCTGCCAATGTTTCTTGCCAGAATACTTGAACCATGAACGTTAGGATGAAATGAATCTTTATAATGATGATGAGTGTACATATTTTCATGTGAGACAAAAGACACATTGCTTTGGTTATATAATTGTGAACATGTCATTGCATTGAAAAGTTCTCTTTTCATCTGAAGGCTGGGATTTTCACAGGGGCAACTTTGCTTATCACAACTTTCGTATCCGAAAAGTAGCCAAAACTTTTTTACATTTTTAACCAGGTGTTTGCTAGCTTCTTGGGATCTGACTTTTTCAGATCATTTACCCCACAATGAACGACTACTGCATGGGGTTTATTAATAGCAGTGGCACTACTCATAATCAGAGGAATGTCACTGATTTGATATGATTTTCTTTTCTCCACTCTGAACCCATAAGACTGTCCTAGACGTTTGCCATTAACCCCGTTTAGAACCGAGTCTTGCAGAAGGAGTACAGAGGGAAGAGCAGAATGTTCTTCTGCACTACATGGTTTGACGTCAGATGTTTTTCGCGTCAGAGTCTGGCGCCCTGTCAGGTCTGGTTCTTCTTTTTTAGGCCTAGTGTTAGTTGTACTTGGACACACTGACCTCTTTGGGGATACAGGCAGCTGAGGTTGTTTAGGCCTAGGTGGAGTAGGCACCCGTTGCTGTTGAAGGGCTTCTGCATAGGTGGCAGGCGGTGATGGGGAGGCAGGTAGAACGGGTTCTGTCTGGGTTCCTGTCGTGGCCCTGCCAGAGTCTTCCCTTGTGGAGCCCAGTCTCTCTGTGATGCCCTTTGCGGCTAGTAGTTGCGTCTGGGTGGCAACGGTCTTTTCAAGACTGGTTATTTTTTCAACCAGTTGCAGAATGGTTCTTTGTAATTCTGCAATTGCAGAGGTGTTCTTTTCACAGCCAGAATGACTGTTGTCATTGCCACTGGTAACTGTTTGAGACGTAGATCCAGATCCAGATCTATTCTCGGCAGACTCTGAATTTTTGTCGAAATTTGTCCTTGGGGGTGCTTTATCGCTGCCGTCTTCGTTATTTTTGCTTGTAGTCACGTTTGCAGGATGGCATGATGTAGATCTAGTCCGTCTTGTTTTTGTCATTTTGTAAGTATTTGTATTTGCACTCAGCGCTGGTTTTAGGCGCTGCTTGTTTTCGCCATGTTGATGACGTCACTCCCAATTTGTCTATGTGTATGTGTGTGTGTGTGTGTGTGTGTGTGTGTGTGTGTGTGTATGTGCGCGCGCGTGTATGTGTATGTGTATGCGGATTTTTCTTTTATGTTTTTATTAAAAGCTGTGTTAATGATACTAGTTTGCCTTATTATCAGTTTCTAATCTGAATTTCTGTGATGCTATCGTTGTTCTTGAAGATTCGTATGCATGTGTGCATGTGTGTTTTGTGTGTGTGTGTGTGTGTGTGTGTGTGTGTGCGGTTTTTAAAATTTTTATTGTTGTTTTTAAAAAAATCAAAAGCCGTGTTAATGATAGCAGTTTGCCTTATTATCAGTGTCTAATCTGCATTTCTGTGATGCTATCGTTGTGCTTGAAGATTTAAAATTTTATTTCAAGACCTCCTCTCCCCCCCCTTCCGGTGTTCATGAAACTATCTGCAGACGTGAGCGTGTGAGAGTACTCAGAGCATCACTCACTCATTACACAATGGTTTTGATAATGTTATCATATAAATTCAGCAGTAATGCGCACACCTCCCCACCCTGAAGAAGCCCCCAAAGCGCTAAGGTACAACACCATACATGGGGCCTTATAAATAGCATGTCACGAAAAATAGAACACATTATGGACATGAAAATGGAAACAGCAATCACAGAACAGAAAGAACAATCAATGGAAACAGCAATCATGATACACGAAAAGAACAATCAATAGAAACATCAATTACGACACAAAAAAGAACAATCAATAGAAACATCAATCACATACAAGAAAAGAAAAATCAATAGAAACATCAATTACGATACAAGAAAAGAACAATCAGTCAAAACGATGTTTCAATACACGGGCATAAAGCACTTTAAAACAAGAAAATCAGTCAAAAGTGTAGACAAAGAGAAGTGCATGTATGTATTTGCTACTTTTTTGTGTATCCATATTAAAAAAAAAATCGCAACTTCTTGAATTTCATATTGTTGAATCGTGCACCGAGGAATGTATAAAACACAATTACAATTTACAGCATGCTAAGAACACAAAGGATGTCCTTTGACAAAATAATGTGATGTACCTGTTATTTATGAGAATATAATCTAAATTGCATGGGAAAAGGAAAACTTAACTTGTCATCAGTGCGGTGGTTTAGTGCTATAAAAATTATCTGTTCTCATTACTGATTTGATGTGTTATCGATAGTGTATTTTTAGTGCCACGTCTCTGAATGTCATTGATGTGATCCGTCATCAATGCGATAAGTTTAAACATAAGGTATTTGAACACAATTAGTTTGATCTGTTTATCAGTGTCGTGAATTTAACACATGCCTCTAATTGCCATTAACTTGAGGCTCATCAATTTCAACACTCTGTCATTATTGTTGAAGTATTTGGTATTAGCCTGAAAACTATATTCAACAGAGAATGCTAGCATATAACATCCTTAAACAAACAAACATATCTAAATATTTCTTTTTAAAAAGAAATCTACCATAAAATATGAAGAAATGGAAAAAAAAAGAAAGATCGTTATAAGCACACTTCCCATAATGCAAGAGAAACAATGAAATATCATTGTCATAAGGCATTTCCTTATATAACAGTTATGAATGGAATACACATAAAAAAATAAAAATTTCACCCATTTTTTAACATGTGACACACATTCCATTGTCTGTGCATGTGCAATAAATCCATCATAATAAACATTTTTACGGAAAAGTCTTTACATAAAAACCAAACAATTGGAAACAAACCAGCTATGAATTATGAAAGCTCCATTTCTTGTCAGAATTTGTCATTAAAATACTTATCAATAGCTATGTAGATGGAAACTGCAGTTTTATTGTTTCATGGGCTGGAAAAGTGATGTAACTCTAATGTAACCTCAGTTCAACTTCTACAGTATTGACAGACAACCAATGATATTCCGAAATCCTTGGGTTACTTCAGTCATGACTACAACTTTAGACAGCTGTTCTCCTGCTAGCCAGCTGTAGCGTTTCCCTTGAAACTATGATGTAGTCCTAGTATCATCTTTCAGTGCAAAGGGCACTAAACATTTCATGCTTCAGCCCTGCAGTGATAATACAGCTAGACTTTAGCATCAACCATTGAGAATGTACCTAAATCGCTGAACTTTTTAAAATCATGATAAGAACAAAGACCATGTGAGGATTTTTCCCCCCGATGGGATAAACTTCCAAACTTTTTGTATATGACAGCATTGATACAGTGATACCTAAAGGGAGATACAACAATGCAAAATTCATTGTAGCACTGGTACCGCAGGCATAGTACTAAACAAAATATAAAAATTACATTCCTATATCAACCACGTGATCACCATTGCCATAGTTATTTCCATCACCTGAGAACAGTGAAGAAAGGCAAACAACTGACCTCCATGAGGTGAAGAAGACTTTAAAAAAATCAAATAAAGAAAATCTGCGACTATTTTTATATACCTCTTTATCACCTGAAAATTTTATATACCTCTTTATCACCTGAAAAACTTCTTTGGTGCAAGTCACACAAGGTGCAGAGTGACTTCAAAATTCCCTAAGTACAAAGACTGTGTGCCTGTATTTGGACTCAATCTGCATTGCAAGTGGGTGCAGGCAAGACCAGACCAACTCAGACCACAGTGCAGGGTGTCCCCTATCGGCGCTGCTGAAGACCACACGGTGACCATGTTCTCACCCTCCTGAGCTGGTGGACTGGCCGCTCCACCCCCACCCTTCTTGGCGCCATTGTCAGTCTCCGCAGGTTCCGCTGGTTTGGTCACAGGCTCTACGGGCACCTCAGGAACTGTCTGCTCCACCGGCTTTTCTTCTGGTTTGTCCTCTACTCTCTCATCAGGTTTCTCTTCTAGTTTTTCTGTTAGATCCGAGATTTCCGTTGTTTCACTGCCCTTCAAGGAGGCTTCCTTCTCCCTCTCTAGTCTAGCTTTCAGCTCGGCTTCCATGGCTCTAGACCCTCTCCTGGGGAAGGCTGTCTTTTCCTTTTTCTGGCGTTGAGATCGCTTTGAGGCTGGTGACAGGAAAAGGGGTGGGGGTATGGTTGCAATGAATCCATCAATGACTTCAGAGCAGTGCTATTTCACTGTATGATGTGTAGGTGACGAATGATGTCATCTAACGTCATCTTATGAGAAAGAGTCATGTCACAGTAACACTTCGTACCACCTGCTTTTATTCATACACATACAGAATATATACACATATTAAGAGAAAGATAATGTCACATGACAACCTGATTTTGATATTGTGAGCACATCACTGTTACTCGAAACCACAACTGCATGCACACACTCACGCCCACCCGAAATCGGGTACTTTGATAATACTGTGACCATATCTTTGTTACTCAAAAACACCACGCATGCACACACTAACACCCAGCCAAATTCTGTATGTTGACGATAGTATGAATGCGGCTACCTTAATGATGGGTAAAAACGGTCGCACATGCAAAATTATACCATTGGTGGACCTCGGAGATCTAGCCAAGAGACCAGAAATGAAACCCCTTGTCTAAAACGCGATGGTTCTAAGGGATAGATATCCAACAAAGCCTGCTCGTCTGTGGACAACCATTCCCACCACTACTTCCATAGGCCTGTTTTCGGTAAAACTTCTGCCCACTTGCGTAAGGACTTGAAAAAAGGGATTGGATGAGAAGGAAAATACTGATATGCAAAGACATTTTCAAACAAATGAAATGTACGAAGAAAAAATCAAATAAATAATAACTGTTACATAATGATGGGAGTCTTCTCTCCCTCCCTCCTTGTCTATCTCTCTGTGTCTGTCTCTCTGTCTGACGGTCTGTCTCTGTCTGTCTCTCTCTCCCAAACAGGGAAAAAGAAGGTTCTCTCATTTTTAAGTGAAATGTTGATAGGGTACACAATAGGAAAACGAATTACTATCCTCAATGACTAGATGTAACGTTTGTACACTTCAAAAGAACTGAGCAAGGCCCAGGCAAATATGACTCTACAACTTGATACACATATACTGCTCCTTAACACGTGAGTACAAGAGTAAAAATGGTCGATAAGAAAACGATATTTTATAAAACGATACAAGCAAGAAAATGAAACTGACCATGAAGAAGATATGCTTGCTTTAAAAAATTTTTTTTTTTTTACCAAGATGCTTAATTTTTTTAAAGACCAAGATGCCTATTGACAATGTAATAGTATACAGAAAAGAGTTACAACGTATACATGACAAACATAAAAAGTAACCATTACACATGAGTGGTGAGGTTTTAGGTTTTTTTTAGTTTTGCTGCAATCTTCTTCATGCTGTTGGGGTGAAAAGTATTAAAATCCAAAAGAAAAATATAAGACCCATGCATAAAACTTTACTGCTAATCTCGGCACTCTACAATCAAGAAATCAATCAAGAAATCAATCAATCTCTCTCTTTATACACACACACACACATACACATTTACATATACATTACAGATCAACTCTCAAGGTGCAAAGGATTCTTTCACGCAAGTGCGGTGGGTTGTTTTTTTCTTCTTCTCCCTGTGTGCCATTCTTTGCTGGATAAAGCACACCATTCTCACCCTTCTCCTGCTTCTCTTTGGGAGGGGCAGCTTCTTCACCCGCGGGCTCTGGGCGTGGTGTCTTGTTGGGCTTGGGGGTCGCCTCTTTCCGAGGAGACTTCTGCTCTGCGGGTACAGGGGACTTTGCTTTGGGTGAAGGAGTCTTTTCCTTTGGTGGCGGTGACTTCGGCGGTGATTTTTGTGCGGGAGGAGGTGGATCTGACTTATCAGACTTACGTGGAGAGGTCTCTGTCGGAGATTTGTCCTTCCCTTTGCTCTCTGCTTTGCCCTTCTCTGCTCACGGGAAGTCAGTGTGGGCTTATAAAATATACTTTCGTCTTTTTTTTAAACGCTTTTTAAAAATATAACTTTATACTTTTGGTATTGTAGTCAAAAAGTGCATGCAGAGAATATTGCTCTCACGAAGTTAGTGTTGTCTTACAAAACTTATTTTCGTTTTCTTTCACATACATTTATATCATTAGTGTTGTAAAATAATGGTAGTAAGAATGTCTGAAAATTATCTTTAATCAAGCACAAAAAGTGGTTAAGGTATCTGGAACTGAAAATGATTGCCGGTTTTCTTTAATTTTGCGTCGTGTTTGTATTTCTTTGGTAAAAAAAATAGATTGTCTTGCATACTTGGTACAAAGAAATTAAATTAAGTTTTCCAATAACATATCTCTTGGAAATGTGAAATTGAAAAGCAACTGTCAATACTCCTATCACTGAAATATTTGTGATATTTTCCTATCAGGTAGAACGTTTAATGTTTAAAAAAAGTTTTTTTATGTATAAGAAAAAATCACTCAACACACATGAAGCACACTGGTGCTGTGATGAATGAAAGTGTCAAGAAATGATTTGCTTTCATTACGTGCCGAATGAACTTGCGTTTATTTGATGAAATGATTGTTCAGAGTTATCAAACACACAACACAAACTCTCTTGACTAAAACAAAATGCTACAGCAGTTCTGTTTCCAGGAAGTACTTGCCAAAAAATATTGTCACTGTTTTGCTGCCAGAATATACCATAACCATGTCAGTCACATCCCAATACCTTACACCTCACCATTGAAAACAATCAGTAGATATCAAATATCAGTAGATATCAAATAAAAGGTTTCAGTCCATGAATGGCTGTTTTTTCCATACAAAAAAACATTTGCTAGTTTTTGCGTGTGAGGGATGCTATCAACTCTCTGGACTTTAAAAATGATTTTATCTTTGCGAGATTGGTTTCGTAGTTTTTCAGCAAAACGTCTATAGCTGGGAATCAGATTAGTTCTTTGTTCGTTCTGCTGTTTTGCCAGTGAAAAAATGTATGTGTGTGTATGTGTGTGTGTGTGTGTGTGTGTGTGTGTGTGTGTGCGTGTGCGTGTGTGTACCTGCCAACGAGTACGTATTTTTGCGCATGCATGCATATTTGGTGTATGTACGCTGTGTTATGTTAGCACAATGTATGAAAACAAAAAGTGCATACATGTATGTGAATGTAGGGAAATAAATGTAATGTGCATGAACATAAGATATTCAAACTAATTGGAAGTATGTTTATATGCGCATTTTAATGACTTTTTTAAACACCAGTGCAAATGAGTAGCATGAAACAAGGGACGTATCTTTAAGTGTCCCTGATATACACTTTCATAGAAACAAGGCCCATAAAATGAAGGCAATGTCTTTAATTTCCATATACATACTTTTTAAAGAAAAGAATGAACGAACCTCTTCGAAGAGCACGTGATAAGGAATACCACATGTGGAACTTCTGGTTTTTGCATATTGTATGCTTGACACCCATACTTGTTAATAGTGTCTTGTTTTCTTTGTAGGACAGCAATGCGTTCTTTTAAAAGTGCTTTCCTTAGGAGTGTACCAATCAAAGAAAAACGAGTTTGCAAAAAATGTGGGCATCAATAAAAACACGGCAAAAAACAAAAACAACAACAAAACCATGAACAAATAACCCCCACCAAAAAACTGCAGCAAATCAAAAGACATGAAGACACAAAAGAAATTGTATATATACATATTTTCTTTATGTTATTACCTATCCAGTGTAAAAAATCTATACGAAGGTATTAAAAACTATAGCAAAAACTGAATTGTCTTACAGTAACAACGAAAATAAAAGAGTTTTTTTTAATTTCGTAAAATCATTTAACATGTAAGGAGCCAAGAACCCCCCCCCCCCACCCCACCCCCACAAACCACCAACAAAAAACTTGTTTTGTTTTTCTTGGCACGTTAGGTTGAAAAAAAATCCTGAACTAGAATTTAATTCTTATGCACCCCAGTGTAGCCTCTCATATCTTTTATGCATTCAGCAATATGTACAGTTCCGTTTAGATGATGTCAGCCAAATTAAAAGCGCCAAACAACAAATTAAAAGCGCCAAACAACAAACAAAAACCTAAAGCAGATCTAACACAACACAGAGAAAAACGGATCAGCAGTTTGTCAATCTTATTTTTGAAGCGACATCATCTCTAAAACAAGAGAATAAAACAGATAAAAATCTGAATGATTTAAATGGTATTGTTTCAAAATCACTTTCACGACAGAGTTTACCAATGGGGGGAAATATTGATTTGTTCAGTTCCATACATAACTACAGTTTATGACCAGGTGATTAGTAGTGAAAGCACAAACTGCAAAAATGGATCACAACAAAATGTCTTTGTGTAACACCACATCATCACCATCAACAACAGCAGTATCATTATTACCATCCTCCTCCTCATTGTCATCATAATTTGTCTTATTTATTTTTATGAACATTTTATATGTCCATAAATGAGCATGTTGTTTTAATAACAAATGCATAAATTGTGCATGTTAACAGATATCCATATTTTTTATGCTGCATAAAAATAACATATTTCTCAGATTCTGAAATGCACAATTTTGTATTAGCATAAGTTAGGCCTGAAAGCAGTACAGAATATAAATATAAAACCCATTGAAACAAATTAACAAAAAAAATTATGAACCGCATGTAGAAAAAAACACCCTCCCCCCCCCCCCCCCCCCGAATCATACATAAAGAATATCTAAAATTCACAAGTCAAAAGGATAACTTTGCTTCATTCCTAAAGAAGAGACCAAAACTTGTACACAAGCATGCAATGTCAGCTACTTACACTAAAAAGATATTTATACAATCAATACAGTCAATTCCCACAGGCTACGCCACTTCATCAGCTTTGTCAACAACTATCAGTCTGTGTACTTTTCTCTTTGTCTTGATGGATTTTAACACATTCTACAATATTTATCTACATATTTTTAAAATGCTCACTTATCAAAAGTAATCAGCACACCGTGCAGCAGTAATACTAATGCAATTCTTTGGCTTGCAGCATTAGCTTAATTTCTTTCCTTTGATTTTTTGGGGTGGTGGGAGGTGGGGTGCAGCTTTCAAAAAATGAATGGGAAACATGGATGAGTCCATTACATGAAAACAAGTTTCATGCTTGAATCTATCCCCTCCACCTTTGAAGACTAATATTCCTGTCTCTTTCTGTGTTAGCCCTAAACTTTTTAAGGAGCAAAATCAACGTAGCACCCCATGCATGTCAGTCCTAACTCTTCTTCAACACGCAATCCACATTCCATGCATTAAAAAGAAATCAAACCAAACATACACCACCCATTCCCCGTTCAAACAAATACAGCTTCTACATTCCATGCATATGATTTGTTTCTTGTGTACGTACACCACACAGCAAAGATGTGCATTGCAATGATGATGGCTTACCCTTCTTTTTCGGAGGTTGGTCCACACGGCCGTACAGTTTCTCTAACTCTCCTTTCTTATCAGATTTGCCTACCACCACAACAGTGTTTCCTCATCATACACAACTTCACCAATACTTCATTCATGATTGCATCTGGAAGTAAATCAGTTTTCAACCACAGCTAAGCCCTTTCCTTAGTATCTGTAAGTCTAATTAACATCATAATCAAACTGGTTTTATCCAAGCCATTAGACAGAAGCAGTGCATAATTCATTTCAGGTGAGATTTTTGTGACTCGTATTCAAAGTTGAAAGCTTTCACAATAACAGCAAAAGAGTGCAGAGAATGAAAAATGAAGTGCCTGGCTATAGACAGCTATAATGATAAAAACAATCATATTTGAGCAGAAAATGGGAAAATTGAATAACAAAAGATAAGAAAAGAAAAGAAACAAAAGATGAAAAAGAAGAAGCAGAAACGAAAAAGGCACAGACAGACTAAAAATGATTAGAATCTTGAGACAATGACACTTCCTGCCATCATTAACAATACAGCATGCGTTAGCTTCATCCTGCATTTACATACATATTATATGAATTCATTCCTACACATATGTACACACAGATGCCTTTGTTCTTGTTATTGCTCAAACTTCTTTCTATCAGAACAAGCAACAGAACCTGTCGTGTTAAAAGTGAGCTATACTTACCTGGTTGAGAGACAGGTTAGGTTTTTGGTTTTATTGTCAGCTGCACAGTGTATAGTTTGGCCTATAGACGTCGTGGGAGGTATACATTCAGCAGTAAATGATGGGTTGCCCTTCAACACTCGATTTGAAATACTGGACATGCCACAGATTGGCCACATAATTAAGAAGATTGCACAACACTGCTGTCAGCTGGAAAGATATTAGACTGCTTGGATAAAGAAGTAGTCTTAGATTGAGCATTTTAGAACCGATAAAAAACAACAACCCTGACAAACAAACCTTAGATAGGTAGGTTAAAGCTTGTCCCAGTTTCACATACAGAGCCTAGTATATGATGCCAAATCAACAACGCAGAGACAAGTTTGGTTTCAATAGCACAATTTACAGTTTAGATGACCTGGAAAAAACCCAAACTTTTTCTATGATTTTAGGAAGGAAAGGAATGTTGGTGCTGGGCTGCACAAACTTACCCACAACAAACGGTTCTTCCGGTGTTTTCGTTTTTTTCTCCTTCTTGGAATCATCACTCTTCTCCGATTTCTGGGAAAGGGCAGTCTTGGCACTCTTCTCACTCTGCTTGTCCACTTCCTGAGGCGACTTTGGAGAGGTGTCTCCTGGCGGCACAGGGCTGTGTCTTTCTTCCTTGATGGAACCTTTCAGCGAGGCAGATTTCCCGTCCCCATCATCTTTCTCCTAGTGAATAGCAAAGCATTTAAACATTTTTTTAAAACGGTTGCACATGCAAAATCTCACCATTGGTGAACCTCGGATTTTCTGGCCGCCGCTCTTTCTCTATTTCGGGTCCATCGACCTGGAATGAGCTCCCTCTCTCTCTTCGCCAGAAGCCTAGCTATGCATGACACTTTTAAATCCAGCCTCAAGACATATTTATTTCAAACCTAAGATTTCCCCCCTTCTGTTTCATATCAGAGCTATCCAACCTTCACTAACCCATCTCCTATCACCCTGCTAAAATATACGACCTGTGTGAGTGTGTGTGTGTGCTTTTGTAAAACATTTGACTATTGAAATTTTATTTCATAGATTATGTCTGCAGCGCACCATGTTTGTAAATATCTGTTTGTTTAAACTATTGATTATTTATCATTGATTACATGACTGTGTAAGATTAGGTTGAATGCATGCGCTTTGATTTGTCTTTGCAAGATATAGCACTATATAAGTTCCATTTATTATTATTATTATTATTATTATTATTATTTATTATCTAGTCAAGAACCAAAAAACAACAACCCCCCACCCACCCAAACAAGAAACCTCATTGAAATAAAGATAGAAGGTGAGAACTTACCATTAGCCTTACCTATGGTGTTTAGTGCCTAAGAATAAATGGGAATAAAAATGTAAGGTGGCACTGTTGTGTATATTCTGTGGTAATGCAAAATGAATTTTGTGTAATTCCTTACACTTAATGTTACTTAGTGTTAAATTCACTGTGTTGTGTGCATTGTTCTGTACCATACTGGACTACACTATTGTCTGCACTGTAGTGGAATGTTCTGTATACTAATACGGTACTGTTTCATGTGCTATGATATCTCAGCAAACTTTCATCCAACTTGAATGCCTTTTTTTCTTAAAGTTTTTAAAAATCATCTTGAGCGGAAATACAACAATCTATCACAGTACAGTCTATAATGCCACACAGTCAAGTTAGCTATACAATGTCAGTTTCAGACAAGGATTAATAAGCAGATCATGTTAATATATACCTTAAATGAAAAAAAACAACCCAGCAACAAACAATTTCATCCACAAGCAAGCATAAACTGGGACATACTTTTTCTATCTGTTCCAGCCTCTGCTTAAACTCATCATGCTCCACGCCGTCAGGGGAGCTTTCCCCAGAGAGCTTGGCTGCCTCTGTAGGGTAGTCCCTCAGGTCTGCCACCGTGCCTCCTGCGATTGAGCCTGAAACAGGAGCCGTTCCAGACTTGCAGAATTGTGACTGGAGTACCTTGCCATGATATGTTCTGCAAAAACTAGATTTACAATAGTAAAGTCTGCTTTGCAGACCAGTCTCTCTCATCAAAATGATCCTGATGAAACAAAAACCAACGTAATAGATATTTGAGAAGGATCACTAACATTTCTGAATTTGTTAAAAAAAACACCAACCAAACAAGGAAAGGTATATAAATGGTAACATGCAAGAATCATCCATGATTTTCAATTCATTATTAAGTAAGCAGCATGATAAGATGATAATTTATGAGATGCATGGTAAAATGACGGAAGCTTTTCAATCAAACTTTCAGATCTACACATCATTCTTCCTGTCTGATACTCATTTACTCTTTGACTCCCCCCCCCCCCCACCCACTCTCCACTAAATCCAAACAAAGTAACAGAAGGCTGTAAAGGCATCACAATATACTTGGACATGATCTGTGGTTTCCTTGGACTAGGGGCCTGTTTTACAAAAAAAGCTTTGAAAAGCAGCAAGGCCTCATCTAAGCAATGAAAAAGCGCATGCACAATCAAGGTGACAAGCAGAAACCCACCAGGTTTGGATCCAGCCTTTGACCTTCCTGCTGGCCGACCTCGTTCTGACATGACCTCTGTGCCACCATAACTGATGACGTCATACTCCATGTTGTCCACGAGCGAAGCACGGTCAGCGGGGATGGACATCTGACGTTTTATGCCCACTTCTGAGCCTGCGTGACTGCCACCTGGTCAAGCAGAGGGAAGAGAAATAATTATGTCACATGGGCGACATTGGAATACTACCAAATAGTATCTCCGATGTTGCTGGAAATTGCAGCTCACTGACAAAACCTGTACAGAGGCAACAGCTAACATACAATTAGGGAATACAAGAAGTACAGCTCTGTACAACCTCTCTGTGCACTCTCATATTTTGTGACATACCGATGTGGCTTTTTCCATAACGATTTTTACAACAATTACAGTCACATTCTGGGATCATTGTGTCAAACATTTGGAATGCAACTGTGAAAACAGTTTATTCTGAAGCTGAAAGAAAAAAGACAAAACTATTACTGATGACGAAAATTGATTGGTAGGGGTATAAAGGAATACAAGTGTTAATGGTACTCTTTAATTGATGCATGTTGATTTTACATTTTTAAGAGCCTTAGGCCAAATTGTTAAAAAAACAACAACCACCAGTCATGTTTACCATAAGCATACAACTGTGAATGAGATATAAACAGTACACATCTACAAGTCCTATAAATTGTCTTCCGACCTTTGCCATTAGGAGCCACGTAGATGTGTCCCTCCGCCACACCGCCCAGGGCCTGCGTCATTTCCTGCCGGGACTTGATGACAGGACGTCCTGTCTCTTCATCTTGGAAGATGGCGATGTCTTCAGGCGACAGTTTCTGACTGGCCAGGGCATCCAGAAGATCAGGGCTGATCTCGGCATCCTCAGGGATCTCTTCAGGATTTAGCCCTGCTGCCTTGGCCACTGGAGGGTTGACAGCATGAGTGAGTGAAATAACATCTTCTGCAAAGCTAACTACACTCCCCTTTTCAACTGTCTAAAGTCATTATCAAAACCATCATTATCATCACCCCCCAAAAGTGCTAATGCATGAACATGTTTCCACATGTACTATGACCATCTCCTGATGAAAAAAACCCTTTTTATTTACCAAAGTGTATAAAAACGAAAACAAAACATAGCTAGTTTCTCCTCAAACATTTTTTTCAGTTCACTCCTTGATTTGTAACATCCTGAAAAAACCCCATCAACGTGGAGATAGAGGCTAATGATGATTATAAAAAAACCCAGACAGCAGAATTTCTTTTCTGAAGTTTGGAAAAAGGCTAGGGAGGTGTGGATCTATACTAATGCAACGATCCAGTTCCATGAGTGTGCTTTGTCAGGAACGAAGTTTAAAGTGCTGTTAGGTTACCTGCAGTGGTCAAAGACTGGCGGATGAGGTCCTTGTATTCATCAGTAGTAGGGCCAGCACTGCTGGCTCGTCTCTGGAAATTCATGATCTCCTCCACCGCCCCCTGAGCATAGGAAGGTAAACATCGCTATACTTCTGAACTCCAGCAACTGAGGTACATCGTTTAAGTTTTACTTGGTTGGTTTGAAAACTGAAGCTGCTTTTAGTATTTGTATCACACACACACATACACAAACACACACACACACACACATACACACACACACACACACACTCTCTCTCTCTCTCTCTCTCTCTCTCTCTCTCTCTCTTTCTCTCTCTTTCTCTCTCCATATGATGGGAACTACTATGTTTCAATGCAGTGTAAAAAAGAGGGCAAAAATTGAAACTCTGTGAAAGTTTACTTGATGAGCAGATCAAGGCATGTAATAAACTTTAAAACTTAGCAAAGGTTGGTAAATTTTGCAAATTCTATTGAGCTTATTTGATAAACTGGTCAAGACATGAAGTAATGGTAAACATGGAGGAGAGGCTGGTGATATTTGAAAACTCTGTGAGAGTGTTTACTTAATGAACAATTCAATACCCATATAAAAACATGAAAACGGAGCAGTCTTACATTATTAGCAGATTTATTCTTCACTTAAAAGTCATGAATCTGATATAATGGCAGAATTTCTGGATTAAAAAATTTAAATTTCACAATAGACTGACAACTTGTAACTGGCAAATGCTCTTTGAGTAAGTTAACTGCAAACGTCCCCCCTCCCCATTTAAACTGTATGTAATAACAAACCCTTTGCAAATGAATGCTATTTTCTTTTAAAATCATGTAAAACACACACAGGTATGTTTTCTTGTGACCACAGCTCAGAAAAGAATCATATTATACAATCTATCACTTTTCCATTTCAAATCCTTACAAGCAGAGTTTTTACATCGTGATGATAAAAAAGACAGACCCAAAGACAAACTAGGCTAAGCCAAAACAAAGAGCGGACATACAACAATAGGCAAGGTGCAGACGACACAGTTGACACAAAGCATGAAAGCCCAGGCCCCAGGGAATGGAACACACGATATAAGACAATGATGGGGGAATGTGGATACAAGTGCTGTATGAATTTCACATATGAACACTCCACCCTCTCCCTCAGTGCTGAATGATGATGAACAACCCTCAGCCTGTCAAGACAACATACAGTATTCGATACAGTACACAGATAGCAATAACCAAATCACCAACATTTTAAGATTACCTTTATAAATACATGGAGTACAATACAGAAGAAGTCATCAAATCACCCGAAGTATACTTTCCACAGACCCTTATCCATACGTGATAGAAAACTCACATTTTCAAAATATGTTTTTCAAAAAAGCACAAAATGACACAAAACAAGGGAAAAGAATGGCAAGACAAAAAAGAACAAAACAAATAAGAAAGAGGACTTGTTCATAAACTCATTTGGCAGTTCACTTCACCTACTATGATATCTTTAATGTATAGTTTTTCTAACTCATGTGACTTTATGAATTAGATGCATAATTGATACGCAGCTAAAAGCTGCACGCTTAGCGGATGTATTGTTATGCTTGGTCTGGAATACAATTACGTATAAGATACAGCTGCACTGAAGGAAAGTTGGCCTCTAGATCTGGAATTATGCTGTCGTCTGCTGTATATATTTACAAATAACATAAAACCAGACAAAGAAAGTGCATTTATTATTTTTTTAAAAAGTTGTTTAACATCTGAATACATCTGCCAGGCCCACAGATCTATACTGGGGTATTCCACAGGTCAACTGATCAACTTGTTCCTCATGAATCTTGCTGTTGTGAAAACAGCCAAATACCGATGGTTACTGGCAAAGTATAGTTTTTGTCAAAACAAATTAATGACACGGACAACACAACTTTAGGTCATCTGTTTGAAGAGATTATACCCAGAGATGACATTGATCATGACTATATTCCCCTGCACATCTTTTGGGTAATAGCGCAGTCTGAGGTCCCATTGGAGAAAAACCAGCATAAAACTCATCTTACATGGAAGAGTAAGTCTGTATTGGTCAGAGGCATGGATGGCATGAAAACACAGCAGTCTGCCCTCAGGGTTTCAACAGTACACAGGATTATGAAGTTGGTGAAACGTCTATATCTTCCCGGCAGCTTTCTTAGTCAAGGTGGCGCGCTGTCTACAGAATATTCTGCTTGCCTTAACATCTTGGAAATCTTAACACTGATGACGATGCTGGGTATGATATGATCTGAATTTTCCCTTAATTGTCCTTTGGAGGTTCTGGCTAAACGTGAATGAAGAGAGCTAGAGCGCTTCTCCCGGCCATAAGGAGTGGATTGGGGCAGATGTAGTCAGACAACTAATAGTGAGAATAGTCTCGTACGTGTAAAATACTTCTTTATGTGTAAAACATTGAATACTTCAGATTATTTTAGATAAGAGCAGGGAGAGAGAAAGAAAGAAAGAAAGAAAGAGAGAGAGAGAGAGGAAGAGAGAGAGAGAGAGAGAGAGAGAGAGAGAGAGAGAGAGAGAGAGGTACAGACTGACCGACAGACAGGAGGACATGTAAACAGGAACATAGACCAAAAAAGCTCGGAGACAAACCACAAATTACCAAGAGACCCAGAATACAGTTGAAAAAGATTGTAAACAATTAAAAGTGACATGTGCACAAGGAAATATTTTTCAATAGGTAAATTACACTGGTGAGTTGAGATACTTGTTCCTTTAAGTTTGCAGGAAAAATAATCTTTCCGCTCTTCTTCAACAAACCTCAAACATGGCAATGCTCGTCTACAACAGATCAAGATGAAAATAAATCCAACATGACATTTCACTCACCTAGTTTGCTTTACAACACATGGATCTAACTAAATCTACGGAAGGTTCTACTGTGCAAATAAAAAACAAATCTCTAAAATAGCCCACTCATGTACTAAAACAAACATAGAGATGAAACTAAAATGAACGATTCAATGACTAATAAAAAATATATTGTATGGAAAGGTGTGCCACAATTCAAATGAAATGGGGGATTGTGCAAATTTTCAAAACTAAGCCGTGTGCTGATGGGACAGAGCATGCAATGTAGTGACTAATCCATAACCTTTGCCATAAGGTAAACACAAATACAGGCATGCATATACACAATCCATACAAAACAGTGTTTATCTGCATGCATAGGAAGTTCATGCACGTGTGCACACAGATACAAGGAAAGCAGTGTTGTTCAGTAAACAGTAGCCAGGTAAACAAACATACAAGCTTCTAGTCCTAACGCTCCTGAAATCTGAGTCATGGGTTTGAATACTGGGTGTGCCGTGTGGATAAAGATTTGGGATTTTGATGATGTCCTGGTCAGCTTTAATGCAGGTGTGCTGTTGACTTACTGCTTTCTGTGTATAATCATATACATGCAGCAGATCCAGTAAGCATGTTAAAGATCTCATAGTTTATGTGAGACTTAATTGGGAGGCAGACACACAGCGGAAATCAGAAGCCTTACCCCATCCCTTGTATTAGTACTGTATTGTATACCACTTTCAGCCATGGCAGGTTTCTTTGCATGAAATTCACGCCACTCTACCCGGGGAGTGCATATCGCCAGAAAAGAACATCACCACTTGTGTTTTAAGTTTCCTGTCTGCACGTTTGTTTGTTTCCTTATAGACGTGGCTTTTCTTCTACAGAATTTTGTCAGGGATAAATGCCTTCCTTCCGTGAGATTTCCGAGCGCTAAATGGGATTTGAACATGGGATTTTGGTTGATAGTCTTATCCAAAAGACTAGCGCCCAGATGGACTCAAGGTCTAGTGCAATAGGGCAAAGTGTTGTTCAAGCTGGGATGGATTCTGCGACTTCTTGCATATTTCTGTGTTTCATAATTATCAAGCACTGCATACAAGCAGGGAAACCAAGCATATGGAGTACCCGATGGCTTACAACATTCAAGGGAACTACAACGATTTTCTCCCAAAAGATGGGGTCAAAGAACCTAGCTTTGAACATCTGAGGACAACAAAATACTTCAGGTATCTGATCTTAAACAAAAATAAAATAGAAAACAAAACAGTAAGGTATCTGATCTTAAACAAAAATATAAAAAAAACTGTTATAAATTATACCAGTAGGCCGCGCGAACAGCTTTTACACTAAATAGTCTATGAATACTTTCTTTTTAACTCTGTACACACTGCACATTAAGTCATACTTGGCTTGCATATCTTTACATTCTATGCTTCTGTATAGTGTTGCATTGTGTTGTATTGGATACTTTGTGTTGTACTGTATAGTGATGTGCTGCAAATGGTCTGTGTTGTGTGTCGTGATTACTGACTTCTCTGTGTCACTACTGCATTGCATTACACTACAAAGCATTGGCACACTTGTGTCATCACCACAGCATCTTTCTCAGTAAGCTGAATAGTTTCTCACATTCTCATTCACAATAGAGGCGACACGCTATGAACTAAACAGCTTTGTAAAACAACATCACTGACACACACTTTCACAAAGGGATGGCAAATGGTGGAAAGCGGGGGAAAACAGGAGGACAGCTATGTCTATGATGCCTATGTGCTATGCACAATGCAATGCTGGCCCCACACCACACTGTTATTCTGTGTGCGCTTTTGGTGTTTACATGCTACCACACAACATGAGCAAGTTGGACGCCAACATTCTGTGCCTTAGTTACTGGGCAGTATTGTTAGAATTTTGTTAGAATACTTTTTGTTTTATTTTACAGTTCTCTGAGTGATATAAAGCATTTGCTAAAGGTAAATAGGGATTCTGTTATAGTTATCAGCTTTTGATCTATACTATACAGACTGAGAACCTCTTCTGAAACAAGAAAAAAAGGCAACCACCAACCTCTTCTCCCCACCCCCCCGACCCCCACAAAGTACAACACACTAACCACCAATGCCAATTGTATCAAAGGCTCAGATTCGCTTCATGCTCTCTAAAACCGTTCATCTTTCTGCTCTTCCTAGGCATTATTCAATAAACTCGAACAACTTAATAGCATCAAATAAAAAGCAGACTTGAATAAAAAAAAATCTAAATGAAAAAAAAGACAAGCAGTCTCTGCTTGACTGATACCCCTTAACAAATCGCAGTAGCCAAACTGAATGTTAGGTGCTCCTGTACTTCAGTCTGTACCCATGCTAACAGTGCCTTAACTAAGACACAGAATACATGGTTATGTCCAACTTGTCTTTGCCCAGGCGATGACGATCTTACAAGTTTTAAACCATCCTGTACAGAGTGACTTCGCGAGATGTCACGAGTGGGATGGGCAACCATCCACATATCTGCTGCGTTCTACAGGAGGAGAAGACAGACAGGTCACAACATGGTTAAATTGTGGCTATACGCTCTGTTGTGTACACACCTACTTACTTCGTTCTTAACACTGGTAATCACAATTAATATATGAAAAAGGACTGGTACACCATGTACATTTCCATACACTGGTTCAAAAACATTTTTACAAATTTGGGTCATGCAAATAATATCATAATCTTAGATTTTTATGAGATGAAAAAGAAATAAAACTTTAACATAGAACACGGTCGAAAAGAAGACAAACTGTGACAAAACCCAACTGATCTTCCTATTTTCATTCTCTGTCTCAGCTTATTATCTCCCCTTCCCCTTTCCCCTCTCTGCTTTCGCAGATTGAGATACTGACTTACGTTAGCAATGTCTTTAAAATTATTAAAATCAAAGTCAATGGCTGGAAACTAAAATACAAAAAGACATCTAAACCCTTTACATGGGCTAAAAAAATTAAAACAAAAAAGCCAAGAAAGATATCCTCGTTTAAGAAAGAACACATTTAAGAAGCTTACATTAAAACCACACACACACACAACAACACACACACACACACACACAACACATGTATATATTGTGATATATAAATATATATATATATATAATATATAAGAGAGGGAGAGAGAGAGAGAGAGAGAGAGAGAGAGAGGAGAGAGAGAGAGAGAGAGAGAGAGTATCAGCATCACAATGACAATGTAAACTCAAATATAGCTGATTTATAGCATATTCCCCTCCACCCTTGTCATCACGTCTGCATTAAAGACTGGTAATAGTAAGAAAAAGACTTTTATGCTCAGCAGAAACAAGAAAGGTTTGATCACAACCTGTTTTACTGCTAGAAAACTAGTTCACAAGAAACATACTTTGTACACACAACTTTTAATGCTATTAAAAAAAAACCGTGTTAAACCTGAAAAAAGACACACTTTTACGCTAAAAAATATATTAATTCCTGAAAAAAGTACAATTCATTATACAATTTTCAAACTATTTGCAAGCTCACAAAACAAAACAAAAAGAAAAGCGCACTGTTCATACAAAGGTATCACCATACTTTTCGCCACGCACATGCATACACATCACACACACTCATAAATGAAAAAAACACACCCAAACATACTCCAATAACAAACAAAAAAATCCCTTACACAAACGGGATGAAAATCACTTCCAATTCCATTCTACATCAGGGGAGTAGGAAACAAAACCCATAATCACTTCAACAAAAGCAACAACATGTCTAAACCAAAAAAAACAAAAAAAGGAAGACGCCAGTATTTTCCCTTTAGTACTCACCCGGACGTCTTGTTCCAAGTCGTGCCCAGCATGGTTGTTGCTGAGAACGCTGTCGGCGATTCTCTTGGCGTGCTCTGTGAGTGTGTCCAGGATGTCCTGCTCTGTGACGCTGGAATGACGAGAGGCTGGAGGAAACAGGGACACGGCCAGGGTAAGAACCAGTATACTATTTCACTTATACACTGTGAACTTAGCAGCAAGCCTTAGAACTGTAGTTTAAGTAGAAGAGAAGAGAGGAGATAGAGGAGAGGGGAGAGAGGAGGAGGAGGAGGAGGAGAGGAGAGAGAGAGAGAGAGAGAGAGAGAGAGAGAGAGAGAGAGGGAGGAGAAGAGAGAGAGAGAGAGAGGGAGGGAGAGAGAGAGAGAGGAGAGAGAGAGAGAGGAGAGAGAGAGGAAAGCGAGCGAGTGAGACAGAGACATAGAAATTCAGATTTGGACTATTAAATCATGTAAAAACAATTGCCACTCATGAATGGATGTATACAACAGACACACAAGAGTGTTAAAGTTACATAAAATGAATAACATCACCAAGCAATAAAGATAGTTGAAACAGAGAGAGAGGAGAGAGAGAGAGAGAGAGAGAGAGAGAGAGAGAGAGAGAGAGAGAGAGAAGGGAGAGAGAGAGAGAGAGAGAGAGAGAGAAGAGGAGAGAGAGAGAGAGAGAAGGGATTTCAAAACATTCTTTAGTCCAGGGATGATAAGTCCGCCCAGTTACATTATTTTGAAACCCAGTTCCAACTTTCGTCACAATCTACATCCTATATAGACTACAGTAAATGATGAAACCTATATCAGTCTGACTTATTTCAATCCATTACACATAGAAATAAAACCATGAATCATACAGAGAGAGAGAGAGAGAGAGAGAGAGAGAGAGAGAGAGATAGAGAGAGAAAGAGAGAGAGAAAGATCAAATAATGGTCAGAACAGACAGACAGTGTGACAGATAGTCAAAAATATGCAGATAATCAAAAATCTATCAAAGTTACTCAATATTTTCTACAAGATGACAAGGAAAGAGAAGGGAGGGAGAAGAGAAGAGAGGAGAGAAGAGGAGAGAGAGAGAGAGAGAGAGAGAAGTGACAATATTTTGACAAAGACATCTGTAACTATCAGCACGCCGCGAGACGTGTATTTACAAAAATAACATTTATTGACATTAGAAATATGAGAGAGAAGTAATTAATGTAAAGCATACGGGGATGGGGAGAGAGAGAGAGAGAGAGAGAGAGAGAGAGAGAGAGAGAGAGAGGAGAGAGAGAGAGAGAGAGAGATGTAACAAAACACATTTCCTGTAAATGAGAAGGTACCTAAGGTCATCTTTAAGGAAAGAAAAAGAAATAATTAAGTGAATGAAGTTACACCATATTCATTTTCCAGTGTCGTATTACACATTATTAATACTGTGTTCATGCGACATGTTAAGTTGTTTAATTATATATATATATATATATATATATATATATATATATATATATGCCATTTAACAGATTTATACAAAACATACAACCGTTCAATACACATTTACTCTGAAGCAACAACGTTTGGAAATAAGAGGAAGTATCGAAGTAGAGTCGGCACAGCGCATACATTTCGTCATATGTATCAACATTTACATATTTTGATATTAAAAATAAACTGAAAAGCCTTTCTGGATTCATTTTCAAGAGGTCCTTTAACACACAGGTGCACATGAGAGCAATGCCCTCAACACGAGGAACCAAAAGAGCCTGAAATAGAATAATAAAGGGAAAAAAAGATAATCGCATTCAATTTGTTAAATCTCAAACTACAGTCAAATAATTGGTAAAATCCTGTCAAAAGATTAGGTAGACTAATAATCTAACAAAACACCAATGTACATTGCCGATTAAACAAGAAACAACATGTGATCAAATGTAAAGGCATACAAAGTGTCCTGATATTAATAACAAAACACGTACCCTGTCATGGAAAAAAATTGTGTGATTATATCAACACAAAATCGTGTGATTATATCAACACACAAAACGTGCCATGCATGGTTATAAATCAGATGCAAATATTTGACATGCAGTGCATTTAAACAACAGTCCCACAGCAATAGCGAACACGGCTTTCTGTTTGATAATCTTAAAAAAAAATCTACGTTTTGAAAAGCATATTATCAGTCACACAGATGCATTACTTACGCTTGTTTGTGTGTTTCCAAATGTGACATGAGCTCGAGTGAATATTGCACAATTACCATATCAACGGTGAAAGAAAAGCTTTAGAACAATAAAATTCTTTAAGTGTTTGGTCAATCAAACCAAGTATTACATAGTAAATGTACAAAACACACATTTTTTAATTGAAGTTATTGAAACTGCAACACAATGAGGGTTAGGAACACTGTGGTGGTCTCTTCACATTGTGTGTGCAGAGTGGCGTCAATCCTCCACACCACTTCACTCCAATCTGTCCTACCTATAGTGACAGTTTCAGTGTCTGCTGCCTCCTCCGTCAACGATTCCTGTACGGTCATTCTTGTGCGACGACCATAGGGGGGTGAGCCAGGGGGAGTGAGCAGCTGAGTGCCTTCCACGGACAGAGCTACACCCTGACTCGGAGGCTCCCCATCCGACAATTTCACCGTGCCTTCTGTAGCAGAGGAGGGAGTGGAGGGAGGAAGGTAACCTCCCTGGGGTGCTTCTGGATCGTCCTGTTCTGATGACACTGGACCTCCTTCTTCCCACTGATGGTCTCTCCCTTCTTTCACATGAGGCGGGGTTGTCATTCTAGCTTCAGACAAACGAGTGCTCATTGACCTGGACGCATCTTTGGCTTGGCTTTTGGCCTGACTGTGATGGGACGCCTTGCTGCTGCTTGACCGCGATCCACTCTCTTTGGCGCTGCTTCTGGGCTTCAGCTGACTTGGGGCATGGTCTCTGCTCTGCTGACTTGGGGCTTGATCTCTGTTCAACTGACTGTGTGCATGGTCTCTGCTCTGCTGGCTTGGCGCATGGTCTCTGCTCTGCTGGCTTGGCGCATGGTCTCTGCTCTGCTGGCTTGGCGCATGGTCTCTGCTCTGCTGGCTTGGGGCATGGTCTCTGCTTTGCTGGCTTGGGGCATGGTCTCTGCTTTGCTGGCTTGGCGCATGGTCTCTGCTTTGCTGGCTTGGCGCATGGTCTCTGCTTTGCTGGCTTGGGGCATGGTCTCTGCTTTGCTGGCTTGGCGCATGGTCTCTCTTCTCTATGTCACCTTTCACTGACCCTCGAGGCGATGACTTGACCTCAGAAGTGGTGGAAGATTTGACGTCAGACCCCACAGAATGTCTGCTGGGCTGGGTTGATGGAACACGTGATCCTGGTTTGCTTGTAGCCTGAGACATTTTAGATTCTGACTGGGGAGAAGGTCCTGTCTTGCTGCTCACCTTTTCTGATCGTGAAGACATTGGTTCTTTGGAGACATGGTCTGCATCCTCAGCCTCCACATTGTCTTCATTGTACTCTTCTGAAGTTAGGTCTCCTTGTTCTCTGTCCTGGTCTTCTACATCAGCAGAAGGTGGAATGGTGTCAGTGAGGTTGGTTTCCTCTTTAATTGTACTGGTTTCATTATGCGGCGGATCTACAGCAGAGGCCGACCCTGATCTGCTGCCTGCTCTTCGGCTAGATGCAGCTCTGCTCTTCACTGTTTTGCTGCTGCCCTGTCGACTCCCTGCTTTGCTGTCACTTTTCCTACTTTCAGCCTTGCTGCCAGGTAGTTCATTTTCCTCGGCAGCCTGGGAATGAGAGGACTCAGGGGTGGCCCGTTTTCCAGCAACAGAGCTGGTGATGCGACTCGCTGCAGCACTGCCTTTCTGAGATTCTTCAGGCACAATGTCTAAAACGTCCTTTCCTGAAAGCCACTGATCCTCAGCAGTGTCATCTTCGTCATCTCCTCCACTCTTACTTCCTGATTCTCGACGTGAAGTGGAGGTAGAGGGTCCTCGGGGCGTCTGCTCATCAGTGGAAGCAGAGTCCGTTTGCAAAGCCACAGATCTTGATCTGGACGTTTCGGGGACTTCCTGATCCTCCTCAGGGTCTTCCTCGCTTTGTGACTGAGCTGCTGATGCTGGCGTTGGTCTTGGTTCATTAGCACTGGGAACCAGGTCTGCCCCAAGCATATCACCTGGGGTAAGTGATGTTCCTGGTGTGGTATGTTTTGAAGGAGCTTCTGATTGTCTGGGAGAGGGATCTGGCGTCGTATGCTTAGAAGGTCCGGGAGTGGTATGCTTAGAAGGTCCGGGAGTTGTATGCTTAGAAGGTCCGGGAGTCGTGTGCTTTGATGGAGCAGGGGTTGTACGCTTCGATGCAGACCTTGGAGTGGTGCGCTTCGATCCTGGTGCCGACTTCTTGTCTCCTAGAGTGAGGTAGTGGTTCTCCGGTGTGTCAGTGGCAGCCTGGTCCCCAAAAGAGGGGTGGCTACTGCTGTCTTGGCTGACAGGGGTGGCATCAACGTAGGGGGATAGGTGGGCTCCCTGAGGGTTTGTGTCTCCATTCAGGTCTTCTGCGGTGGGTTCTCGGCTCATGTTGGGCACCTCTTCCTCCTCTGGCCTTTCAGTGATGCGGGCCCACCTTTCATCGTCTTCCTCTTCGTCTTCATCGTGGGTGTGCTCTGCCGTCGACAGAGACTCCTTTTGTCCTGCATGGGGGTAAAGCAGCGATACAGCACAGTCTCTTACAGATTTGTTGCTATTAACATGTGACAAAGAACATAGTGTTTTTTCCATTACTCACCAAAAAGGACAACAATACTGGGATTTTCAACACTTTCAATAGTGCTAAATTTGTATACTATTTTGTTTTTCAGTACACAATATCTATAATTATCATAATGATCGACATGTTTGGGTTTTCCAAATCCATGCTATGATTTTAAAAATGAATTCTTAATCTAAAAAACCCCACTGCTTTCCATCTTAGTTCAAGTTCTGATGGAAGTGATTGTGATATTCTGCTTGGAAACAGTGCCAACAGTGCCCCTCTTTTTAAAAAAAACCCCTTTATATTAATGTTTTCAACCATCAAAATGAATAGTGATCTGTGTGTGTGTGTGTGTGTGTGTGTGCGTGTGCATGTGTGCGCGCGCATGTGTGTATATGTGTGTACAAACATTGCCAACAGTGATCCTGTTTTCACTTTGTAATAATGGGATTTTTTTTATCATTTAAATGTATAGTGTTGTGTTGTTGCTTCGATTTTACGACTGTTTACTCAAAGCGATATCAGACGAAAATGTATAGTGTGTGTATGTGTGCGTGCGTGCATGTATGTGTCTGTATATGTGTGTGTGCGCGCATGTGTGTGTGTGCGTGCACACAAAAACATATATGCATGCTTACGATGTTTACTCTCAAGCTGTGTACATGTCATTATCATCAGCATCGCAGAAAAACCCCAGGCTACAGTTCAAAATAATTCCCATGTCAATGTTTGAATGAAATATGCTCATTAATGTGGAGATGAACCGTTGAACAATGCAGCAGACAAATGATATTTGCCATTGCGTAAGGGCATTATAAAGTTATCTTTTTAATAAAGTGAACTATCAAATAGAAAAAAAGCGCATTGACCTTGAAATAAGTGCTTTATATTTAAACAAATCTTCAAATAAGATAACCATTAAGTCAGTTATTTTTTAGCTGAGTGAAAAAATGAATAAATCAATGTGTCTACTCCATTTCGTTCAAATATAAATTTACTGCACAAAATATTCACCAGGTTTATGGGGAAAAATTGGCTGCAGTCACTATGATAAAATGTGCACATTAAATTTTTTTTATTTTTAATAAAGAGAATAATTAAAAGACAAAAGAAATACAATAAAAGGCAAGTTAAACTCTTCATTCTATACTCCCGTCAAAAACGATTTTTTAATAGTATTGAACACTCAATAACCATATTATTTGATGTTATTCAATATACATTAAACCAGACCAAGAAATGTGACCCTCCGCCACACTATGAATCGATTGTTGTAGTAGATTAAAAACAATTCCTTACTGTGGTGAAAAAACAGAGGTTGAACTGCTTCCCCACTGAGGGCAGAGTGCACAAACCGTAGAGTATGCTCCTTATCCTAGAGTACATGTGAGTAATGCCAGGCAATTAATATTTACTTGGAAGGAAGTTAACAGCTTTCTGCACTCTAGTGACAAACATAGCAGAACAGATTTCAAACACTTTGTCAAATTGTTGTTTTGTTGTTTTAAATGCCTGACAACTGATAGATCATGAAACATCTCTTTCTGAATTCGATTCGTTGACCTGTCTTCCATCTTCATCTTTACAAACAAAAATCATACTCAAATACAATGCAGCCCCTGGACGACAACGAAAGCTAAACGTGGCACAGATTAGTTTAGGAAACATATTTAAGATGTTAAATTCCAAGCAGAAAAGTGTACACCGAATCAAAACTGCCAAGATCTGAAATTTTAGACCGTTTTTATGTTTTCCGTAATGCAACATTTAAAAAATGTGATTTTTGAATCCTTTTTATGGAGAAGAGTCACACATCACAACAACAGCCTAACATAAAAAGCTACAAAACAACGATGTATTAGACACATTGTGCACTGACATATGCAACCATCATTCCCTATGCAATCTGCCATACACACAATTGTGCAGACAAACATGTAACTATTTCAGCAGTCACAAACTCATGTTAGTAACAAAATACCAGCACATGACAACAGATACGAGACAATTTCCTAAAACTTTACAATCATACTGTTCGAAACTTTTGTTGTTGATGTCTATCTTAAAACAACAACCACAACATCATTTTTCACAACAAATAAACCTTTCGCTGGGTTAAAACACAAAACGACACAGCGTATGTTCATTCCACATCACTGCCACCACACCACATCACAGTGACCATGTCTACCTCCTTCGTTATAGAGTCCAGGCAGACTTCGCACGCTGCCAGTCTTGACTAAACCATTTTCGCCTTCCTCCCCTTTGGGGGCATAGCTCCAGCTATGTATGGACATTGTAGCATCTATATCTCCACTTGTGTAATCGATTTCTGTCAAACAGCCAGATAGAATATACACTTAGGTAAACAAATAAGGGGGAAAAAAGAAAGTCGCAGTGCTGAATGCAAGTGCCGCCATAGCTTGATTGGAAGTGTGCAAAAGTCTCCAAGACAATTTTTATAGGTCATGACAATTTTTCAATGTGCAAACAGTATCTGCACAACAACAACAACATCAACAACAACAAAACAACCCCAAATTCACGCCAGTCAGGTATATCTCTGCTGCTTGCTCCTGAAACAATACCTGATCCACTTCAAGCCCTGCAGAAAGAAATACACAAAAATAAAATTGAATGAAAAAAACAAAAACAAAAACCAAGTGTAAAAACCGGGGGATACACAGTTTGCGCATACATGGTTTCTCCAATTCACAGCCTTGATGGTGTTATTACTTCCAATGTCAAAATAATCAAGGAGGAAAGAGCGTAGGTAAAAACAAGCTTTGGTGAATGAAAAAGTAGTCAAGCCGTCATGCATCTGCTGAAAATATTGAATTAGTCAGATAAAAATGAGATCATGCTGACAAAAAAAAGGACTGAGGGAAATACAGACATGCAGACAGGGGAGTGGTACACAAGACAAATACGTACCGAGAGATAGATAGAGAGAAAGAGGGAGAGAGAGAGAGAGAGGAGAGAGAGAGAGGAGAGAGAGAGAGAGGGAGAGAGAGAGAGAGTAGGGAGAGAGAGACAAAGGGAGTAGAGGGAGTAGAGGGAGAGAGAGAGAGAGAGAGAGAGAGAGAGAGAGAGGAAGAGGGGAGAGAGGAGAGAGAGAGGAGAGAGAGAGAGGGAGAGGAGAGAGAGAAGGGAGAGAGAGAGAGAGAGAGGGAGAGAGAGAGAGAGAGAGGGAGAGAGAGAGAGAGGAGAGAGAGGAGAGAGAGAGAGAGAGGGAGAGAGGAGAGAGAGGAGAGAGAGAGAGAGAGAGAGGAGAGAGAGAGAGAGAGAGAGAGGAGAGAAGAGAGGAGAGAGGAGAGAAGTAGGAGAGAGAGAGAACACAAAGGACAGTTAAATGGGAGGAGAGAAAGAAAGGAAAACATAAAAAGGCTGGAATTTCACCAGTCTTTTATGATAGTTGTAGAGTGCATCGATTTAGTTTGCATTCAACTTGAGTTTGTATGTTGAACATAATTACACACACACACACACACTCTCTCTCTCTCCTCTCCCACCCCTCTCTCTCTCCTTCTCTCTCTCTCAGAAAGAAAAAACCCCGAACATACGGTAGCCAAATGAAAAGAACATAAAAACAATATAAGGCAAAAACCCCAAACAAAAACTCTCCCAAAAAACTCCAAACAAAATAAAACCAATAGAAAATGATAAAAATAAAAAAATAAAATGTTGAAGCTTCAGTTCTGTGCGGTTAGAAATCAATCAGAAACAACTACAAACCCTTTCACCATAGAAATAACAAAATCAATATTTCGGACAATAAGCAATCAAGTGATTTTGATTTGAATACACAATTTCATCGCCAAAACAATCCACGCAATGCATAAATCCAATTCAGTTATACAAAAAAATTATCTGAAAATAAATATGTTGATTAATTACTACTTGGATAAAAAAAAGTAAACACACGGCACCTTTGCAGCTTTGCCCCAATGTTAAAACTACATTAAAATAGTTATGAGGGAGGGGGGGGGGGACACTTTATACACTTTTATGCATAAGCAGCATGGAAGTATACATACTCACATGTCTGCACACACACACACTATTCTCTCACACCCCACACACACACACACACACACACACAACCACACACACACACACCACAAAACAACATAAACTGACAAACTGACACACACACACACACACACAAAATAGGGGAACAAATAGTTAACAAATGTACACAGGGCATAACAATATTCAAGCCACACACATACACACCATACACAATACACTGATAAGAACAATTAAAGCCCTACCTGAAGTGACAACCTTTTTTTTATATAAGGTGTGCCATTTTTAATCTTTGAAGGAATTAATTCTCATTTAAAAATACCCCATCCCAGCTACACATATCTAACAAAACCCAACATGTTAGTGACTTTCAGCAACCTTCCCCATTCCCCAACAAACCTACCTTTTTCTCTCTAAAACCGGATTGTCAGTTTGAAAGATGGCACAAAAACATAAGAAGCAGCGAAGATTGTGCAAGGTGGGTTTTAAAATTTATTTTTTAAAAATTAATATGCAAGAAGTACAAGTGGGATTTCTTTTTTTAAATGACGTGAAGACATAATGTAGTTGCTTGCATAATGAGGTTTTATCAATTCCTTGATTACATCATAGCATGTCTGTTACCGATTCCACTTTGACATAGTCTTTACATGGATTATTTAATTGTAAATGTTATCCTCCCAATAGACAAAGTGCTTGTTAAGAATGTCGGCAGTAATTTTTATTGTTTAGAGTCTCTCTCTCTCTCTCTCTCTCTCTCTCTCTCTCTCTCTCTCTCTCTCTTCTTCTTCCCTCTCTTCCTGTCTACTATATGTCTCAAACACACACACACACACGCACGCACGCACCCACGCACGCACGCACGCACACGCACACACACACTCCCCAAAAGCCCTTCGGATGAGACTATAAACGGAGGTCCCGTGTGCGAACGCACGCAGAGCGTCTTGCACACACATTAAAACCCGTTTCGCTTTTAAGAAAAGTAGGCCATTGTGTGCCGGTGGGACCGGACGAAAATATTTACAAAATTGCATACACAGGGGGACTGGATGAAAAAAAACACACGAGTGCTTATTCCATTATCCTTGAAATAAAATAATAATAATAAAAAAAATAAACCCACACACATTTTCTTTTTACCAAGCTACAGAAATTGCCGTCTTTTATTCTACCTCTGCTCTGATCCCGGAAGACTTCATAAAGCCTATTAACAAATCCAATTCATCCCCTACCTCCCCCCACCACCAATCCCCCCTCCCCCAACTCACAAAAAACAATAACCAAAGAAAAAGGAAAAAAAAATCATGCAGCAAAAAAAATACCAAAAAAAATTCCAGCACCCGTCAGTCCACAAGTGAATCATAACAAAAAAATCATAAAGGGAGAAAAAAACAAAACAAAACAATACAAAAGATAATTGCTCATGCAGAATACACATGACTGTGAGTGGAAGTGTCAAGGCTGTAGGAACTACACAGGCCAGCCAGCCAGCCAGCCAGTCAGCCAGCCAGCCAGCCAGCCACAAGAGGTACGTTCCAACACTTACGTATACTTGCACTGGCCAGCGAATCGTTGTCCGAGTCTACATCAGCAAAACAGTCGTTTGTCAGAATAGGATGACATTTTTTATGAAATGTAAATAAGGCTATAATAAAATTATCCACAAAAAGGAACATTAAATCACCCTGATCTGAAGCAAAAGAATAGCCATCTGCTAGAATTTTTTTTCTTATATAAGTGAATATCTTTCCTGTTGTAAATAATGATAAGAAGAGGACGAATAGAAGAACACCACCAACAAAAACTGAGCCAACCAACCAACCAACCAACCAACCAACCAACCAACCAACCAACCAACCAACCAACCAACCAAACAGCCAGCCAACCAACCAGCCAGCAAAAGGTAGGTAGGAAACAAAGAAGAAAGAAATGGGAAAAAGTAGCATGCATATTAAAAAAAAAAGACAAACTGATATTTGTCCCCTTTTAAATTTTCAAACACTAGTTACATGCATAAAACAAAGAGGGGGTGGGGTGGGGGTGGGGGGCAGCATAGGGGGGTGGGGACTCAGTGTATTCCAATCACATGCATCACATTATACCTGAAGTAGAGTTTACATCAACACTAATTTGATAGATTTAGTAAAACATGAACATCAAGGAGGGAATGCTAACAATAAACACAGCAGAGAAATAGGATAACTGAAATGCGTCAATAAAGTAGCCATCCCAGATCGACAGTTCGCTGAAAAGCACATTCATTAGTCTAAACATACAGTATACACATGCCATAACAAACACACGGCCTACAATACGCTATGATGTATTTTGCCTCAACAGATTTGTTTGTGTTTATGCAGAATGAGAGAGAGAGAGAGAGAGAGAGAGAGAGAGAGAGAGAGAGAGAGAGAGAGACTGACAGAGACAGACTGACAGAGACAGACAGACAGACACAGTCAGACAGAGACACAGACAGACAGACAGACAAAGAGAGATATAGATGTATGAGTGAGGTGCTACAGTCTGAAAAAAAAGAAAACAAAAGAAACCAAGACAACTCATGCAAAATAACTTCTGGAAATAGAAAAAAAAACACTTCCATATAATACTTCATTTCTGTACTTCAAAAAAAAAAGTTCCTCGAATCACACTTTGATACATTTTCACGTGGTCATCAATAAAATCAAAGTCAACAGTACCTAAAGCATATACCTTGTTTTGATAATCATGCTATGGTTTTCAAAAATCTGTTTGGTTTTGTAACATTTCTATTCCAGGCTAGATACAACACCACAAAATAAAAAGCTATCAAATAAATTTCGTTAGAAAAATTAAAAACAACTTCAAGACTTACTCTGTATTTCAGAGTTCAATCATATTCAATATTAGGTTATGGAATTTATCAAAAGATAAGACTTAAAACCCACAAAACAACACAACACTAACACCCAAACAAACAAAAAACCCAACCCCCTGAAAAAAATTCCACAACAACCCCCCCCCCGCCCCCACCCAAAGAAAAAACCCACCAAAACACCCTAATGAAATAAACAGCAAAACAAACCAAAAACACAGAAAAAACAGCACTCAAGCAGATACAGTCAGAAAAATAAAAAGTTATGGAAACAATTTTAAAATGCAAACTGAATAGCTTTTCTGGATACACAGTAAAACGAAAACAACCAGGCCCTATAAAGGGATGAATCAGTATACAGCTACACGCTTTACAGTTAACAGAAGTCAAAACAAGCGTTATGTACGCAGTACCGAGAAACTGTTAAACTCTCTTGCAATTATTGCATGTTTTTAAACATTAAGCACAAAATATTAAGTCTTTCTTGTACTCCAAAAATAAAAGTATCAATATCCCTTCATAACGTTTTCAGCTTGAAACTTAAGAATGGCTGAAAAGACTCCATAGTGACAATTCCAGCATGTGGAAAAGACAGACCAAGAGATAATGCTTCCTTTCCATCACTTTATGATAAAGACATCATTTCCTGTTCACCAAGAGATGCTATTTTGACCGTACATCAAAAACAGTAATCATTAACGTGAGATTTAAGCAGAATAAGATTAAAAAAAGCAGTAGCACTCTACAGGAATTTTAAAAACTCTTCTTGATTTTTCATCCGTAGTATAAGTAACACAAGAAAGGAACGAAAGCAGGGCAATTCTTTGCTTTGATATAAAAATAAGATCTGGTAGTGTATAACTGGCTATTTCATTTGTCCATTAGCAAAGTCGTTTCAGCCATTTCAAATTGGAAAGTGAACAAAAAGAGACAATATCTTTTATTGGCAAATACTGTATCTGAGTTTATAACAGTTTTTTTTTAAATGAGTGAAATGCCCAAATTTAGTATCATCAGTGTTTTTAGTACCTGTCAAACTAGTTTCTGTCAGCGCCATACCAGTCTTGAAGTGAAAGTCTTCCTGAATGATTTGTCTGTTTCGTGATCATCAAACAGAAAGCGGCTATTCTAGTTCACTCAGCACACATAAAGCACTTGCTTACTACATGGACTTTTCAAGATCTACTAGCTTTCTGCAGACTGTTTTCAAATCTAAACCTGTATATATGTGTAAACTAATGTGTCCGTTTTGTGTCTCATACCCTAAGAATGAAGCCAAAAAGCAGAGAAAGCCGAGACTGTGGGTAGACACTGTCAGATTCTGTAGGCAGAAGCAATAACATGAAAATTTACTCCACTGCCGAAGTTAAAGATACAGCAGGGATTATTATGTAAGAAAAAAACCTGACAGTGATGAGAGCTGGGACAGGGTGGAGGGGGTGATGGAAGGGGGCTACTAAACTTAAACGTATTAAAACCTGTTGTGCTTTTCGGAAGAGTAGGCCATTGTGTGCTGGTGGGAACGGATAACATTTACAAAACTGCATACACACGGGGACTGGATGTAAAAAGCACATGAGTGCTTATTCCATTTTCATTGAAATAAACGAGTAATAAAAGAAATATAAAAATAATTTTAAAAACCTGTTTTCCTTGCAGACTGTCCACTCTCACGTTCTGAGGGACATCTTGTAATGACAGCAATGTATCTACTCAGCTAACACACCGTAGAGAACAAGCTCTGAAAATACTTCAGTCAGAAAAACGTAGTATTTTTCCACAGATGTATGTGTCTGTTTACTACTTTTTGTCAACTAAATTTCCGAAAGCTACCACTATATAAGTGCATGCATCCCCAGTACCTGACTATCATGAACAATATTTCAGCTGATTAATTTTCTTTACAGATCCTTGGGTATAGTGTAAAGACAAATTTATGAATTAAAATGATTAAACAGCAAAAAGCGATTAGTAATAAAAGTATACCTGTCATACTGTATTAATTGAATTTAAAGAAGTGGATTTTTTTCTCGATGAAAAATGGAGAACAAGACGTATAATGGGTTTCAAAATAGAAAAAAAAAGTAACAGCAGAAAAAAAGGAAAAAAGAAATAAAACAGAATATTTTAAATATAAAAATCAAACACATACACACAAGAAAAACAACCACCAAAAACAACCTGAGAGACAGAGAGGGAGGGAAAAGGGAATGTAAAAGAGCAGCCACCAAAACATGATTAGACTGTTAGTAACCGTTGACACGAATGCCAAAACTAAAAAGCTTACCACACCAAAAGAGAAATGTACAATACACTTCAGAACAAACTCCACTTTAAAATCAACCACAAACATCCTTTTCCACATTTTTTGTTGTTGGAAAGACAATGCACACGCGGAAACTTTGTAGGAAAAAAAAAGAGGCAAGATACACTGAGACCAAACCATGTTAAGACAACCAGGTTAGTACCTTCCTCTTTGACTCAGAAGCCCCAACTAGTCATACAGAGTCCTAAGCTCGCCCACAATGGACAGATGTATACATGTTTGCAAATCCAAGTTACACGGGGAATATAAAGGTAAAATAATGCCAACCTTTGGAGGCTACCAAGGGTTTATCTACTACCACACTGATCCGTCCCGTTTCGGCCTGATCCTCTTTCCCCTCCTTTTCTGACGAGACCACGCTCTTAACGCCTGATCCAAGGGAACTTTCTGACTCTTTTCAAAGACAAAATTATTGTTTAGGTTAGTCAAGATATGTAGATGTATCCAATTTCTCTGAAAATCCAAAAGGTAATGATAAGACATAACCAACTGAAAATCGAATCTATCCTAATTTAACTTAGACAAGAACTTCCCAGAAAGATTAACAGTCAAAATGTGAGTGAGGTAGCTAGAAAAACAACAACTTCATAATATAACGATACTAGCCTAAAAATACTGATTTTAAAACTATTCTCTAATTTCTTTCAGTAAGTAACAATAAAATATACACAGATAACAAAACTGATAATTGGATTCGAAACAACAACAAAAAAGTTATGAAGAAAAAATGTATCAAATTTACAACAACAAAAAATTTGAGAAGAAAAAGAAAGAAGACTTCTTATCCTAATCATTGACTGTAACTGACCTCTCTTGCCCACGCTACGCTTCAGACTGTCTGACAGCTTGGAGGATAGCGCTCTGGGCTTTCTCATCTTACTCCCAGCGCGCCATTCATCCGGCTCGTCGTCCGACATGCCAGACTCGTCTGTCATATTCACTGCAAAGAATATTTAAGAAAAAAAAAAAAAATTATGCCAGACACGAGAGGAAATTTGTTCTTTCAAGGCAGAAAAATAGAACCATTTCGTTCAGAGAAAAAGGTTTTTGTTATGTGTATAAATGCAAAATCTTCATGGGTGCCCCCACAGTCCACAGGACTACGGGATAGGTGAAGGTGAAGATAAATGCTTTCAACTCTTTACTTAATGGTCAAGTCAAATCAAGTCAAAATGATCTTAACTGTGGGTAAAAAAAATTAAGCTTATACAGCTTTATTTTTATCAACCTGCCCTCACAACATGTTTACTATTGTCTGTTTCTTCATTTGCCGTTCCTTACAAGTCTCTGACCTATCTACAAATAAAAATGTAGTTCAAGCGTGCTACGATGACTGAATGGCACTTTCGTCATTCAGAACCTACAAACCTAAAAATGATGACACTCCTCATGAGCTCATAGGTAAATCAAGCCCCCCTCCTCTGCTCTCTCTCTTTCTCCCCCTTTCTCTCCCCACTCTCTCTCTACTACACCTCACACACACACACACACACACACACACACACACACACACACACACACACACACACGAAACACACACACAATCTCTCTTCACCCCCCTGCTCAATTTCAGTTTCAGCCTCACCGTCAATCTGACGTAGATGAGGCGTGACGTCACTGATCACCCCCACGTCAGCAGGTTTGGGCGGCACCACAGAGCCCCCTACACTGATGATCTCGCCGTCAGGGGCCATCACCATGCTGCCCTTCATTGACTTGGATTCCACACTGCCAGCCGCCAGGCTTCGTCCTGTAAAGCCGCATCATATGCTTGATTTTTGTTTTCACACAGACAGACACACATACAGACAGACACAGACAGACACACACACACATACAGACACACACACATACACACATGCATAAACGCACACACACATACATGCACGCACACACACAGACACACACATACACATACATACGCGCGCGCGCACATACACACACACATAAAAAGTAAGAAACAGAGAGAGAGAGAGAGAGAGAGAGAGGAGAGAGACAGAGAGAGAGAGAGAGAGAGAGAGAGAGAGAGAGGTGAGAGAGAGAGAGAGAGGCAGACAGACTGACAGACAGACACACAGAGAGAATGAAAGAACTATAATGTAAAGAAAACCGACATGTGTAGAAGCGGAACACAGTAAAGAAATACAGAAAAGGCATGGAAAATAATACCCAAATAACCCAAAAACCATGATACAAAGAACAAACGCCTTTTATAAGGTAAACAAGACAAAGAAACCGTCCTGCTACACAACATGGATTTTGTCTGTATCTGCTAAAATTGTGATTATTGTTCTCTCTGTCTTATGGCATAGGAAGTAAGCATAGGGATATCTATAACTCTCACTCATCAATCTGTTTTAAGCACTCTCACACACACACACACACACACACACACACACACACACACACACACACACACACACACACACACACACCACACACACACACACAGCAACAGTCCACCATGAAAAAGACCATAGGCAAAAAGCAGACAGACAGACAGACAGACAGAGCAGACACAGAGAGAGAGAGAGAGAGAGAGAGAGAGAGAGAGAGGAGAGAGAGGAGAGAGAGAGAGAGAGAGAGAGAGAGAGAGAGAGAGAGAGAAACATACAGACTATTCAATGGAATAACTGATAATTTTTTTTAAGCTATCTTGGAATGATTATATAAATCTGAAATGTATTTTTCTTGTGTCTTGTGAGATAATTATAGGTATCAATGTGCCTGTCAGTATTGTAATTGCCCTTCATGGGATGATTAAAGTGTTTTTGACTTGACTTGACCAACAGACAGGCAGATAGACAGTCAGACAGACATTTACATAAGCAGACAAACTGCAAGCACGCAGGCAGACAGACAGGCAGACAGACAAGACAGACGCACACACATACCCCCCCCCCCCCCCCCACACACACACAAACACAGAGGGTTGTCAGCTTGATATAGTCAGCTGAACACTCAATCAATGTTACAAAAATGTATACATGGATATAAGCATTACATAATGCATGAATCATGCACACCAAGAACCAACCCCCCAAGGGAAATCATAAGATTAGCCATACAGGTACCCATGAGAACACAATCCCACAACTGTGTATTTCGATTCTCTCTACTACTACTACTACTACTACTACTACTACGCGGTGCACTAAAAACCCAAGTCATAGAAACAGTTTACAGAAACGTTCATACATTTTCTGTACACAGACTTAGACTTAGAACTGAAGTTAGTTTGCTGTTACATAAAAACTCAGAGTAAGTCTGCTGCAATATATACAAATAGTGATTGGTATACTTGAATATGAGGGATATGCAGGTATAGTATACAACTCAAATAAGACAACACTTGTATGAAAGTCTTGACGTATGAAGATGACATTTTTCTGGTTTTATCCCCCCGGCAGGCCAATTTTGTAAAGGTTACAGTTTCTTTTCCTCCCCTTTCTTTATTCTATACCCCAGTTTTTACTTAAACATCTCTTTTCTTTTATTTTCACATTTTCTCATATCGCATCTAAGACGCATATTCTTTCTCCCAGTGGAAAATTTCAATGTTAAAATGTTGCAAAATTACAGTAGTATTTCAAACAATGTCACCCTAGAAATAGTGTCTAGACTGAAACGTGTATGAAAAGATAAAACTACTATCTCCATAAAATATAAGAAAAAGCTCTTGCATACACTGATCTACTCCACCCGCCTGTATGCATATGCAAGCAAAACACGGATATCCGACAGTGCAGCAGCAGATCTAGAAAGAAAATCCACCTGTGAAACTGAAGGCTACAGTATGATACTAAGCATAGGATACACTTAGCGTGTCTGGACTGAACACACGCATCAAACCGTGCAACAGCACAATGGTCCACGTAAAGATCTGCTGATATAAGCTAGTAAAGAAAAAACCTACCCATTATGTAATACGATTCATTAACCAGACTAACACAAGTTTACAAGGAACTGTTGAGAGAGAAAGGCAAAAGGACAGACAGAAAAAAACTACCCCCGTCCCCCCTCCAAGACTCCCTCCCCTTCCAGTGGACAGCAAAATAGAAAAACAAAGACTCTGATTTTGACAGACTACTGTCATAAACGAGAGAATCTGGCGAAGTACTCTTCAGTATCACACCCCATTAATTCGAAGAACCATAAAAATATCATTGAAGTTTGTTTTTAGCTTGTATTCCTTAGGTTGAAAATGCAAAAGCAGGAGATGGAATAGAGATCTGGGCAAAAGCTAAGTCAATCACAAACATTTTAACAGAGAAAGATAATATTTAAGTAATAGTAATAATAAAAAATGGAATTTGTATAGCGTGCGTACAGTACGTATAGCATAAGTACGTATAGAGGTATAACGTATACGAATAACGTACATATAGCATAAGTACAGACACAGAACCCACACATTTCTGAAGATTTCAAAGTACCTAAAATATTGATTATAAACAGATTTTGCTCCTTAATGAAAACAAATAATTTACATAAAATTTTGATTAAAACATATCCTGTTCATTCATAAAAATATCAAACTTGTATGAAATGTGTGTTTGAAGGTCGAACAAACGTCAGTTTATTTATCAGATGCTGATATATACCAATGACAAAATTTAAAAACAAAATACTGATATACGGAATTATATATATGCTTTGAAGCTTTCATGGGTAAGAAAAGTTAGAAAATCTAATCACAAATGGGTCAGTATTGCAGAAATACAATACCCATTTCTTAAGACTCTAGACTGCTATGGTCCATCAATAACACACAAGCACGTGAAGGTTAATCCTTTTTGGACCCATGTTTTTAGAGCTTATAGATTTTTCTGTACTTGCATCACTCCGCAAAATGAAAATGAATTTCTTGCAGAACCTATTTTGTATAATGAAAACATTACTATAGGAAATAAAGTTGTTGATAAAAATATTTTAGCAGAAAAGGGGATATATCTAATAAAACATCTTGTCAAGAAAAATGGTGAGTTTTTTAACTATGACATTTTTTCTAAAGCAAATGATAATTGTATAGACTTTGTAACTTTCAATGGCCTAATCTCATCAATCAAACACTTTGCAAAAAAGGCAGGAGTCAAAATAGGTGACAATGTAAATTGTTGTACAGACACAAGGAAAGCAATACAGGCATTAGATAGTGTGCACCGGGGCTCAAAACTGTACTATGAAAAATTGATTTCAAACAAGACAGAACCCAAATGCTGTAAAAAATGAACACAGAAACTTAATGAAGAAATCAATTGGAAAATGGTATTTAAAAAATTACACAAGATTAAAGACATCAAATTACAATGGTTACAGATAAAAATTGTCCACAGAATTGTGGTTACTAATGTTGTTCTGTACGCAATGGGTGTAACAAATACAACAAGTTGTCCCCTGTGCAATATCACAAAAGATTCAATCGAACATTCTTTTTGGGACTGCAACCAAGCAAGAATTATATGGACAAATTTAGAAAAAAGTATCAATGACCATTGTGAATACGCATCGAATGTGAAAATTTCACGTAAGATTGTACTTTTTGGAGTGGATGATTGCATGAAAACTGATGCTATTTTTGATTTCATTATCCTTCTTGCCAAATGGTATATTTACAGATGCAGAATTGAAAATCATTTACCAGTATGGAAAGTTTTTCTTAAACAGTTGAAATACAGGTTTCAAATCGAAAAATATAACGCAACAATTGCAAACAACTTGAGTAAGTTCACTTTTGAATGGAGTCACTATAGACCATTGCTTGACTGAACAGATTAGATTTATATAACTGAGACATGTGTCTGGCCATATGCCTTTGCTGAATTGCAACCATGTGATAACAGAAAAGATGGAATTGTGCATGCATTGTTTTTACTCTCCAAGGCCATACTGTCATACACTGGATAATTACACTGACACTGGCACATTGTGATCTTCCTCATGGATGAAAGCGTGCAATTGTATAGATCTACAGAATTGACAGAGGCGTACACATATTGTTTTTCTCACGTTGGCATGGAAATGCGTGGGTGTGTGTGTGTGTGCGTGCGTGCGTGCGTGCGTGTGTAGGTGTGTGTGTGTGTGTGTGCTTTGGTTGATTATGTACTTGAAAAGCAGTTGGTATCACTTGTTTATGAAAAAGAATTGTATTTGTACCTTCTTTAAATCTTTTTTTTTATTATTATTTATTTTTAGAAACATTGTGTCTGTAATTGTTTGTAATTGCAAAACGAAAATTTAAAAAGTTAAAAAAAAACCAAAAAAACAACAACAAAATACTGTTCAGTATGAGATCTACATGACTTACCAGTCAGCATATAGTATTCCAAACCATGGTTACCAGTTTTTTACTGACAGAAACACTTGTGAGTGAGTACAGAAAAAGTTGTATCGAAAAGTTGTGTGTTAAACTGGAAAATGATTTAAAACATCAGATACAAATCATCATGGGAAGGCTCATGGGTCTCAATGCGGTTAAAAAGCCACACAAGTTAGAAACAGCCGATTCAACAAGTGTAACATACAGCCCATACAGTATAACATGAATGGGTATAGCCCTCAACCAATAGCAGGGACATCTGAATAGCTATAGGAACAGCTACAGGGATTAGGCATGCCAATTTTCAAATTTAAAAAAACCCTACAAGAAGAAAAGGGGAGATAATGTCTCTAAAGGGAGAGAAAAGAGGGAAGTTGCTTGCGTCACTGTGATGGGGTGTGCAGCAACTACAGTAAAAACTCTCCCATGAGAAACCCAATACCTCCCCCTCCCGAAAAAACCCACCCAAATCAAACCAAAAAAATCAAGCAAACAAAAAGAAACCCAACCGAACTGACGAGAGAGATCAGAAAGGGACACTGTACCATTTTCTGCAGAAAAAAAGAAAGTTGGGGGGGGGGGGGGGGGGGGGGGGGGGTACCAAGAAACAATTGCAGCAAAAAAGACATTAACTACCTCCCAAACCCCCCCTAAAACAAATGAAAGTTATAATAGATGGTGGGACCCAAAAAAAATAGAGAAAAGAAAATTGGCATGCCTATTACATCTGCCACACCCAGTACAAAATGCCGACAGCCCATGTTAATGCTCTCCATGTTAAGTAAGTCATGAACGAAAGAAGCAGTATGGGGGAAAACAATGGAAGGCTGTTCCAGTAATTGGTCGGGATGCCAACCTGTCCTGTGCCCCTGCCCTTCCGCAAAACGCCCATACTCCCACCCATGGCCATGATGCGCCACAGGAGGAAAGATATGGTGGGGGTGGTGAACATTTACAGTCCGTTCTGGCGGTTGAAACAAAATACCTTTGCCCTTGTTGGTGTCTTCTGCAAGCCAAGAGGACAACGCAGGCCGAGTGGGTATGTGCACAAGCAAAATCTACATTATCTAAACGTCAGGCAAGAACGGAACAATTAAAACGAATAAAATGTATGAAAAAAGTTTTTGGCAGAGTAATGGCAGCCTGTGCTGGATTCTATTTAAGCATATAGCATAGTTTGAAACATAAAATGTTATACAAGCTATGCCTTTCAAACATTCTAAAGTGCTCTTTAACAGGTTCACTCCTGCTATGTTGTTATGTTTTATGCTGTGATGGTTGTTAAATACCAAATGCATATGCTTTCAAGCCAAAGTTGTTTTAAAAAAAAATGAAATGCCATACTTAGAAATTGTAAGAAGTGTCTAAATTCCACACCAGTCAATCTATCAACAGCAGAAAAAAAGTCATATTCAAGCGTCTACAGAACTACCAAAATATTGAAAGTACCTAACACAATTTCTGTTTCTATTGAGGCAGAAAAAACAACGATAAAGCAACCAAACAACTCTACAGTCATGAGTAAACTACACCTAAGCCACTACAAGGAACCACACAGTGAAACGAAAACAATGCACGCAGAAAGAAAATCACGTAATGACACGGTGGGTTTATAACTATTTTAAAGGATGCACAATTCTGACTCTTCTGTTTTATATGAATGAAACATCGCTGTGTCATGCCCTGAGGGGACTGCCCCAATATAGCCTCCCTGGTCGGCGGGACCATACACAAGAAGATTGGATTGCAGTGTCGCTAGTCCTATTTCATGCATTCTACTCTCTCCAGGCAAACCTCTACCCCCATCTAGCTTTTGTTTTTGCCTCCTAATATCAAGCAGCAGAAGCAAACACAATGACCCCCAAAGACCTGAACTGGTGTAGGGTCTTTTTGGTGATTCAACAAAAGCATGAGATAATTTTTGAAGCCTTCAAGTAACATTATCTTTCTCAGTCATATACCACTCCAGAATGTTGACTGTCGTCCCTTCTCTCATCAAAAACAAAGATATATAAATAGTCACTAATTTATGAAACATTTACCATTAAGGACACACAGGACATCGAATCTGTATGAATCCAGTAACAGATGTATGCGAATTTCCTACATCACCTGCAGTGAAGACACAAAATGGACGCACAGAACAAACGTAAGTGAACCAGGATGAACCTTATGAAAAGGTTCAACTACGTGTATGTTCTGTTCTTTGTTGATAAAGGGGAGGGGTAAACACTATACAGATGGATAAACAAATGGCTTTTAAGATGAATGTACTTAAATAGAGCAACTGGTGACGACTGACAACACATGTTTGGACACATTATACCCTTGCTACCTCAATCCCAGTTTCCCCACAGGACCATCAAATCATCAACTGCAAAGCAAAACTACCGTTTACAGGTCCGTCATTTTTAAAAAAACAAACTTTTGTGCCCAAACACACAGAAACACAAACCATTGTGCAACCACTGCAAAATCTGACAGAACCAAGAACACAATCCATTCCATACCCTCAACCACACCCTACCCCCACCTTCCTTAAACCAGGAAACTTTGTGCAGAATAAATCAACAACTGTGTTATGTAACGAACACTGCAGACCGACATAATATGATTATCTGCAGAAGAAGAGGCTGCTAACCTCCGTGTGTGTGTGTGACTTTCGGCCCCTTGTTTCTGCTTTTCTGGCCGGTGCGTTGTGTCAGCGCGGCAGCAGAGTTGGTGGGACTGCTCTCACTGCTCACCTGATGGCTGCTGCCCGCCTCTCCGCCCCCTGGTGTTCAGAGCGAAATGCTATATCAACATCATCGCTGACAAAACAGCCACAAACCATGTCATCATGCGTTATTTTGGAAGCTATAGCTGAGTGCATGGAGCCTTTTATATCCATCACCATGGGTTCACAATCGTCAGTCATGGGTTCTAGTTTTGGCATTGGTGTAAAAGTTTGTCCTATTCTTTTGGAATAAGCTCTTTCCGTTTCCAAACCCAAAGTCCAGTATCTGTTAAAAAATGACCACAACAGTTTTTGGGTCATGGAACTACGTAAAGACTATGAGATACTTTCAAATTATATAAGCAACAGCTTTATCTAGAGAATCGACTAAGTTTCTCTGAAAATGCACTATAAGCAAACAAAAAAGCTCTTAGACTATCAAAAAACTATCATAATTGAAAAGTAATCTTTTCTATTGCGTTGCTATCTCTGTTAGTCAGATATTAGCAATCCTTCTATCTAATGTGTTCTCTCTCTCACTTGCTCGCTCACTCGCCCACTCACTCACTCATTCACCCCCACCCCCCAACACACACACAGACACCCCCTCCACAGACACACATACTCCCACCCCGACCCAAGAACTGATCCAGCTTCTTCTAATCTTCTTCCTTACAGGTAAAAAAACCCACACCGACTTTCCTTGAATACTTAACAGAAAGATATTAAACCCCCAAATCCAGAAACAAATCAAGAGGCTGCTGTCATCATCATCCTTACAGCCCCTCCCAACAGCAGCTGGCCTAGCCAGCATCCACTCACTGTCTTCAGCCACTTTCTGCAGGGCGTCACTGCGGGGGGAGGGCTTGGTGGGGATGCTGGACTGCTGAGGGGTGGGCGGCATCACCTGCACCGTGGGCATGTCACCCTCGTCCCGGCCGTCTGTGTGTGACACACAACACCTCGTTTGAAATTGTATTACAGTCCCAGCGGAATACTCCGATTTATGGACTGTGGTCGCAAGTCATCCCACTTGAGCAACCTTAGGCCACCCTCAAAATAGTACACCATTCTGAAAGCTACTCTCACATCACGGCTGTGACCATCACGAACAAACACCCACGGCAATGACTGTTAGGATGAGTGTTTTATCATTAGTGTTTTCTGGAGAGTGGCGTTCTGCTGTCGTTGTTGGCTATCTTCTTTTAGAATATCGCTGTTACCGTCACAGCCCATACCAAAAACAGTGATGTATTTTAATGACTTATTTCCTCATTGTTTCTGGAAAAAGTGTCTGTCATCATGTATCGTGCATGCCGTCTGTTGTACTTAGGTTCGTGAAAATGGTTCCGTTTGAACAAAGAGGACAGGGACTTGCGGCTTTGGAACTCAGAACGGTGTCCGAGTAGTACGACCACGTGCCTCCCTTTAGCCTTCTTAATGGCTTGCCCCTTAATTATTAAGTCATCCGACATAATACGCTGTCTTTATCATAACCACTGTTTTTGTAGTACTGGTTAGCATTAACGCCATTATTATTATCATTATTATTATTGATAAAATGTGAAGGAAAAGTCTTAAAAAGTACCAATTTAGGCATAATATAATGCAAGTATTCATTCCAGCAGTGTTTTATGGTCCCATTTATTAGCTACCAACTCCATTAATTTTTTGAGTACGTGCGCGGGCGGACACACGCACGCACACACGTTCACCAACCGCTAAGGAAACTGCTTGTTGTAGGGGTCTCATGGTGATGGTGATGACAATGATGAGACGATGATTTCTGGATGTTTTGGTACTTTTGTGTGCCGGTGGGAACAGATAATAAAATTTACAAAACCGTATACACACGGGGACTCGATGTAAAAAAAAAGCACCTGAGTGCTTATTCCATTATGCTCTCTCTCTCTCTCTCTCTCTCTCTCTCTCTCTCTCTCTCTCTCTCTCTCTCTCTCTCTCTCTATATTATATATATATATATATATATATATACATATGTCATCTGAGCGCTTTACTTTGTTGCTTTACAAGATTCAGCGCTATATAAATTCCATACATTACTATTATTATTTAAGCTGAGTGCATGTGAGTTTCAAAATGTGGATGGAAATGTTTTGCGTTTAACCGCTGGAACACCCACCCAAACCATCTTGTATGATAATTACTCCTACCTTTATGAATGGGAGGCAGAGTGACCAGCTGGGAGGTCTCACGGCTGACGTCCTTGATGGGGGACAGAGCGTGTCTGATGGGCGGCAGCTGGGGGATGCTGGAGTGGGAGGAGGAGGCCGACATGTCTCGCACCGCCGCCACGGGCAGGTCACCCAAGAACTCCTTGTCCTTCCCTCCACCAAGTCCTCCCGTCCCTGGTCCTGACTCTGCAGACGTTGGCCAGCTGCCTCTCGGGTTCTGGCGAGCTGTGTGTTCAGAAAACCAACAATAATAACACAATATGTGAAAGGAGACTGACAGTGAAGTATTGCCTAAGGGTGTTGCGTAAAACAACAACAATAACAACAGCAAGAGATATTTTTTAGAGCATCCCCCCTTTTTTCAGAGATAGCGCAATGATCATTACATACCAATCGTGGCAAATACCAACACAGCAACCATATCAACATTCATATCGTAATCATTACAAATGCTTGGGACAAACATTTCTACATTCTTTTCTCTCTCTTCTTTATGACACTGACTCTCTCTCTAATTCTCACATCTCCCCTCTCTCTTCCTTCCCTGGTGTTGTTTGTAACCCCTCACCCTACACACTCTCACATACACACACACCCACGCACGCACACACAAAGACAATATGGAATCACTAAGTGACACTGTAATAGTAAGGTGAAGAAACTTAATCAAGGGCAGGGTTATAAGTGCTAAATAACTCTTCAAACTGCCCAAGACAGGAGATTCTGGAGCAATGCAAAGCGTTCCGAACAGATGATGGTGATGATCATTACAAGACAGACTGAGAATAATGATGATGATGACGATAGTGACGACGATGACGATGACAATTAGGAAAACGATATGGTGACGATGATGATGACAATGATGATAGCGATGATGATGATGATGATGATAGTGATGATGGTGATGACGACGATGATGACAACAAAGACAACGACGACGATGATAATTATTATAACGATGACCACAATAGTGACGATGATGATGACAATGATGATAACGACGGCGATGACGACGACGATGTCTATCATCTTCATCAGCTGACCTCCCATAGCCTTGACAGCATGCTGTGGCACGTTGGCCCCTTTGAAGGAGCCGGTGTGTTCGGAGCTGTGACTGTGGGCATCCACATCGGGCAGGTCTCCGCCCAGCACGTAAGGCCCGCCTTTCTGTCGGTCCAGCAGCGACTGCAACCGTTGGGCACAGGCAGACATGAACATCTCGTGCTCTTGGCAGCCAACACAAACAACAACACCAACAACGAAAAAAATCCCCAAACGCCATGATATGCAAGAATGATATGCGATCAATCTTGCACGGAAAGTGGGGTGCGTGACTCATGAAGAAGCTGGAATATGGACATCGAAATGGTAAAGATTGGAGGAATGAAAATTAATAACAAAATCTTAGCCAAAAAAAGAAAAATAAACTTTAAAAGGTAACAACCGTATCTCTTTCAGGAATGCTTAATTTACCAATGAGCTGGTCACGGAGTCATGCAAGCAAGCAAGCAAGCAAGCAAGTAACTAACCGACGCGACCAATGATAAAAGCAGCCAGCCAATATCAATGCAGTAATTAAAACAACAAACCACTTCCCAGAGTGTGTGCTTTCAAGCTAGCACACGCACGCACGCACGCACGCACGCACGCACGCACGCACCACGCACGCACGCACGCACCACGCACGCACCACGCAGCACAACACACAACCACACACACACACACACAACACAACAACACACTCTCTCTCTCTCTCTCTCTCTCTCACAAACATTCACACATCACACAACTGGAAGACTTTGACTTTGCTGATAATCTTTCTTTCTTCTCCCACACTCACGAACTCATACACACACACACAACACACACACACACACACACACCACACCACACACACACACAACACACCACACACACACACACACACACACACATCGTTACAAAGAGCTCAGCTCATTTGGGCCCCAGCTTTAATGGGAAAAAAATCCATCTTTAAAATATTGTTCTTTTAGGTGGGAAGACGACATGCTGGAAGGGGTGGCGGAGTTTCGCCTATTTTGGACAGCAAATGACTGGGGAGGGAGGGGGGAAAGTAAGGAAGAGAGGGTGAGTGAGAGAGTGTGAGAGTGAGTGAGTGTGTGCGTGCGTGTTTTTGTGTGGTGAGGAGAGAGAGAGAGAGAGTATAGTAAGGGGCAAAAGAAGATCAGTGGTGGCTAAAAGAAAGAAAATAATAATAATAATGTATGGAATTTATATAGCGCTGAATCTTGTAAAGCAACAAATCAAAGCGCTCAGATGACTTTTTAAAAAAAGTATGCTTGTGTATGCGGTTTTTAAAAATGTTGTCATCTGTTCCCACCGGCACACAATGGCCTACTCTTTCGAACAGCGGAACAGGATTTAACGTGTGCGCAAGATGTTCTGCATGCGTTCGCACACGGGGCCTCGGTTTATAGTCCCATCCGAAGGACTTTGACATTCAGTTCGATTTTTTTGTCAAACTGGGAAGAAAGGGCGAGGCTTGAAATCGAACCCAGAACCTCACGGTTTACTTGTTGGACAGGCGAACGTCTTAACCATCCTGCCACCTTCCTTCCAAATACTCAAAGAACGGGAAAGTAAGAAGAAGAAGGAAAAAGGGAAGGAATGATAGTATGCCTGAGAGAGAGAGAGAGAGAGAGAGGAGAGAGAGAGAGAGAGGAGAGAGAGAGAGAGAGAGAGAGAGAGAGAGAGAGAGAGAGAGAGAGAGAGAGAGAGACACACTGCCTGTAATTATGTAGCACCTCCCTTCCACGACAATACCAATCTGAACACAAACATTCCCTTCCACGACGAGTCTATCTGAGCACTGACTTTATTACATATTGTCAAATGACCTATCCAAACAAAACAACAGAGTCAGAAACCATAATACAGCTGTTGACCCTAATATGGACTCCAGAGTTTGTATAGCGGTGGGTCTGGCAGGCAGGAGAGAGGGCAGAGGAACAATACTGAGGAGAACGAGTGTAGATAGGGAGGGTCATTTGTCAGATTCATAGCCCGTAAACGCCAAGCCCGTGGAAGTACCCGGGGAGCGACTGTGACAATGCCAACACGACACTGTCAAGACACTTGATTGTTCTCACACTCCATTAGACCACCACGTGTGGGGGGAGTGTATGTCTTGAGTATGCTGGGGGCACTGATTGCTGGCATGGCTTATTTTACTTTATAGGGACCTTCCCCCCCCCACCCACCCCTCCCCCTTGGAAAATGGAGGTCAAACAGAAATAACTCTTTGGAATGTATACACTAAGACGTATTAAGTCTGAGACAAGTTTTGGGCTTTGAATGGATTTACGTGAGAAATCGAGATTAAAGTGGTATGAAATAACATAGCGCTTGATTGTTTGCTTAAAGATCACGTATATAAATTTCCAAGTATCTTATATATTATAGTATAAGGAATTTAAGTCAACTTATTGTTTGTCAGCATAGCAAACATGCTAGGCTATAAAATATTCTGTCTGTTTAAACGGAAACAAAAGCGTAATAGTGAACCACGTACATACAGGCCATATTCTATAATACAGATAAACAGGTCTTGTCATTGACACTGACACTGCAGAGTCCAAAACTCTAAAGGCTAATCAAATTAGTTGCGTTCATGAAGTCTTTATAAATAATAATGATTTATATAGGTACTGTAACAATCGAAGCCTTGCACTAAAAAGATGAATCTCTAAGCAATGAACACAGTATCACATCTTGATCATGCAGCATGGACAACGTATCAAACAGCCTGAACATCAGACAACACACAAACACACACGTATTAAGAAAACCGATCTTAAGATTAGTTTGTTATTGTAACCAGTCCATATGGTTCTGAACATCCCGTCGTTGGACTAAGAAAACTAGTATAGATGCTGGGGCGTTTGAATGTGAAAATCACCATGAATGACCAGGCCTGCCCTAGAGGCAGTTTCCAGCTGAGAGTGAGATGACCGCAATATTAACAGCACAGCAATGTTAACAATGAATGTAGCCATTTTGTGATTCCATCAGACAACACCTGCCCTTAAACATAGCTAGTGTAGAAACCAACACTGTTCACTTTGATGACTGGACGAGCCACGGTGAGGGGCTCGACTGCAAACTACATCACAGAGTGCTGTTAGGAAAGTTACTGTCACTTCTTTCTCTTATGACCTCCTTGACAGACTCTCAATATTACAGCCTCCCTCACTGACTCTCAACCTTCTTTTCTCTTTCCTGCCTCCAATATCCATTTGCCTATCTTTTTTTTCAGAACGGTATTTGAAAGTTTTCTCATTCCCGAAGTCGGAGTGCGGTTTCTTTAATGGTCGGGAAAAAACGGTCGCATATTATGTAAAATCTTACCATTGGTGCAACTCGGAACTGTAGCTGAAGAACGAAAGAAAGTCTTCTGAAACAGTGTTCCTGACTCTGCGTGTGTGTGTGTGTGTGTGTGTGTGTGTGTGTGTGAGTGTGTGTGTGCATGTGCGCGCGCGTGTGTTAATGCATGTACGCGCACAGTGAATGTGCCCACACATATACCCTCACGTGTGTGCAATGCGTACTTGAGAGTGCACTGCGTCGGTCTACTTGAAGACCTCAAAACAGAGAATGACCAAGTTCAAAATAAATGCACGCATCTGTGAGTGCGAGCACGTACTATATACATACCAAGTCAATAGTTTTCATAATGTTTGAACGTACGTATGCCTCACATCTTAAAGAACCATAAAACAGAGATGTTCCGTCGGTCTCCAAACGGCCTGACACTGTAAAAAAGGGTTAATGACAAAAAAGCTTTATGTAGCCAAGATGCTCAGTGTGATAGTGGATCACTGGCAGCCAGATCAGGTATCAGTGTACAGTACCCCCAGCAGTGCCACTGCTGATTGCAGAGCTCCCAACTGTTGTGTTTGTTGCTCTTCCCTTCTATAGGTTTTGGGACGTGGCCTAACCTTAGCTATAAAGAAGTGGTGGCACGAATCGCGATTTTACATGGGAATAAGGATAGGAAGGTTCACTAGTGGTTTTGCTGTCAAGTACCAATGTGTATGTGTAAGACAAACGCACACAAGTGTACACACACACAAATTCACAAATACGCACAGGGGACCTTCCCCCCCCCACCCACCCCTCCCCCTTTGGAAAATGGAGGTCAAACAGAAATAACTCTTTGGAATGTATACACTAAGACGTATTAAGTCTGAGACAAGTTCTTGAGGCTTTTGAATGGATTTCACGGAGAGAAATCTGCCGTGACTTAAAGTGGTATGAAATAACATCTGAGCGCTTTGATTTGTTGCTTTACAAGATTCAGCGCTATATAAATTCCATACATTATTATTATTATTATTATTATTTGTATAAGGAAGTTTAAACGTCAAACTTCATGTTTGTTTCTTAGCATAGCAAAACATGACTCGAGGCCTATGATATAATATTTCTTGTGTGCTGTTTCAAACCGGAAAACAAAAGCTGTAACTCAGCTGAACACACATGTACATACAGCCAATATATTTCTTATAATACAGATGTTTGAAACTAGGTCTGTTTCGTGTCATTATGACACTGACCACTGCAGAGTCCCTAAACTCTAATAAGGCAGTAATCACAATTAGTTTGGTGTCATGAACCTCTTAATAATAATAATAATATATGGAATTTATATAGCGCTGAATCTTGTAAACAAATCGAAGCGCTTGCACTCAATCATTTACAGGCATGCAACTCTCCTTAAACATAATGAACAACAGATTTCAAAACCATGCGCGCGCACGTATGCACGCATGCACGCACACACACGCACACACACACACACACACACACACACACACACACACACACACACACACACACACACACACACACACACACACACACACACACACACACACTCGGAACAACACTTAGAAGGTGAAAGATGCTGTTGAAAATTAGGGACAGATATTTGGGGGGAAAGTCTCAGGTAGGAAATAAGTGTGTTTTGAGGCTGGATTTGAAGGTATCAAGTAAAGGCTTTTGGCGAAGTGAAAGAGGGAGGTCATTCCAGGTGGATGGACCAGAAACAGAGAAGGAGCGACGGCCAACAGTGGTTTGTTTGAATCTGGGTGTTCGAAATCACAAAGTATCTGCGGCTGAACGAAGGGAACGGGATGGAGTGTACAGATGAAGACAGTTACAGAGATAAGAGGGTGCAGATTTGTGGAGACATTTGAAACAGAGGGTATTGATTTTATACTCCAGTCTTTGTGAGACAGGCAGCCAGTGAAGAGATCGCAGAAGAGGAGTGATGTATTCAGATTTTTTCTTTCTTAGGACCAGTCGAGCTGCAGAGTTTTGTATGCGTTGAAGAGAGTGGATAGATGATGCTGGTAGGCCAGCCAAAAGAGAATTACAGTAGTCTAAACGTGAAAGAATGAGAGATGTGACAAGCTTGGAAGTTGCATCAGTGGACAGATACTTGCGAATCGCGCTTATGCGTCTAAAATACAGCAAACTAATTTACCATCATCCACGATCTAAAAAGCGGCAACGGTTACCAGCAGTGCTGTGTTTGCAGCTCGGTTGTCTTCATGGTATGAAGTGAAGCATGCATAAAGGAAAATCTAAAAACAGATAAATAGATCTTTGTCTCTGAGAAACCATAACTTGGGAGCGTCGACCAAAGCCTCTGGAATTATGTTGACATCACGAAGATCCACATTAAGTATAAAGAAAACTGATTTTATGATTAGTTTGCTACTATACAGTAACCAGCCAATATGGCTCTGGACGTCCCGTCGCTGGACTAAGAAAACTAATGACTAGGACAGTATTAACTTCTTCGTTGTTGTCGAACACTCAAACAGCGACTATTGTTGTCTCTTACATGAGCGCAAATGCGTTGCGCTGCTGTCAAGCGCCTGACGAGTCAGGCCTAGCGCATCCAACTTCGGCATGGGAGAAAACTGGTCTATTTAAGGCTTTCTGAGAAAAAGGCAGGATGGTGGACCAGGAGAAGAGGGCACAAAATAGACGAGAAGAGGGTGACTTTAAGAAAAGGAAAAAGGCACAGAGAAAGAGAGGGATGGAAAGGAAAGTCTTCCTAGCACAGCATTTTCAGAAGTTGGGGATACTATTTATACTGACAGGCACCTGGCATCCCCACGGAGGAGCAAGGGATTTTGAATCTGAAGATCATCATGAATGACCAGGCCTGCCCTATAGGTAGTTTTCAGCTGAGAGTGAGATGACCGCAATATTAACAACACATCAATGTCAACAATGAATGTAGCCATTTCGTGATTCCATCAGACCACACCTGCCCTTAAACATAGCTGGTGTAGAAACCAACACTGTTCACTTTGATGACTGGACGAGCCACGGTGAGAAACTCGACTGCAAACTACATCACAGACTGTTAGGAAAGTTACCGTCACTTATTTCTCTTATGACCTCCTTGACAGACTCTCAAGATTACAGCCTCCTTTACTGGCTCAATATTACAGCCTCCCTCACTGACTCTCAACCTTCTTTTCTCTTTACTGCCTCCAATATCCATTTGCCTATCTTTTTTTCTGAACGGTATTTTAAAGTTGTCTCATTCCCGAAGTCGGAGTGCGGTTTCTTTAAGGGTCGGAAAAAACGGTCGCATATTATGTAAAATCTTACCATTGGTGCAACTCGGAACTGTAGCTGAAGAACGAAAGAAAGTCTTCTGAAACAGTGTTCCTGACTCTGCGTGTGTGTGTGTGTGTGTGTGTGTGTGTGTGTGTGTGTGTGTGTGCATGTGCGCGCGCGTGTGTTAATGCATGTACGCGCACAGTGAATTTGCCCACACATATACCCTCACGTGTGTGCAATGCGTACTTGAGAGTGCACTGCGTCGGTCTACTTGAAGACCTCAAAACAGAGAATGACCAAGTTCAAAGTAAATGCACGCATCTGTGAGTGCGAGCACGTACTATATACATACCAAGTCAATAGTTTTTCATAATGTTTGAACGTACGTATGCCTCACATCTTAAAGAACCATAAAACAGAGACGTTCCGTCGGTCTCCAAACGGCCTGACACTGTAAAAAAGGGTTAATGACAAAAAAGCTTTATGTAGCCAAGATGCTGAGTGTGATAGTGGATCACTGGCAGCCAGATCAGGTATCAGTGTACAGTACCCCCAGCAGTGCCACTGCTGATTACAGAGCTCCCAACTGTTGTGTTTGTTGCTCTTCCCTTCTATAGGTTTTGGGACGTGGCCTAACCTTAGCTATATATAAGTGGTGGCACGAATCGTGATTTTACATGGGAATAAGGATATGAAGGTTCACTAGTGGTTTTGCTGTCAAGTACCAATGTGTGTGTGTAAGACAAACGCACGCAAGTGTACACACACACATTCACAAATACGCACGCATATACACAAATATACACACACACACACACACACACACAAAAACACACACACAAACATATGCATTTTTGTGCCCAGCGGGCATATGCGCATACATCATTATGAAGACAGCTTCATGCAAAGTTTCACTTTTTTAAATATATATATATATAATATATATATATATATATATATATATAGAGAGAGAAGAGAGAGAGAGAGAGAGAGAGAGAGAGAGAGAGAGAGAGAGAAGAGAGAGAGAGAGAGAGAGAGAGAGAGAGAGAGAGAGAGAGAGACACACACACAAAGATACACACAGAGACAGAGAGGCAGAGGTAGGGACAGAGACAAAGATAGATACACAGAGACAGAGAGAGAGGGGCCAAACAGAAAGACAGACAGACACACATACAGAGAGAGAGAGAGAGAGAGAGAGAGAGAGAGAGAGAGAGAGAGAGAGAGAGAGAGAGAGAGAGAGAGAGAGAGAGAGAGAGAGAGAGAGAGAAAGGGGGAGGGGAAAACGAAGAGAAAGAGAAGAAAAGACACACAGACAGTCAACTTCCTCAGACAAAGTTGATTTCCTAAGAGAACTAAAGCGCCGAGTCAAAAAAAATCATAAAAAACACCCACTCACTCACTCAATCCATCAACCAACCAACCAACCAACCAACCGACAAACCACTCCCTCAATCATGTGACTACTCACGAGGTGAGTCAAGATACAGCTATCAATGACGTCCAGTTGCAGCAGGCCAGAACCCAGCCTCCTGAGCCGTAGGCTCTCATCTCTCCTCATCCGCAGCAAACTATCACTCTTCCGTATCCGACTTCTCCTCCTCTTCGCGTGGGACTGTTTGTGAGACTGATGATCATGGTGCTGGTGGTGAGGATTATGCTGTTGCTGATGATGAGGAAGAGCATAGCAGTGCGGTGGCTTCTGCTCATGACGCCTCAGTATAGGGACTCTCACAGCCCTTATTGATGGCAAGACGATGACACCCATTTGGCAAGTTCAAATGAACGAAGAAACTAGAAACACACCCCAAGAGTCAACGCACGTTTCTTCGTTATAGTAGGATCTAAAACTGGTTCCTGATGGTTCATTTTCAGCACAGTTTTGATAATGACGATGTTCGTGCTGTGCTTTTTATTTTATTATTTGTTTAGCAGAATTCTATCTGCTTTATCAATTCATATTTTAGAAGAATACTATCTGCTTTATCAATTCATTTTTTAGCAGAATTCCATTTGTTTTTATACATTGACAGGTTCAGTAAGTTTAAGAAATATAGCAAAAAATCATTTTTATATTTGTATCCTTTTTTGATTTCGTCGAAAATGGGACACAGTTATTTTTGGTTTGCTGCACACGACTTGAAGGAAGTCAGGCACGTTCTGTCCGTCTACTCACACGGCGCAATCATTTTCCGTTTACGGGCTGGCAACAACAATAACTCGTTGATGTATGGATATTATATCTCAGAGAGCGAGCGAGAGAGAGAGAGAGAGAGAGAGAGAGAGAGAGAGAGAGAGGAGAGAGAGAGAGAGAGAGAGAGAGACAGAGACAGAGACAGAGAGATTAATGTGATGATGGATAAGCATTGCAGACATGGATTGCTATGCTTTCTTGGCAAAACGTCTACCAAATCTACAGGCCTCAAACAAGCAAAACTGTATCGAAAAACAACTTTTCACCAGAATACCGTTTCCCTACACACAAGCAAACTACCAGTTCATTTAACGCGCAACTTCGACAGTAGTTATTCACACAACCGCTCTTTTGTCAAACTGCTTCTCACATACGAAACGGCAACACGGATACGCAGAAATTAGACAGCTGCAAATATCCGTCATAGACACCCTAATTATGCCGACACCATAATGATACATCAAAGACCATAATCACAATAACACCGCTAGCCAAGTCAGTATTGTAACCATATAACAACAAAACACACCAGTCATTCTGAAACGCACAAATTGCTATAGGTGGTTGAACAAACGAAGTATAGATTAAACACACCTGTATGAACCTTTCAGTGTGAGACTGGAGTACAGAACTAATTGTAGGGAGGGGGGGGGGGGAAGTAAGAAGTGAAGCCTAAGAGCCATGAGCCGTAACGTCCAAGCCTATCAGTGGTTCACGTACAGGACAATGACAATACCAATACAATAATGTCAACACACGCGGTGATCGCTCCGTGACTCTATTATACCACCAGGTGTGTTGTGCCAAGAACAGAACTATGCATGTCCATTTCTTCTGGGAGAACTGTGCAGGCTGATCATTTTATTTAGTTAGACCAGACCTTGTGTTGAGATAGCTCCATTCTCTGAAACTCAGACAGAATGACAAATAGGCTGGCAATGAAATGGTATTGGTTTCAGAAACAGCATGTGGTGTATGATATGCTTCTTCGCCCTGGGAATAGGGAGTTCTAAAACAGTGCTATAACTGAACTTCAGGATGTATCACGATAGAGTTATGCCTTTGGTCTTAAGTGTATCAGATTTTTCACACTGAATCCGTCTTGAGCGCAATATGCCAAAGCTGAAAGTATTACAAACATTTTGTATATATAGGTTATCCGTGGGTTGTTGGTTTGTTTGTTTTTTAAAGATAAAGGTACCTTAAACAATTCCTGAAACTGTTATTCAAATGCTATCTTTCTGAGGAGCCAAATTTGCTGTAAAACTGTTTGCAGATTTTCAGTTCATAGCTCCATAATACCAAATCACCAGCCATAGGATTCTCTGCGTTCCTATTCGGCATTGCTTTCGGGTCGACTGATATAACCGACCCAGACCCAATCAAACGCAACACCGTCAAAGGCTTGAACAGCGGTTAGTCAGACCATTGCTCTGTCATAATGACTGCTTTGCACGACAGGCAATGTGGACCAATAACGATGATTGCGATCCCCGATGTTTTGGCAGAGGCGAATATTGTATCGATTTGGCGCACTACTGACAAACCACATAAACATCATGGTGATTATATGTTTCAAATTTTGTCGTTTTCACCATCACTACTTATACGACAATGCATCTTCACAGCTACCTTGGTACACACCACCAACTCGGAAGAATGCAATACGAGAGAGACAGTGCAGGCAACGACCTACTGCTTTCACATGGTTTAAAATAGCTCACTCAAACTGAATCTAAAAACCTGTCTATAGAGTGATGCATGAGTTTACAAGCTAAACGTCTACCATAAAACATCTCTATCTATCTGTCCCGTAGTCTGACGACCGTGGGGGCACCCTCAAAGACTCAGCAACCAGTTCCCTCCATTCTTCTCTCTGCCCTGCCTTTCTCAGGGTTTTGTTGAGTTCTAGGCCTGTCCATTCACTGATGTTATCCTCCCAGCTCTTCCTTGGTCTGCCTCTTCTTCTTCCTCCTTGGACAGTGCCTTGCAAAACTGTCTTTGTAATTCCTTGGGATCTTGTGACATGCCCATACCACTTAAGTTTACGCTTTTTCACGATCGTTAGAAGGTTCTCATAGGGTCCAATGGTTTGCTGGATTCTGTTATGCACGCTTTCGTTGCTTATGTGGTCTCTGTAGGAGACGCCAAGGAGTCTCCGAAAGCATCTCATCTCCACTGCCTGTACTCTTCTCTCCAAATCTGCAGTCAGGGTCCATGATTCACAGGCATACAGAAATATGGATATGACAAGGGAGCGCATTAGTCTGATCTTGGAGATAAGTGAGATATTCTTATCTCTCCAGATGATGTTTAGTTTTGACAAAGCTGTTATTGTCTGTGCAGTCCTGCATACTACTTCTGGCTTGGATCCCTGGTCGGATACAATGGCTCCCAGGTACTTGAAGCTTTGAACTGTTTCCAGCTTCTGGTCATTAACCCTGATATCAGTGCTAATGCCGTTGGTGTTATTAGTCATCAGTTTGGTCTTCTCTGCACTGATTTCCATGCCGTATGTTTTGGAGGCCTTATCCAAGTGTTCTGTTAGGCTGGCAAGCTCTTTTTCTGATCCTGCTATTCCATCAATGTCATCTGCGAAGCGGAGGTTTGTGATCGTTCTGCCACAATGCTGACTGATCCTTCATGATGTTCCAGTGCATCAGCCATGATTCTCTCAAGGAAGATGTTGAAAAGGGTGGGTGAGAGTAGACAGCCCTGCCTTACTCCAACTGTTGTTCGAAACCATTCTCCAATGTTGTTGTTGTAGTACACTGCACTGGTGGCCTCGCTGTACAGCTGTTTGATGACTCTGATCAGGTTTGCATTGATGCTGTACAAGTTCATGGTTGCCCACAAAGCTGCATGCCACACCCTGTCAAATGCCTTCTTAAAATCGATAAATACGTGGTATAGGTCTTGTTGATGTTGAAGGTACCGCTCACATAGTATTCTATAAAACATACATTTATTAAATAATAACGATAGGAGAGGTTATGACATGACTATGGTACGACAAAAGCAATATCAACACTGTAATCATCTTGGTCACATCTGGTAGGTATGTGTTTGGTCAATACGCACATCCTGATCGACATTGCACGAGTTCCAGTTTAGCACCACATAATTATCTTTATCCATATGCACACATCTGTGTAGATTCTGCGACCTTCTTCTTCTCTCCGTCAGAAAGACAGCCGACACCCATCAACTAACTGAACACAATCTAACCACAGTGGTTATTCACATGGCTACTCTTTTGCCACTGATAATACCTCCCAGGCACGAAAGGTTATAAGCACGACTGCGGGAGGACTGACGGCAAGTTTATTTCCCCATGTTTAGCCGCAGAGAGTATCGATCAGCAACACACCACAGATCATGCAGGCGATACAACGATAGGCCTGTGGGGCAAATTGACCACGGTCCCACCTTATAATAATTATGCTAGTATTCCATGTAGCAATATCACCAACCACAACCCCGAAGTCCACAAAAAGCACTGGTTGTACAGCCAAAGACCCTTAACAGTCGGTAATGTTTGGCTTAGGTTGAGACTGACTGGAATCGCAAAAGTGATCTGTAAGGCGTGTTAGGTAGGAGTAAAGCTCAACATTCATAACCGTAGTGTCAACGGTACCGACATTCTCTGTTCATATCTTTTGATAATATAGACACAGCAGTGTTAACAGTAATTGATTCAGGTTTTCCAATTCCCTAATACCACCCGCTGTGCAGTAAGCTTACTTAGCTATTGCCGAACTTGTTTCTTTCAAGAACTCAACACAATGTGTGCTGTGCTCTGTTACAGGTGGAATGGATACGGTCTGTTTGAGACACGTGCATACACGTATTGTATCTAACCTTAACATTAGCAGGTTAAAATGATATCCAACAACACGCTTTTAACTCAGGAATAGAAGCTTCAAACAAAAGGTAACGGTCAAATTTAAACCCTGTGATAATGTCAGGACGACATTATTGCCTGTAATCTCCAACATATTTCACTGAAATATATATTCGTCGAGCATACTACACTGTTTTGCTTATCTCTCAATTACATGTATTTATTGAAGTGCATTAACCAAGAAATTAACAATTTGCTGAAACTATTTCATATAATTATTTGTACTCCAGTACTTACACATCCTCAACGACAGACATCTTTGCATCCCAAGCTCTATTTTCCCCTCTTGACTTAAAAAAGGAATTAAAGAAAATTAGAACAAAACGACGGCAGCCTCAGCACATAACCTCAACCAAAGGCTTCACAATAAAGACGAGGACCAGCATTCTCTTAAGTCTCCCCAATTCCCATCAATGCAGACAGGGGACAGGTATGACCGAACGGCGCAGATCTTTGCCCTCAGAGCTTTGCTGCAGCGATCGACTATCGATCTGTGCCAAACACCACAGGACACACAGACACCATAATGGTACACAGTCAATGTCACTGCAGCTTCACACCAAGTGTGTCCTGCTGTTGTGACTAGGTAGCAGCAGCACTAACACAAACTCTGAAACCCACAAAGAGCAAGACGCAGAATACACAACACACGAACTTCCAACTTTCCTACTATCTGGTGTGAGTTGAGGCTGAAGAACCAACTTGATCGCTGGCGTGGACGAATGGTAAATCTTCAGATCCATGACCCGTGACCATCCCAATATCAAATCTCCCTGCACAGTGCCAGCGAGAAGAACTAAGACACTATCAATAGTGGATAATAAGCATTCTGCTCTTTGACTTTGCATGCTGGTGACGCCGCACTCTGGGAAACACTGAATACGCCTTGTTCGGCTGACTGAAAACAGAGCAAACGTTGTACTGAGCGCAGTGGTAGCTTTTAGCTTTTCAAAACTGCCAGTCACTGAGAACATTGTCGACGGCTTCTCGTAAAATTTCACAGAAAGACAGACAGACAGACAGACAGAGACACACACACACACATTGCATATAGAGCACAGCCCGTAGTGCTTTATTTCCAAAGCCATTCAGCTGTCATTTATTGCGTGGTATCACAACACAGTTCTTTGTACAGCTCCCTTTGTGCTGTCTCATCTACCTGTGGATCAGTTTACAGCCTATACACCCCTTTCTTTGTCCCCCAGCTAACTTCCTACACAGTCATCTGGAATATAAAGTTAGAAGACCAAATAAACTGGTCATAAAAAGGTCACAACAGACAAACAGGTCCCAAATGAAAAATTCATGAGCAAATCTATATGATATACTTGATCGTACCTAGTATGTTATAGGTGCTTTTAATAGGTGGGTGTTTATAATGCTGAATTGATATATCGGCATACACATAATCCGTTATCTTACAAAACATATGATTAAACTTTTTTCTCTCCTCTATTTTTTTTATATACATTTTTGTACATACAGACTCCTTTCAACGCTTGGTTATTCTTGTTTTCCGTATATATGAGTATATTATGTGGTGAAGGGGATATGGGTGTGGATGTGTATGTGTATGTAAGTGTTTAAATAATTTAAAAGGAAACTATACATCAGTTTCCTCTGTTTATATCCATTTGGTTGTTGTTGTTATTGTTGTTGGTGGTGGGGGTGGGGTTCTGGTTTATTTTTCTTTTTGTTTGTTTTGGGTTTAGGGTGGTTTTCTTGGGGAGGGGGAGGGGGTATTTTGGACTCTTTTTCTCGTCTTTTGTTAGTTCTATAGTGTTCTTCATTTGTCTTGGCTGTTATTCTTGTCCTATGTTAGTTATTGTCGCTGTTGTTGTTGTGTACGTATGTTTGTGTTTGTTTGATTGTTTATTTGCTTGTTGTGGTTGTTCTTGTTGATTCATCTTTTTTGTTTTGTTTTATTCAGTTGTTTGTATGGTTGAAGATTTGTGTGTGTATGTTTGTGTGAGGGGGGGGGGGGAGGGAAGCAGTTGGTGTTTCTTTTTTTGTTTTTTGTGTGTTTTGTCTTCTTTGTTTGTTTTGGTTTGGTTTTTGGTTTGTTGCTTGTTTGTTTGTATTATGATGGATATTTTTTCCCAATATTTTTGAATTATTTGAATTGTATGGTTTAATATTTTTTCTGGGTTTTATGTTTTGTTTTTAATTCCATATATGCATATGTTATTGTCTTTTCTTGTTTGATTTGTATAGTTTACCATAGATTAGGTTGTTTATTCTATGCCGCATATACATTATCTTTTTTATCTCGCTCGCTTTTATTTTCTTTAGATAGATGGCTTGATGAAAAAAAGCAAATGCTCTGCTTATTCAATGTACCATCTGAAAATAAAAGTTTGACTTTGACTTTGACTTCAACGTTTTTCTTTTATTCTTGTTAAAACAGTCCCTTCTCTTTGAATTTGTGCGTCTTCAGCTACAAAATAGAGTAGATTTTATTTCAGTTCCCCGCCTGATTATGAAAGAGACGAACAGACACAAGGGAGAGAGAAAGAGAGAGAGAGAGAGAGAGAGAGAGAGAGAGGAGAGAGAGAGAGAGAGAGAGGAGAGAGAGAGAGAGAGAGAGAGAGAGAGGGAGGGAGGGAGAGCGAGAGAGCGAGAGACGAGATAATACATACATACATACATACAGACAGACAGACAGACAGGAGGGCAGACAGACAGAGAGAAAAACAGACAGAGAAAAACCGACAAACAGCCATTAGACAGGTAGTCAGCCAGGCAGAAAAGATAATCCACGTCACTAATCGCAATAAAATACCAAACGAATCATATACCTCAGCAAATGTAAGACAAACACAGATTACTGTTTCTAGCAAGACTTCTTTTTATATCATAATAATATGAGCAAACTAAAAGAAAAACACTGGGTGACTACTATCTCAGTATGCTTCAGATGAGTGACCTTATCTCGCCATAAAGAGTGATGATTCTACAACTCCAGAATCAAACAAAGACGACTGCCTGATCCCCGCTACTTAAAAATAATAAGGCTTTTGTTTGCACGATCACTGATAGAACCAGCAGAGACTGTCGTCAAAGGTGGTACAGTCAATTTCATGACCGCCAGAAACACACTAAGCCATAAAAAAGCTGTATCATCTACTTTAAATACATTCTTGCTATGAAATGTGATATACTGCTGCCAGGTGCGTTTTATGCTCTTTTTTCATCCTGGACTTGCCGTGCTTAATGTTTTCTCTTAGTTCACATAATATCAGATGCGATTTCTTTTTAGTCCTTTGGGTGAGACTATTCAACCGAGGTTCCGTGTGCAAACGCACTCAGAACATCTTGCACACATGTTAAAACCCGTTTTAGTTTTTGAAAGAGTAGGCCATTGCGTGCTGGTAGGAACAGATGACAAAAATATTAATTTAAACAGAAACGCATGCATTCTGGTGTCGTGTTTAGACATCATCCCCAAAGTCGTTATATCGCGATCTTAACTATGGGCAAAGACAGTCGCATACGCCAAAAAAAAATCTCACCATTAGTGAACCTCAGAATTCTAGCCGAAGAACTAAATTATTTCTTGTTTATTTTTCTGATCTCCCACGTGAGGATGCCGGGGGCCTGTCAGTATAACTAACATCTCCACATTATGGAAATTCTGTGCTAGAAATTTCTTCTTTTCTATCACTCTCTTTGTTTCTGCCTTGTTCCTTTTCTTCTTGTCACCTTCTTATATATTTTCTTCCTTCTTGGTCCATTCTCCTTCCTTTTTTCCCCAGCAAGACGTAAAATATAACAATTCTCTCTTATGCCCAAGTCGGATGCGCTGGGCCTGATTTGTCAGGCGCTTAACGGCAGAAAGCATGACGCATTTTCGCTCATACGCCAGACAACAAAAGTTGCTGTATGAGCGTTCGACGAAGAAGAGGAATATTCTCGATCAGATTTTGGGATTGTATCTAACGGGAAACACACTATACACTGTCCCTGCCGGCGGACAGTGCCAGAATGTTACTAGTAAGTCACAATCCGACACGATCTCCGGTGTATGCATTGGCACAAGGCCCGGAGGCTAAGCTACATAAACATTGACTTTACCAATCTGTTCCCAAAAGGAACCACACAAGGTCCGAAAGAAATTTGCTGGTTTGCACACTCCAAATTATTCGCTATATTGAAAGCTGGAAGAAAACTTATTCTTAACAACTGGCGATGGCTGCTAAATGGCATACGAATTGATAAATAAATTACTGATTTTGTTAAGCTTATGATAAAGAACTATTTTATGTCATGAACAACAGGTCTACGTCAAAATATACTGTTCAGTAGTTATTCAATTAACAATGAACCCCCCACCCCCCTCCCAAACAACTCTATCCAAGAAGAGAGAGAGAGAGAGAGAGAGAGAAGAGAGAGAGAGAGAGAGAGGAGAGAGAGAGAGATGAGAGAGAGAGAGAGAGAGAGAGAGAGAGAGAGAGAAAGAGAAAGAGACAGACAGAGACAGAAAGAGATAGAGAGAGGCAGAGACAGAAACAGACTTATAGACAGACAGAGGTAGAGAGAAAGACACACAGAGAGAGAGACAGAGGCAGAGATAGAAACAAACTTATAGACAGACAGACAGAGGTAGAGACAGAGACAGAAAAACACAGACACTACCCCTCACCTTCACTCGTTTTCGTTTCTTCCCCATTTCGAAACAGAGACACAACACTGTCACAGACGTTCAAGGGCACCCCGACCATCCCGAACCCTTTGCCTCAGCAGCCGTTCTTCCCGTAGTCTGACGGTTCTCTCCCTCCATCCCTCCAAGTTCTGGCTATACAGGCTGAATATTGGATGAAGCAGGGAGGCAGGACATCCCCCCCATCTTGATGGGAAAGACGGCACGGAGCATCGCTTCAATTCCTACCACTCTCCGTCCGAAACCATTAAGACGTGACTCTTGAAGTATTCCAGAGAGGAGGGGGGACCATTAATTTATACTGATCAGTACTAATCCACTTTGCTCCTGCTTCTTCGTTTCGTTCTAGTGTTTGTGTGGTGTGTGTGTGTGGGGGGGGGGGGGGGGTGGCGGCGGAAGGAACGGTGATGGTTGGTTGTACACGTGTGTGTGTGTGTGTCTGTGTGTGAGAGTGTGTGTTCGCGCGAGCGCCCGGAGGGAGGGGGGGAGGGAAGGGGTAGGAAGGAGTGAGGGAAGGAGAGAGAGAGAGAGAGGAGAGAGAGACAGAGAGACAGAGAGACAGACAGAGAGACAGAGAAAGACAGAGACAGAAAGAGACGGAGAGTCAGAGACAGAGATACAGAGACAAACAGACAGACAGGGAGAGACAGACAGGGAGAGACACAGACAGACCCTTACAGAAAGACATAATATAACAGAGACAGACAGCAAGAACGACAGAGAGAAAGAAAGACAGAGACGCAGTTTTGGTTCAGCACAAATAGCCTTCTAAATTTCAGTTTCTTTATTGATCTTCTTCCTCTGGCGTTCACGAGGTGTCGGGCGCTGAGGTAGGTACGCTATCAGCCAGCTGATCTACTGACCTTCCTCACGGCACAGCACAGCCACAGGGCATTCCCAGGAAAGCTGATCGCTAACCAAGTGCACCGTCTTCAAAGCAGCACAAGGCTCGCTAACACAAGACAACTGTACTGGGGGGGGGGGGGGGGGGGGGGGGGGGGGGGGGGGGGGGGGGGGGGGGGGGGGGAGGGGGGGGGGGGGGGGGGGGGGGGGGGGGGGGGGGGGGTTTTTGGGGAGGGGGGGGGGGGGGGGGGGGGTGGGGGGGGGGGTGGGCGCGGGCTCCAGGAAGGCTGATCGTACAAGTGCACCGTCTTCAAAGCAGCACAGGTCGCAACAAAGACACTGTACTGGGGGGGGGGGGGGGGGGGGGGGGGGGGGGGGCGGGGGGGGTGGGGGGGGCATGAATTGTTTAGTATGCTATGCCCAGTGGGGAGCCAGAGGTGTAGCATGAGCAGACACACACCTTGCATAACGATCGTCTTGCTGTATCTATCCTTCAGCTCTCAGGGAATTATGGAACGGGATTACACCCAGGTAAGACGGCTTGCACTGCTGAGGGAGAGACTGATATTGTTTGAAAGGTTGATACTGGATGTTTTTCGTTTAAAAATCATAAATTTATGATAATCATGAATGTATTGATATAAGCTGTATGTACATTATGTTTAGGGAGGTAAGTTTTGGAGTATTGAGGACTACCAATTTTGTAGAGAAAATAGAAAAAGAAGATTCACAGAATGTTGGATACAGCCTCTGCAGTAATAAGGATTACCGTATTGTAGGTGTAATTGTATTTATTTCAAACTGTATCAATGTCGTATGGACTGTACCTACAGAAGATGACAAAACATAAACATGACAATGACTGTTTCCTGGCAACATTTCAGACATTACAGCCAAGACTGACGGGAGCACAAGAGATCAAACTGGGGGATAGGATAGCGTAGTGGTTAGAGCGTTGCGCTCGTGATCTGTCGGCTCGGGTTCAAGCCTCCACCGAGGCAACCAGTTTAAAGGATCCCCCCCCCCCCCCCCCCCCCCTACTCCTGAAGTTAACATTAGTACCGACTCCACTCTCCTGAAAGTCCTTCGGATGAGACTATAGACCGAAGTCCCGTGTGCAAACGCACGCAGAACATCTTGCGCACACGTTAAAACCCGTTCCTCCTTTCGGAATAGTAGACCATTGCGTGTTATTAGGAATGGATGCCAAAATATTTTTAAAAACGGATGCAGACTGGTGTGTTTTTAAATATTTTAATTTTATTCTTTTGTATGTTCAGACATCATCCCCGAAACTGTAATGCGTCTACCTTAGTGGTGGGCAAAAACGATACGCAAAAGATCACCTCATGTGAACCTCGAAGCTCTCGCCGAGGAACACACAAACGAACAACAACAAAAAAGCAAAAAGAATACCAAACTGTCTCGACAAACACTGCAGTTACGTGGTTCAGGGACCAGTGAAATACAGGACATGCTGAAGAGTCGGATCATGCCGTGACACTTTTAACCCAAGACGCACGTTTCGCTGCTAGGGGACTCAAGTACAAGAGAACTACAACAATGTCAACATTTACCCTGCATTAACCAATGGTTCCGTTGACGCTTGACAATGCTGGCAGACTATCTGTTTCCTTCAGAAATGTAAGAGAGATCTGACGATAATATTATTTTTGCAAGGCGTGTGGGCCATTTGTAGTTAGGGTTCCATTCTAAGTACTGGGTAAAAATGTCTATGGGGATATCAATTGACGAACGCTATAGCTGAGTGGATAAAGGCCTTTGACTTCCATCTCACGGGATCATGAAATCGTGAGTTCGAATCTCAGCAGGAATATCTGGTGTAATTAAGGGTGGAGATTTTTATGGTCTTCCGAGTCAATTCAAAGTGCAGACCTGTTAGTACCTTATTTCCTTTCGCGTATATACAACTGCAGAAGACCAACATATGCACAACAAAATCCCGTTTACTCATGTCAGCTTTCGAGGAGTTACGGAAACACGACCATACCCAGCATGCATTCTTTACTGGAAGGGATGGGCTCCGCCGGTTTCAACTTGCCCAAGAAATACGGCCTGAAAAATAAAATCAGCGCAGTGCCCCAATTAATCCTTAGATATTCAATGGAGAAAAGATGGATATCATCTGAAGCCAGAGCAGAAAATGGATACAGCAGATTTTATGTCGATTCCTACGATCATATCCGCTGCTCCTGTAAACGACTTGCTGAAGATGTTAGACTTTCTTTTACATCACAAAATACAAGCACTCAATTATAGCAAATTCAAACTTTCTGCTGCACCTTGCGAGGTGGGATAGGTTGCGGGTCTTGCACAATGATCTGATTTTACCGTCGTGACTAATCATTTTTCTTCTTAATGGGTCAGAAAGCAGTTGCCTGCGGATAGTCGGGTTGTTCTTGAGGGTGTCATCTGGAATATACGGTAACTATAAGCAAGGGCATGAAAAAAATGATTAGAATAAAATAGCCAAAGAAAGCTTGGTGTTTGAAATAGACTTGGCTCAGTCATTACTGTGAAGAAGGCCCTGACAATTAGCCATTTGAAAGCAGGTTGAGATTTTGCTGGCTTTCGTAAACATACTAATAGCCTAAGCCAGTATTTGTGATGGCTGAACAACACATTACCAATAGAAAATATGAATTGATTTTCCACACCCATAGATTGCACACAAACACACACACGCACGCACGCACGTGCGCGCGCGCGCGCACTACCCGCCCACCTTTGTTTTCTTCATAATCACTAATGCTCCACTCTCCATCACTCATCGCCATCCGATTCAGCGGGACCATCCTCAGACTTATACCCCACCAACACCAAGCTGTCCGGTATGATCGACTGTCAACTACTTGAATTCTTATGTCTACTTAGTCCGAATTCCGGTCAGCGGGTCCTAGGCTTTCACCCCTACTACCTGGCGGCCGTATATGGTGATATCAGATGACCTGTGGTTCCTAGCTGCTAGTTAAAAAAGATCGAGAATATCAATCAAGCTAGCATTGACATCCATAACAAGAGAAGAACAAAAAGAGGAGTATAGTATGTTTAGCAGAGCATGAGAACAGACGCAGCAGTCATCAAGCAGCAGAGCACCACAAACAAGCAGCAGAACAAGCACAAGCAGCGAGCAGCAGCGGCGGGGTGCGCAGCAGAAGCAGCAACAACAAAAGCGACCACTATCACGATAAAAACGAACCGTATCTGTAGTTAATCATACAGTAAACAATTTTTTCTCAGCAATTCTTCACTGA
>CM054134.1:83458393-83475893 GCA_028751875.1 Rapana venosa | reverse complement strand
CCCTCTGGGTGTCCTTGTCCAGAGCGGAGTAGCTGACCTCCTTCTGCAGCCCTTCCTTGGTCGTCCGGATCACACGGATCGACCGTTTCGTGTCCGGACGCCGGATTCTTTGTCCGTCCGCTCCGTCCTCGTCTTCCTCTATCAAGGCACCTGTGTAGAGAGAAACACAGCATCAGGCAGCGTGAGTGAAAGAAACAAAAAAGGGGTTTTACAAGGTGGTTTTTTTTTTTGCTTAATCATTTGAAGCAACAGTGTTTTTCTTGAGTGTTTTTAGTCTGTGTGCTTTAGTGTAAATTTTGTGTGAAAGATGAAAAAGGTTTACAATGATTTTTTTTTAAACCCATTTATATTTTGGGGTCAAGATTTGGAAGGTGCAAGTTGTAATAAGTATACTGCAGAGATGTAAGTACAGAGAACCACAATAACCAACCAAGCAGTGAAGCAGCCAACCAAGCAACCACGTAAGCAACCAAGCAAGCAGCCCATCAACCAATCCATCGACCAACCCATCAACTAACCAACCAACCAGCCGAATGAAGGAGTGCCAAAAATCCATAAATCAAAAAAGATTAACAATGACCAACTAACCAGCCGCATGAACGTCAAACAGAAAAATAAACAAACAAGCAACCCCCCAAACCAACCTGAAACTGTTTTAAACAAACAGAAGTATGGCCGCGCAACAAACACACTCAGGCAGACGGACGGACGAACAGGTATTCAACAATCGCAGAGAAAACGGAGTTATAATGTCACGTCATCATATAAAATGCTTCCATTTTATGCTACATTCATTCACGTTCACAACTTATTCTCTCTGAACTCTTAAATACTTACTTCATCTACCCCCTTGTTAGAGTGATTCTGAAAAAAATCATTTTATACCATAATTCTTGTTGTTTTACTTGTATTCCTTGTATTGTGCTTTTGCATGCTCCCTATAAGTCTGTGCACGTTTGGCAAGAGTAGATGCATTCACACGCACTGGTTTTTGCCACATTATTCTTTATGTTAATTTCGCTTGCATGTCGCTTCCTTCCCTCTCCCTCGCGAAAAATATATTTTTAAAAAAAAGGGTGGCGCTGCTCTTGTGGCGACGAGCTCTCCTCGGGGAGAGCAGCCCAAATTTTATGCAGAGAAATTTGCGGTGACTTAAAGTGGTATAGAAATACAAATCTGAAATACCCGTTTCAAACTGTGTCCCCAAGCGCCCATCCGTACGCTTTCACAAACTCCTCACCAATGTCGATGTCCCTGAAGAAGGTGTACCCTGACAGGCTACCCGGGGTGAGCAGCATGTTCTTCATGAGGCGGTAGGGCTGCGGCATGTTGGACAGATCCTCGTGGAACAGGTGGCGCCTGAGGTGGGGCAGGAACAGGTTGTAGTGGAACAGGGACCTCTCTGTCAGGTACCCTGAAGGAGGCAAAGACTTTAATTATAGACTATCTGCTGAAGAGTTCAAAAGTAGCCGTTAACTTATTTTACGTATGAATTTGTGTTTACTTGTACACTTACAATAATATGGATCAAAGGAAAAAAGAAATAAAAGGGGAAACAAGTCCACATGCATGTTGAGTTCATTCATGCATTTCATTGATCAATCAATCAATCAATTATCGATCACTCATTCACTCACTCACTCACTCACTCACTCAATCAATCAATCAATCAATGGATGGTTGACTGATAAATTGAGAAAAAGTTTTATTTCTTTCGCGGCGGGTTTTTCCGGTGATTTACCAATCTCCGTTGAAAAAATAATACAAAAAAACATTTTTTTTCCTTAGCCAAAATTAAGTTAAACAGATGAAGTAATCCAACATTTAGGTTATAGTAATAGATCGCATAATTGATTAACTGAATCATCCACTGACTTATTTAGCTACACACCCAAACCGCAAGCGTTTGATCAATAAGATGTGCTAACCAACCTTTGCTGACCACCGTCTCAAAGACCTGGTCATCCCAGTTCTTGGTCCAGGTGGACAGGTAACGTTTGGCGGAGTAGCCAGGGCGGATCTGGCGTTCCCACTGCTCCCGCCGCCGGTGGATGAACTTCAGGTACATTTTGTCGTCCTTGTCCTCATACTCGTGCTGCAGTATAGACACAGCCACGATTGTTACACAGCGTCAGTTTAATATCTGAAAGATAAGCTGTTGCACATTTTTTTTTTAAAAACCTGGTGACTACAAATACTGTATTACCTGAGATGGAGAAATTTGTATAGGTTACAGGATTAAAATCTATATAAAAAAGAATACAATAGCATTGTTGAAAAAAGGGATAGAAAAATATCACAAATTACTGGCTCTGTCTCCAAATATTTTCAGTTAGGTCGAATGCAAAAGTTAGTACTATATCATAACCCTTTGGACTTCTTCATGGTAAGGCACTTTACAAGTTCCCACTTATATTACATTACTCTACACTGCACTACACTACACTTCACTACACTACACTACACTACACTACACTACACTACACTACACTACACTACACTACACTACACTACACTACACTACACTACACTTCACTACACTACACGACACTACACTACACTACACTACACTGCACCACACCACACAGGACACTCCTCACCTTGGTACTCCCGTACTGCAGTATAGACTTGGCCAGGTCGTCCACCGTCTTCAAGACGATAGCCGTCTCGTCCTCGTTGAGAGACTCCTCGGACAGCGAGGAGTGGAAAGGGTGGTGGCGGTGATGGCGGGCCCTCTTCTTCTCCTTCTCGTTGGTCTTGAGGGCCATGTCCTCGGAGAAGAGCAGCAGCGCCCCTTTGCGCGTGGTGAAGGTCTTGGGTAAGGGGATCTCGATGCCATCGCGAGCCGAGCGCGTGGACATGCGAGGGGCTGGTTTCTGCGAAGTGGTAGCCGGACTGAATAGGGGGCAGGTAGTAAGGGCGGTCTGCTGCGAAGTTGAAGTAATCCTGTACGTGGGAGAGGAATAAAAAGAATAGAAATGAGATATACGCTTTTGAAATAGTGTGTTTATGAGAGAAGGAGAGAGAGAGGAGAGAGAGAGAGGAGGAGAGAGAGAGGAGGGGGGGGGGGGGGGGGGGGGGGGGTGAGGGTTGGGAAGACACAGAGAGAGAAAGAGAGAGAGAGTGACATTCAGACCAACAGACAGACGGGCAGGCAGACGGCAATCAGACAAACAGATATTCAAACAAACAGATAGCCAGACAAACAGACAGACAGTGGAAGATAGAAAGTGAGAAGAACACTGAAAAAGAGACAGGCAGGCAGACAGACATACAAAATAGAGGCAGAAAACAAATAGACAGGATGCATTATACATGTACGGACAGACAGGAAAAAATATAACTATCGTCATATTTTACCAGGTCTTTTGTAAGGGAAACTATTCAAATGTACCATTTATTGGTAAGTCTGTCTGTTTGTCCATGTGTCCATCTGTCTTTTTCCAAACAATACTTACCAAACACAAAAGACACACCCAAAGACTTTGGATTAAAAGAACAAATGAAGAACATATTTCACAACTGCATTTGTAGCAGTTACATTTGTATCTTTTTACAGTGTCCATTTCTAATATAGGAACAAGATATTCCTATCATTCCCCCCCCCCCCAAACACACACACACACACACAAACCAACAAAACACACACACGCGCGCGGGCACACACACACAGACAGACACACGCACTGACAAAGAGAGACATAATAACAAATGCCCCAAAACACACGCACGCACACACACAAACACACACCCGTTCTCACCCCCCTCTCCCAAACACTACCAGCACACACACAAACGTGACCACACACATAAACCGCACGCGCGAATGTATGTGCACACTTACATGCACGCCTGCAGAGAAAAAAAGCTCTATATTAGAAAACAACATCAGCAACAAAAACAACAACAACCTTGTTTCAGCAGGAGTGCACAAAATAAAACAATTACAGGACTTACAGGCAACGGAGGTAAGTAAGAACACTAGTGTGGATCGATGGTCTAGAGGTAACGCTCCTGCCTAGAAAGCGAAGAGTCCGGGTTGGAAGTGTGTGCTGGTTCGATCCCTGTTTGTGCCCGAAACTTTCCCCCCTGTCCACTAGTCCGTGAGTGGTGGTCTAGGAGCTAGTCTTTCGGATGAGACAATAAACCGAGGTTCCGTGCATGACACATAATTATTTAGTGCATATAAAAATCCCCACGGCAACAAGGGAGTTGTCCCTGGCAAAACTCTGTAGAAAAAGCCACTCTGATAGGGAAACAAATACAGTTGCAGACAGGAAAAGGAAAAAAAAGGGTGGTGCTGCTCTTGTGAAGCTCTCTTCCTGGGGAGAGCAGCCCGAATTTCACGTAGAGAAATCTGCCGTGACTTAAGGTGGAACACAGTAAAATGCCACATAAACAAACATTGAGAAGGATAATCCATGACAAACAAACAGAGACACAGACAACTCCTGGCTGGATGTACACTGTACTGATACAGTCTAATACAGAAACGAGACATGTACCTGTGGACATTGAGGAAGGAAGATTTATAAGGAAGAAAGCAAGAGTAGACCGCGTGAATTGACAAAATGAGGCAAACGGCAGAGCAGACAGACAGACGGACAGACAGGCAGTCAGAAAACAGATTGGCAGTCGGCAGAGCAGCCAGACACAGGCAGAAACAACAGACAAGCAGACGGCAGAGCAGACAGACACAGACAGGAGACAGAGCAGACAGACAGACAGACAGACAGAGAGGCAGACGGCAGAGCAGACAAAAAAACAGACAGGCAGACAGATCAGCCAGAAAACAGACAGGCAGACGGCAGAGTAGACAGAAAACAGACAGAGAGACAGAAAGACAAAGAAACAGACAGACAAGCAGGCAGATAGGCAGACAGTAGGCAGAGCAGACAGATAAGTAGTATGGAGAAGATGAAGTCATGCAACAGGAGCCAGACGATGAAAGATACATGGTTATGTGTGTGTATCATAGTAGTGTGCGAGTAGTGTGGTCAATACATTATTGAAGCAGAACATGCAAAATATGGCCCTCTCTCTCTCTCTCTCTCCTCTCTCTCTCTCTCTCACATCTCTAATAATATATATATATATATATATATATATATATATATATATATATATATATATATATATATATATATATATATATATATATATGCTTGTTTCTTTTTCATTTTAGATAACTGAATCTTTGATGAATTATTTTCGAAATGATGGAGAAGTTGTAGCTGGTTACCTGCTCTTGTTTTCCTCCACTACCTATTTTCTGAACAATAATATGTCATCATTTTGCTTAAGTGGAGAATTGCATCTCCACTTTTTTCCCTTCAAATTCTCTTGCCTGTGCTAGTACTGTAGTTATGTAGCAATGTTTGGGTCGGGTCATTATCTAGCTAAAGATTGGCTGGATACAACCCTTATGACCCCCTTGGATCCTTTCAATATGATCCCCACACATAAGGCACAAAGATTCACTAGGTTTTTTTTTCCTCTATATTCATTTGTGTTTTTTTGTACAACATATATTTTGAGCATATTTTCTCTTTTTATCATTATCTTCCGATTGCAGCTCTTATAGGCCACAAGAATATAAGATATTCTTGTGAATGCAACGGACACATCCAAATTATGAAAAAATCTTTCGCTGTAAGGTACCACTAAGTGCGAGGCTTTGATCACTATCGGAACCTCCAACGACAGCTCATCCAGGAACCAATCAGGTCAGGCCCAAAGTCTTCACTCAAGTATGCCTCAAATGCTGTCATAAAGAGATACCATTTCCAAGATTTTTTTGTATATTAAATGGAATTTGATGAATAACTTTCAAAATAATGGAGTAGCTATAATTGAGTACCTGTAGTTATTTTCCTTCGCTAGGCCTACTATCTGAATCATATACATGTATATATTGGAATATATATCTACATAATATATATATATATATATATATATATATATATATATATTGGAAGAGGAGGGAGAGAGAGAGAGAGAGAGAGGAGAGAGAGAGAGAGAGAGAGAGAGAGAGAGAGAGAGAGAGAGAGAGAGAGATGGAGGACTATGAAGTTGTATAACTGAGTTTTTGATCAAGAGAAGATCCAATCTCGATGATAGCTTTACCAAAAAAAAAATATGCATAGCTTTTAATCCTTGCCTCCAAGTTTCTACCTCCTCTATCCAACAAATAATGCTAATCATGCATACAAAATAAACACTTCAGCAAGACAAATATTTTGGAGAAAACGCATAACAATAAGGTGACAAAAAATATAGTGATGCGAACATAACAAAGAACATGCCAGGAAAGTGATGGTCAATAACATGAGTGTTTGATAAAACATCGTGATGTGAAGATTCAGCAATGATCAGACCATGACAGCTAAGTGCTGATCGATCTTATAGAGAAAAGTATCGTGTTGTGTGTGCGTGGTCCATGCACGGTAACATTCAAGAACGGGGCTGGGAGAATGAGGTGTGAGGGTAGGAGTATATATGTATATATATGAAAAAGAGCCAAAGGAAAAACAAGTGGCAGTAAGGTCCTCAATGCATGAAATAATATACAGAGAGAGAGAGAGAGAGAGAGAAGGAGAGAGTAGGAGGAGATGAGAAATGTGTGTGTTGTGTGTGTGTGTTGTGAGAAGAGAGGCAAGATCAGACTGGCAGAGTGACGATTATGAGAAGAGATGGTGTGAGTGGTGGTATGAGGAATCATGTCTTGATCTGGATTCAGGACGTGATAATGTTTTAGAAGGTGCAAATATAATAATATAAAAAAGCAATTATACCAAATATGTGTGTAAAGGGTGCCTCAATGCAAATGTTTACGTTTGACGATAAGAGACACATGAACATCGCAGTTAGAAGTAATTAGCCTGTTTAGAGAGAGGATAGAGTGTGTGTGTGGGATGTTACCCCAGACGAAGTGAGAGAGATCGAGCGGGTACAGGAGAGGTGACGATTGCGGAGCTGAGTTCATACGTTTCCCCGTTCAAGACTGTGTAATGTTTCAACATTGCCATCTCAGCAGACAGTAAAACTAGTCTTCGACGAGATGGGCGCGCCATATGGACCAAATGGTCAATGTGTTTCTTCTTCGCTACATAACACAACATGTATGGCAGTCTTTAATTTTTTACCTTTACCCTTGTTCTCAAACTTTAAACAAATTTTAAACAGAGTTTGATTCTGTCTTTTCACTCCCGCCTCCCGTTCCTTTGGTCAATGTTTAAATTGTCAGTAAGTTTCCCTGCTTCTACTTTTCTTTCCTTGCATATTTGCTTTTCTTTCCTTTTGTAGCCAATAATTTCTTTTTTTTTCCTTTTTATATCCTAGGATGGTTTTTTGTTTTTATAAAAATTCACATGGCAAATGTAGCGTTGGTTTCATAACCTACCATCCTTTTCCTCCTCGTAGTCATCGTTATCGTGATTTCCAGCATCATCATCATCATCATTGTCGTCATCGTTATCACAATCATCACTACTACTACTACTACTACTACTACTACTACTACTATACTACTACTACTACTACTACTACTACTATACTACTACACTATCCTACCACCCCACCACCACTACTTCTACTACTACTACTACTACTATCACTACCACACACCACCACCACCACCACCACCACCACCACTACTACCACTACTACTACTACTACTACTACTACTACTACTACTACTACTACTACCACCACCACCACCATCATCATCATCATCATCACATCATCATCGTCATCATCATCTATCATGAAAAACTACTGTGTGTTACTGAAAACAACTTCCAAATCATACTTCATGGTTAACCCCCCCCCCCCTTGCCCCCCCCCCCCCCCCCCAACCTTTCCATGATCAAGATTCCATTGTTCAGAACTGTCTGCTATTCTCCTCCAGATATCTTCAAACACTGCCTGCTTCAAAACTGATTTTATGACTTCTGCCATCTCTGAAAGCTACAGTTTCATTCAACAATCATGAAGAAAATGGACTGGATTGTTTATGTGCATGCATATAAAGTTCTATGATGTGTGTAGGCCTCTGTGTGTAGTGTCGTTTGAGCCTGTAGTACTGAGATACTGCCTAGCGTAAAAGTGATTTATTATCATTATTATCATCATAATCGCCATTTATCATCATCATCCTTCTTCCTCTTATTGTTGTTATTGTTATTATCATTATTATCACTATTATTATTATTATAATTATCATTATCATCATCATCATCAATATTAACTTGTCATCATCATCATCATCATCATCATCATCATCATCATCATCATCAAACAGACTTCTTGCATTAATCCTTGTATTGAACTATGCACAACTACACAAATAACCTTCTTTTTTCGTCTTCTGGTGCCTTCATTGTTGACAACATTACAAACAAAATTTCAGAATGTTTTTGTTTTGGTATCTATCATGTATTGACAAAAGGTCAGTGCTGGGGTAAGATGCAGCTAGTGTAAAAGAGGGACTGAAACACAAACACTGAGAAAGAGACAGAGAGAGAGAGAGAGAGAGAGAGAGAGAGAGAGAGAGAGAGGAGAGAGAGAGAGAGAGAGAGAGAGAGAGAGAGAGAGAGAGAGAGAGAGAGAGAGACAGACAGACAGACAGACAGACAGAGAGACAGGCAGGCAGACAGGCAGACAGAAAGACAGACAGACTGACAGACAGACAGAGAAATAGACAGAAAGAGGCAGACAGACAGAAACTGACATAGAAAGAAAAACAGACAAAGGCACTACAGCAGTGAGACAGACAGAATGATAAAGTACAGACTGAAACTGAGAATGACAAGCACAGGCTAATGGAGAGATGAAAAAAAGAGATGGAATGATATATGATATATCTACATGCTTCATGCTGATTGTATAAATTACACAATCATGAAACAATGAAGGACAGACAGAAATGTGCAAGCACAGAGTAAACAGAGAGAACAAAGACAGATCAGATATACAATCAACATTCCGTGCTGCTGAAATGATAATATAATATTTGCCCAGTCATGAGCAGACCATTTTGGCAAAAACCAAAACTGGATGATATTGAAATGCGTAGAGAACCAAGACATGCATGCATGCAGAGCAAGAAGAAAAGGAAGAGCATAGTGCTAAAAAAAAAGAGAAAAAAAAGGCTGGCTGAGTGGATGGATTTACCTCTGGCAGTCCCAGATCAATCATCTTGAAATCCTGCACCTCACAAATAAAACACAGCATGTACAAGTTCTCCCTCTCCCCCACCCCTCCTCCTAACTCCAACTAAATATTGAACGAGCGTGCATACAATCCAAGTGTGATTGTAAACACGGACTGTGCGCATACAACCTGATCCCTCTCAGCTTCAGTGACTTCCCCCTGTCCATTCTATGGCACATTATTTCTACCTGTCCCCTGCTGTTGACTCTAGCCCTTAAATCAATCAGCATCAATGCATAATCAATAGGCAGCAAAACAGAGGGATGGTGAGGTGGTGTGTGCCCAGCCATCAGAGGAAGAGAAGAGAGAGAGTGTGTGTGGGGGGGACAGCTAGTCAGCAAACACTCGGGCTGGTCCTCTGGAAGTGGTCTTTTGTTTGGTGTTAGGCATGTTTAAACATTGATTTTTGTGTTGTGTGTTTGATGGTTACTGATATGGCTGTGTATTGTAAATAGAAATTTTACAGGTTCAGTCAGGATAAAGCTGAGTGATTGCAAGAGATTTCAGCTTACTGACAGGAAAAACCCAGCAAAAATCATCATATCAGTTTGAAACTAAGCTATTAGAAAAGGGGAAAAATGATACTTGTCAATAAAAAAAAGGCAGTTAGGTTTATATGGTACAAGAACATCACCTTTTCATTATATATATATATATATATATATATATATATATATATATATATATATATATATATATATATGTATATATAAAATGTTCTTCAACTTAATAACATGTTTAAGGAAAAATGGTTTAGTGAATTTGAACTGAAGAAAAGAAAAAGGAAAAAAAAAGGATTCATTCAGCTAACTAAGCACATTTTTACTTAAGCTTTTCTGCATCGAAATACATATATATATATATATATATATATATATATATATATATATATATATATATATATATATATACATATATATATATACACATATATATATACACACACACATATATATGTACACATACATACATATATCTTAAAGTATTTTACAAAATCTCTTCACAGCTTTCATTCTGATAGGTCAGCTTGATTCAGAGTGTCATATATCAGTGAAAGGCAGAGGAAAATGTTGACACCTGTGCTGCTGTTAAAATGCTATTCATCTCAGCATTTGACAGAAATGTTATACGCCTGCTATTATTATTAGCTATATGTCATCAACTTGAACTTAAAGGTTAAAAAAAGAAGAAAAGAACAAAATTAAGGCCCAAATCTAACAAATACAAAAAATACTTCTGATGTGGAACTGAAATAGCACATACACATACTTGATGTTACTGAAACAGGCATAAGTACATAATACTGATTTGATTGACTTAAAAAAAAGTCAGCATACATTTCCCATTTTCAATGGATGGTGCAATAAACTTAGAATTTAAAGTTATTTACTAAAGACATGAAGGCAAAATCTCAAGTTTCCTTTCTGTAAGTAGTCCACACATGATAGAGGAATGTGTTATAACAGTTGATTATTCGTTAATGAGAGATGAGCATGGCTGGCCATAAGAAAACAAATTAATGATCATAAACATAGGGAAAAAATTCACATTAAATTGTTTAAAAAAAATTACAATGCATTTTTGTTGCTTATTTCCCAGTCATTGTGCATGAATATAACCAATGTTAACAGAATCCTCATGTCATGGAGAACATGTTTTCAGATTGTCACACATTCTACCAAAAAGGTTACATAAATATGGTTGTATCTCTTTTATTCATTTGAATACATTTTCTGATGTCCTCTAGAACAGTTCTACTTTTGAGGGTTTTTTCCCTCTAACATTTGCTTTTACACTTCTACTAGCACAAATTCACTTCTACTTTTCCGGTAAAAGTCTCAATTTAGTTACACTACTATTTTATCAGCATATTATGTGTACAATTTGTAGTTCTTATTGTTTGCTTCTTACAGGCTGAAAAGTCAAATTCATCCTTATTAAGAAACCATAACTAATCCAGGTAATTCTTTGATAACTCAACGATTGTCAGATCCTTGACACTCCTTATGTTATTTTGTGTGTGTGTGTGTGTGTGTGTGTGTGTGTGTGTGTGTGTGTGTGTGTGTGTGTGTATGTGTGTGTGTGTGTGTGTGTGTGTGTGTGCGTGTGTGTGTGTGTTGTGCATGTGTGTGTGTGTGTGTTGTGTGTGTGTGTGTGAGTGTGTGAGTTTTATTTATTTTTTATTTTATTTTTTTATATTGAGGATAATGGAATAAGCACTTATGTGCATTTTTACATCCAGTCCCCGTGTGTATGCGGTTTTGTAAATTTTGTCATCTGTTCCCACCGGCACACAATGGCCTACTCTTACGAAAAGCGGAACAGGGTTTAACATGCGCATAAGATATTCTGCATGAGTGAGTGATTGTGTGTGTGTGTGGTGTGAGTGTGTGAGTGAGTGAGTGAGTGAGTGAGTGAGTGAGTGAGTGTGTGTGTGTGTGAGTGTGAGTGTGTGTGTGTGTGTGTGTGTGTGTGTGTGTGTACCACATACAGATAGAATATGTTCTGAAAGAAGTTTTTCCTGCTGAAAGATGCTGATAGATTGTTATTGTTTTACAGTTTTAAAAAAGTAAAACAAAGATTTTCCACAGATTACCAAACTTTCTTTCTTCATGATTAAAAAAGATATTAATTTTTGTAGGTAGAATAGATATTTAAGTAGCATGATCACATTACTTGTGAATTCATGTTTTATGCCTCTACCTTGCAGATTTTTATTCATTTAAAAAGTGTTGGTATGTATAAGTCCTTTGAATGAGGCTTTAAACGGCAGCCTCCCTGTGAGAACACATGCAGAGAGCAGACATTAAAACCTATTCTGCCTTTTGGAGGAGTAGGCCCATTTATGCCAGTGGGAATGTATGACAAAATTTACAAAATTGCTTGTACAAGGGGACTGACTGTAAAAAAACCCAACCCCACACAGTGCTTATTCCATTATCCTCAAGATAAAAGAATAAAAAATTGTCAACTTCAGAGTCTGAACAAAAACCAACCACTGAAACAACTGACTGTAAGTATCTCAAATGATTAAAAATCCCAACCAATTTAATATAAAGGATTAAATGGAACACTCTAACATTATACTCATCACTTCTCTTTAAACAAATCATAACATGAAAGTTGTGTGGAATCCAATAGGTACTACCACCAACACTAACATAGTTTTCTACAAAGAAGGAGACTTACCGATGGTTCCAAAAACACTTCCACTTTTTCGTGGCCATTTTTCTGAACCTCGCCAATTCCTCGACTGAGGAGGGACAGATTCAGCGCCCCTCCTCCAGACATGGTGGGCCTTCAGCACAAAACTCCTTTCAGAAAAAAACAACAACCCACAAACAGTTACAACGATCACTGTCGCCTTTGGTTTCCTTATCACCTCACTTTCCTGTTGTCCGGTTTCGTTGGTGTCTACTTTTGTAGTAAATTACCCCTTACACAAGTAACGCTGTCGAGACTCGAAACAAGTTTACAAATCCACTCTTTCCAGGCTTTGCAGCCTGTCGATTGGGATCACAATTCACAGACGACGGTGCTTTCTTCAAATATTTAGAAGACAACGCACTTCCACCTTCTCCTCCTTCCAATGAAAGTTTAAACTCTCCGTCCACAGAAAGGCACCCGCCATATTGTTTGTCGTTGCTGGGTGCGTGTGACGTCTACCAAGTTTACAACAGGGAGTGACCTCTCATTGACCTCAAACTTTCTTTTCTTTTCTTCATCTGTCATGAATACGTTTCGACAGAGAAAATGAATCGTAATTTCACAGGAAAGATAGATACTTTACAGTCAGTAGTTTTGTCAATTACTGCAAAATTAATACCGCACTCAGTGCGCGGAATATCTGTCACCCCTTCGCGAACTTGGACTGGCCGTCACTTTTTTTTTCTTGACGGCTTTATGATTTCCCTTGAATGCCGTGCTCGATCGCCAATCTCAAGTGAACGGTTAAGGGGAGGCAATAGTTGTCACAACGGCTCGGTCACGATAACGGTATCAGCAGCGTATTATGATATGCAGCTGTACGTGTCTAATGGATGTGACTTTTTATCGTTTGCAGGCAGTAGAAAAAGGCCAGGGATCTAGATTAGAGCACAAAACCGCTTTCAACGGCCGTCAATCATTCAAACACGCTCGCCTTTTCACCATGCTCTCTCTCTCTCTCTCTCTCTCTCTCTCTCTCTCTGTGCGTGCGTGCACGCGCGCGCACGTGCTCGCGCGCACACACAGGAGAGAGGCGATTTAGTGCGCGGATGCGTGTGTGTGCATGTGTGTTGGGTAGGGTTTACAGCAGTCTAGTTCTCAGGGATTTCCCCCCCCCCCCTCCCCCCCCCAATTTTTCAGTCATGGTCTATCATCTCTAATCATCACCAGTATCATTATTACCATTGTTATTATTAATTTTATTGTTGTTGGTGGTGATACTGGTTGTGGTGGTGATGGTATGGTCGTCGTTGTTATTGTTGAAATATAAGTGTGTAATGATATGATTGATGATCACGGATAATGCAATGATGGTATACTCTCAATGCTTCTGATGATGGAGAGGTGAGAGTGGAAGCAGACAGAGAGGTAGGGTTAATGCTGCTGCTACTGCAATTAAAACTAGGGTAATAAAAGAAAAACCCAACACACACACACACACACACATACACGCACACACACACACACACACACACACACACACACACACACACACACACACACACACACCACACACACACACACACACACACACCATATCACACACACACAACAACACATACTCACACACACACGTTCTGTATATATTGTAACACTATCTTTTGTCTAATATCACCTTGAGTGAACAGACGTTAAATTAAAGAAAGAACACACACACACACACACACACACACACACCACACACACACACACACACACACACACACACACACACACCACACACACACACACACACACAAATTGGAGGGGGGGGGGGGAGGGTCTGGTTTTTGTTTTTTCCCCTCCTGTATTCCACCAAACTGACCTTGAGAAGTAGTCTGGGGGCTAGTATCTCCAAAGGCTGTGGACATTAAATTGAAATACATACTGTCAATAGTTATAGCGTATCTAGGCCTACCGCAGCGTGTGACAAAACTCACGCAGCAATTAAGAGCCCTCACTTATCCCTGGCAGATTTTTGTTGCAGAAATGTAGGAGGAAACATCCTTTTTACATTCATAAACAAATTATCACACACACGCACGCACGCACACATACATGCACACTCACGCACGCACACACACACACGCACACTCACTCACACACACGCACACACGCACGCACAAACACAGACAGACAGACAGACACACACACACACACATGCCTGCGCGTATGTGCGCACAGCCTGAGAAAGCAAAAGATGTACAGAGAACAAGAACGCAGGGCAAAAAAGCGAACTTTGGAAGAAACTTTGGGAGAAAATTTCACGTGGTTTCGTAAAACTATGGTGACGCTCTCCAGTAGTTACTGAGAAAAGCAGTGCATCCATCTTAGGAGGGTGGGGGAGAGGGGGGCAAGGAGGGAGGGGGGAAGGAGAGGGGGGGGGGGAATTAAAGACTGATATATTTATTATACAATGACAGAAACCAAGTCACACATTGGCCCGCACAAAGTCTCTTTTTCTTGGACGGAAATTGATAGTCGGGGGGGGGGGGGGGGGGGGGGGGGGGGGGGCGTTTGCTGGAAGTTTTGATAGTTGATCAAGATATTTCTGGTGAACTTTGGTTTGAATCTCCCCCCCCCCCCTTCTCATTTAGTGCGATGGTTTTATAACTAAAGGAGGTGGGGAAAAGAGGACAGGGAAAACTTGACAGCCACGTGGCATATCAAAAGTTGTGTGTGTGTGTGTGTGTGTGTGTGTGTGTGTGTGTGTGTGTGTGTGTGTGTGTGTGTGTGTGTGTGTGTGTGTGTTGTGTGTGTGTGTGTGTGTGTGTGTGTGTGTGTGTGTGTTGTGTGTGTGTGTGTGTGTGTGTGTGTGTGTGTGTGTGTGTTGTGTGTGTGTGTGTGTGTGTGTGTTGTGTGTGTGTGTGTTGTGTGTGTGTGTGTGTGTGTGTGTGTGTGTGTGTGTGTGGTGTGTGTGTGTGTTGTGTGTGTGTGTGTGTGTGTGTTGTGTGTGTGTGTGTGTGTTGTTGTTGTTGTTTGTTGTTGTTGTCTTCGATTTTACGTCTGTTCACTCTCAGTGATATTACACGGGGGAAAAAAAAGGTGACTGGAAGTTGAGGTGGTGGTGGAGGTCCTACAGAAATGTGTGCAAGGGAAAAATAGTTTACATAGACAAAAAAGAAACTTCACAACCCAACCACAAACAAAAAAATGGAGTTAATAATGTGTGTGTGTGTGTGTGTGTGTGTGTGTGTGTGTGTGTGTGTGTGTGTGTTTTTTTCGCTATTAAAAAAACCCCACCACGGTGCATACTGGATAGTTTGGTTGTTTCTTCAACTGTCCGCTGACTAATATCGGAATAGGCTCTATCTGAGATGCACTCAAAGAGAGGAGGCTTTCTTTCTCTCCAAACTTCGACAATGGCATAATTATAGTCTATTATTTGTTTTTGTTAGTTCTTTTATTTAAAAAAAGTACCCAAAGCAGCTTAGTCTATAGGCAGGTTAGGCCTCCACGCCTGTTTAGGTGTAGGAGTGCCCAGGTGGTGTTGTTCTGCCTTCCCTGGCTTAAAACACCTTAGGGGCCACACCCAGAATAAAAATAATAATAATTATACAGTTGCACTCTGCACATCCAGGGATTACGGTGAGACCGACGGCACACATTGGATGCAAAGACGAACTTATTCAACAGGTTTTAAACACCTCGCCTTATTTGCCACAGGTAGGTAACCTTACCCTGATTTCAAACTGAAGATTCCATGCGGTGGTCGGAGGCGCTGGGCCTGACTTGTCAAGGCGCTTAACGGCAGTCTAACACATTTTTCGCTCATGTGACCAGACAACAATAGTTGCTGAATGTTCGACGAAGAAGAAAGTGAAGATTCAAATTTTTGTTTTGTTTTCTCATAGTGTTGGAAGCAGGCTGTTGTGCCAAGAACCGGTTTACCATGCACAATCTGATCTCCAGCTAGTTTTTCAAAGCATGACAACTTTTCCAAAATACTGAAAACATTGAAATATTGGCTCTTCACTTATGCCAGTAACAAAGCGCTAGGCCTGCACAACCATGGACTGAATGTCCCGTAAAGTCCAGCTCTCAAAACGAACTAAAGTGGATTCTTCTTCGTGGTCGAACGCAACTAGTGATGCTTGTCATAATAAGCGAAAATGCGTTGCACTGCCGTTAAACACCTGACAAGTCAGGCCCAGCGCATCCGACTTCGGCGGGACGTTAAGTGGACGAATAGGAAGCGGCTGAGCGAGGGAGGGCTTGATCTGTGGGGTCGATAGTGCAGTGGCACTGATTGCAGGGCTCAGTTACTGCCGGGTGGCGGAGACAAGTCGCTAAGCGTGAGCTCGCAGCGAGTGGCACTGAATTATTGATCAGGCGTTTACACCCGCTTCGTTAACCCCCTCTGCAGCGTCTATCCCGCCTGTGTACTGACTAATCCGTGAACGTCAGTGTCGCAGCATAGGAGTGAACTGCTTTGTGGAGGCCAGGTTTAACTGTTGTTTTGTTTTGCTTTTGTTTTGGTTTTGATTTCATTTTAGTTTTGCAAAATTATTGATTAGGTCACTTTAGGTCTTTTCGTTAGATCAGAGGCACTGGGTATCGTTTCATTAGTTTTTCTTTCCATTTTGTCGAATGTTATCAGCTATTTTGATTGAGATCTAAGATTTATAACGCAACCTACTTTATTAACCCCTCCCCTCCCCCACCAAAACAACCAAACCAACCAAACAAAAACAACACCCCAAAACACAAACTAACAAACAAACAAAAAAGTCAACAAAAACCTAAAACAAATAAAGAAATAAAACAAAAGCTCTCTAAAAAAATGACTTTAACTAATCAACAGCCGAACTACAATTACCAAGGTGACTTCATATCCCCAAATCGGCGAAACAGCACAAAAATGCAACCATTAACTTTTTGCAGGTAAGAATGATAGGTGGAAGGCATGGGAAAAAAAGATATACATCTCATCTGGAAAAAAAGTTATCGTGAAAAGAAGCTTACACTGAATCCTTTGCTGCAAAATGTTGGGGCCAGTGAATCGTTTGCTTAGAGGAGGATGTGACTAGAGTTAGTTTCTCTGTGTCTATTACTTTCATTTTAAAATTCAAGTAATGAAGTAAATGTTTCCTGTAACCTA
>CM054134.1:83450893-83453393 GCA_028751875.1 Rapana venosa | reverse complement strand
CACACGGTACCTCGATTTATCGTCTCATCCGAAAGACTAGCACCAAGACCACCACTCATGGTCTAATGGATGGGGTAAAAGTTTTGGGCCCAAACGGGGATCAAACCATCGCACACTTCCGACCCGGACTTTTCGCTTTCTAGGCAGGCCGGTTACCTCTAGACCACCAACCCACTAGCAGTTCAAACTGACAGCGGTGGACTGGGATAGCCATTAGTTCTGTACTGGAAAATCACAGGCCTCTTCTTTCTTCCTGTAGCTCACTCAACTAGTCAAAGCCAAGATAACCGTCCCCCCGTTCCTCTATCTCTCTTCCAGATTAATAATTATAAACCACGAGTGCTGATTCGGCTGCTAGTCTTTATGATGGGATGATGATAAATCTATGTCGACTTATAATCAGCTTCCAACCCACGTTGAAGAACCCCAGCAAAATCCTGTAGTAGAAACATACCTATATTGTCGAAGGTAAGCTAAGACAGGCAGATAAATAGGTTTGTGTCATGCGCTGGCAAATTGTTCTGCCCTGAGAAGGCAACATAGGCTTTTGTGCCGCAAAAGTCTGCTGTTGCAAAATAATGCTATACAATGCACTGTCAGGAGTGAACACAGAATGAAATGGTTTGCAAAGAAATGGGGTACACATCGGCGGATCACAAACACATCACTGATGGAGACATTAGTTTAGCAGATGTTATCTATATTCATATTGTATTACATTTTTTGTTGTACGTTCAGCGCTTCTTATAATTATTTTTCCTTCCCTTCTTTTCTCTTATACACGTTCTTTTTCTTTTTTTTTGAAGTGTTATGAAACCAACAAGATTTGTCGATATTTCTAAATTGCACGAAAAATGGATTAAAACCTGTGATCATAACAAAAGCACAAACACACACACACACACACACACACACACACACACACACACACACACCACACACACACACACACACACACAGAGCGACTAAGCAAGCAAACTTGCACGACGTCCAAAAATCCTTCCGTTTCCAAAAAAACAACAAACCACCACCATGGCTTGCACTATCTATAACAGATTGTCCCGCGCATAATCAGGTATATGCACATCAGAGAGAGAGAAAAAAAAGAAAGTCACCCGAAGGAACGGCCAACAGGCGGTTTGTGAACAGAAAGTCCGTCAATGTCTATCCCTAGGAGGGTGCAGGTGGTCGGTATCAAAGTGGAGCAGACTGTCCCCTCCATAGACTGAAGTGTTTAAATAGGTAGTATCACAAAAATGCACAGAGATCAACGATTGTCCGCCTTTCCAGCAGAAACTGGGAGAAACAAAACTGAAAACACACCACACATGCACATAAACACACACTCGCACACACACACACACACACACACGCGCGCGCGCGCGCACACACACGCACACACTCTCTTTCTCTCTCGTCAATACCTTTCCCATCTCACGCATGCTTTAACGTTACACACACACACACAACACACACACACACACACACACACACACACACACACACACACACACACACACACACACACACACACACGCACTTGTCGTCCAAAGGTGTAGACATACTGTCCTAAAACTTAAAAACAGATCTTTTGTTCCGAATGATGAACGATAATTATCTTCGTCTTGTTGACAAAATAATATACACAGTTTGAACACACTTTCCATGGGGACTTGAACACAGCAACCATTGTAGAAAAGTTCACACACCCACAACCCCCCTCAACCACACACACACACACACACACACACACACACACACACACACACACACACACACACACACACACACACTCCTTCATTTTCTATACACGTCATGCAAGTTGTGGAACATAACACAGATTTGGCAGTGTCAATGTCAGATGAGAAAAAAACGAAACAAACAACAACAAACAAACAAAAATAAAACAAACAAACAAAAATAAGAAAAAACAACCCAACCTCAAACCACTGAGTAAAATGTTTGGAATTCAAACAAAAGTAATGGCGCATTCGTTTATGAAGCGACTCACTTTCAGATTATTACCTCCCTTCGTCTTGCGTATACAACAGCTAGAACACCGGCGTAATGTTGTTCTTGGAAAGTACGTTCTTTCTCTTTGTTTGGTTTGTTTTCTCATTTTTACGAACAATCATCAAGATTCTAGTCAACCTGGTGCAAATCTAATTCATCTTAGTGAAGAAAAGTCATGGATTTTTATTCCCCTTTTGATTGAGATATGACTCGACTGTACACGTATAAAAAATTCAAGCGCACACACAATATTCTGTTTTTCACTTTGTTGGAAATGGAAGCATGTTTTCTTTTTTTTTTTCTTTCTCTCTCTCTCTGGCGTATAAGAGAGTCAGACTCTGAAAATCGTCTGTCTGACCACAAAAGTGTCTTCAGGCAGGCAGTGTGTGTGTGTGTGTGTGTGTGTGTGTGTGTGTGCGTGTGTGTGTGTGTGTGTGTGCGTTTCAGGTCACACGGCCGTGACCTGGCCTAGATGAAGGCCTCCTTC
>CM054134.1:83418393-83445893 GCA_028751875.1 Rapana venosa | reverse complement strand
AGCCAACCAACCAACCCATCAGCCAACCAACCAACCAACCAACCAGCCGACCCACCGAATCACCCACCCACCTAACCAACCAAACAAGCCATCAACCAACCCGTCAACCAACCCATCAACCAACCAGCTAGCCAACCCATACACCCACCAACCAGCCAACCCATCAACCAACCAACACACCCACCCATCCAACACAAAAGAAGAGGCAGAAGCACGACTCACTGGTCTCAAAGACTTGCACGGGCAGCAGAATGAGGTCCTTGCGCTCCCCCAGCTGGTCATTCTGCCCTGGTGCCAGACACACCTCCTCTGGAGGAGGCAGCAGCACCAGGAAGGAGACGTCAGCACTCATCTCGATCACCTCCACGTCATACAGCCGGCACCCCCCAGCCGTTTCCAGCTTCAGTCCTGTCACGACACACACACACACACGCAGAGATATAATCATGTATACACTGTAATGAGAGGAGAAGAAAAAGGTAAAGCATGGAATATGACTGCATGGGATTTGATATATAGATCTATATCTTGTGAGATGAGAACATATTAATCAAAGCGCTTACATTCAACTTGTTCATAAATACACAGCCAACCAGTCACATCTTAGATTTAATAAATTTGAATTTACACACACACAGACACAGACAGACAGACAGACAGACAGACAGACAGACAGACAGACAGACAGACAGACAGACACACACAACACACACACACACACCCCACACACCACACACGTCTCATATCACGATGAGTGAAGAGACATCAAATTGAAGAAAGAATACACACATACACATACACTTACACACATACACACACACAGACACAGACAGACAGACAGACACACACACACGCACACACACACACACACACGACAAATAAGAAAATGATATTCTGGTTTTGGTGATGGTAGTAATCCAGTGTATCTCTAAGGCCAGACCAGGCTTAAGAAAATTCAACCAAGAGAATCAAAACAAAAACCGATTGTACTTCACCACCTTTCGTTAGCTTGTAAAAGAAGTACATTAGTGACCTTCAACACTGAACACCTAGTGCTGTTTTCAGAACATCAGCTCTTCTACACTATTTTGTCATCCCTTAAAAGCTCGTGGAAAAAATCTATAGCAGAATGTTGAACATACTGCAAGTCTCCGAGAATTTGCAGTAACACGGTCTGGCTACCAGAATCAAACAAACACCTATGGCATATCACTGATTGCTGGGAAAACAAATCTCTTGTTTGAAAAAATAGCAGGAGAAAGGACTGGGAGGGTAGACACATATGCAGTAATATAAAGCGACAAAAAAGGAAGGAAGGAAAGAGTATCTAATGTAAAGGCAGGAGAAAGGACTGGGATGGCAGAAAACTATAAAGGGTAAAAAAAGGGTAAGAGTGTCCCATAACCTATGTGGTCGTAGGGGAGCCAGGCATCAGAGACCTCAGCCTCTCCAGGGGCCAGCATATTGAGGGCGGCGCTCATCTCCTCTCCCTCACTGCTTTACCTTCCCTGAACCTAAAAGAACAGGTGCCCATTTACAGCTGGGTGAACTGGAGGATTGTACTGAAGCCAAGGCGCGCAAAAGTTCACTCATCCACTTGGTAATCTCGTTCAATTCTGCTTAACATTGGCCGTGGGAAACCGAGTGCTCTGGTCACTGAGCTATCCCGTCCCCAATATACAGTAATGTAAAGCGATAAAAGGAAAGGCTAAGTGATGTTCTGATCAAAGCTGTTCAGGTAGCTACACACTACCTGTTGTGTTTTATGTGCATGCAGAAGGGTGAGGCAGTTAGCATCAGTTAGTGTGTGTTCCTTACCTAGTTGGCCGAAGAGTTTCTTGGCTGCTCTCTGCATGGCGGTGAACAGTTCTGGCTGTGAGGAGGAGGGCCTGCTATCCAGGTTCTGCAGCCACTCCCATTCCTCCCTGTCACACCACGAAACACTTTGTTTAATAACGATAGAACATGTACATTTCTTCTGTGTATACACTATAGGTACTCTGTATTTCTGTGCTGATACTGTTCAATTCATCAAAAGTATGCAGATAGAATATTATATAACGTTGAGTAGATATCCATATGGTTTCATGAGCTCAATGTTCCTTCAATTCCGTTGTGTGCACTAAGTCTAAGCAGGATCAACTAACTATGCACGCTATAGAAACCATTATTTGCAGAAGTGTTTAATAAGTCGTAAAAATGCATCAAGTACACGCCCGAGCCTTTATCAGGGTACTAGCCAATGTACTTAGTCAAGAATTTGCCTAGTGTCTCTCTTAGGTGATGTGATGTGGTGTGGCATACCGAAAACATTCCGTACGTCGTGACAGCATAAGGGCAATACTGGAAACTACACCAAACCGTCACTTAATCATAGCTAAACGCTATTCCAAAACTCACAAGGCTTCACCTACAATCACTGTACCAAACCCTCACTTGACCATAGCTTAACACCCGTCTAAACCCCATAAAACATCACCTACAATCACTGTACCAAACCCTCACTTGACCATAGCTTAACACCCGTCTAAACCCCATAAAACATCACCTACAATCACTGTACCAAACCCTCACTTGACCATAGCTTAACACCCGTCTAAACCCCATAAAACATCACCTACAATCACTGTACCAAACCCTCACTTAACCATAGCTTAACACCCGTCTAAACCCCATAAAACATCACCTAAATCACTGTACCAAACCCTCACTTAACCATGGCAAAACACAAAAGCCGAAACCCACGCTACAATCCAAGGCCCAGTCTCTTAAAACAAACACTTTGCCATGACCCCTCATTCTGATGATCATACATGCCGAACGCACGGGCAAAGCCATGACACTCACTTGGAGACGTTGGGGCAGTTCCTGATCTTGGCATAGGGCAAACAGTTGGGCGTTTTCAGCGGCACCAGAATCCTCACCGACTCCACAGACACCTGGATCTTCAGGAAACCCAGGTACAGGCCTTTGGGTAACGGCTGGTTGCTGACGTCACGGTACATCAGCATCTCCTGCAAAATTAAAAAAAAAAAAGATCAGAACACAGATCGTTTTAGATGCCAAGGATGAATTAGAGTGAAGAGGTTAATAGATGTGTAGCATGTTGTAGACAGAAAAAAAAGAAAAAAATGGGTGGCGCTGCTCTGTGGCAACGCGCTCTCCCCGGGGAGAGCAGCCCGAATTTCACGCAGAGAAATCTGACGTGACTTAAAGTGATATAAATAAATAAATAAATAAAATAAATAAGTAATAATTATTGTGTAAGGCACGCACAAGATCATAAAAATGAATCTCTGTAAAATGGATTTCTTCAGTATCGGCTCTTGTGTGGTAGTAAATACATGGTACAATGTCAATGTACTGGAGTCTGAGAAAAGAGAGAGAGAGGAGAGAGAGAGGAGAGAGAGAGAGAGAGAGAGAGAGAGAGAGAGAGAGAGAGAGAGAGAGAGAGAGAGAGAGAGAGAGAGAGAGAGAGAGAGAGAGAGAGAGAGATGGGGGGGAGGTGAGATTTTGCGAAATCGACCGTTTTTGCTCACTATTAAGCTAGCCGCATTCCGACTTCGGGGATGTGGGGTCGTTTCATTAGGTCTGTCTCAATAAGCTTGTCTGGTAATACAATCATGTTGTGAGCACTACTGCTACTGCTCATGGGAATGGAAGCAATCAGCATGTTGTGAGCACTACGTTACTACTCACAGGAATGGAAGCAATCACCATGTTGTGAGCACTCACAGCTGTCAGTTTCCCCCACTTTCAGCTGCTCTCAGCTGCTGTCCATCCCAGCCCAGCCCAGCCCAGCTGGAGCCAGCTGGTGCTAATTCTAGCAAGAACTGACCGCACTTGGACATGGTAAAAGGAAGGGGGACATACTCATTTTAGCACTGGGCCCTGGACCTTTGACTGGGTTATGCTGGATTTGCGCGCTGTGCTGCATTGTCACTACTCACAGGAATGGAAGCAATCACCATGTTGTGAGCACTACTGCTACTACTCACAGGAATGGAAGCAATCACCATGTTGTGAGTACTACTGCTACTACTCACAGGAATGGAAGCAATCACCATGTTGTGAGCACTAGTGTTACTACTCACAGGAATGGAGGCAATCAGCATGTTGTGAGCACTACTGCTACTACTCACAGGAATGGAGGCAATCAGCATGTTGTGAGCACTACTGCTACTACTCACAGGAATGGAGGCAATCAGCATGTTGTGAGCACTACTGCTACTACTACTCACAGGAATGGAAGCAATCAGCATGTTGTGAGCACTACTGCTACTACTACTCACAGGAATGGAAGCAATCAGCATGTTGTGAGCACTACTGCTACTACTACTCACAGGGATGGAAGCAATCAGCATGTTGTAAGCGCTACTGCTACTACTACTCACAGGGATGGAAGCAATCAGCATGTTGTGAGCACTACTGCTACTACTACTCACAGGAATGGAAGCAATCAGCAAGTTGTGAGCATCCCCCAGGTCGGTGCTGGGGAGGGACTGTCGGCGGGCCAGCTTGCTGAGCAGGACCCACTTGGCGGAGCCCAGCCCCACGAACTTGGTGTCCCGCACGTTGTTGACCAGCGTCAGCAGGAGACTGCCGTTGGCTGCCCGCATAGGCCTGTGGAACAGCTGGCCTAGGTCCTGCATGCCCAGCGAGTTCTGCAACAAGTGTGGGGGGTCAAAGTCAGTCTCAGTCAGCATTTTTATATCCAGATGGTATATTGAATTAATAATAGGAAGATTGTGTGGCCGACGGAGATAACTCTTCCTGAAAGCCAAACTGTACGCGGCTCACGAGAGGAGCTGGAAAGGACATGCCATTATTTTTCCCAAAGATATCTGACGGTGTAAACGCAAACTAGAGAAGAAGTTGCAGAAGAAGAAGAAGAAGAAGAAGAAGCAATGCATTTGCTCTTTTCCCCCATCATAAAGCTGTCTATTTAGGAAAAAACACCAACTTATCAATTATATAATATTATTATAGTAAGACCCTGAGTGGATGAATTTAGTAGAGATACTGTTTTTTTTCCCTAAAAGCTATTTACCTAAAAAAAATTCTAATGGTGAAACGGGCATACTGATGAACTGTTTTGATCTTTAATACTGAAATCTTGCGCTTTGATTTGTCTTTGCAAGATATAGCGCTATATAAGTTCCATTTATTATTATTATTAAATCTTCACTTTCAGTCTTAGTGGTGTCTGGTTTACAATTTCCTTGGCTTTTCTGTGTAGACGGAAGCGTTTTTGTTTTCGTAAATACACGCATGTAAAAGATGAAATGCACACATGAAAAATCTCACAAGTTATGTTCGGCACGCAAATGATTCATACGATGATACTGCCATTCTGTGAGCTGTGGAAACACTGAAACAGTCAGCATGCATAGGAAGCTTTTACAAGCGCACAGAATAACGCGTTGGTCAAGCATCTCCTGATTGGTTTTGTCCTAGGGTATAGAGCAACGTAATTAAACAATCGCTGGCATATTGATATTCTCAGTAAAATCCAATCCAGTCACGCAGAGGCCATGTTGGGATGTTGGTAAACTACAAACTGATAAAATAATTTACAAGATAGGGGGGCGGGAAAGCCTAGTGGTTAGAGCGTTGTGATTTGGCGGTTCGGGATCGAGCCACCAGGGAGGCATGGACGACATGTGTAAGGAAAAACGCACGCACACAGGTGTCACGTCTAGTTACCATCCCCAAATGCAAAATGCAGCTACATTAAGTAAACGTTAAAAAAGGGATGGGGTAGCTCAGTGGTCAGAGTGCTCGCTTTCCCCATGCCAATGTTAATAATTTTAAGCAGCATCGAGCGTGGTTACCAGCTACATTAATGGTGGGTATAAAAATTCACATACGAAAAATCCCACCATTGGTGAACCTCAGGGCTTTAGCGGGAGGAACGAAAAAAAACCCCAAACGAAACCGAAAAAAAGGAGAGAAACTGAAAGGTGGCCTGGTCACCTGTAAGGAAATGATGGCCTGCAGCAGCTTGGTCCTGAAGGTGGTGCCGGCACTGCTGATCTTCTCCATGTCCTGTCGTAACAGCTTCACGTCTTCCCACGTACATGCGATCTGAACACACACACACACACAATACTAGTGATAGTGTTGTGATTTGCAAGTCATCATATCATCATCATCATCATCATCATCATCATCATCATCATCATTTTCTTCTTCTTCTTCTTCTTCTTCTTCTTCTTGTTGTGACTGTATTAACGTCCCTGCGGAAATTTCCGATTTAGAGACTAGGAAGTGTTTTCCTAGCATATCGATGATAATAATATGTTTGTGCGTCTGTTCTGTTACTGTTTTTCTGTCGTTGTCACCATTCGATCTGAAAGTGGAATGTAACAGTAACTATGTTGTATCGATCCTGCTTGATGTTTTATTGCTAGATTCAATAGTTTTCGTTTTTGTTCATCCTTTTAGTGTATTAAAAAAAATCTTGTGTGTGTGTGCGAGCGTGCGTGCAGGCGTGCGTTTGTGTGTATGTGTGTGTATGCGTGCATGTTTGTGTGTGCATGAGTCTGTGTGTGTGTGTCTGCGCGCGTGTTTGTGTGTGTGTGTGCATATGTGTGTATATATGTGTATGTATATAATGTGAGTTTGAGAGACAGACAAACAAACACACAAACAAACAGAAATAAAACACAGACAAAACAACACAAACACCCAACCAAACCCAACCAAACCAAAACAGACCTAGACCAAAACAAAAAAACAGCGCAAGACAAGACACTCCACTCCACTTCACTTCACTCCACTCCACTCCACTCCACTCCCTTCACCTTCATCAGCCAGTAGAGGTCAGCCTGTATAGAGGTGCCGGAAAAGTTCTCGTCCACCTCAATGATGGGCAGCTGCTCTTCTGAAGTGACCAGCACCTTGTCCTCACAGTACAGCAGACAGGCCAGGTGCACGCCCCTCTTCACAGACTTCTGGAACTTGGGCGCCGACACGAAGAGATTCTTGATGCTGATGCGCTTCTTCTGCAAGGGCGAGTCCGTCACTGAGGACTCTGTGGTGGACAGGGAAGGAATAGAAAAGGTTTTGAGGTTTTGACGCCGGTCAGACTCTGGTGGGTGGGGTTTTCATGGATGTAGTTTTGGTGGTAGCGGGGTTGAAAAGTGTGGTGGGAATTACTTTTTTTTTGGATGGGGAAAGTTCTGGTTTTTCGCAAACTCCCTGCGCAGACTGTGATCAAATGATGATGGTGATGATGATAATGATGATGATATTGATGAAGAAGAAGAAGATGATGATGATGATGGTGGAGATGATTCAGTGTGCCTTTGGGAAAACTGGATCCAATAAATCAAAACGTGAGTGAACGTTGATGTGTAATGTGATTTTGGTGTGAATGTGATTAGTGAGAGTGTGTGTGTGTGTGTGTGTGTGTGCGCGCGCGCGTGCGTGTGTTTTAATTTTTAAAATTTTTGTTTTATTCTTATATATCGAGGGTAATGAAATAAGCACTTATTGCTTTTTTTATACATCCAGTCCCCGTGCGGTTTTGTAAATTTTGTCATCTGTTCCCACCGGCACACAATGGCCTACTCTTACAAAAAGCGGAACATGACTTAACGTGTGCGCAAGATGTTCTGCGTGCGTTCGCACACGGGGCCTCGGTTTATAGTCTCATCCGAAGGATGTGTGTGTATGTGTGGGTGTGTATGTTAGGTAATGCTTGCCCGTAACCTACATGAATTTCTCTATCACAGATCATAAAGTAATCGCTTTTGTATGAGTACTGAATTAAGCAGTCTTCAAAATGTGCACATCTTAAAACTATTTCCTCTTTTCATTATAGTCAGTCAAAGACGCACACACAGAAAAGAAATATAAAACTTTACTGATACCTGATGCACAAACCTATTTACCTCAGGATTAGTTGTTGTCTATTCTGTCTAAAATGTAATTAATTGTACTTATTTGACATTTCTAAAAAAAATTATGAGTTTAATGTCATGACAACCTATTTTGTGGTAAACTGTTTTGGATCTTGAACATTTTATTCAGAGTTCTGTGAAATGTCAAGCCCAGAAAGAAATGGGCAAACAGGCAGTTAAAAACAGCATTTAACAACAAAATTTTCATATCTGAATTAAGAATCTCATGCTACACACACACACACACACACACACACACACACACACCACACACACACACACACTCACACACACACACACACACACACCACACACACACACACACACACACACACCACACACACACACACACACACACACACACACACAGTGATTTATTAACGAAAAGAAATCATGGCAGTTTTAAATCATAGCGAAAAGAAAAGACCAAAAAACCCAATGATATACATGTACAAGAACTAGAATACTGGCTGTCCTCTTCAAATTCCTGGCACTCTTGGATTATGCTCACCTTTGATATCTGCGGCCTCTGGAGGTCGTGACCTTTTGACCTGGTCGAAGAGTATTTGTAAAGATTGCACTTTGCCCTCTAACCTGGACAAGGTCCCTTCCACATCTCTCCAACCTGCACAGCAAAAAGGGGTATAATATAACCCATGAGGACTGCTGACCAACACTGACTATAAGATTATACGAAGTAATGGATATGATAGTGTATCTTTTTGAAACATTGCCATAGGCTATAACTAAATGCAGTTTCTAAAGTTCGAAATGAACGGGGAAAATATCGGGAAATTATTCCTCCCTCCCTCCCCCCCCCCCCCTTCTCTCTCTCTCTCCCCATCCCTCCCTCCCTCTCTCTTGAAGATAATATTAAATATCAATGAGTATCTATAAAGTTACCCGACAGAAAAACTTCCCCCTATATTATATACTCGAATGCAGTTTTGAAGTTCTGGGGGAAAAAAGGACTGAAATAAGAAAAGGCATCATTCGTACTTGGTCTGTCACAAGATGTGTTATAACAAAAAACTTTTTACTCAGATAAGACCATAAGAGAGAGAGAGAGAGAGAGAGAGAGAGAGAGAGAGAGAGAGAGAGAGAGAGAGAGAGAGAGAGAGACACACAACACACACACACACACACACACACACACACACACAGAGAGACAGACAATCAGAGAACAAATATCCAGGTGTTTGTGGGTGTGTATGTTTTGACTGTTCAGTCCACTCACTGGAAGGAACAGCGTAAGCTGGTGAGGACAGTGTGAAGTCACCGTAACCCTTGACGTTACAGGCCGACACTCTGACGTAACAGCGACAGCCTTTCGTCAGACCCCGCATTTCGTATTCCAGATGACGTAGATCTTCCACGATGGCTTCCCCCGTCAGCGGTAGAAAATCTTCGTAACTGCTCCACTCCACTGTGCCAGAGAAAAAACCCCAAAACTTTGTGAGAAGTTTTTGTCACGATATCTACGATTTTAAAAGGGTTGTGTGACTGAGATAATTTAGTGTTTGATATATAACATACAAATCCACCCACGCAGCATCACTTATTTTTTAAATTCTTTTTTAAAATTCTTTTTTATATCGAGGATAATGGAATAAGCACTTATGTGCTTTTTTACATCCAGTCCCCGTGTGCATGTGGTTTTGTAAATTCTGTCATCTGATCCCACTGGCACGCAATGGCCTACTCTTACGAAAAGCGGAACAGGATTTAACGTGTGCGCAAGATGTTCTGCGTGCGTTCGCACACAGGACCTCGGTTTATAGTCTCATCCAAAGGACTTTCAGGGAGAATTCCTAGGTATGCCATCAGTGATACCATAGTGATAAAGTATGGTATAAAGAAAGTTCTGTTTGTATTTTACAGTATAATGTTAAGGTCTGCTTGTTAGATGAGTTCTAGTGTGGACGTCTGCATAGGTGGCAAGATTTAAAACATGGTAAAGTATTGTATCGTATACCACTCTAAGTCACGGCAGATTTTCCTGCGTAAAATTCGGGCTGCTCTTCCCAGGGAGAGCGCGTCGCCACAAGAGCAGCGCCATCTATTGTTATTATTATTATTTTCTTTTCCTGTCTACATGTGTATTTGCTTCACTATCAGAATGGCTTTTTTTTTTTACAGAATTTTACCAGGCACAACTTTCATGCTGCCGTGGGTTCTTTATACGTGCAATGACACAGGACTTCAGTTTAATGTCTCGTGCATCCAAAAGACTAGTATGATATACATAGAACATAGAAAGTATAATATAAAAAAAGTCTGCTCTATCGTACAGTAGAATGCAAAAGTCGGCGATATTGCAAAGACTCAAATAAAAATCGGCAAGGTATGGCATGTATAATGTAAGATATGCTATATACGGTGACATCAGGTTTAATGACAAAGCCTACCATAAAAGTGGGCGATGAATGGCAAGTATAATGTAAAAGTGAATATGCTATATACGGTGAAATCCATTTTGATGACAAAACCTAATGTAAACGTCAGCAAAACCTAGCAAGTATAATATAATGTAAATCTGCTATATAATATGATGATGAAATCTGCCTGAATGGTATAGCAAAGCCTGATGTCACAGTTTGAATTTTTTTTGGGTTTGACACTGTATTATACTCCCAGCGGAATATTTCCGATTTAGAGATTGTGACAGCAAGTCATCCCACTTGAGCGCCTAGCTCGGGTCACTCCAAAAATAGTACAATTCTAAAAAAAAAGCTACTGTGCTAGTTCAGCGCAAGCACGAGAATGCCGCACGAGCCTGAGCTCGATATAAACATATCTATATCTATATATATCTATCTATATCTATCTATCTATATATATCTATCTATATCTATCTATCTATCTGTCTATCTATAGCATAATGATGTGACAGTGCAGTGCAGTGCAGTGCACCCTCCTCACCTTTGTACTTGGTGACCACGGCGCCGTTGTGGTTGGCGGGGTCAGAGAAGGCGACGAGCAGGGAGGAGTTGCTGGCCACACTGAGCGTCACCTGGCTAGGCGGGTCTGGGGGACCTGCACCAAACAGCACCACGCACCGTGACCATCACCGACACACGGCACAGAGACACAGGCAGGCAGACAGACAGACAAGCTGGCAGGCAGGCAGGCAGGCAGACAAACAGGCTAAGAGGTAGACAGACAGGCTAAGAGGTAGGCAGACAGGCAGACAGACAGACAGACAGACAGGCAGACAGGCACACACACACACACACACACACACACACACACACACACACACACACACACACACACACACACACACACACACACACTATCTCTCTCTGTGTCTTTGTCTCTGTCTGTCTGTCTCTCTTTTCCTGAGGGTGAAATGGAAGAGACAGAACGAAACGATAGATATACATTTAAAAAACACCCTTTGTTTTGAAGAAAGGGGAGAGCCAGAAAAGAAAATCCTAATTAATGAAGTATCTTGGTCAAGCTTTTTGTATGAAATGAATGTCTTGTCTTCTTTAGCTGTCCTCACTGGTTTATTTCATTCTATTTTACTTTTTAAAAAAAGAGAAGAAAACAAAAAGAAGAAGAAAACAAGAAGAAGAAGAAGATGAAGTCGATGAAGCAATGCACAGAGGAAGGATTAGGACGGCTGTAGGAATACAAACTGTACAATGATAAACATTGTAACCCATCACCAACAAACGTTCCTGTATCTTCACGTTTCGTTTCCAAATATGGTGACAAGGTATAGGCAAGCACGAGCCCAGCATATTTACCAGCAGCAGAACGAAGGCCCAATCACGCGCTCTACAAAACTTTCCAGTTGAACACGCTCCTGCTCTTCTTGATAGACATCAATACTTCGCCCACGATTTCTTCAGTTTATAAGCAAGTCCATATTCAGAAGAACCAACATGCACTAAAGTACACTGTATACATACATGTGCAGGCATGTCCCGCGTTTTGTTTCTGATATTTGAGAAAGCTTGATGTCAGGTTTTGCCAAAGACGGCCACAACGACATCGGTTTTGGTTTTATTTTTTATTTAAATGGAGGAAAGAGATGGTAGGCTGAGATAGGTAGTATGAGTCAGTGAACTACGGTTGTTGTGGTACTTCGGTTTCATGTTAGGAACCCCACCTAGCTGAGAAGAACAGTGTCATTCCACGTTCGTCATACAATCCATTGCGCCAGTGAAGGAGCCAAGCCGAATATGGACTGGCACGCATGTTGAAAAATAGAAATCGGCATCAGGTTTTGGCGCTTATGGAAGCAGTGGGTGGCGCTGCTCTTGTGGCGACGCGCTCTCCCTGGGGAGAGCAGCCCGAATATTACGCAGAGAAATCTGCGTGACTCAAAGTGTTATAATAAAATGAATTTTAAAAAATGCATACTGACAAGGGCAAGTCCAGTCATAAAACTTAGCTATCAAAATCGCAACGGATAAGAAGCGTTTGACTGGTAGACACTGTGGAGTTGAAAATAATTGCTGTTCGGACGTTTTTCATTCTTAAAATTTAAAGACATTCTCTGTTTCAGAGTTTTTCTCTCTCTCTCTGGCATAAATTCCTTAAAATCTCATAAAAAGAGAAATTTTGTTTATGTGTATTTGTTGCCAAACTCTTCAGTGGACTAACCTTTCTGACGTAGTGTCACACTTCCTCTCATCTAACTTTTGGTTCCACATTTGTTTAAGCGATGGTTTGAATTTCACCTAAAATCAGACTGTGCCTATAGTTCTGGTATGTGACTTTTGAACCAGACTGAGGCATAATATTTCAAATACTCTCATTTTTTTTTAATATAGAAAAAAGGAATAAAACTCTCTTTGCCTTTACAAAATGAGTTGAGTTTAGCCCTTGCCATCCAGATTAGATGAACAAACATTTATTTTTGTAAATCAATACAGTTCAAGTTAGGTTAGAAGAAAGAGAAACTCCCGCCTTTTTGTGTTACAGCGGCTGAATTATTATCTTCAAGCATTTCGCCAAATAAGAAAACAATACCATTGTTGGATCTGAAAAGTACCTCAAATTGTTCTTTCCTTGGTTGTTGGTGGTCCATTAGCAACCAAAAGTTAAATTACAAAAAACAGTTTTGAAGAACAGGCTCAAACAGTATATATAATTATAATTACGATAATACTGATAACATCACAACATTCACAGCCATACCAACCCAGGATGGCAGAACTTCCTAGGAAAAAAGTACGGGCGAACTACACAGTCTGGGAGCTTTGACACAGGGATGAAGATACACACTCGCTCGCTTCCAGACTTTCAGTTCAAAGTCTGGGCGACCCTGGAATCGATAGCTGCTCCGCATGTTGCGAGTTCACTCCACGAACCTCACTTGTTCAGGAAGTCTCATGACATTCTCATCACAGTTTTTTTCGTGTGTGTGTTTTTTGTTAAAAGTATAATTTTCTCTTTCTGGAAAAAACCCGACATCTTCAATACAGATTAGTTTCTGACTGAGAGAAAAGTCGACTGTGGGTATCTTGCAGTGTCACCCAACAAAAGTGCTGACTGTGTTTCCTGCGATAATGAAGAAATCTGAGCAGGCGGCAGAACAAAAGTGCCTGATGTCAGGATGTTTCAATGGTGAAACAGGATTCCTCTCTCTGTTTGACTTTGTCTTTCCTCTCTATCTCTGTCTGTCTCTGTCTCTCTCTCCTTCTCTTTGTCTCTGTCTGTCTGTCTGCCTGTCTCTCTCCCTCTCTCTCTCTCGCAACAATCTTGTTGTTGTTATCTCTCCCGCCCACGTTTCTTGCAGTAGAAATAAAAATGTCTCTCGTCTAACAACTCGGTCAATGCCAATTCTACACAGCACAGAAAAGCAACCACAGAGAAGCACAAAAATATTACTGGTTGTTAAATAAAATAATCATCCCCGAAGTCAGAACGCGGCTACCTTAATGGTGTGTGTGTGTGTGTGTGTGGGGGGGGGGGGGGGAGGTAGGTGAGCGGTCGCACACGCAAACATCTCACCGTTGGTAAACCTCGGAGCTCTAGCCGAAGAACGAAAATAAGAAAAAAGAAGCACACACACACACACACACACACACACACACACACACACAACACACACACACACCACACACACACACACAGAGACCAATCCAGATAAAAGAGAGAACTCTGTAGAAAAAGAAAGATAAACTCTTATAGCACTTCTAGTTAGGTAACAAACCGAGAATGGTATGATGCCATCATCGTCATGTTTACCACTCAAATAATTTAAAAATAAACGCAAGAAACAAAACAATGAGATTACATATATATATCATGAAAAAAGTATAGCACATAACAAAAAGAAAGGAAGAAAGAAAGAAAGAAAGAGAGAGAGAGAGAGAGAGAGAGAGAGAGAGAGATTTAAAAAAAAGTATTTATTTTATTCTTTTATATCGAGGATAATGGAATAAGCACTTATGTGCTTTTTTACATCCAGTCCCCGTGTGTATGCGATTGTGTAAATTCTGTCATCTGTTCCCACCGGCACACAATGGCTTACTCTTACGAATAGTAGAACAGGATTTAACGTGTGCGCAAGATGTTCTGCGTGCGTTCGCACACGGGACCTCGGTTTATAGTCTCATCCGAAGGACGAAGAGAGAGAGAGAGAGAGAGAGAGAGAGAGAGAGAGAGAGAGAGAGAGAGAGAGAGAGAGAGGGGTGGGGGTGGGGGGTGGGTGTGGAGCAACAAACGGAAGGTAAGGCAAAACAACAAAAGACAAAACAAAAACACCCCCCCAAAAAAAACCCAAACAAACAAACAACCCAAATAATAACAAACAAACCAACAACAAAAAATACAACCAATATCGGTAGCAGAAAAGAACATTCTCAAAAAGTCATAGCAGCAGTGAGTTTGTTATATTATTATTATAGTGAAAGCCTCCAGCCACATTTCGGGCAAGTCGGAAAGATCATACACACACATGCATGCTTACTCAGGCATCCTTACACACAAACACACGCACACACGAACGCACGCAAAGAGAGAGAGAGAGAGAGAGAGAGAGAGAGAGAGAGAGAGAGAGAGAGAGAGAGAGAGAGAGAGAGAGAGAGGAGAGAGAGAGAGAGAGAGAGAGAGAGAGAGTAGAGAGAGAGAGAGAAGAAGGGAGAGAGAGAAGACAGACAGACAGACAGAGATAGAGACAGAGATAGTGGGAGCTGAGAGGGAGACAGAAAGAGACAGGAAAGTATTTAGACAGAGAGCAAATGAAGAGCTAGAGACAGAGAGACAGCGGGAGAGGGAGACACAGAGAGACAGAGAGATATTTAGAGAGGCAGAGAGCCAATCATTCAAACAGCAGAGATCAACCAGTATATCACTCATCATCACTTACGAGCATGGTCGTAGCCAGCTTTCATTCTCTTCAGCAGTTTTTGTCGGAACTCCCAGTGGCTGAGCTGCCGTTCATTTTCCTGAAACACACACACCAGCCAGAAAACATTTAATATAATATAAACTAACTGTACATATCACCAACAACACAGTCCAATATGTACACAGTGTAGCCATGCCTTAATTTTTTTCTTATAAATAGTATATATTATATAAAATAGTAATAAAACACAACTGTGTTCAACTTCATCTCTTTTGGATTCACATCAGCAAATTTTCGCTTCTATTTTGAAGCTTCCTCAAGCCGAATCTCTCTATGTATAAATGAATACACACACACACACACACACACACACACACACACACACACACACGCACTTCCCCGAAGTCGGAATGCAGCTATTTTCACGGTTTGGGGGCAAAAGCGGTCGTATACGCAAGATCTCACCATTAGTAAACCTCGGAGCTCTAATAGGAGGAGCCGAGGAAAGAAAAACACAAAATCTGTCTACACCTCTCTGCCTTCCACCTAACCAACTGTACCGCACTTACTGCCCCCCCCCCCCCTCCCAAACCACACTCCCTCCCTCCCCCCTCTCTCCCTTTCCTGGACACAACACCCTGTTGTCCAGTCACCATGATCTCCGTGTCTGCCTCATTAACACCCCCACCCACCCCTACCCCATCCCTTGGCAACTCCTACCCTTCGCACCCCCCACTACCCCCCCCCCCCCCCATCCCTATTTCTCCATTCACATAATCATATTATTATCATCATCCCCGAATTCAGAATACGACTATCATAATGGTGGGCAAAAACGATCGGTCGCATACGCCAAAAAATCACTACTGGTTAACCATGGAGCTCAAGCTGAAAAATGCCCCATTCCCCCCAAAAAAAATCAGTAAAAAGCCCCCCAAAACAACCCCCAAACAAAACCAAAATAACCCCAACAACAAAAAATAAAAATAAAAAGAACCCCCCAACAAAACAACCCCCCCCCCCCAACAAAACCCCCAAACAAGACAAAAACCCACACCACAACACACAGACAGATACACACACACGCACACTTGCCTAAAAAACACATAACCATGGTGGAAACATACATACGCCTATCATTTTCTACCTCTTGACCCCTCCCCTTCCCCCCACACACACACTCTCCCTCCTCTCTTACGAGACTTAATGACCCCTTGGTATCAAGCACTTTTCTTTTCTTTTTCATGCTTTCGTTCTGTTTCTGTTCTTTCTTGTCTTTTCCCCCTTTTCTTTCCTTCTTTCTTTTCTTTCTTAGCTTTCTTTCTTTGCTTACTTTCTTTGCTTTCTTTCTTTCTTCATTCCTTTCTTTCTATTCTGTCCTCCTGTCTTTCTTTCTGTTTTTTTCTGTCTGTCACTGTTTGTCTTTCTCTCATTCTGTCTGTCTTCCTTCCTATCTATCTATCTATCTATCTATTCTATCTATCTATCTATCTATCTATCTATCTATCTATCTATCTATCTACCTATCTATCTATCTGCCTATCTATCTATCTATCTATCTATCTATCTCTCTCTCTCTATCCATCCATCCATCTCTCTATCCATCTCTCTATCCATCTCTATCTATCTATCTATCTATCTATCTATCTATCTATCCATCCATCTCTCTATCCATCTATCTATCTATCTATCTATCTATCTATCTATCTATCTATCTATCTTCACGCAAATGAATAAGCAATGTAAGGTACAATAACTGAGAGTCAAGTCACACAATGCCAACACGAACACGGGTCTGGTATCATCGGCCACTGGAGCTGAGAACCTTCATATTTGTAAGAGAGTATCAGAGCACAAACACCCCCCTCCATTCCCTTCCACCCCGCCGCTTGTTTTTTTGGGTTAAAAGTTAAGAAGAATGACCTCGAAACAGACAGATAGATAGATAGATAGATACATGGAGGGAGAGAGAGAAAGAGGAGAGAGAGAGAGAGAGAGAGAGAGAGAGAGAGAGAGAGAGAGAGAAAGGGGGTGAGAGAGACAGAGAGAGAGAGAGGGAGGGAGAGAGACAGAAAGAGAGAGACACAGGCAGAGAGACAGAGAGACAGAAAAAAGAAAGAAAGCGAGAGGGGGAAAGAAAGAAAGAAAGAGAGAGACAGACAGAGACAGAGAGACAGACAGAGAGATAGAGACAGAAAGAAAGAAAAGAAAGAAAGAAGAGGAGAGAGAAGAAGAAAGAAAGAGAGAGAGAAAGAAACAGAGAGAGAGAGAGCGAGAAGAAGAGAGAGATGAGAGAGGAGATGAGAGGAGGAGAGAGAGAGAGAAGAGAGAGAGAGAGAGAGAGAGAGAGAGAAGAGAGAGAAGAAAGAAAGCGAGAGAGGAAAGAAAGAGAGAGAGAGAAACAGAGAGACAGACACAGACAGCCAGAGAAAGACAGAGAGAGAAACACAGTCTTGTACTCACTAAAAGTCGCTTGGCTCGAAATCTCCGGGCTTTGTAAACACCAAGCAACATGTCTGGACTGATAACTAACTATACTATCTATGATCCTCTAGTAACGTAGTCTATTCACTGACACAATGAAGGGAGCGAAGAACAGCGGAGCGATTCGCGCAGGGGGGAAGAATCTGGCTACCTTTCTGGAAACGAAGCGAGACTGGGACCAGGATGACCTATAAGTCGACTGGCCCATCGACCAGAGAGAGAGAGAGAGCGAGAGGAGGAGAGAGACATCATGACTGTGTGCCACACACACACACACACACCGCGCGCGCGCGCGCGCACTGGCTGACTGACGTTCGTGACCACACACACACGCGCGCACAAACACACACACACAGCGCGCGCGTGCACGCACACACACATTTACTCACACGGACGCACGAACACACAGAGTCCTCTCTCCCAACACACACACACCCACACAAACACCACACAGAGTCTACTTCCCAACATGCATACACACACACGCACACGCGCGCGTACACGCACACACACACACTCACATGGACGCACGCACACACAGTCCCTCTCCCAACACATACACATAGATACACACACACGCACACCACAGTCTACTTCCCAACACGCATACACACAGGCGCACACACACACACACACGCACGCACACACACACAACACACATACACACACAGTCTCCCTCCCAATACACACACACACACACACACACACACCACACCCTTTCACCCTACACCCATCCACCCCTACACACACCACAGACAACCAAAGTCACACCCTAATCCCCCCCCAAAAAAAAAAAAAAATTAAAAAAAATCTCCACCTCTCCACGCTCCAATGAAGCAGACAAGTTAACAAGGCCAGAGCAAAAAAGATTAACCCCAGTGACCACAGCTGTCTCGGACAGCCGCGCAGGTAGGTAACAGGTAAACAGAGGGCCCGTACGGGTGCCAGTGCAAACCCACCCACCCTGTATAGTCTAGAGTTACTATAGCGAGGCAGATAGACCACACCTGACGTTCCTTGCCTTGCCTTGCCTTGCCTTGTCTTGCCTCATTGCTCCCCATCAGCCAATTTCTTCTCGCCTGGGCAGTTCATTGTGTGTGTGTGTGTGTGTGTGTGTGTGTGTGTGTGTGTGTGTGTGTGTGTGTGTGTTGTGTGTGTGTGTGTATGTATGTGTGTGTGTGTGTGTGTGTGTGTGTGTGTGTGTGTGTGCACATGCATATTGACGACAAACCTTTCTTTTTATATATTTTTTATTTGTTTCTTTCTTTTTTTTGGTGTTTTTCTTTCTTGTGTTCCTTTTCGCTTACTTACCCTGAAGGATAGAAAGACGGGAAAGAAGTAAAAATATGGGTGTGGAGCGGGTTGTTTTTGATGTGTGTGCGTGCGTGTGTGTGTGTGTGTTTGTGTTGTGTGTGTGTGTGTGTGTGTGTTGTTTTGTGTGCGTGTGTGTGTGTGTGTGTGTGTGTGTGTGTGTTGTGTGTGTGTGTGTGTGTGTGTGTGTGTGTGGTGTGTGTGTGTGTGTGTGTGGTGGTGTGTGGTGCAAGTTACAGATCATCCCACTTTCTTTCGCTTCATCATGCGGTTCATGTCTTTTGACATGTTGTGTAACGTTTCCTTGTCATAGCGAAGTTCTCTCTCTCTCTCTCTCTCTCTCTCTCTCTCTCTCTCTCTCTCTCTCTCTCTCTCTCTCTCTCTCTCTCTCTCTCTCTCTCTCTCCTCCCTCCCTCCCTCTCTCCCGTGTGTGGTGTGTGTTGTGTGTGTGTGTGTGTGTGTGTGTGTGTTGTGTGTGTGAAATTCCGTTTGCTTTTCAAAAGGGAGCCGTTAGATCATGTTTATCATATTAAAAAATATTCAAATTTCATTTCTTTAGTTTGCGCCCGGGAATAGGGTACTACCCATGAAAGTGAATAAGCCTTTCTTAATCTTAAATAAAAACAAACACTTTCATTGCCATGGTTTTGTTGTTGTTGTTGGTTTTGTGTTTGTTTGTTAAAAATAAAGCATGCTTGTTTGTTTGTTAAAAATAACGCATGCTAAAAGCTTATGAAATATAGGACCTCAGTTTATTGTTTCACCCGAAAGACAAGCATCTAGACCATTGCTTAAGTCCTGAAGTAGGCTACATGGGGTAACAATTCTGCTGCATGACCCCATTAGTCACAGATCTCTGATTAAATAGTGCTTTAAGGCAATTACAATACCATACAGAGCAACTTTAAAAAGTGGAAACATGCTCTCAAAGAAGCAAAGATTTTATATGACGATGAGAGAGAGAGAGAGGAGAGAGAGAGAGAGAAGAGAGAGAGAGAGAGAGAGAGAGAGAGAAGAGAGAGAGAGAGAGAGAGACTGAGAAGAGAGAGAGACTGAGACAGAGAGAGACGTACAGATCGTGTAAAGAGAAACAGATAAAACACACACACACACACAGCGCGCGCGCGCGCGCACGCACACAACACACGCACGCACGCACGCACGCACGCACGCACGCACACACACACACACACACACACACACGCACACGGCAGGAATACAGATTTCTGTCATCAGTCTGATCAATTTCTCTAGCTACCTGCCCATCAAATACTGTATTTACCACCGTGATATGCACCTGGCTTCGTTGAACGTTGCAATCCATAGCACATTACTAACTTCCAAGAAAGCACAAACAACGTGGCAAAACAGGACAGTTGTCAACACCCTCAACACAATCCTAACAATATTTACAAATTAAAGTGCTGGAAGAAGGGCGTCTAGATTGTTATTCACAAAACCCCGAATTGTCTCAAGACCAGAATGAAAGCAAAAAAAAAAAATCAACCAAAATTTGAAAGAAAAGTGGTAACTTTTAAGACTTCTAGATAGTTATAACACCTTGAATTGTCTCAGATAAACAAGGATGAAAGAAAAAAAGCAACACTTGAAAGAAAAGTGGTCACTGTAACTGCAAATTATAACACGGAGCAGTTTTTTTCTGCTGAATAAAGCGTGTATATATATACCTGAAGAATAATGAACACTGACTCCTATCCAACCAAACACGTTGTTGTAGAAACCCTACCAACACCCACCCGCCCTTTCAGTCACGTCACGAGACCAGGAGAGGAGGATGCATCAATGACAAAAACTTGTCGCAACTTTCGTGCCTCCCCTCCCCCCTCTCCTTCACCCTCCGCTCCTCCCCCACCCCCGCCTCCACACACGCACACACAGTGCATGAAAGAGGTATACGATGCACGCAACATTCTGTTACCGTAGCCTACTAACCAGCTGCTATGCCGAAGTTGTCACGAGAGAGTGAGGATTCCCCACTCCCCATCACAACACAACACACACACACACACACTTACACACGCACGCACGCACGCGCGCGTGCACACACACACACTTACACACACACACACTTACACACTTATACACGCACGCGCGCACGCACACACACCTTACACACACACAGCAGCAAGCACACCTACGCCTCCCCCCTACCCCTTAACAAACAGCGGAGGTCGGATTTCATTCATCATTTGTCAGATCATAGAGACATATGTTTCCTCCCTCTTTTACGTGTTACACAAGTATTACCACAAAACACAATCACACACACACACACACACACACAGAGTCCTACCCCCCCCCCCCCCCACACACACACACTTTGGCAGTGCAGAAGAGTAATCTGGTGCAATGTCTAAAAAAACGAGGGAAAAAAATTGCGACACACCCCATCCCCCATTTTACAAACAATTACAAATATTGAAATATGAGCCTTTTTTTGAAATCCACTCTATTATTTTCTTCCTGTGCCTCTTATCTTTAAGATATTATGAATGCTAAAACTCGATTCCATTGTAACCGTGTCTACTTATGCTATAGTATATTCCCTTTTAGCAAATGCGTATTTTGTAATCTCGTGGTTCGAATATCATTTCTTTTATAGAGCTCCTCCCCCCCCCCCCCTGCCCCCCCCCCCCCCCACTTTTTCTTTCTTTATGTATAAATGTCCCTCTTTGAGCATAGACTAGATCAATTATGTAAATTATTCCATTCTGCATGATGGTGATCCTGATGAATCTTACTATCATTATTACTATTATCATTATAGTTATTGTTACTGTCATCATTATTGCAAGCAATATCATTATCAGCTCAGTTACCTTTATGATCAGTAAGTTTTTGTTTTTAAATGATAATCACATATTTAAAATGAAGGTGCACTACATTTTATCTAACTTAAAAAAAACAACACCCATACACACATATTCGTCGGAATGTTTCGTATATTCTATATTGTGCGCGTGGTGAGTTCTCCAGCATCTTACACAGAATTTCTATGACACATTGTAGCAAGTGTGTGTGTGTGTGTGTGTGTGTGTGTGAAATGCCAGAAAATCATCAGTGGATCGATGGACTGTGTGTGTGTGTGTGTGTGTGTGTGGTGTGTGTGTGTGTGTGTGTGTGTGTGTGTGTTCAGTATGCGGGACTTGGACTATTGTCAAATCATTGGGAGGACAGCAGATTGCAAATCGTGCGAAAGCACGCGAGGAGATAAGGCTATTACGCTTAAGATTGGAGGGGGGGGGGGGGGGGGGGGGGGGGGGGGGGGGGGGGGGGGGAGGCGGGGAGGGGGAGGGAGGGAGGGGAGGGGGGCGTATCGTAGGCACACACCCGCGCGAATACATGTGTGTGTTGTATGTATGTATGTATGTATGTGTGTGTTTGTGTGTGTGTGTGTGTGCGTGTGGTGTGAGTGTCGTGTGTGTATGTAGACATACGTCTATTTGTATGTAATATTATAAACAACATGATTCTGTGTGTGTAGGTAGGGAAGAGAGAGAGAGAGAGAGAGAGAGAGAGAGAGAGAGAGAGAGAGAGAGAGAGAGAGAGGAGAGAGGAGAGAGAGAGAGAGAGAGAGAGAGGAGAGAGAGAGAGAGAGAGAGAGAATGAGAGAGGGAGAGAGAGTGGAGAGAGAGAGATAGAGAGATGGAGAGGGAGAGAGGGAGTGTGGAGAGAAAGAAAGAGAGGGAAGAGAGAGAGAGTGTGGAGAGAGAGAGAGAGATGGAGAGGGAGAGAGAGAGATACTGTGTGTGTGGAGAGAGAGAGGGAGAGAGGAGGAAAGAGAGAGAGAGAGAGAGAGAGAGAGAGAGAGAGAGAGAGAGAGAGAGACAGACAGACAGAGAGAGACAGACAGATAGACAGACAGACAGACAGACAGGCAGACAGAAAGGACTACGTGCGATCACGAACGCGCGTGTTCACCCCCACACACATTATCGCTGGTAAACGAAATCCCGATGAAACCAAAGAGAGAGAGAGAGAGAGAAGTCGCACAAAGCTGTTTACGATGGCAACTTTATGAGATTTCTTCGTTTTTGGTTTTGTCTTTCCTTCTTAAAAATAACACGAGACAGCAAAAAGAAAACACTCACATGGCAGCTTGTTTTCCCCCGCCTTTCTGTTTGTTCGTTACACGACTTTCAATAGTAACAAAGAAATGCATGGTGTTCAGATTTCCAGGGAGAACATAAAACAGAAGAACAAAACAACAACAAAGGAACCTCGCAGCAGACTTCATTTAGCTATCCGCCTCAGCAAGAAGACGACAAAACGACAACGGCGTCAATGTGATGATCTACAGTTCTCTGTTTCTCTGTTTGTCTCTGAATGTCTGTCTGTCTGTGTGTCTGTCTCTTTCTCTCTGTGTGTCTGTCTTCTCTCTCTCTTTGTCTCTGTCTCTATCTCTGTCTGTCTTGTCTCTCTCTCTGTTGTCTGTCTCTCTCTGATTGTCTCTTTCTCTCTCTGTGCCTGACTTCTCTCTCTCTCTCTCTGACTGTCTCTGTCTCTCTGTCTCTTTCTCTCTGTGTGCCTGACTTCTCTCTCTCTCTCTCTCTCTTTCTCTTTTTCTCTCTGTGTCTGTCTTCTCTTTCTTTGTCTCTGTCTCTATCTCTGTCTGTATGTCTCTTTCTCTCTTTGTGTCTCTCTTCTCTTTCTCTCTCTGTCTCTGTCTGTCTGTCTGTCTGCCTGTGTCTCTCTCTCTCATTTCACTGGAACTTTAAACGAAAGTACGAAGTGCGACTCTTTTTCACAATGAGAATATAAACCGAGATGAATGTATTAAGGTACGCACAAAAGCACCCACCCACGATAACCATAGAACAGTTCTTAGGAAAAAAAAAAAGGGAATTTTAAAGGTAAACAGTATATACAGAAAAAATACGTACAAACAAAAGTAACTGGTTGCTGTAGTGTAGAAGGCACTAACGGGATAGCTACAAAAGCTACAAAAGCTACATGAGCAGTGGAAATGTAGTTACATGGACACAAAGGAAAGTATTTCGACAAGAATATGTGTAACGCAATATGGATGTAAAACTGAAAGTCAAAGTAGGAACTACACTTTATAGAAATAAAACTCGACCCACTTTGACTCTCCTTAAAACAAGCTACGGAAAGCAGAGGACCGCGGAGAGTGGAGGAAGCTGGTTGCAAAATCTTCAGTGGTGCCACCAGGTTCTACAGGACTGCGGGGTAGGTGAAGGTGAAGGTGAAGGAGGGAAACAAGATGGGTGCGTCGATAATCTTGTTTCCTATTAATTTTAAATCTACCAACGAGAAAACTACTAAGTATGTTGAAATATTGTCCTTATCTTTTGAAAGCGAATAAAAAAAAGAAGTTTATAAATTAAAAGGTACTTTGAAATTAATTCAGCATAAGTAAGAAGAAAATATCGCTATGAAAGACAATAAAGTGCAAAAAAAAAGTCGCTAACAATAATTATAGCCTAAATTAAAACAAATGCACAGAAAGAATTAATTTCGTCCGAGCCTCTAACTGAAGTATAGTTGATAGACAGTCAGACAGACAGACAGACAGACAGACAGACAGACAGACAAAGAAGAGAGTCATAGCAGGTGACCCATCTACTATGCAGTATGTCTGATTCTTCTGGCCTGATTAACTCTAGTACGGGAGAGCGCGTCGCCACAAGAGCAGCGCCACCCATTATTTTTTTTCTTTTTTCTCTCTGCAACTGTATTTGTTACCCTTATCAGAGTGGCTTTTTTCTACATAATTTTGCCAGGGACAACTCTCTTGTTGTCGTGGATTCTTTTACGTGCGCTTAAATAATTACGTGTAACACAGGGAACCTCAGTTTATCGTCTCATCCGAAAGACTAGCACACCCAGACCACAACTCATGGTCTAACGGATGGAGGGTGGGGGGGAAGTTTCAGGCCCAAACGGGGATCGAACCACCGCACACCCTCTGAAATGGACTTTTCGCTTTCTAGGCAGGTGCGTTACTTTTCGCTTCTCCCCCCCCTCCATCCCCCTCCCCTCCCCTCCCCCCCCTCCCACACACACACACTGTCATCTTGGGCCTGACACGCATTCTAGGATCCTGTGAGGGACTCACTCACCCTCTGGGCTGTGACGGCATTCAGGTCTTTGCAGCCGGAGGAGAGGGCGATGTGCACCATGACGGTGAAGGCGTTGGCTATCTGCTCCTCACAGAATCCAGCCGACAGCGGGCTGTCTTTCAAGGCCCGCATGAAGGGCAGCAGAGTGTGAGGCGTTATGGCCAGCTTGCTTTTCTCCATGCTGTTGTTTTTTTTACTGCGCTGGATGGACGGGCACTTTTTGTGTTTCTCTCTCTATGTGTGTGTGTGTGTGTATTGTATGTATGTATGTATGTACGATGAAGAAACCAGATCTGACAAATCTGAACCACTTACAGTTTAAAAAAAAAAAAAGAATTAAAAACAAGTACTTTTCGTTTTGTAGCAGAATGACAATAAATGCGTCGTAATGCCAATCACCTGCTTAAATTTTTTTTTCTTTTTACTGTGTTTGGGATTTTGTAGACCTTTTAGTTGACAGTTGTGTGTCCGGTTTTTGTTGCACTGACCAGCTAGCAGCTTAATTGATATAATATTTCGTTGCATTGACTGCTACTTTAGCATACTTGAGAAGGAAAAATGAACAAGGCCGGAATTTTGAACTCATCCAGAAGAAATGTTTTGAAGAGGCGTTGATATCCCTTCGATTGTTGATTCGTATTACAAGATCTAAAATGTTGACAGAAACAAAGGAAACTATTTCTTCCCAGGTTTGATACAGCTTGCTACTCTAATCAAAGCTTTTAAACAAAACTCTCCAATGTTCGCGACACAGCAGCCTAACTTGTTCCGATAAAAAATTCTAACGATATTATCTCTGTATTTGACTTAATACCACAGTATGTTAACAATACCGCATTAACACAAAGCCTTCGTTATGGCCGGCTGATCGGTATATTTTGATCATCATCCACAAAACAATGCCGGTAAGCACTTATGTTTCCAAAAACTACTTCAACTCTCAAAACCATCCCACACGCTGATGGCACTCACACGCTCCACAGCTAAACGCTGTCCTGGTCTGAACATATATGTCTATATAGACCACGCTGGTAACGCAACGCCCCAATCATGACGTTTCCTCTCCAACCAGCCAATCACAGTGCCTGCTCACCGTCACGAGTGCACGTACACAAAAGGCAGGAGAGCCGTGCTCTGTCATGACATAAGACTAAAGGGAAAATCTATCGGCTTACTGACAGGGATGAAAAGATCACAGGGCAAAGGAGGATTGATTGGAAACAGGCTTTGAAAGGGCAACCTAGCTCCAACCTGCTTGACGCAATTGAGGAAAGGAAGACTCCTTCGCCTAAATGACATGGTTTCTAGAATGAGTTAACTGTGTTAAGTGGAGTGTTTGGGTGGTTTGTGACCCATTAAATCATGTTCACGTTATGTTGAATGAATGAGAGAGAGAGAGATAGAGAGAGAGAGAGAGAGAGAGAGAGAGAGAGAGATAGATAGACAGTGAGAAGAGAGAGAGAGAGAGAGAGAGAGAGAGAGAGAGATGAGAGAGAGAGAGACAGAGAGAGAGAAAAAAAAGTTTAAATCAATAACTTAAAAAAAGATGATGTAAGATGTTCATTTAACATTATGCCCATTTCACTGCTTTCATTTTCTTTTCATCGTTCCTGGAATATTTCTTTCACAACAGCAAAAAACCTGTAAGTTCACTGTTATTACCTACACTGATGCATGCCTTGTCTTAAATCAATTCCAGGAAATGGCTTTATAATTTTATTTTTTTCTTTTGAGTTTGGATTGATACAAAGTGTCTTGTTTCAGAGAAAAGGGGAGGAAATCAGATGAAGTCTTAAACGGAAAAACAGCTTGAAGAAAAAGATTCCCAAATCAGTAGAAGGCTACAGATTCATGGTGAGAATGTGAGACGTGTCCAATTCAAAGCTTGTCTAGCATACTACTGGTAGTCTCACTGGCAGAGACCTATATTCCTACTGTTGATACCTAACTGGAGATTCGACTCAGGTTAAGGAAAAACAATTTCCAGCAATGAAAGTTTAAGAAGTGTTTTTAATGCTGAACAGTTTGGTGGTTTTCTTTTCATGATTTTTTTCCTGATAAGGTCATGATACGTTTTTAATCACTGCTGACTCTAACGGCCTTTGTGATGACAACTTCCTCAATAGGTTGACCTTTAAAAGGCATAACGATGAAAATTGACAAAGGAGATTTTGGCGGTTATCTGTTTTTAACCTAAGTAATAATCAGATACTTGTCTTTGTTTGAATTCCATTGGTTTTAATTGAATCCATGTCATACATTTTCTTTCTTTTTTTTTTTTGTTCAGACGGCTACACAGTTTTAGTTTTGAATGGCAAAGGTAGTGTCTTCATCAGAGAGCTGATAAACTATTTTTAAAAAAGAAGATAAAAGGCAGACCAT
>CM054134.1:83390893-83413393 GCA_028751875.1 Rapana venosa | reverse complement strand
CAGGTTCGAGCCACCACCGAAGCACTCAGTTAGAGAGGATTTTTTCCCCTTAACATCAGTACCGACTCCACTCCACCGAAAGTCCTTCGGGAGGAGACTATACATCGAGGTCCGGCGTGTGAATGCACGCAGAACATCTTGTGCACACATTAAAATCCATCCTACCTTTCGGAAGTGTAGAGCAGTGCGTGCCGGAAGGAACGCACCAAAAATATGAAAAAACCCCACCCAACACATACACACTAGTGTCGTCTCAAGATATCTCTCTGAAGTCGGAATGCGGCTACCTTTAAATAATGGTGGGTGAAAACAAATCGAAGACGCAAAATCTTACTATTGGTGCACCTTGGAGGTCTAACTGATGAACGAAAAAAAATCGTAAATTTAATTATATTTTTGTAATTAAACGGTGGTGCATGCAAGTGTAGTACCAGCTATAACTATTCTCTCCCCAGCTAAATTTCTCGAGGTGATCACTCTTGCCATCCTTATCGCAATAGCCTGAAGTGATAACGTTCATTTTGAAAGCCAAAGAGGAGGAGGAGGAAGGGAAAAAGACGAGAATGTTCCTTACCCTGATCTGTGTGGGGGACATGTTGGCATTGCCGGAGGTTCCGTTCAGGGCGGCCACAGTGAGGTCCAGCACTCGTTTCTCCGCTTCCGATACCAGCATGTCCAGCTTCTCTCTCCTGTTCTCCGTGTGCTGAACTGCACACACACGTACACGTACACGTATACACACACACACACACACACAGAATCAGTGTCCGTGCCACTGAGCTACCACAACACACTCCGTTTCTCCATCTCTCTCCTTCTCTTCCTACTCTCTCTCTCCTCTCTCTCTCTCCCCCCCCCTCCCCACTACTGCACTAGCGACTTGAAGTTAACGTTCATTTAAACCAAAGATTCAGAGCGCTGTAATGGATTAACCAACAAAGCATCTCTACGTCGTCGTCTGTTCTCGTCGTCTCGTCGCCCATCATCATGGTCATCACTCGTTTCTCCGCTTCGTCCGTCATCGTCATCATTATCTCTCCGTCTCGTGTCTATATGCATCACACACTACACGACCTACCACACACACCACTCATAATCAGTGTCCGTGCAGTAGCTATCCATTATTCATCATCTCTCTCTCTCATCATATCTTATTCTCTCTTCTCTCTCTACTCTCCTCCCCCACTACCTACTACACTTTGATTTTTACTTACAGTCACTTATATTATACATACTCTCCTCCTCTTTCTTCTATTACTATCACATCCTCTCCTCACTCATCATCACTCTCACTCATCATCATCCTCCCCCCCACACCACCACCACCACCACTAATACTATCATACTATACTATACTACACTACTACTAACTACTACTACTACTATACTACTATACTACTACTACTACTACTACTGCTCCACTAACTACCAACAACTCACTACTCCTCCTATCCTACCACATTCACTATCTCACTCCTCTCCTCCTTCTACTCCTCCTCCTCCTACTACTACTAACTACTACTGCCCCAACAACTAACCACAACTACGACTACAACTCGATTCCTCCTACTTCCTACTCATTCTCCATTCCTCTTCCTACTCCCCTCCTCCTCCTACTACTACTACTCCTTCTATACGACACACAATGAAAGTGAAATACAGCGCAACCCTCCCCCCCCCTTCCCAGCAGCTACTGACACATGGGGCTCTCTCTGGCGCCCTGCAGCAGCAGCATCTTGGCCATGGGGATGTTGTTGGTCATCAGCGCGATGTCCAGCACGCTCAGGTTCTCCGCGTTCAGACTGCACAACAGTAACAACCATCACCCTCCGCCAGGTGAGACACGACACGACACGACACGACACAACAGGACAGGGCAGGGAGGGCAGGACAGGACAGGACAGGACAGGGCAGGGCAGGACAGGAGAGGGCAGGGCAGGACAGGGCAGGACAGGACAGGACAGGATAGGAGAGGACAGGAGAGGATAGGACAGGACAGGCCAGGCCAGGACAGGCCAGGCCAGGAAAGGACAGGATAGGCCAGGACAGGCCAGGCCAGGAAAGGAAAGGACAGGACAGGACAGGCCAGGCCAGGAAAGGAAAGGAAAGGAAAGAACAGGACAGGCCAGGCAAAGAAAGGAAAGGACAGGATAGGACAGGCCAGGCCAGGCCAGGAAAGGAAAGGACAGGATAGGACAGGCCAGGCCAGGAAAGGAAAGGAAAGGACAGGACAGGATAGGACAGGACAGGCCAGGCCAGGAAAGGAAAGGACAGGATAGGACAGGACAGGCCAGACCAGGGCAGGACAGCAGAGGACAGTACAGGTCAGGACAGGACAGACCAGGACAGGACAGGACAGACCAGACCAGGTCAGGACAGGACAGACCAGACCAGGACAGGGCAGGACAGACCAGACCAGGACAGGGCAGGCCAGGCCAGGCCAGAGCAGGACAGGACAGGACATGGCAGGGCAGGACAGGACAGGACAAGACAAGACAGGAAAGGACAAGAAAGGAAAGGAAAGGACAGGATAGGACAGGACAGGAAAGGACAGGACAGGGCAGGACAGGACAGGACAGGACAGGACAGAACAGAACAGATAGCAACAGAACAGATAGCAACAGTAGTAGTAGCCTTTGTTTGCGCTGATGGTTTTTTTGTTGTTGGAATGAACAGTGCAGTGGCAGGCCAAAGAAGAGGGAGAGAGAGAGAGAGAGAGAGAGAGAGAGAGAGAGAGATAGTGAGAGAGAGAGAGTGAGAGAGATAGAGTGAGAGAGAGATAGTGAGAGAGAGATAGAGAGAGAGAGAGAGTGAGAGAGATAGAGTGAGAGAGAGAGATAGTGAGAGAGAGATAGTGAGAGAGAGAGAGTGAGAGAGAGAGAGTGAGAGAGATAGTGAGAGAGAGAGTGAGAGAGAGAGAGAGAGAGAGAGAGAGATAGTGAGAGAGAGAGAGGGAGAGAGAGGGAGAGAGGTAGAGAGGGAGAGGGTTGGAACGGATCGGGGTTGGGGGTGTGTGTGGGGGCTAAAGGGAAGGGGAGATGGAGGGATGGAGAGGAAGGAAGGAAGGGAGAGAGAGGGGAGAGGAGGTAGAGGGAGAGAAAGGGGGTAGGGAAGGAGAGGGAGAGAGAGGGGAGAGAGGGAGAGAGGGAGAGAGAGAGAGAGAAAGACACAAAAGACATACAAAGAGAGAGAGAAAGAGAGAGAGAGAGAGAGAGAGAGAGAGAGAGAGAGAGAGAGAGAGACAGACAGAGACACATAGACAGAGACAGACAGACAGACAGATAGACAGACGGACAAACAGACAGGCAGAGACAGTGAGCGAAGCAGGCAGACACACAGAGAAAGTTATCAAACGTTATAGGACAGAAAGCTTCTCTATGAGCAAACACGAAAAATAATTCAATAGATTCTACTACACAGATTTTGTGTTATCATCATACCATATCTTTGATTCTTGCCGAGTGGCTTGATGGTTACAGAGCTAGCTACCGTACTTGTCTTAAAACCCAAGGGTCCGCGATTTGAAACCCTCTTCAAATCTAGGATTTTCCTCCGCAATCGCTTAACACACAGTGTTTTGTTCTGATAGCTAGTCTTTCAGATGAAACCGTCAGAAAAACCCCCAACAAAGTTATATGTCGAATGGTATTTTTTTTAATTAAAATTTTTTCTCTCCTAACACCCTGAGGAGTCACTATGGCTTCGCACTGATGAGAATTATTTAGTGCATGTAAAAGAACCCTAGGTTATACCAAGACTACACCCCGGCAAACCAGTTTCTGTTGATATCCCTTTACTCTTGGGATTTAGAAAATCCCTACACAGAAATAAAAGGGATGGGGGGGGGGGGGGGGGGAGGGGTTGGGGGGGGGGGGAGAGGGTGGGGGTGGGGCGGGCAGGCGTGTTGTAACATGGCTACGCATATTCTTTTCATGGGGGGATCAACTCAAATGTCACAGTAGTAGGGAGCTGTGTGAAGCGTTGCCAACTGCTACACAACTGTAGTTGTGGCGGATCGGTGGTCTAAAAGTGTGCGTTGGTTTGATCCCCGTTTGGGCCCCAAACTCCCTCTCCCCATCCATAAGACCATGGGTTGAGGGGTCTCGGTGCTAGTCTTTTTGACGACACGATAAACCGAGAACCTGTGTGTTATAGAAGATTATTGAGAGCAGCGCACGGAAAAGAACCCACGGCAACAAGAGAGTTGTCCCTGGAAAAAATTCTGTAGGAAAAAAAGCCACTCTGATTAGGGAAACAAATACAGTTGCAGACAGGGAAAAGAAAAAAAGATGGGTGATGCTAGGAGAGCAGAGAAATCTGCCGTGACTTAAAGTGGTATACATAGATACATACATAAATAGATGACAAATAACTGTAGTTACGGGATGGGATAGCTCAGTGGTCGGAGCACTCGCTTTCCCCCTAGCCAATGTTAAGCAGCATCGAGCGTAGTTACCAAGTGGATGGGTGACCGTTTGCTCGCCTCGGCTTCAGTATAGTCCCCCAGTTCCCCCAGCTGTAAATGGGTACCTGCCTCTCCAGGGTCAGGGAAGGTAAAGCAGCGAGGGAGAGGAGATGGGCGCCACCCTCAATATGCTGGCCCCTAAAAATGCTGAGGTATCTGATGCCTCGCTCCCCTACGACCACATACGTTATGGAACACCTTTACTATTACTCTTGACTTACCTGTTGAGATCGACAGAGTTAGAGTCCAGGATGGCCTTCACAGCGTCCAGGTCTTGCTGCTCCACTGCCTCAAAGAGTGCTGCACAACAACAGACAATCCTGTCCATTAATTAAAGACAGAACAGCAATAGATTCATCAGGTCAGATCAAGTCAAGTCAAAGTCTAGTCAAAAACACTTTCATCATCCCATGAAGGGCAATTACAATACTGACAGGCACATTCATACGTATCACAATCTCGAAAGACACAAGAAAACTACATTTCATTTTGGTTAAAACATTCCAAGATAATTTCAAATATAAATGTCACGAAAACACACACACATGCACGCTCGCACGCACGCACACACACATACATACAAGCGCGCGCGCGCATGCCCATTAAACAGATGCAACGATATCCATAAAAATCTACACAAGAAACAGCTATTCAGAATAACAAACTGCAAACATGACATTTTAAGTTCCAAAGGGTAATTGAATCGTTGGTTTATAAAAATGCAACAAATGTCCGTACAAAAAAATAACTATACAAGAAACAGCCATACAGAATAATAACTACCAGCATTACATCACAAGTTTGATAGGTTCATACAATGTTTCTTGCATAAAAACCCATGTCAAACCCAATAAAACTACAAAACCTCACAATAAGAAACACGGAGTAACGCATTCAAACTGTTATTACCCCTGTCACAAATGACGCACAGTAGAATAGAAATGAGTTTCCTTTTGCCCCTGTCACACAGACCGGTGCTTAAAACACGAAAACAACAACCCACACTTCACCACAAAAAGAGATGCTATTATTAGACAGACACGGAACAATGTCAAATTTGAAGAAGGCACAACAAAAATTCCCACAAAACATTAAAACAAAACCCAACGTAAGGAAAACACCAAAATGAACAACAAACAAAGATTGATTTGCAGAGACGCGGTGTTAAACTGTGACATGGAAACCAAACAACCTCACAGCAACGGAAAACCAGGGTTGACTGACGCCACTACCGAATAACGAACAGCACTATAACTATAAAGCCATAAACACACACACACACACACACACCTTCACTACAGCACACAACAATAACTACACCGTTGCTACACTTTTCATTACGTTTTTGTAGGAGGACTCTAAGGAGGTAGTTAGCACAGCTGCCTACTATAAGGGAAGGGAAGGAGGGAAGGAAAGGAGAGGAAGGCCAATTCGAAAACCGAGTCCTCAAGTCCGGCTGTTTTGGCGACAGCAGAAGAAAACGAAAGAAACTGGCGGACATGCACAGTTTGTTTGAACGGCAAGCAAGGAAGGCATGGACCGGTCAAATATTTACTGAGGCTTCCTTCCCCTCCGGCCAGGGCTTTCCTCTCTCTCCTCTCTTCCCCCCATCCAACCCTCTTCTTCCAAGCTTTCTACTTTGGTTACGTAGCCTGTTCAAACCATTGACAGGTTTTGTTTGTTTGTTTGTTTCTTTCTTTCATTTTCTGTTCTTTCTTTCTGTTCTTTTTCATTCTTTTATGGTGTTTCCAATAATTATTCTGGCCTATACTACTACATAATTATTTGTCACCCTTTACAGCCACCAACTTCATTTTGTGTGTAAGTGTGGGAGGATGGGAAGGAGTTATTCCTCCCTTTTCTTTGCGCAAGTCATAGTGTAAGTAGAATGGCGTGTGGTATTTTGTTGTGTGTTTAGTTCTGTTCACGCGTTGTTGCCCGTAGTTCCGATGCCTGTTGTTACTTCTACTTCATAGTTGTCAAGAAATGAGTGCCCGTTGTCCGGTGGTCAAATACAACAAAAGGCTGACGTGTAAGTCGCTGGTTTGAATCTCCACGGCGCATAGTATTTTTGTTGTGGTTGGTTTTGGTAATGAACTGACTCCCAGGTCATTTTCTGAGCGCGTGTACACGGCCAGTGCATGAATCACTGGAGCGTGTGTAAACGGTCAATGCATAGCCAGGTAATGCTCCTTCAAACTCTCATAGGCCTAGCTCGCGTCAAAGTTTGGCGGGCAGTGGAAGCCAGGCTTTGCTCTCTTGCTCTCTCTCTCTCTCTCTCTCTCTCTCTCTCTCTCTCTCTCTCTCTCTCTCTCCCTCCTACCCTCCCCCCCCCCTCTCTCTCCTCCCTCCATCTATCTCTCTCTCAGCTCGGGCCTGTATTACTCAACTCTTTGCCAGCTTTTAACAAAAGATAATATTCAGTACTTTGCGATTCAAGATTATCATTTCATATTCTATTACATTTCCTCAGCGCCTGTTTTGATTTTATTATGTGCCAATCCACCTTCACTAAAGGACCATAGTATAAGCTCTTGGCATATCTATCTATCTATCTATCTATCTATCTATCTATCTATCTATCTATCTATCTATCTATCTATCTCTCTGTCTGTCTGTCTGTCTGTCTGTCTATCTATCTATCTATCTCTCTGTCTGTCTGTCTGTCTGTCTGTCTATCTATCTATTATCTATCTATCTATCTATCTATCTATCTGTATCTCTATCTATTATCTATCTATTATCTATCTATCTATCTATCTATCTATCTATCTATCTATCTATCTATCTGTCTGTCTGTCTATCTGTCTGTCTATCTGACTGTCTCTATCTATCTATCTATCTATCTATCTATCTATCTATCTATCTATACACACACAACATTACTGTATAGTAAAACCACACCAGTTTTAAGTTAAAAACCCATCAAAAGAAACAGAAGTGTTAAAAAAAACAAAACAACTAGCCTGAACGTCTTTATACATGAACCAGTAACGATGGCAGTGGAGCAGCAAACTGACTTGTCAGGACAGCGCATTCACAGACTGACAAAGGAACTAAAGAGGAATTTTCGTTTGTTTGGGATAGGTCTGAGAGTCAGCTCTATTTTGGGAGCATGTGACGTTAGCACTAAGAAAATATCTTTTAAAAAATTTCTGTGTGGTCCTGTAGCACTCCTGTGAAGAATGGCAGATGCGTATGATGTAAGCATTATCCTCCAACACCCCCTCACCCCCCCCCCCCCCACCGCCACCACCAACACACAGAGTACACAAATATATACAAATGATAGCTGACATTTTGTAAAAGTGTAGAAGAAGAGTGATGAGTGATAGTGAGAGAAAGAAGAGATAGACGAGACAGCCATCCGAATGAGAGCGAGAGAGCGAGAGAGAGGAGAGAGAGAGAGAGAGGAGAGAGAGAGAGATGAGAGAGGAATGAGATGAGATGAGGATGATGAGTAGAGGGGGTTAAGGAGATAGATGATTGGATGAATAAGAATGTTTTATTTCCGGCTTACAGATACAGCCATTCACCACTACATTTTCATCTGCCTTGCCCTGATGAGAGAGAAGAGTGATGAGGAGCAGAGAGAGAGAGGAGAGATGCGGCAGATCGAGAAAGAGAGAGAGAGAGAGAGAGAGAGAGAGAGAGAGAGAGAGAGAGAGTGAGAGAGAGACACTAGACAAACAGCATCGAGTAATAATTAATAACAAATATGATCATCCCTCTTTTTCAGTGGTGTACAGAAAAGCATTCCACATAGCAGTGTCACGAACCCTTGCCACTGGATTAGGTCAAGTTAGACGAGAGAGAGATGGCAGAGACAACGAAGAGGAGAGGGGAGAGGAGAGGAGAGGAGAGAGAGAGAGAGAGGGGGAGAGAATGAATGGATGAATGAATGAATAAATGATGATCTTTATTTTTCCAGGTTTACAGATAAGCATTCACATACAGTTTTCATCCGGCCTTGCCCTGATTAGAGAGAGAGGATGAGAGAGAGAGAGAGAGCGAGAGAGAGAGAGTGAGAGGAGAGAGAGAGAGGAGAGAGAGAGTGAGAGATGAGGAGAGAGAGAGGAGTGAGTGAGAGCACACTTAGACATAACACATCAGTAATAATTAAACCAACACTCGTCCATCCCTCTTTCTTGCTGGCTGGTGCCTAAGCCAAACAGCACCACATCAGCAGTGCCACAACCCACAACCAACGGTTAGGTTTGGTTCACAGTTCCTAACTATAGCACAATCATCAGGCATGAGACACACCTGTAAGCGGCAGAGCGGGTGAGGGGGAAGAGGAGGGAGGTGAGGTGTGTGTGTGTGCTGTGCGTGCGTGCGTGGTGTGCGTGGTGGTGTGTGTGTGTTTTAGTGTTTGTGTCGTGTCGTGCGTGCGTGGTGTGTGTGTGTGTGTGCGTGCGTGCGTGCGTGGTGGTGTGTGTGTGTGTGTGTGTGTGTGTGTTGGTGTGTAAGTAAGTAAGTAAGTAAGTCTTCAATTTTAACGTCTTTCCACTTTAAGTGGTACCAGACGACCCATGACAATAAGGAGGACTGAATCAGAGAGAGAGAGAGGAGAGAGAGAGAGAGAGAGAGAGAGAGAGAGAGAGAGAGTGAGGAGGAGAGAGAGAGAGAGAGAATGGAAAGAGAGAGAGGGAAAAGAAGAGAGAGAGATGGAGAAGAGAGAGATCTACTCTGTGTGTGTGCGTCCCTGCATGCATGCGCACGCGCGCTCGTGTGTGTGTGTAATAATTAGCAATAATAAAGGAAATAGTATTCTTAACATGAACAGATCAAGAACAGGAATTGTGTGTGTGTGTGTGTGTGTGTTTGTGTGTGTGTGTTTGTGTATGGAGGAGGGGACTAGTCTACTTGGTAACTCTCTTCTTCATTCATTTATTCAGGGTTAATGCGAGCTAGCTATCGCTTTAGTGATCGCCCATGACAACCATCCATTTCATAACACCGCGGTGGACAAATTCCGAAAAAGAGATAATTATGAGGAACAGATTATAGGTGGAGAATCTAAGACGCTAACTTGAAACTGCTTTCTGGCGCAAAACATACGCGCGCACGCACACACAGAGAGAGTAAAATTTGACTTTGATTTGATTTTTCACACACACAAACACCATACACACACACACACACACACACACACAACACACACACACACACACACACACACACACACACACACACACACACACTATCTCTCTCTCTCCATAACCGTTAAACTGAAAAACAATACACGGTTTTACACATAGTATACCATTCATCTTCTCGACTCAAAGACTTCTATTCCCCGTTGAATGACATATACGCTTAAAAATAATTCACATTTGTCTACAAAAATAACTATTCTCCCCCTCCTCCACCCACGATCACATTATTATTCATTAGGCACCGGCCTTCTTTCGCAAGCATACGCATTATCATGCAATGGAATTTTGCAATAACATCCAGTATGGCGAAAAACAGAATTTCTTCGTAGAGAACTATAGCAAATGATGTCGCGTTTAGTGACCTAAATCAAAATGAGGAAGGAAAAAAGAAAAGAAAGCATCTGATGCCAGAAAATCGGGCAAAGTCTGATCATCTATCATAGTCGTTAATTTGGTTAGATACAAAAGTCATAAATGGGGTACAAAATCTATTGTTACAGAATTCGTGAACGTGTTATCTATTTTTTTATATAAAAAATGCCACAAAATCCATATATGTGTTGCAAAATTATTAAAATAAACACAGCAGCTAAAGGAATGAAGGTTATAATAAGAATAATCACTGCAAAGAAAATCCCCGACCTTTTTGAACAAACATATTATGTAGAACATCACCAAATCACCTCCAATTGAAAATAACAGTTAAAACCCCCCACCCGACAATTAAATAGGGTACTTGAAGATATTGAAAACAAGAAAAAACAGAAAAAAAACAACCAACAGACGAGAGTTTTGGGATGAAGAGTGGAAAAGATATATGTATCTCTCCCTCCGTGTGTGTGTGTGTGTGTGTGTGTGTGTGTGTGTGTGTGTGACTGTGATGTGGCTTGCATGAATGAATGAATGAAGGCCACAACTCTGTGTGTGTATGTGTGTGTGAGAGCGAGCGAGCGTGCGAGAAAGAGAGAGAGAGAGGAGAGGAGAGAGAGAGAGAGATGAGGCAGGAGAGAGAGGAGAGAGAGAGAGAGGAGAAGAGGAGAAGAGGACGTGAGAAGAGGAGAGAGAGAGAGAGAGAGAAAGAGGAGAGAGAGGAGAGAGAGACAGAGAGAGAACACACAATTCACATCACATCACATCAAATCGCACAGCTATTTCTCATAAAAATAAACACAAGGAAAATCATTCAAACAAGCGAAGAGTGTAGGTGGTAAATTGCATAAGATGTCTGGTATTCTGTTACATGCACAGGCATTCCACAATGAACAGTCATCCTCTACGTGGAGTGTGGTGTGTGGTGTGTGTGTGGAGAGAGAGAGAGAGAGAGAGAGAGGAGAGAGAGGAGAGGAGAGAGAGAGAGAGAGAGAGAGGACAGACAGACAGAGTGATTGAGGAGAGAGTGAGAGAAGAGGAGTGAGAGAGAACCAGACAGATAGAGAGACAGATAGAGACAGAGCGAGACAGAGAAAAACAGAGAGAGAGAGTGTGGAGAGAACCAGAAAGGCAGACAAAGAGACAGAGAGAGAGACAGATAGAGGAGACAGACAGGGGTGTGGGGGAGAGAGAGGGAGAGAGAGTGAGGAGAACCGCAGACGACAGAGAGACGGAAAGACAGACAGAGGGGGAACAGGAGAGACAGAAGTGAGAGAGAGGGAGAGAAAAACCAGACAGAAAACGGGACGAGTAGAGACAGAGTGGAGAAGAGGGAGAGAGAACCAGAAGGGGACGACACACAGAGAGAGACAATGACAATACAATGACAAATTTTTTTATTTCGAGGAAAATGAAAAAAGCCATTTGGCTTTTTTTAACCCAGTCCCCGCCCTTTAGGAAAATTTAATAATAATAACCCAATACTTATACGTTCCAATAAAAAAAAAGGGGGAAATAACCTTTAAAAAACAGCCCCCCCCCCCCCAACAACCCCCCCCCCCCAAAGCAAGCAAAGAGAGAGAGAGAGGGGGAGAGGGGGGAGAGAGAGAGAGGAGAGAGAGGGGGAGGAGAAGAGAGAGAGAGAGAGAGAGAGAGAGAGAAAACTGAAGGTGGGGGAAGGAGGGAGAGAGAACCAGACGACAGAAGACAGAGTGTGAGAGGGGGAGTGAGAGAAACCAAAACGACAGAGTGTAGAGAGAGAGAAACCGACAGACAGACAAAAAGACAAGAGAAGAGAGGGACAGAGCAGACAGAAGAGTGGAGAAGAGGGAGGAGAACAGACAGAAAAACAGACGGGGAACAGTAGAGACGAGAGAGGTGGAGAGAGTGAGAAAAGGAGTGAAGAGAACCAACAGAGAACAGAGAGAGGGGGAGAGAGACAATAAAGACAACAAGGTGTGAGAGAGAAGGAGACAGAGGGGGAAAAGAGAGAAGACAGAGACAGAGACAACATTTTGGTGTTTTGAATAGTGCAGTCAACAGGGAGAGGGAAGAAGGGGGGAGGGAAAAGCAAGGCAGAGAGAAAAGGGGAGAAGAGAGAAAGAGAGAGAAAGAAGAGAGAAGGGGGGAGAGAGAGGAAAGAGAGAGAGGAGAGAGAGAGACAAATGACAAATTCTTTTTTTTCGGGAAAATGTAAGCACCATTGCTTTTTTACACCCAGTCCCCCCCCCCGTTAGGGATCATCTTAATAAAATAACCCAAAACCCCAATAAAGAGGAGAGAGAGAGAGGGGGAGGAGAAAAAAGGGGAAGAGCGAGAAAGAAGAGCAAAAGAGAAAAAGAGACCGCAGAGACAGAAACACAGAGAGACAAAGAGTCAGGAAAAGATAGAAGACAGACGGATAGCGCCAGCAGACAGGGGAAGAAAAATTTTTGTAAACTGTAAAGAGTACAGCACAAACCCCACAACCATTTTTTAAAATGAGTGAAAGAGGGGAAAAATCAATCTCGGGGGCGCCCCCGTTACATTTTTTCCTCCAAAATCAATTTTCTCTCTCTTTGTCTGTTGTCTCTCCCTTTGTCGTCTGTCTCGCTGTCTGTTTGTCTGCCCCCCCCCCCCTCTCCACTATCTCTCTCTGTCTTCTCTCCCCCCTCTCTCTCTCTCACTATTCTCTCTCCTGTCTCTGTCTGTCTGCTCTCTCCCCCTCCCCCTCCTCTGCCTAAGCATTCGTTTGTCGTCGTCGTCTCTCTAGCTCTCCACTGTGTCTGTCTGATCTGTCTTTCTCTCTTTCTGTCTCACCCCACCTCTCTCTCACTACTATCTCTCTTCTGCCTGTCCTGTCTCTCCCTCCCCCCCCCCCCCCTCCTCTCGCTCTGACGTTCGTTTGTCATCAGTCTCTCTAGCTCTGGTGGAGGGGGACTGCTGGGGGTGCTGGCTCTGTTGGGCTGTTGGGCTGATCGCTCTGGCTCTGGAGCTCTGTGGCGACTGGCGACGGGGGTTGGCTGTCTGCACGCTGGGGTGGGTGCTGAGCTGGCTGGTGGCTGGGAGGGGACTGCGGTGTACTGTTTGTCTGCTGCCTGTCTGTCTGTCTTCTGTCGTCTAGTCCTGTCTCACTAGCTCTGTCTGTCTGTCTGTCTGCTTGTCTGTCTGCCTGTGTGTGTGTGTGTGTGAGTGTGTGTGAAAAGTTCCTGTTACATGGTGCGTGCTGCAGTCACTGTTCTCACGACTTCTGACATCGCTGTTTGATAAGTCTTGATTTGTTCACTGAAAACGTACACAACCTGTTTTGCTGTGTGAGAGGGAATTATCTCTTGATATAATAATGATCTTGTTTATTATTATCTTCCAGTGCCCTTTTACTGAAGGATAATTTCACTATTTGTTTGATTTATTATTCTCGAATAAGATTGTTTTCTCATTTTAACATTCTTCTTCTTTTTTATTATTTTATTAAATACATTTTCCTCCCTGTGTGATTATATAAGTTGTAAAAACTATGAAAGTGTGCATGTGGTATGTTAAACTCTTTTGTGGCATATGTTAAATGTTCTTGATTCCATATTGGCTTAAATAGGTCTCTTATTTTCAACAATATTATTCATTATGGTATTTTGTACGTCAAATACATGGCCCTCAAAGGAAGTGCTAACGTAGGGTATCTTTATATCTAACCATGCACTGAACAAGTTATCGGAGAATATCTCTCATTTTAGAAAATTCGGGAAAAAAATTTTCACATTTTCTGTTTTTTCAGAATCCAGACAAACAAACCGTCACCTTGGATTCAGATGTCAGTATACCTGGTTACAGTCTGTTCGCAGTGATCCAAAAATGTAGAAAGGAAACCGGATTGCTGATGTATTATAGTCAGTCTGTCCCACACTAGAGAGATTATAACAGCTAGAGGGATTGGGGAAGAGTCTTTAGGGATACAAATTAAAGTAAAACACTGTAAACCAATACATTAGATTTTATACAGAAACCCAGCTGAAAAATCAGTTGGCTAGAATGATTTATCAGGCCATGATGGAAGCTCGAATGCATCAAGATAAAGAAGACGATTTAGTTTGGGTGTACTTAACATTGAACCTCCTGATACGTCATACTCAGAGGGTACACCTGCATGCATCATGTAACTTCAGTCAAATTAAAGATTGACCGACACAGTAACAGTCAATTTTCTTCTATACCCATAAAGACCATGTTAGTCACGAACAAAACTAAACATCAAAGAAATAGTGTCCTGTATCAAGCTGCATTGACACTATCCTGTATGTGTAACGTGGTCAAAACAAGAGTTAAGTGTCCAATGAGCATGTCACAAAAAATTCCTTAACAGATGTTTTTAAGAAGTTTAATATAAGGACTCTTTTCTTTCAGACTTAGCTAACTCTTTATCACAGTTTTAACCATATACTGATCCTGATAAGGCAACAAATCTGGGTAAAACATTTTTCACTAGAATCTTGACAAACATGCCCCTTTAGATAACTCAAAGAGTAAGCACACCACAATCAAACCTCCATGAATAACTAAAGAGATTGAAAAATAAATTAATCTTACGTAACATACTTGAAGTCACAAATGACCGCAAATTTAAAGAACAAAGAAATAAGGAAACTTACAATTGAAGCGTAAAGCAAAAATTAAAAAGTATCAAGATTTAGAAACCAATAAAAAAGGGTCAAGTTCAGTCTGAAAGTATACCAATAAATTAACACAAAGACAATTCTGAAGTACAGACAAATAAAAATGATATTTACTCCAAGCACAAATCAACGATTACTTTGTAAATGCCCAAAAGCCAGATAATTTGTTATTATATAATGACTGTGAAAAAATGACTTAGAAATGTTAATACAAAATGCTCCTGCAAAAAATATTGACTATAAAGTTAAAATTCCTTTTTATAGATCAGTACCAGAAATTATGCGGCTCTTATGTCTCTAAAACTTCAAAACAAAAGAAAAGGAGAAAATAAGATGGAAATAATACTCAAACTTTGCATCCCCTGTTATAGCAGATACACAGACTATATTTAAAATCTTGCATCACAGAACTATTTCCCATTCTGTTATCAAGCAAGCAAGGGTAATTCCAATTTACAAAAAACAGAGGATACCGTAACAAACCCATCCTATTATAGGCCACTATCAATTTTGTCTGTTTTGGTCAAAGCCATTCTAAAAACATATTAGACTACATATAATTACCAACTGAACAAATACAACTTTGATACATCCAAAGCAAACCCTTAAAGAGACTACCACACTTGCCAAACAGCACTACCCAAATGATTGATAAATTGCTTCTAATATAAATAAGAAAGACTCACTGTGCACAGTTTTACATTGACTTTGGCTAAGGCATTTGATGACATTACCATACTCTCTTTTAAAGAAATAAGTGAATATGTTTTCAGATTCCACAGTCCAACAAATTTCCATCTTTATATCAAATATAAAACAATTAGTTTGTGTGAACTTTTCTGATTTCAGATTTCAAGACTAATAAACATGGAGTACCTCGAATCGGTACAAGGTCCCCTGTTAAACTAAATAAATATAAATGATTTGGCCCTGCAACTAGCAACAACTTGTGAACTATTTGCAGATGAAGTTTCCATGCATTGTAACAATGTTAGACTTTGAAAATTAACAACTAACCTCCAAAATAGTATCGAACGTACAAATTAGTCGATGAAACACAACTCAATATAAGTGCCTAAATAAAACACAAGAAAACAAAATGCATGTGTATAACAACTAACACAACGACAAAATATTAACACATTTGTTTTTCTATTTCAGGTTGCCGACAAAGTGTGGAAATAGTCACTTCGCAACGTGTACAGGGTATCCATTATTGACAATAAACGCTGTCATGGTACGACCACATATCTCATATTGTGCAAACGCAACTCTCAAAGAGTGTTTCCAGTTATCAAAAATTAAACACATTTTAAACATTCATGCCCGTAACTATTTTTTATTATTTCAAGCACACATTCAGATCGATTTCGGACTTTGCCTCTACATTGTGGGCTCTGCAAGTGCAAATGCCTCTAAAACCTTTATTGAGGCAACACAAGCGATCTCTAAAATTAGTTATCTACATCAGTCCATTACATTGACCATAAATATTATAAAAATACATTGAGTATTTTACCATTAAAGCAGAGATGCTGCTACAACAAGGCACTGTTGATGCAAAGAAATTTAATGGAAGCCGCCCCTACTTCCATTTCAGGATTGTTTTCCAAATAAAATCACAACAGCATCATTTCAAATATAGCCAGTGCCTCTCCAAATATTGATATCTTTAAAACAAGTTTTTATCTACAGTGGTGTTCCTTGTGGAATCAGCTTCCTCATCACTTAAAGAAGGATTTCTAGCCAAAATTCCTTTAGAAATCTCATTGAAAAATCACCTTTTTGATGTAACGAGTGTTATAAAATGACAAAACATGGCAAATGAAAAAGTAACGTATATTGTGAAAGTTTCATCCACGGCATTCATTTATTAATAACTTCATTACAATTGCACATATACTCATTTGTGTGTGTGTGTGTTTGGTGTGAGTGTGGTGTGTGTGCGTGTGAAGTGTTGTGTGTTTGTGTGTGAGTGGTGGTGTGTGTGTGTGTGTATTGCAAGCAGGCAAGCGCGAGCGTGCACCGGGTGCGAAAGTTTAATGTATATGTTGTTAGAGTAATGTATTAGTATGAAATGTCATATGTACGATATGTATTAAAATTATATATTGTCTTGAATGCTGATTAGGGGTCCGTCGCAGCACGTTTTCCACTGCGTGTGTTTTCGACGGGCTGGCTCTTCCAGGGAGAGCACGGTCGCACAGGAGCAACGCGCCATTATCATTAATTTTTCATATAAGCATGTGAGTGTAGCGACCAAGTGGCGTGCTCGTGCATTGTGCGTACGTGGATGGCGAACGTATGTCCCTGTATGGTTCGAGCTTTCTGTGACCATCGGGAGAAAAATGAATGAAGTGAAGCAAGCAGATCTCTCTCACTCTCTCTCTCATCTCACTCGATCTCGATCCTCTCATCACCTCGAATTCTCCACTCTCCTCTCTCTCTCTCTCTCACTCAACATTTATAGTCCCATAGATTCCGCCCCCCCCTCCCCCCCCCCCCCCTCGAGATTGGTTGTTATTTGTGATTTTTGGTGAAAATTGTATGATTTGAATTTTGATTTGCAAGTATTCTTCACATGGGTTTTGGAAGCTGTGGAGTGTGAATTTGAAAGGGATTTTTTTTTTTTTTTTTTTTTTTTTTCCTCCAAGGGCAGGTTGGAAAGCAGTATCACGAAGATATTCATTCCTTAATGTCCATAATGAAAAATAATATGAATGTGCCTTTTGCCTTGCCTTGATTTTCTTCCATCCATTCACTCTCTCTCACTCACTCTGTCACGTCAATCTATTTGTCTGTCCTGTCTGTCTGTCTTCCTGTTTTGTTTGTCCTGCCCCTGTCTGTTGACTAATCTATCTATCTATCTATCTCTATCTATCTATCTATACTATCTAACTATCTATCTATCTATCTATTTTCGGCTATCTGTCCGCCCCCTCCTGTTATTCTCTCTCTCCTCTCTGTCATTCTCTGTCCTCAGTGTCAGTCTTCTCATCCCAAAGTCTCTGTTTCTCTCCCCTGTTCTGTCTCCTGTCTGCTGTCTGTCTCTTTCTCTCACTCTCTCTTCTCCTCTCTCACTCTCTCTCTCTCTCTTTCTTGCATTCCTTTTCTTCTATTTCCATTTACATTATTGAAATATCTTTTCTTGAAGTCTCATTTAGACCTTTAGATATAGATATGTGTATGTTATGTATGTATGTGTGTTTATGTGTAAATGTATGTTATATATATGTATGTATATGATATAAATATATATGTGTGTGTGTGTATGATGTATGAATATATATATATCCTATATATATAGATATATATATATATATAAATAATATGTATATAATATGTGTGTAAATGTATGAATTGTGTGTGTGTTTATATATGTATATGTATGTATGAGTGTATTGTATGTGTGCAAGTATGTATGTGTATGTGTGTATGTTATGTGTGTGTATGTAATTAAGTATATGTTATGAATGAGTATAATATGTGTGTGTATATGTTGTGTATATAATAATATATATATGTCTATATATATATGTATATATATATATGTGTGTGTATTGTAGTAGATATTATATATGTGTGGTTGTGTGTGTGGGGGGGAGTGCATTATGAAATTAATTAGCATGCCTATCCATGTTTAGGCTTATTTCCTTTTTTATGATTACCCCTTTAAAAAAAATTATGTTTTTCATGTATGAAATTAGATTGGGATGAAAAATTTGCATGAAAGTTCCATCAATGTATGTGTATTTATTCTTTCGTTTAATATCATTCATCCATGCTAGTGTATTGCACATTAATTACTTCGATTTTTTTTTTTTCAGATTGCTGTAGTAAAAAAGCTATTGTTATGCATATTCTATAACCCTCTATATATAAAATTGTTCATTTTTCATTGTTCTAGTCTGTCTAGTTCTCTCTGACTGTCTGTCTGTTTCATTCTCTCTCACTCTCTCTCTCTTCGTCTCTCTCTCTATCTCTCTTCTCTTTCTCTCATCCTCTCTCTCTTTCTCGCTCTGACGTTCGATTGTCGTCCGTCTCTCTAGCTCTCTCTCTCTGTCCTGTCTGTCTAGTTCTCACTCTCGTCTCTCTGTCTGGTCCTCCCTCCCCCCCCCTCTCTCCCTCCCTTCATGAAGCGTTTCCATTGTCGTCGTCTTCTAGCTCTCTCTCTGTGTCTGTCCTGTCTGTCTGTCTGGACTGTCTCTCCTCCCCCCACCCCCTCTCATCTTTTCCCACGCACTGAGCGTTCGTTTGGTCGTCGTCCTCTCTAGCTCTCCTCTCTGTGTCTAGTCTGTCATGTCTGCCTGTCCTGTCTGTCAGTCTGTCTGTCTGTCCTCTCACCCCCCCCTCTTCTCTCTCTTTCTCGCTCTGACGTTGTTTGTCGTCCGTCCTCTCTAGCTCTCTATCTTGTGTTCTGTCTGTCTTCCCTTCTCTATCCCCCCTCCTCTTTCTCTTCTTTTTGCATTCCATATTCTACCCTACCCATGCATTGTTCACTAAAAGTCACTAGCTCCGAATGTCATTCTTTCTTTCCCCTTCCCCTCTCTCCGTCTGTCTCTGTCTGTCTTTCTTTCTGTCTGCCTCTCTATCTGTCTCTCTGTCTCTGTCTGTTTTTCTGTCTGCCTCTCTCTCTCTCTCTCTCTCTCTCTCTCTCTCTCTCTCTCTTCTCTCTCTCTCTCTCGTGCATTCTCTCTAACCTAAGCATTGTTCTCTGAAACATCAGCTGGCTCCAAATGTCATTCCTACCTCTGTCTGTCTGTCTCTTCTCCCTCGGTCTGTCAGCCTCTCCACCTTCTTGTTGTTGTTGTTCTTCTTCTTGTTCTTCGTTTTGTTGTTCATCATCATCAATCATCATCATCATCATCATCATCATCATCATCATCATCATCATCATCATCATCATCATCTTCTTCTTCTTCTTCTTCTTCTTCTTCTCTCTCTCTCTCTCTCTCACCCCTCTCTCTCCTTTTCTCTATATCTCTTCCCTTCTTCTTTCTGTCTGTCTATCTCTCTCTCCCTCCTTCCGCCTTTCTTTCTTTCTTTCTTTCTACCCCTCTCTCTTTCTCATCCTGTAGCAAGTTGAAGAAAAGAAAGCGGTCACTGAGCCATTGGCATCATCAGACATTGGATTTTGGGAAACTGGGTCACACCGATTTTCATGTGACACAGAAAAAAACAGGTTTATGAGAGAGAGAGAGCGGGAGAGAGAGAGAGAGAGAGGGAGAGAGAGAGAGAGAGAAGAGAGAGTGGAGAGAGAGAGAGAGAGAGAGAGTGAGTGCAGGCAAGTTGTAAAAGTTGCTGAAGCTTTGGAAGAAGAAGAAGAAGAGGAAGGAAAAAAGCCCAGCCAAAAGCTAGGAAAGTGCATCATCATTATCAAGGCCAGACGACGAAAACAGCTTATAGTGCATGCACACTCCAGCACCAACTCAAACCGAGAAAGATGGAGAGTGCTGGAAAGGGGGGGGGGGGGGGGGGGGGGGAAACAAAGAAAGTGGAGAGTGGAAGGTAAGGGAGCAAAGGGTTGTGTGTGTGTTGTGTGTGTGTGTGTGTGTGTGTGTGTGTGTGTGTGTGTGTGTGCGCGTGTGTGTGAGTGTGTTGAGTGTTTATTTATTTATTTATTTATTCTTTTATATCGAGGATAATGGAATAAGCACTCAGGTGCTTTTTTTTTTATTATCCAGTCCCCGTGTGTATGCGGTTTTGTAAATTTTGTCATCTGTTCTGTCATATGTGTTGAGTGTGTGTGTGCATGTGTGTGTGTGTGTGTTGATTGTCAAAGTCAAAGTTTTATTTTCAGATGGTACATTGAGTGTGTGTGTGTGTGTGTGTGTGTGTGTGTGTGTGTGTGTGTGTGTGTGTGTGTGTGGAAGGGGAATGGGGAGGAGGGCAGGAGGGCAGAAGACCTCCCCACCCCCACTCCTCTTCCTGTCACTTCCTATCTTTCCTGCTGCTGAGACACTATCACAAATAATCCTGAGGTTGCAGCAGTAGTCACAGACACTCACTGCCGGTGCTGCCAGACTGCCAGAAGAAGAATCAGAATCAGACCCAGAACCAGAACCAGAACCACAACCCCGAGCACAGCTACGATCCACAATTCAATTACTGCCTGCCCCAGTCACCGCCCCTGCTTTCTTTTGATCTTCACAGTCAGGAGGTAAAGAAGTTCTCTTTGCCGCAGGACCCCATAACACTGTGAACTCTGGCCGCCCTATCTGCCATCTTTCTATTTCTTCTTCTTCTTCTTCGTTTGTTCTCTGTCAGTTATTCTGTAAACGTCGTATCTGTCGAAAAACAGACGCACTTGGTAGGGTGTATGTTATCGAGTTTTTTTGTTTTGCTTTTTTTTGTGTGATGTTTTTTTTTGTTTTTGTTTTTGGCCTCATGAAGATGGGAGATTTTTTTGGCGGAAATGAGTTTATGGAGGCGTTTGGTGGAAAGGAGGTCATGTACGATTGTACGATTGTGTGTGTGTGTGTGTGTGTGTGTGTGTGTGTGTTTTGTGTGAGTGTGTGTGTGTTGTGGTGGGTGCGTGTGTGTTGTGGTTTGTGTGTGTGTGTGCTGCGCGCGTGCGGTGTGTGTGTGTGTGTGTGTGTGTGTGTGTGTGTGTGTGAATATGTTGCAGTTTTTTGGGGGAAGTACAAGTTAACAATTTTGGCCGTGAACTGAGAGAATTAAATTCTTCCTGATAATTTTGGTGAACCAGTACAGTCTGCTGTTAAGGCTTTTGAAATCAAACAAAAACAGGGTTGAGATGTACTTTGATTTGTTGCTTTATAAGATTCAGCGCTATATAAATTCCATACATTATTATCATTATTATTACTTGAAGCAACGTAGTCCATATTTTACAAAATAGCAAACCCATGTTCTTTTTTTTCTTCTTCAAAATTAAAGCAATGCTAGTGTTCCAACCAGAGCAAACAACGTTTTTCGCTTCCAGGAAGAATAAAGAATTACTTCTTACCATCACAAAAGGATTCCTATCCCCGAAGTCGGAATGTGGTTACCTTAAAGGAGGGTCAAAACGGTCACACATACGCAAAATCTAACCATTGGTGAACCTCCCAGCTCCGATGGCCGTGGAACGATAAAAACAGATTTCAAATGCATGGTTATTCATTAGTTTCATCCTTATCTTCATTGACTTATAATAATTTTGTATACCGATTTTTTCTTGGGGGTGGGGGTGGTGGGGGGAGGGGGGCCTCTATGAATTATTTGGTTTTGGCTTATGTGGGTTTTTTTGGGGGGGCTGCTCTCATAGCTACAGCCGGAAGCGTAATGCATTTCCCGTTTCTGTCATGTGGTAATTAATATAAATGAAAGATGGAATGTCATACGAACGATACTGTTTACAGCTTTTAAGACCGAGAAATGACGAGGGGAAAAGAAGCAACAAAAGGACAAAAAATAAAGGAAAGAAGAAGAAGTAGAAGGATGCAAAGAAGAAGAATGGGAAGAAGAAGAAGAATGCGAAGAAGAAGAGGAAGAAGAAGGAGGAGGAGGAGGAAGAGGAGGAGGAGGAGGAGCAAAAGGGAAACGATTGAGGAGAAGGAGAAGAATAAAAGATGAAGAAGGAGGAACAACCGAAAATAGCATAGAGACAGAGAGAGAGACAGACAGACAGAGACAGATAGAGAGAGACAGATAGAGAGGAAGAGAGAGAGACAGACAGAGACCCAGACAAAAAGGATTCAAAGGATAAACAATGAAGAACTACAAAACAAGACGACACCGATTATTAAAACAACAAACCTAACACACAAAAAACCGAGGAGGAGAACAAAATATGATAATGACACCAACACGACACTACGCCACCGACAAAACAAAGAGAAAAAGTCACACACAA
>CM054134.1:83365893-83388393 GCA_028751875.1 Rapana venosa | reverse complement strand
CCCAGCAACAGCAACAACAAAACCAAACCCAACCAACCAACTAAACAAAAATCCCCAAACAACCCCCCCCCCCCCAACTCTGTGTTGATACCTATAACCTATTTTTTTTCTTTCTTTCAGAAAAAAACCAGAATCAACCACCAAGGAATACTTTCCCGTTCTTCAGCTCATAAAATTATTACAGTCCTAGTTAAACATTCTGTTACAACAACCCACTATTCTTCTCTGGATACCACAAAACAGACAGACCTAGCAACATTTTTGTGACCTATATTTTAGACACGTATACATTAAGTAAATTGTGGTAAAAAGTAAAAGGTGTTCTCATAACCTATGTGGTCGTGGGGGAGCGAGGCATCAGAGACCTCAGCTTCTCCAGGGGCCAGCTTATTGAGGGCGGCGCCCATCTCCTCTCCCTCGCTGCTTTACCTTCCCTGACCCTAAAGAGGGCAGGTACCCATTTACAGCTGGGTGAACTGAGGGACTGTACTGAAGCTAAGGCGCACAAACGGTCACTTATGCACTTGGTAACCACGCTCGATGCTGCTTAACATTGGCTGGGGGGAAAGCGAGTGCTCCGACCACTGAGCTATCCGGTCCCCATACATCAATTAACCATCCAGCAAAACAAAAAAATCCAAAGAAAAAACCCGACAGGCACTGAACCACAGGCCGAAAGAAGTGAACACACCAAACATGTGCAGAGATGGGCGGTGGTGACACATACAGCGCTCCTCTCTGAAACTCAGAGGGTTCCACTGTGTGAGCGACTCGCAGAAAGTAAGCTCCCATTAGCAGTGATGAGCATCGAAGCCGCCACACAAGTGATCCTGATCCTGTCTATCTTGCTTTCCAAGTAAGACGTACGGTACACACAGACTGAAACTGTCTATGGCGCTGGCAGAGTTGTGTATAATTATCAACGTAGCGATGACTGATTTAAATGATAACAACAACAAAGAAATCCCCTTTCTTTCTAGACTTTAACCGTGAAAGAGATTCTTGTTTTCAACACACAACAAACTAATATTTATAAAGCAACAAAACCTATACAAACCACAACCGTCTACGATCCACAGTCAATAACTTTCAAAATATAAAAAATAAAGCACACACACAGTGCGCGTTAAACAGAAATGAAGAATCGACATGGCTGTCTAGTCAGTGAAAGCTTTGATAAATCAAGATAACGTTGGTGGTTGTTTTATTTCCTCTGAAAGAAAACTGTGCAAGTCTCAAGGCTGTGACAGGCTCTGACACAGCAGCAGCAGCAGCAGCAGCAGCAGCAGCAGCAGCAGCAGCAGCAGCAGCAGCAGCAGCAGCAGCAGCAACAGCAGCACTGGATGACACTTGATACCGCCAAGCATCAGTGATAACTGTCTTGGAACCGGCAGGCATTAGCATCATCTCTAGGTCTCTAATGATGCACCGTCAAGAGACACACCTATAACTTGAAACCCCGTCTGGGCCTAACTATACGGCAAAGAAAAAAACACAAACACAACAACAAACCCAGCGACAACGCGGACCCAGACCACGAGCAAGACAAAAAGCCGACCTAGCCTGCTTCACTGAGAGACAGCATGCGTCAGTGTGGAGCTGGATGCTTTCTACAGGTCTGCATCACCATTCAGTCAGTTGACAAAACAACAACACAGACACAGAGCAACAAAAACACAGACATAAAGCAACAAAAACAACAAAGCAGCAAAACACAGATACAACGCAGCAAAAACACAAAGCAACAGAACAGATACAAGGCAACACAAAGCAATGACACAAAGCAAACAAACAGACACAAAGCAACAGAAACAAAGACACAAAGCAGCAAAAACAAAGACACGAAAAAAGCAAAAACACAGACACAAAGTAAAAACCCCAGACACAAAGCAGTAAAAACCCAGACACAAAGCAACAAAAACACAGACACAAAGTAATAAAAACACAGACACAAAGTAATAAAAACACAGACACAAAGCAACAAAAACACAGACACAAAGCAACAAAAACACAACACAAAGCAACAAAAACACAACACAAAGCAACAAAAACAGACGAAAAACAGACATAAAACAACAAAAAAAACCCGCAGACACAAAGCAACAAAAACGCAGACACAAAGCAACAAAAATACAGACACAAAGGAAAAACATAGACACAAAGAAGCAAAAACACAGACACAAAGTAACACAAAGCAAAGACAAACCGACGAACACCGCCATGTCAAACTAAACCGTCACTGCCTTCGTATAGTAATCATCATCATCGTGGCGACCAAAGCTTAACAACAAAAGTGACCATGCCAGGATCAAAGGCGGCCTTGATAACGAAATATGATATCATTTATTCTTTTTGTCTTTCTAAGCAACCGAGTTTCCAGCATTCAGTCATTCAATTTAAACACAAACCCATACCCGAAGTCGGAGTGTGGCTAACGCCTTAATGGTGAGGGGGTAAAAAACGGTCGCATACGCAAATTCTCACCATGGGTAAGTTCGAGCTGTAGCCGAGGAACAAACCCGTACCCCCTTCCCCTCCCCCCCCCCTCTTCCATCTCAAAACACAAAACAAATCTCAACACAATAAGCTAGGTAACTGACCACGTAATCGACCCCGAATAAACACACAACTATGGATGCGTCAAGAAAATATCCCATCAAACACACACACACGCACACACACACACACCACACCGCACTCGCGCGCGCGCGTGCACACACACACACACACACACACATGCACACACACGCACACACACACACACACACACAACACACACACACACACACACTCAGAGAAACGCCATGGAAAAGCAATTTCCAAACCCAAAAATGAAAGTTCAGTGACAGATTCGAAAACAACCACCTCAAACCTGTCCGCAATCACCCCAGTTTATATTTTGATTGAACCAATAATAACAAGAAGAAGAATGTAACAGGATATCTTCTCTCGCTTTTCTTTCTTCCGTAGCTGTTACACCCACGTCCGTTCAAACCTCTGTGTAAAGACAATCACATGGCTGTTGTTGTTATTGTTGTTGCTATTGTTGTTGTTTTAAATCTCGCTATGAAGGCACTAAACAATCTGCTTTTTGCTGGTATGCGTCATGTTCTCTCTCTGTCCCTGTCTCTTTGTCTGTCTGTCTGTCTGTCTGTCTCTCTCTAAATCTCGGTCTTCGTTTTCTCCTTCACACACACACACACACACTCTGTCTGTCTCTCTCTCTCTGAATCTCGGTCTTCGTTTTCTCCTTCATACACACACGCTCTCACACACACACACACACACACACACACACACACACACACACACACACACACACACACACACACACACACACACACAATTGTAGGCTAGTGTTTGCCGGTGGAAACAGATGACAAAATTTATAAAATCGCATACACACGGGAACTGGATGTAAAAAAAATCACATGCGTGCTCATTCCATTATTCTCGATATAAAAGAATAGATAAAAAACAACAACCACATACACAATCACTCACTGGTACACAACCAACCCCCCCCCCCCCCCACCCCCATCCAACCACTCACACACACCCACACACCATCCAACCCCCCACCCACACCCACTCACCCCCCCACACCCATCCCCCCACACCCCCACCCATCACCCCACACACACCCACACCCCCACCCTACACACACTTACAACAGCAAGACCTCCAGAACTCTACAGGCTCTGGAGGCAGGAGTGAAGAGGACCCTCTCCTGGCCCCTCTCCTCCCAAGCCCTCCTCTCCTCGTCCTCCCCCTCTTCCTCCTCCTCAATGTCGTCCAGCGCCATATTGTCCTGGGCCACGCAGGACATCATCATCAACGTCTGCTTCTTCCTCACTGCCCGCGCCATTCCTCGGGTACATCCTCACCCTGGTCACATCCACCCCGTTCCACCAGCTCCTTACAGCTGTTGTTGCTCATAGGCCTCGCAAGTCATTCCCCATGGTCTAGCAGTCTCTCTCTCTCTCTCTCTCTCTCTCTCTCTCTCTCTCTCTCTCTCTCTCTCTCTCTCTCTCTCTCTCTCTCTCTCTCTCTCTCTTCTCTCCCTTTTCAGTGAGATCGTGTGGAATACAACATACGTATGTACGTACATGAACCGCTGGAGATTTTTAGATCGTCAACACTGTGGAGAATTTTAGATCGTCAACACTGTGGAGATTTTTAGATCGTCAACACTGTGGAGATTTTAGATCGTTAACACTGGAGATTTTAGATCATCAACACTGGAGATATTAGATCGTTAGCACTGGAGATTTTGATTGCCAACACTGGAGATTTTGATTGCCAACACTGGAGATATTAGATTGTCAGCACTGGAGGTTTTGATTGCCAACACTGGAGGTTTTGATTGCCAACACTGGAGATTTTAGATCGTCAACACTGGAGATTTTGATTGCCAACACTGGAGATATTAGATTGTCAGCACTGGAGGTTTTGATTGCCAACACTGGAGATTTTGATTGCCAACACTGGAGATTTTAGATCGTCAACACTGGAGATTTTAGATCGTCAACAATGTGGAGATTTTAGACCGTCAGCAATGGAGATTTTAGATCTTCAACACTGGAGATTTTAGATCGTCAACACTGGAGATTTTAGATCGTCAACACTGGAGATTTTGACTGCCAACACTGGAGATATCAGATCGTCAGCTCTGGTGATTTTGATTGCCAACACTGGAGATTTTAGATCGTCAACACTGGAGATTTTGATTGCCAACACTGGAGATTTTAGATCGTCAACACTGGAGATTTTGATTGCCAACACTGGAGATTTTAGATCTCAGCATTGGAGATTCTTCAACACTGGAGATTTCACTTTCGACACAATACTAACTGTATACTTAATCCATCGCGTAACATGTGAATCCAGGTTATCTGTGACGTTAAAATGCTACGTACATATACCGCGCTCTTTCTTCCACGCAAAACTTTGTCACGGTGGGAAAGTGCCATGGTCAAAGAACACAGCCTACGATTGTGTTTAAGAATAAGAGTTTACTACGTGGAACTTTGAGACTCTAGCTTAATCTTGTTAAGTATGGATAAGACTATTATTTAATGTTTCTATCTTTAAAAAAAAACCCCACTCTTGTAAAGATGCGAACGAGTTATAACTACCCATTTCAATCAAATCAGGCACCAGATAGATAGATAGAGATAGAGGGGGAGACAGACAGACAGATAGACAGATAGATATTTTATTTATTTATTTATTTTATTTTATTCTTTTGTATCGAGGATAATGGAATAAGCACTTATGTGCTTTTTTGCATCAAGTCCCCGTGTCTATGCAGTTTTGTAAATTCTATCATCTGTAGAGGTAGACAGACAGAGAGATAGATAGACAGACAGACAGACAGATAGAGAGAGAATCTGAGTGAGTGTGTGTGCGTGCGTGTAGGCACGCGTGCGTAAGTGCATGCATACATGTGTGTGTGTGTTTGTGTGTGTGCGCGCGCGCGCGAGTGCGTGTTGTGTGTGTATGTGTGTGTGTGGGGCAGCAGTGTTCATTCTGTGTTGCAATCCAGCATTGGCATGTTAAAACATTTCCATTTGCATTTAAATTGCTCAATCCAAACAACATAAAAAAGGGAAAAAATGCTGACGCACAAATTTGAGTATCCCCTTAAACTTCAAGTAAAACTGGTCTTAAAATTCCGTATATATCACAATTAAAGTAATGTTACTGTCTACACTTTGCAAAAGGGTCATCTATAAAAACAATATTCACAAGAGATTTTTTCCCCTCACATACTCATATGAAAGATAATACGTTATTCAACTCTTTCCTTCATCAAACGTTAAGAATGACGCATAAAGTCCATCATAACTAACGTTTGCCTCTTATAGTTAATTGTAGACAATTTTTGTATACACCAGTCCTGTACAAAACAGCATCTACCCACTTACTTTGAAAATAGGCTTTAAATATTTTCTTCCCAAGAATGTGAACTTTTAAAAACAAAATATCGAAACTCCTTACGCAGTAGATTTTCATTTCAGGTCGTGTCTGGTATAACCCGGAATGGTACCCAGGAGACTGAATTCTCAGACATTTTCTGAGACCAGCAGCTTGGAAATGGCACCTAAGCTCACACACTGTAGGGCAGTATGACAGAGACATACTGTCACACACATAAGCGCGGTAATCCCTTTGCAACCGTTTGCTCTATCATCGCCTACCCACCCTCAATAGGGAACACTTATTTATCATTCATTATGAGACAGCCAGGCTTTATACGCCTAAACCAGTCTAGACGGATGCACAGATTGTAATAGCTCCCCCCCCCCCCCCCCCCCCCCCGCCCCTTTTATTAGTCAAACGATATCAAGGTTTCGTTCTGGCTCACAAACACACACACACGCGCGCGCCCGCGCATACACACACACACACAAAAGCACCAGATTAACCTCTAGGTTGAAGGGTGTGGGCGCTACTCTTCGGATGGGACAATAAACCTAAAGTCTGTGTGAAAATTGCCTTTAGCGCATAATTATAAAGGAACTCACGGCAACAAGAAAATTGTTTCTTGAAAAATTGTGGACGGAACCACTCTTATAGGGAGATAGACACACATGCAGCCAGGCCAAATATGAAACATATATAATAATGGGTGGCGCTGCTCTTGCGGCGGCGCGCTCTCTCTGAAAAAAGTCCAGCCCTAATTTCACGCGGAGAGATCTGCTATGACTGAAAGTAGTATACATACTGCGATTGCTAACTGCATGGAACAACTTCACGACAGCAAACATCAGACTCAAGAAAATGATACGTGAAGCCGGCAATTTGTCATACAGAGATAACATCAGAAGAGTGGACTGGCCTTGAGTGGAACGATTTGGTACGGAAAGCAGAGCACCGCGGGGAATAGAGGAAGCTGGTTGCAAACTCTTCAGTGGTGCCCCCCACGGTCCATAGGACTACGGGAAGGTGAAAGTGAGGAAGGAACCTATCAGCTTAATGAATTGATATGAATAAAAGTAATCTACTTGACAAATAGCTTTAATATGAGGAGAAACATATACCTCATGCTTGAATGTGAAAAAAAGGGTATGGCATATAAGAAATGCTTAGGAAATGCAGTTGTCTGTGGTCTTATATGGACGTATAATACAACGAGAATAGAAAAAGAAAGCCTAGCAAGGGTGTGTGTGTGAGGTTATTATGCTCGTGCATAGCGAAAAACTTGTACACAAATCCCTAAAAACATTGAGTCATGTAATTATGTGAGTGACTCAGAATCTAATTCATGAGAGAGAGAGAGAGAGAGAGAGAGAGAGAGAGAGAGAGAGAGAGAGAGAGAGAGAGAGAGAGAGAGAGACAGACAGACAGACAGACAGACAGACAGACAGAAACAGACAGACAGACAGAGCAGATTTTGGACAAGACGCCTAAGATCTGCAAAGTTTTCCGTAAACAAATCTGACTTCTAAGGAAACATTCAGCAATTTGACCCTAATAGTGGGTAGCTGTCTTGACAACATCAGAGAGTGGACTGGCCTTGAGTGGAACGATTAGCTACGGAAAGCAGAGGACCGCGGGGAGTGGAGGAAGCTGGTTGCAAAATCTGTATTGGTGTTCCCACGGTCTATGGGACTACTGGATAGGTGAAGGTGAAGGTGAAGTGGGCAGCGGTACATTGCAACGCCTATATACTAGACCTACTGTACACCACCAATACGTAGGGAACCAGACACACACACACACACACACACACACACACACACACACACAATCAGACCGCGCGGTAGTCACTATGCACACTTTAGAAGTAGTAACAGGCTAATCCCCAAAGTAGACACTTGCTTACCATCCCCAAAACACTACAGCTAAAGCTACCACAGTCACAATGTTGTCACTGCTCCAAGACAGTCTGACGCTTGCCAAAGTGTTATTAAAGAGAAGTCACGTTGAAACAGGCAAGAAGAGGGGTAGGGGTAGGGGTAGGGGAGGGTGAGGGTGAGGGTGAGGGTGGGGGAGGGAGGGAGGAAGAGGGGGGAGGGGATGCGGCAGGAATTGTCGTTGGTAGCAGGTTGATATGCGTGACGATATAGTAATAATTTTATACGTGAAAAGATGCTAATTTTTTTTCTTGACGTGCCTTATTTTATTTAACTTTTTTAAAAACCACAACACCATTCCACTTCGTGCTCAATGAATTTTCCCGGTACCCGCCTATTGCCATGCTTACTATGTCTAAGAAGAAGAACAGGGGTATTAACGTGTGCGCAAGATGTTCTACATGCGTTCAGACACGGGCCTCGGGTTCAAAGTTTCATACAAAGGACTGGGGGACGAGATAGCTCAGTGGTTGGAACACTCGCTTTCCCCCAGCCAGACTTTAAGCAGCGTCGAGCGTGGTTACCAGTTTGAATGGGTGACTGTTTGCGCGGTTTGGCTTCATTACAGTCCCTCAGTTCACCCAGCTGTAAATGGGTACCTGCCCTCTTTTAGGGTCAGGGAAGGTAAAGCAGCGATGGGAGAGGAGATGGGCGCCGCCCTCACTATGCTGGCCCCTTGAGAAGTGAGGTCTCTAACTCCTCGCTCCCATACGACCTGATAGGTTATAGGACACCTATACCTTTACAAAGGACTGAACGACCTGAAATAAAACGCCACTTCGGCAAGCCACACATACCAGCTTTATCTGACCGACAAATGTCTGTTCAATCCGTTCCTTAGACCTGCAACTGGCAGGAAATCTCAGAATAAACATGAGACCAGGAATGCCTAAGTCTTGGATGCCTGGTCAAATCGTTCATTATAAACTGAAGTTTGGACCACAATTCGCTTGATAAGCCTTGCTGGAGATATGGCATGAATGAAGCATGTGTGCCCGCTTCTGTTGGACATGACTGTATCGGAATGCTGATAATCGTAAATGCCAGTTGACATTTTTTTCTTTTACTACGTCTAGTGCACAATGGGGAAATGCTTTGGTGAACTGATTGATTGACTGTTTGGCATTGATTGACACTCTGTGTGTGTGTGTGTGTTGTGTGTGTGTGGTGTGTGGTGGGTGGGAGGGTGGTGGTGTGTGTATGTGTGTGTAGGTGTGTGTGCGGAGGTGTGTGTGTTGACAATATGTGTGTGGTGTGTGTGTAGGTATGTGTGTAGGAATGGTTGTGTGTGTATGTGTGTGTGTGAAAGTCAAAATCAAACTGTTATTTTCAGATGGTACATTAGATAAGCAGTGCAATTGGTTGTTTTCATCTAGCCATCTAGAGAGAGAGAGAGAAGAAAAGAGAAAGAGAGAGAGAGGAGAGAGAGAGAGAGAGAGAGAGAGAGAGAGAAGAGAGAGAGAGAGAGAGAGAGAGAGAGAGAGAGAGAGAGAAAGTCTGTGTGTGTAGTGTGGTGTGGTGTGGTGTGACAAACGTCATAAAATGTGATGTGGAGCAGAAAGAAATCAAAGTGCAGTAAAGTTCATCAGGTCACATTTTATCTCTGCTTTTATCTTCTTCTTTAGTTTATTGACGTTCTTCTCTCTCTCTCTCTCCTCTCTCTCTCTCTCTCTCTCTCTCTCTCTCTCTCCTCTCTCTCCTCTCTCTCTCTCTCTCTCTCTCTCTCTCTTTGAGTCTGCCTTGTCCCCCCCCACTCTCTCGGAATCTGTCTGGTCCCCCCCCCTCTCTCTCTCTCTGTGCGCGCGTGCGTGCATGCGTGCGTGCGTGTGTGTATATGTGTGCGTATGAGTGTGTTTAGTCTTGGTCTTTACCTGATCTCTAATGACAACATAACGCACTGAACTGAAGAAAAAAGGTACAAGGTGCAATTTGACAATTACTACAATGCTTGTGGTCAGAAGTTTTTTTTCCAGTCACCCTGACCAAAATGTATAAACCCAGTCAGGCGTGCATGTGTGTTTGCAAAGCAAGCAGACGTTTGTCGGTGAAAGGCGTTGGGGAATGGCACATACGACATTATGTACTTACATGTCAACTGGTTTGTTTTTATTTATTTTTAACATTTATTTTATTTTGTTTATTTCGAGGATAATGGAATAAGAACTCGTGCGCTTTTTAAAAAATAAAAAACATCAAGTCCCCCGTGTGTATGTAGTTACGAAAATTTTGTCATCCGTGCCCACCGGCCCACAATGGCTTACTCTTCCAAAAAGCGGAACGGGTTTTAACGTGTGCATATGTTCTGCGTGCGTTTGCACACGGGACCTCGGTTTATTGTCTCATCCGAAGGACTTTTGGGTGGAGTGGAGTCTGCACTAATGTTAACTCCAGAGGAAAAGTCCTCTTGAACGAGATTCGAACCCGGGTCGGCAGTTTGTATTGAATGTGTGCACGTGGTCAGAGGTTTTCTCGTCACCATGACCCAAATACATAAATGTAGTCAGGTGTGCATATGTGTAAGCAAGTAAGTCAGCATATCTTTGTCGGTAAAAAGTGCTGGAATTGGTACATGTGAGTACACATCTACCTACATGTCAACTGGTTTGTATGTGAATTTGTGCGTGCAAGCGTGCTCGGGCCTAAATATATACATGTGTTCGAACAGTTTATGCGTATGTAAGCGTGTGCGCGTGTATACGAGTGTAGTTTGCTTGCTATGGTGAAGACAGACCTACATTAACATTTTTTGTGCTGTAGTTTCAATAGCCTACTTAGCGGTAACGGTGGAATCTGAGGCACTGTCTCCGACTTTATCGTTCTTTTAAGTATGGAATTTCAATATTCTCCTTTAAAATACGATAAAGATAAAAGAAAAAAAGTAATCTTTTAAATTCCATCGATTTTCAGTCTGTATTTATAGCAACATTCGTTTAGTTCCCTACGGTGCATCAAACTGTCCAATTGATGAAAGTGCTAAAATCCTGCGGCTAATCGCACTTGAGCTTAACCCCACGGAAACCACACACACACACCTTTAAGCAGTTAATCTTGGGCACATTTCCTTTTTCACGGAATCAAAACCCACACCCACACACTTAATCCACGATAAAAAAAATCCTCCTCACATAAAAAAACTGGATACACTCAAACCATCATAGAACAATTTCTGAATACACATAATATTACACGCACCAAAAAGAACCCAACAAAAAACAAAACACCAAACCAAAACCACAGCTGAGGAAGATAGGCCTATATCAATCGTACACATCCAACCACGAACACACCACTCAAGCACCGACCACTTCATAAAGACCTAAGACACAGTAGTAGTAGTAGTAGTAGTGGAGTCTCTGTGTAGGTCTATCTATACACGTGTTAGCCTAGTGTCCTGTGAACAGGTAGAAGCAGTACTGAACAGGTAGCCACAACCACACACACACACACACACACACAACGACGACGACAACGGCGACGGCAGTCTGATAAAAGAAAGGTGCGCGGGTTAAGTGGTGGCCGGCCGTGTACTGCTCTCAGACCCACTAGTCTGGAACTGTGTGGTAACACCCCTCAAGGCACAATCTAGCTGGGTGGGTGTAGTAGGTGTGTACACAAGCACCATTCACACCTGGACATACACCCCCCCCCCCCCCCCCCCATAGGTCGGGTTATCTTCGGACATGCCCGAATACGCGCGTGCACGCGTGCGCATACGTACACACGCACTTACGCATATGCATACTCCGTACTTTCACACACGTGTACCCATGTATGTATGTGTGCACATATATAAGCAAAGTAGAGAATATACATCTCTCTCTATTTATATCTATATATATCTATATATGAGTGTGTGTAGATATATATATATATAGACATAATAAGATATATATATATATATATATATCCACACACACATATATATCTATATATATATCTCTATATATTTATGTATATATATATGTGTGTGTGTACATATATAATTAAGCTATCTAGATCTCTCCTTCTTTCTTAAAACACACACACACTCACTCACACACACAGCCCCCTTTTCCCTTCCTCCTCACCCCCTCCCCCACAAATCATCCCCCCACCCCCAACCCCCATCACCACCACCACCACCACCACCACCGCCACTTCATAAAGCCAACGTCTGTGTGTTGGTGGTGTATCATGTCATCCCCCACAAGCCATGGCAGACAAAGCCATAGCAAGGAGGAGGAGGACCTGTCAATGCAGGCGATCTTGGAGCAGGCAGCTGGTCCACACTGGAAGCACAGCTGCTGCTGAGACCAGTTTGGAGCTGAGGCCTACTTCTCACAGAGCCATCGCCGCGCGTAGAATAGTCACGTCAGTCCAGAATTATTATGCGCTACACAACATCTCCTCCAAAGTCATAGAGAAAGAGGAGGAGGAGGAGGAAGGGAATGTGCATGTGTGCACGTGTGTGTGTGTGTGTGTGTGTGTGTGTGTGCGTGCGTAGGTGCACGTGTGTGTGTGTGTGTGTGTGTGCGCGCCCCAGAGAGAGAGAGAGAGAGAGAGAGAGAGAGAGAAGGGAAGCATTCTACAGGCTAAGCCATGGAGACATTTAGTTTCTTTTTTTAATGGTGTCTCGGTGAAAACGACAAAAAGAGCACATTGACATCAATTCAGATGTATATACAAAGCTTTAACAAACTAGAGAATATGACAGAAAACAGTTCTTGATCAGATTATATCACTAATAAACCCTCTTTCTCTTCGCAACCCCCCCCCCCCCTCCATCCTCATAATGACACTTAATTTCTACACCTCATAGTCTCTCACACAGTTTTCCTGTCGTTAAGTCGTTCTTTTGTTGCTAACTGGTACTGTTTGTACGTATTGTTCAACTGCGCGAAACCTGTCCATCAGAAACTATCCTTAAACTGCTTAACACATTGTCTTCATTTTAACACAGACGTAAACACGGCCCGATATCAGGGCAAAAGAGAGAGAGAGAGAGAGAGAGAGAGAGAGAGAGAGAGAGAGAGAGAGAGAGAGAGAGAGAGAGAGAGAGATGTTAGTGAAAGAAAAACTCAGTGGAGACTGCAAACATAAAAAGAATTTTCCTAAACTTTACCAGGAAAATCCGTTGCGTTTGACCCGATTCGAAGATATATGCTGGTATGTAATATCAGCAATGGGTAATATCAAGGTCTATTGATATGGAGTTTGAGAGTGATGTATTATCTGCTGAAACCATACAGGGTTTTTTTTTAAACCACGCACGATTCTGCAGAGAAAGTTTCTAGACCGGCAAGGGAGCAGTTCTGACCTCAGCCTAGCTTGACCAGTTAAGGACCGACAGCCACTTAAGGACACCACGCAGACAGTGTAAGGGTAGATTGAACTGAATATGAACGGATCATTATTAACAGGAATTAAGTAGCTGTTAGTTCATTACCATACCGTGAAGGAAGGAAGGAAGGAAGCTGCTGCCAAATTTACCTGCACTTAGGTCTGTGCTTTCTTGGTGGGTTCCAAAAATATTGTCAGCACACAAAAGTGCGAGTCTAGCTCATTAAATTTAGTAATAAAGCAATTATATTGGGATCAGGCATGTTTTCTGTCTAATGTCTTCCATGGTACCGCACATTCCCCGCCCCCCTAAACACACACACACAAGTGATATATATATATATATATATAATATATATATATATATATATATATATATATATATAAAATTATAAGTCACTATAACACCCCCCCCCCCCCCCCCCTGAGGAAGGCGAAAGCCGAAATATTGGGGAACATCTATATGTGTTGGTTGTTATGCTTTCATTTTGTGTGATATATATATATATATATATATATATATATATATATATATAAACATTTGCCAACACCACACACACACACACACACACACACACACACACACACACACACACACACACACAACACCGCGCGCGCACACCCACATATATGAACAGAGAGAGAGACACACACACACACACACAGACAGTCGGTCAGGCAGAGACAGACACACAGACAGACAGACAGACAACACCACACACACACAGAGAAAGAACCCTAAATTGCCTTTAAAAAAAGCAAGGGAACTTCAAATTCCTAGCTAGTAGCCCCCGAAATAGCCAGCCAGGCAGGAAAGACAAGGGCAATTACAGAGTCCACCGGGAGAAACAGAGGATTAGCTGATGAGCGCCAAAAGGAAAGGCGTAGGTGGCCGGCCTCTGACAACAGCCAACAACACAGCCAACACAGCCAAAAACAAAAACAAAAAAATTATATCAGAGAGAGAGACGGAGAGACAGAGAGAAGAGAGAGAGAGAGAGAGAGAGAGAGAGAGAGAGAGAGAGAGAGCCACTAGCACTCCGCCAGAACAGCCATTCATTGCGTCTTGAGAGAGAGAGAGAGAGAGAGAGAGAGAGAGGGATAGAAGAGTCCCCCAAACAGCCAATCGTTGTCTCTTTACAGAGTGAGAGAGAAAAGACTGGTTTGTGAGTTGTGAGTTCAATAGATGTCGGCGTCAATTTACACTAAAGGAAAGGACAACTAACGCAAACACTAATTTGCTTGTAGTGTCAAGAGAAAGAGAGAAAAGGGGGAGAGGAGAGAGAGGGAGAGAGAGAGAGAGAGAGAGAGAGAGAGAGAGAGAGGGAGAGAGAGAGAGAGAGAGGGAGAGAAAGAGGGAGAGAGAGAGAGAGAGGTACACACACACACCGCAGTCACCGCCACCATCACAATCACTGACACACACACACACACACTCACTAACACACACATACATATAGTCTAACATCACTAAATGTGAACAGACTTTAAACATACAACAACAACAACAGACACGCACACACACACTCACTAACACAAACAATCTCACTCACACACATACACACACACCATGGTCACCCACCCACCCACTCACTAACACACACCCCCACCAACCCATGTCAGCTTCCCACCACAATCACACAACATATACACACACTCACAACACACCCCATACCCCCCTACACACACACACACACACACACACACACACTTACCCCCTTCCCTCCACCACACACACACACACACACACCTTATGAGGCCGCGCTTATCATTTTAATATTGGCCCATGGCCAGACCCAAGGTAGCACGGTATTATAGCACGGCCCAGTAACAAATACTTCAGTCAGTGTGTGTGTAGGTAGTGTGTGTGTGTGTGTGTGTGTGTGTGTGTGTGTTTGTGTGTGTGTAGATAGTGTGGGGGGCTGACTATGGCCTGAAATTAATGTAGCAAGTAGACTCGCTCCACTCAATATTGCATTACTGGGGGTGGGGGTCGGGGCTGGGCGAGGTTAATCTGGGGTTTGTGACAAGTTAGGGCCCCCCTGCTAACACACTAAGCCCGCAGTATTTACCTTGCTAATCGTGAACCTTAGGATCATGCCCAGCCACACACACACACACACACACACACACACACACAGAAGAAGGTGGCAGGGTGGTTAAGGCGTTCGCCTGCCAACAAGTAAACCGTGAGGTTGTGGGTTCGATTCCCAGTCTCGCCCTTTCTTCCCACTTTGACAAAAAAAATCGAACTGAATGGCAAAGTTCTTCGGATGAGACTATAAACCGAGGCCCGTGTGCGAACGCACGCAGAACATCTTGCGCACACGTTAAATCCTGTTCCGCTTTTAGAAAAAAATAGGCCATTGTGTGCCGGTGGGAACAGATGACAAAATTTACAAAACCGCATGCACACGGGGACTGGATGTAAAAAAGCACACGAGTGCTTATTCCATTATCCTCGATAAAAAAGAATAAATAAATAAATAAAAAACACACACAGAGAGAGAGAGAGAGAGAGAGAGAGAGAGAGAGAGAGAGAGAGAGAGAGAGAGAGAATGAACACAGGCCAACAGCCCTTTTCATGGGGAAGGTGGGGGGGGGGGGGGGGTGTGAGGGGGGGCGGGGGCAGCATAAGTATCAACAAATTATTCTGACGCGATATATATCATGATCACGATTAGAAACGCAATGCTGGTACTACATGAACAAGTTCACTGGGAGGGAAGGGGGGAGACCATCACCACCACCAAGTGCTGAATACAGATGAAATTATTCTTAATCCTGGAGACTATTTACTTTTAATTGTTCACATTATCAACGAAGTTCTGTCTGAGTCTTTTTATTTTTTTATTTAATCTTTTATATCGAGGATAATGGAATAAGCACCTGAGTCTAAGACAGAGAGGCAGAGAGACAGAAGGTAGGTGTACATAGAAATGCCAATTCAAAACTACATCTAAGTAAATATTTGTAGTCAAGAAATCTTGCGTAGGAGATTCAAAGTTTATGAACAGCATTTTTGACCATTTTTTTTTCGTTTTTTTTCTCTTGAAAAGAAAACCCTACCCATGTGACATTTAATGAACCCGCGTTCTAATCAATGATAGAATTGAGACGACGATAATAATTATCCCTTACAGACGTGTGTTTGACTGGCTGTTACCTGTCAAGGACTTTCTGGCAGCAACTTTGATAATAAAAAGATCCATTTTATTGCTTATCTTTATTTCGTTCTCTGTCAGTTTCAAGGACTTCCTCTTGCTGTAGTTCTTTGTCTGAAGTTCAGTCTTCTTCTTCTTCATCATGAAACGCTCAGAAACAAAGATTGTCTGTCATAAGAGCGAAAATGCGTTGTGCTGCCGTTTAAGCGCCTGACGAGTCAAGCTCAGCGAATCCAACTTCAGCATGGGAGAGAATTGTTGCATCTTGTTAAGTCTTTCTGAAAAAAAGCCAAGAGAATGGTCCAAGCAGGAGGAAAATAGAGAAGAAAGAGGTGACAGGAAGAACAAAGTAACTAGGAGAAAACAAAGAGAGGGATAGAAAAGAGGGAATTCTCAGCACAGATTTTCCAGAAGGCAGGGATGCTACTTATACTGACAGATCCCCGGAATCCCCACGAGGCAAGTTCAAGCTACAACCTACAGATTTAGAGAGGTAAAGATCAATCAACCGAGTAACCAATTGAGTCCTAACAGACCAGCCTAGAGAAAACTGTAGACCAATGCATCTCTTGTGTGCCCCCCACCCCTCCTTCCCTCTTGAGGACCACTGGGATCAAGGGACTGATGAAGGTGATGATGGTGATGAATCAAGTCATTGATTATCATTCAATTAATCAACCACTCACTTGTCATACAGGAGCTTCAGGCATTCTCTGCGCTCTTTTTCTCTCTGGGGCGTCTTTGAAATGATAACCAAAAAGTGCACAAGCTTTAACTTCTGCCGTTCACCTTTCAGTCACAAAAGCTTGCAAAGTAGTGTTTACATATCCAGAGCATCTAGTGCTACGACAGAACCATCCACACTATCGTATCCCCCCCCCCCCCCCCCCTCCTGCCTTACAACTGACAAAAACCCTTCGAATATCCACAAGAAGACCACATTAGAAATAAAAACTCTTTTCTTCACAATCACTTCTGAGTAAATAAAAGTTTGCATTACAACACAACATTACTCAGGCATCCAGCTTGGCAATGGGCATCTTGCAAGTCACTGTACCACAACAGAAATAGGCGAGGGTAAAACAAAAGAAGGGTAAAAGTGTTCCTAAAGAGGTCGTCGAAGAGCGAGATGTCAGAGACCTCAGCTTCTCTGGGAGCCAGCATATTGCATATTGAGGGCGGCGCCCATCTCCTCTCCCTCGCTGCTTTACCTTCCCTGTCCCTAAAGAGGGCAGGTACCCATTTACAACTGCGTGAAGTGGGGAACTGTACTGAAGCCAAGGCGCGCAAACGGTCACACATCCGCTTGGTAAAGACAAGGGTACGTAATTATGGAAAAAGGACCGAACGACAACAATGAAGACTGTTTTGATGTTAATGACGCCTACAGAGTAGCAAAGAACAGACATGGGTGGATTCACTTTGTTCCCTTACAAACTGTAACTTACCTGTTGCATCCAAGGCACTGTAGATACAGGAGCCAGCTGCTGGGCGTCATAGCAGGTAAAGGTGTTCACAGGATCTGGGGGATCACGCTGATACGTTTTCATTGTAAGAACACCGTTTGAACATTTCTCTACTGCTCCTTGTTTCTGCTGTGTGTTTCCTATTTTTCCAGTCTGTTTGTGTGTGTTTCATCTGTCTACATTGCTGTTGTGATGTCGTCAGTTCCTCCATCGTTCCCTCTTTTCTTTGTTTCTGCCTCCCATCTCAGTTTTACCTGTTTCTGTTTGCTCTAGTTACCTGGTTTTCTCGTCAAAGTTTTTCCTTCTTCTGATCTGTTCCTTTAAAACATTTTTTTATTCCATTCTCAAACAAATGCTGAGTAGGTCAAAGAGTATAAAAAAAAAAGACACTGATGAATACATTTTCTTTTTTCCCTTGTTCCCTTCCCTTTCACTAGTTACTTTTCTTTCTTTCTTTCGTTCGTTCGCTCGCTCTCGTTCTCCAGACGACTATTTAACTTCTACACCTAACCAGACAAATCTCCATTCCATTAATTAACCACTTCATGGTAGGACTTGCCCTTCACGGTATATACACGAGAAAACTGAACTGGAAACTGCGCCACGGCTCTGCTGCCAATACTATATACCAGTGCCATCTTGACCCACTTTCCCTTCCAATCCCTTCCCAGAGGATGAGCTCATTCTCCAAGACAACATGTCTGACCCAGACCTTAAGAACAGCAAATTGACGAGGCCCTGGGGAAAAGCCGAGTCATCAAACATTTTGAAACACGAGAACGCGACAAAGAACAAGATGTTCAGCACCCCCCCTCTCCCCCTCCCCCTCCCTGCCCCCCCTCCCCCCCCTGTAGCCTCACTCCAGAAAAAAACCCGAAACCAATACTAACAAACGCAGCAGCCAGCAATGGCCAGACAGTTGTTGGGTGTGCAGATGACGTGGATGTGCTATCTCTGACACAGTTGGTCTGAGGGTGGAAAGGGAAAGCAAGCTGTATTATTATCTGCAGAGTGTTGGCAGCGTTGTCAGTGCTATCAGACCTGCCATCACAGACCAAACCCGCGTGGCAAGACAATGAGGTGAGAATGAGAGCAGGCGCCACAAGAAAGAGGCTGAGGTAAAGCCGGGGGGAAAGCGAGTAGTTCGTGTCTCCCGCCCTGTCTGACATAATACAGAGATACATAGATAATACTTAGAGGTGTGTGTGTGTGTGTGTGTGTGTGTGTGTGTGATGGGGTGCTAATGTTACCTCTGGGGTACTCTTCCGTTCTTCTCTGCTAATGTTACCCCTGGGGTACTCTCCAGTTCTTCTCTGCTAATGTTACCTCTGGGGTACTCTCCAGTTGTCCTCTGCTAATGTTACCTCTGGGGTACTCTCCAGTTCTCCTCTGCTAATGTTACCTCTGGGGTACTCTCCAGTTCTCCTCTGCTAATGTTACCTCTGGGGTACTCTCCAGTTCTTCTATGCTAATGTTACCTCTGGGGTACTCTCCAGTTCTTCTCTGCTAATGTTACCTCTGGGGTACTCTCCAGTTCTCCTCTGCTAATGTTACCTCTGGGGTACTCTCCAGTTCTCCTCTGCTACTGTTACCTCTGGGGTACTCTCCAGTTCTCCTCTGCTACTGTTACCTCTGGGGTACTCTCCCGTTCTTCTCTGCTAATGTTACCTCTGGGGTACTCTCCAGTTCTCCTCTGCTAATGTTACCTCTGGGGTACTCTCCAATTCTCCTCTGCTAGTGTTACCTCTGGGGTACTCTCCAGTTTCCTCTGCTAATGTTACCTCTGGGGTACTCTCCAATTCTCCTCTGCTAGTGTTACCTCTGGGGTACTCTCCCGTTCTCCTCTGCTAGTCTTTCATGTGAGCCAGCGACAAATCTGGCACTCCCCTGATAGCAGCTCCAGGAAACTTTGCGTGGTTCCGGCTTAGTGAATTATTTTAATTTTAATTTAATTTAATTTAATTTTATTCTTTTATATCTTTTATGAAGTAAACCAGTCTAATTTAGTACATGGGGCTTCACAGTGACGCGTGTTGTCTGTTCTAGCTGAAAGAATAGCGTTTTGTTTTGTTGGAAATTCTGAATGAAACTACTAATGTTTAATTGCATCAATGTAGTAAAAAAGAAACAACCCCTTTGTTATCAATATCTATTGACACGAATCTTGATCATACTCCGGCTGATTCTTTTCTTCCTCTTCCCTTCATTTTCTGATGGATCATTATTTTGAGCACTACACTGTAGAGCTGACCAACAGATTCATCCATTTATGTCGGTTGAATACCAAAGCCTGGGTACGTCTGCGCACATGGCTTTCCTGACCATTATGCAAAGCCGCAGGTATACCCTGCACGCATGCAAACACACTCTCCGTTAAACACCACTCTACAACATTTACATACATCCCAGTGTGAACTGCAGACATGACAAGTCTCTGGACTGTGCAGCATCGGTCATTGTTGTAGAAACCTCAAAGGACTTCGTCCAAATTGAAGTCAAGAAAGAGCGCACACTGAACTGTGCTTTTCCTGTGGCTCATTTGGAGAGATTCCTCTTGGGGCCTGTAAACGAACGTCTGCTAAGGCAGGGTGAGTCTTTACGTATCTTACATACCGCGTTTCTCTCCCGAAAAACAAAGCTTTCTGTTCTTTTCTGTTTTCCTTTACTGAACTGTTGCTGATGTCATTCCTCACCCCCTACCCCTTCTTTGTTTTCCTTTCAATCCTCTTCTTGATGAAAAAAAAACCCATTCTTCTTCTTGATTTTCTTCTTCTTCTTCTTTCTTTCTTTCTTTCTCTCTATCTTTCCTTCTTTCGTCTTCTTCTTCAAACTGAAAAAAAATACTGTTCAAGTTCATTTTCTGACTCAATCAACTATTTCACAACCACATTCAGCTCTGTTGCAAGAACATAAACCCTTGTATTTGTACTTGTTAACTTCTGTGGTGTCATCATGTTTGGTGTTGCAAGGACAGAGAGAGAGAGAGAGAGAGAGAGAGAGAGAGAGAGAGAGAGAGAGAGAGAGAGAGACAGAGACAGAGAGAGACAGACAGACAGAGAGAGACAGAGACAGAGAGAGAGACAGACAGGCAGAGAGAGAAAGAGAGAGAGAGAGAGAGGGAGACAGAAAGAGAGAGAGAGAGACAGAGACAGAGAGAGACAGACAGAGAGAGACAGAGAGGGAGACAGAAAGAAAGAGAGAGAGAGAGAGAGAGAGAGAGGAGAGAGAGAGAGAGAGAGAGAGAGAGAGAGAGAGAGAGAGACAGAGACAGAGAGAGACAGAGAGAGAGACAGAGAGAGAGAGAGAGAGGGACAGAGAGAGAGAGAGAGAAGTCAGCATTCTTACAGACAGACAGGCAGACAGACAGACTGACAGTGATGGAAAGAAGAGGAGGAAGCGTGGTGTGCTATGCAGCAAGAATGTCAGGCCCACAGGGACCTCTGAAATGAATGAAAGGAGCGCCGTGGTCTCCGGAAATAACGCCAAGATAAAGAGCGCTGTGCTGTGCTGCGCTGTGCTGCGCTGTGCTGCGCTGCCTCCCATTCTTTCTTTCAGCTGCATGCCCTGTTACACTTTGCTTTAAGCGGTCAATGGACAACTGGGATTTTCCACACACACACACACTTACACGCGCACACCCCCTCCCTCCCCGGCCCCCCAGAAACAAATGAAAGGAAACAGGTTACATGCTATTAACACGCCCACACACACATGCATGTACATGCATGCATGCTGTGTGGAGAGAGAGACAGAGACAGAAACAGAGAGACAGAGCCACAGAGAGACAAAGAGACAGAGAGCGAGAGAGAGAGAGAGAGAGAGAGAGAGAGAGAGAGAGAGAGAGAGAGAGAGAGAGAGAGAGAGAGAGAGAGAGAGAATCTTTGTTGGTTTGGAATCACCAAAGCCCAGATTTAAACTAAAAATAGAAGCATAATAATTTTTTTTTTAAATATGGGGACCAACTAGGGTGCTGATGACATCAGCAGACGTCAGCATCAGGATTGGGCCGATGGTATGAGCCATGACCAAGAACACTGACAGATGAAAGGTAAGCGTGTTCAGAGTCGAGTCTCCTATGGTTCCCTGCTGATTACGGTATTTGTTGCAAATTGTTGTTGTTGTGATCTCTTTCGTCTAAGTTGCTGCCATCATTCATCCCATCCTAAGACGGCCGACTCCATGACCACGTTTTTTTCCTTTTCTTTCCTCCTTTTCCTTTTCTGTCTGTCTTTGTTTGTTTTGTTTGTTTTGTTGTTGTTGCTTTTTTAGATACGAGTAGTGAGTGAATGAATGATTGACTGAATGAACAAATGTGGCCTTTACCACACTCTAGCTCCTGACTGTCCTTATGCCCACTTGGCCGAGAGAGTGGGGATGTACTGTGGGGAAGGCATCTCCACTATAATCAAATTTCTGCCCAGTTTCCAAAACAGCAGCTGCCTCCTCTGCTGTTTTGGAGGTCATCGTCGGGCACGACGGACAAACATACATACATACAGCTCCAAAGAGGCATTCTTCTTCTTCTTCTTCGTCGTCGAACGCTCAGACAGCAACTCTTGTTGTCTGCCATATGAGCGAAAATGCGTTGCGCTGCCGTTAAACGCCTGGCAAGTCAGGCCCAGAACATCCAACTTCAGCGTGAGGGGAAACTGTTATATTTTAAGTCTTTTTTTTTTTTTAAAGAAAGGC
>CM054134.1:83350893-83360893 GCA_028751875.1 Rapana venosa | reverse complement strand
ACACACATACACACACACACACTCTCTCTCTCTCTCACACACACACACTCTCTCTCTCTCACTCAAACATGCACACACATACACACACACACACACACACACACACTCTCTCTCTATCTCTCTCACACACACACACGCACTCACACACATACACACATTCTGTCTCTATTATACACACACGCGCGCGCGCGCGCGTGCGCGCGCGCGCGCACACACACACACTCTCTCTCACACTCACACACACATGCTCACCACACACACACACACACACACACGAAAGGCTGGGCGGTCACTTACCAGTCTAAGCTGACGGAGCGATGGCGACTGTTCTCTTTACTCTTATCTCGCTGGCTGAGTTTACGGGCAAACTTGTACAGACTGCCCGCACTTTCCAATCTGAAACACAGAAACAAAATGATAGGTGGTGAGCTAGCCCTTCTTCACAATGCCTACAACAACAACAACAGTAGCAGAAACTTTGACACAGACAACGATAGCAACAGCGACAAAACGTCAGTTTATATGTTTTTCTCACATCAACGACAAAACGTCAGTTTCTGTTTTTCTCACATCAACAACAAAACGTCAGTTTCTGTTTTTCTCACATCAACGTCAAAACGTCAGTTTCTGTTTTTCTCACATCAACTACCAAACGACAGTTTCTGGGCTTTCCACCACAACAAAACGACAGTTTCTATTTTTCCCACATCAACGACAAAACGTCAGTTTCCGTTTTTCCCACAACAATAACAAAACGACAGTTTCCGTTTTTCCCCACAACAGAAACGACAGTTTCCGTTTCTCTAAGGAAATGTGACCACTTGCAGAAAATGTCATACACCTAACATGACATCTCTGTGGAAATGTAGTCATATGTGCTGACCTGAACATAAGTTTACATGTTGTATTTCTTCCCTGTTAATCAAATTGAATAAAACAGTTTCGACTGAGACCAGTAAGTGATGGGTAATTTGATTTTAAAAGGACCTTCGTGCTTTTAACAAAGCGCCGCCTCTCCACCACCTGCTGAGTGTTTGGAAATAAATGAATACATGCATGCTCGCGTGCGCAAGTGTATGTGTGTGCATGTGTGTGTGTGTGTGTGCGTGTGTGTGCAAATCATGTTACAACATGTATATAGGGAACAAAGAGAAAGGGAAAAGAAAGACAACGCGGAAAAGAAACACAAAGAAAAAAAAGAAAGAGAGAAAAATAAAAATATAACAGAACGTACATTCGAGACAAGAAAAACAAAAAACAAAACAAATTATGGACATCATACTTTGAGCATCATATTCTTCATAGAAAATCGGATTCTGTTTGGAGAGAAAACGACGTCAACTCACTCCCATACCCACTTTCTTCTCTTCAAAGGGAAGACGAACATTTTGCAAAGAAACCCAACAAAAAAAGTGTATGCAAAAAGAAAGCAACAGCAAACACAAAACACAAAAAAACCCAAACCCGAACAACATCCCCCCCAAACAACAACAACAACAACAACAAATAAACAAACAAAACTTATTCAAGTTACCGACACTCCACCCCCCCTCCTCCAATAAAAAAAGAAAGGAGCGAAACCCAAACCACCAAAACTATTAATCATATAACCCTCCTACGCAAAACATATCCCAATACAAACAACTGACATGTTTACACATATAAAAAAAGGAAAAAAATACACAGAAAAAGACACAGCACAAACATTAATTCACACCCTCGCTCTTTTGGCAAACAAGGGTACACACAAACGTTTTTAGGATTGTCTATCGACCCTGTCTACCCTCTACCGCTCTCTACCTCCGCAACCCCCCCCCCCCCCCCCCCCCAATGAAAACCTTTAAATTCTTGCTGTTCTCTTTTCTCTTTTACTTTTGTATTTCCGGCCTCTTATTCCATGGTATTCTTCTTCATCGTACGCGCAGACAAGCAACTCTTGTTGTCTTTCATATGAGCAAAAAATGCATTGCGCTGCCGTTAAGCGCCTGACAAGTCAGACCCAGCACATCCGACACGGGTATGGGAGAGGATTGGGTTTTTTTTTGACGTCTTTCTGGTAAAGAAGCAGGAAAATGGACCCAGAAGGCAGACAATAGACAAGAAGGAGGTGATAGGAAGAAAAGGAACAAGGCAGAAACAAAGAGAGGGATAGAAAAGACCTGGCGCAGAATGGAAATGCTATCTATACTGACAGGCCCCCTGGCACACCAAACTGGGGAACTTCATGGTATGAATTCTCACTTAACTGCTGGAAGAGTCACAGAGAAAACGTATCAAAACTTTCGGGCAGTAGGCCTATGCCTTGGGCGAGTTAAACCTGGTGCCGGCCCATCTCTCTGCAGATGCGACAGCCTGACTGTAGACGGGATAACCTGGTGGTTAGAGTAATGCGCTCGTGATCTGCTGACCCTGGTTCGAATCTCGTTCAAGAGGATTTTCCCTCTGGAGTTAACATCAGTGCCGACTCTACTCCCACCAAAAGTTCTTCGGTTTAGACTATAAACCGAGGTCCCGTGTGTGAACGCACGCAGAACATCTTGCGTACACGTTAAAACCCGTTCCGCTTTTCGGAAGAGTAGGCGATTGTGTGCGGATGACAAAATTTACAAACTGCACACACACGCGGGGACTGGATGTAAAAAAAGCACATGAGCGCATATTCCAATATCCTCGAAATAAAAGAATGATTACTAGCCTTCAAAACAGCCTTTGCTTGCCAAAATGATGTGGTGACATAGCCACACCATCATGATTTCTGTTTCCTAACGACTAGCGACACAGTCACAGTCTTCAAACAGAAAAGAAACCAATGCTCACGATTCTGACCTCACGACAGTCTGCAGGACATAAACATGCAGAATCATGCGATAACATCTGTCTGCATAATGTTTCTGGTTTCTTATTTATCACATTGTAATTGCCCTTCATGAGATGAATAAAGTGTTTTTGACTTGACTTGACTTGACTTGACTTGATATAACTCCTTTCAAGGAACATGCTTTCCCAAACCGCGTAATCTACAACTGACAATACTTGTGGTTATATTTGGCAACAACAACAACAACAATGACAACAACAACGACGAAAATAAACTGCTAGTGAAAATATTTCTGTAGCTGATCAAGAATTTATAACAACACAATTGTTAAAATCCGTGTCATTATTTTTTTTGCCAACAAAGAAACCAAATCAGTTACAATCCGTGTCATTATTTTTTGCCAACAAAGAAACCAAATCAGTTAAAATCCGTGTCATCATTTTTTGTTTTGGCCAATAAACAAACCAAATCAGACGGTTTGCGTCATAGAAAACGGATTGATGTTAACCTAATTCCCCACGAGCCTTTGACCAATGTCCCTGCAGAAAACACAGAGGATCGAGTCCACCCACAAGTCAGGTACGCACCTCAGCTGACACACCAGATTGCTCAATAATGATGACAATAATACTATAAATCCAAACAAAGCAATCGTTCTACATTGCGACAGGCTGACTCAGCTTCTTCCAACACCCACACTCATTAATTTCAAACATAAGATTCTCTCCTCTTGTTTCATCTCATTTCTGTCCCTGCCCTCAACAACCAACACCCCACCCACCCCCTTCCCATCACCCTGCCGGAATGTACAACCTTTATGTGTGTGTGTGTGTGTGTGCGTGCGTGTGTGCGTGCGTGCGTGCGTGCGCGTGTGTGTTTACATTTGGATTTGTAAAAAAACTATTAATTGTGCGCGCGCGCGTGTGTGTTTACATTTGAATTTGTAAAAATCTATTAATTGTAACGAGCTGCATGTGAAAGACTAGGATGAATGAAAGCGCTTTGATTTGTTTTTTTTTGCAAGAGATACCGCTGTATAAATTCCATGTATTATTATTATTATTATTATTATTATCATCATCATCATCAATCATCATCATCATCATCATTATTATTATTATCATTATTAAAGAGACAACAACAAAGGCACGACTCTGTATTCCGCCCTCCCGGTTCTGTCTCTGTCTGTCTCTCTGTCTCTTTCTCTCAAACTCTCTCTCTCTCTCCCCCAGACTCTCTCTCTCCCCCCAGACTCTCTCTCTCTCTCCCCCAGACTCTCTCTCTCTCTCAAAGTATGTGTCTCTGTCTCTCTTTCTGGATGGACCAGTACAACACCTTAAAAGTTTTGGGTTGTTAAAAAAAATACAATGAAGCAGGCAACCGGATATATGATGGACTAATGAGAGAGAGAGAGAGAGAGAGAGAGAGAGAGGAGAAGAGAGAGAGAGAGAGAGAGAGAGAGAGAGAGAGAGAGAAAAGCCCCCAAAGACAAATAGAAGTGATTATTTAAAATTAAAAAAAAACACCCAAAGGGAAAAAAAGGCATACTTAGAGAAAAAAAGCGTGCGCGTGTGTGTATGTGGAGAGAGAGAGAGAGAGAGAGAGAAGAGAGAGAGAGAGAAGAGAGAGAAGAGAGAGAGAGAGAGAGAGAGAGAGAAAACAAACATAACAATAGATACTCGAAAAGGAGACAAAAGAAGAAGGAGGTAAACATAAACGAAACAAACAGAACAATGAACTCAAAACAGAATGAACAATATACAGAAAAGAGAAGGTAAGGAGACTGAAAAAAAAACCCACAGCATAAAAATGATCACAGAGGATTTAGGGAGGCGGAAAAACCCAACAGAACCATGAACATAAATCAGAAAGTAAGGTGACTGCAAAATCGCTACACAGAACAATGAACATAAAGGATACTGGAAAATCCCTATAATATAGAACGATGAACATAAAGGAAAAAGTGGAAGGGAAGGGGCGGCAGAGAAACCCCCCCAAACCCAAACAGAACAATGAACATTTAACAGAAACATTACGTGCTGTGTTTAGGGTCGTGGAGGAGGGAGAACAACCATCCAGACAAAACAAGCAACATAACAGAGAAGGTCAGTTTGAACATGATACTACTACACACAGGAAAAACAACAACAAACGATGATAAAACTTCAATGCTCTCACACACACATACACCACACACACACACACAACACATACACACACACACACACACACACACACACACACCCAGCCCACACACACACACACACACACACACACACACACACACACACGCGCAGACCACACACACACACACACACACACACACCACACACAACACACACACACACCTGTCCAGCAGTAGTCTGCTGTCACTGCGAGACCCAGACAAATACGTGCACTTTCTGGCTCGACGCATGGCGCTGTTCATTTCCCACACACACTCTCCCTCATGTAATAAGAAAAAAGATCAACAAACGAACACACTATCACGAAGCAGTGATTATCTCTGCTGGATATGAAAATGCAAAATTCAATCCAAAAAAATTGTCCTTCAGTCACATAGCGGAGCCATCATCCCACGTATGAATTCGGGAGCACATCACGCACGGGAGAGGATCGTTGACAACAGCATCTGCAGGATTGTAGACTGTTTTTACTGTGTCAATGTTATTAGTTGACTTTTCAGCACGTCAGCTGTTAATTATGATGTTTATATTAAAAGCTGATTTGAAAAAAAAAGAAATAGGGCACACGGATTTATTACAATAACGATAGAAGATGACCTGGTGAGGAAAAGAAAAAGCTGAAAAGAGCATTCTCGTTATTCAAAATATAAACATTTCAAATTGTCACTTTTTTGGTTAAGAGTATGATTTTTGGTAAAACTGTCTTTTGTGGCATTTAAAATTTAATTTTTTTTTCCTGTAAGGTACCTTTACAGTCTTCTATTTTCACTTCCTTTCAATTCCCCCCACCCCACTTCCTTTCACAGTTGAATTAGCAGTCACATTCATTTGTCTTTCTTTTTCATCCATTCCTTTCTTTCCTTTTTCGTTTTCAGTCTTTTTTTATATTAGCTTTAACAAAATTGGTGTCACCCACCAAAATGAGAAAACTTCCATAAAAAAAGCCCAACACACAAACCCAAGCATCAGAAAACATCACAACTCTTTGGGATTTTCCCCTAATCTTTGTCTTAGTTTGCTTTTACTTCTCTCTCTCTCTCTCTCTCTCTCTCTCTCTCTCTCTCTCTCTCTCTCTCCCTCTCTCTCTCTCTCTCTCCCTCTCTCTCTCTCTCTCTCTCTCTCTCTCCGTCAAACGAATTTGCATCAGTTTCAAAACAGAAAGACAACACAGAAAGGGAAGGAAAAGAAAACCCTTGCGTCCTTGACAAAAAAAAAACCGTTAAAAAAAGATTTTAAAAAAGGGTGGCATCAGCAAACACAGTAGCATCCAAAAAAAGAAACCTCCTCAATCAAGCCGCTTTCTTTCCATAAGCCACAGGGCGGCTTACGATCTGCAACTTTACACGACAAGTTGCAATCACAGACAAGAGAGAGACTGGGACCGTTTCTCAATGAACCGACCCTACCCTACCCTATCCTACCCCTTGTCTGTCCCTCTAGGGGTGGGCGAGAGAGAGAGAGAGAGAGAGAGAGAGAGAGAGAGAGAGAGAGAGAGAGAGAGAGAGAGAGAGAGAGAGAGAGAGAGAGAGAGAGAGCGAGCGAGAGAGAGAGAGAGAGAGAGAGAGAGAGAGAGAGAGAGAGAGAGAGATAGGGTGGGTGGGTGTAACCGGAAAGTTAAAATTACCCCCACTGCCTCAGTGTGCGCGTGCGCAGCGCACGCGCGTTGTTGGGTTAGGTTGGTGTGGTTGGAGGTGATGGTGATGGTGATGGGGTGCTGCTGCCACCACTGTGCCAAAGATGATGCTTTTTTTTTTTTTTTTGTTATTTTTCTTTCTTTGCCTCTTTTTTTTTTTGTGTGTGTGTATACGGCGGTCACTCAACTTGTTCGTCCTTTCTAACAGTGATGCTCTCTCTCTCATATCCTTTTTTCTGTATTAATTTTTTTCTCTTTTTACAATATTTTCATCTATGTTCCTGGATAACATGATGCACTCACAAACTAAAACATCAAAACGGACAAAATAATTATCCGAAAGTTCCTACCACAGCTGGTTAACATTAACATAAAATGTGAAAACATTGTGGGGAAAAAATAAAGAAGAAAAAGAATCGGAAAGACATAAGCAATGCCCTGATATGGCCTCTGTGGTCGGCGGGGCTATAAACAGCGGGACTGGATTGGATTGGAAGCAATGGTTGATCTAAAAGAAGACTAATGAACATTAACTCACACAAATGAAAATAAGACAGGAGAAAGGGAAACAGAAAAAGAATGATCCATTTCCACATACCATAAATTACACAGACGATAACATCTATGAGGAAAAAAATGACTGGCGACAGAATGAGAGGAAACATAGAGGGAAAAAACAAACCGAAACAAACCAAAACAAAGCAGCAAGACAGATATGATAAGGAAACATGCCCCGAGAGAGGAGAGAGAGAGAGAGAGAGAGAGAAGAGAGAGAGAGAGAGAGAGAGAGAGAGACGATAGCAAAAGAGAGAGAGATACAGAGACAGAAACACAGAGAGAGAGAGGGAGAGAGAGAAAGAGCGAGAGAGAGAGAGAGAGGAGAGAGAGAGAGAGAGAGAGAGAGAGAGAGAGAGAGAGAGAGAGAGAGAGATAGAGAAGAGAAGAGAAAGAGAGAGAGAGAGAGAGAGAGAGAGAGAGAGACAGAGAGAGAGAGAGAGAGAGAGAGAGAGAGAGAGAGAGAGAGAGAGAGAGAGAGAGAGAGAGAGAGAAACACAAACACAAAGAGACACAGAGATATAGAGGAATCGAAGACGAAGAATGAAAAAAAATCCATGTTTTCACAAACCTGTCGAGCAGTAGCTTACTGTCACTGTAGGACCCAGTCAAATACGTACACTTCCTCGCTCGTCGCATAGCGGCTGTTCCCTTATTCTACACACACTCTCTGTCTCTCCCTGTCTCTCTGTCTGCTCTCTGTCTCTCTATTCTGCTCTCTGTCTCTCCCTGTCTCTCTATCTGCTCTCTGTCTGTCTCTCTCTCTGTGTCTCCTCTATCGTCGCCCAGCACGCAGAGAAAGAGGCGTTAAACTCAAAGCAGGAGAGCAAACATTATTTGTCCACCACAAACCGCTGAAGAGAAAGCTGACACCGAACCCCCTAAAATACTACACACACACATACATAGACGCACTGAGAGACAGGCAGACAGACAGACAGACACAGACAGATAAATAGACACACACACACGCATAAATGTGCGCATGCACAACACACCTGTGCGTGTGCACAACACACACACACACACACACAACACAGACACCTGTGCACACGCACAACTCACACGCGCCCGCGCGCGAGCGCGCGCACACACACACACACACAAACACACACACAACACAGACACACACACTTGTACACACGCACAACTCACACACACACACACACACACACAAAAACACACACACACACAACACACACGCACACTATAATTTCCAGTATCTCTAATGTGAAAATACATTGAAATGAAAGAGAGAACGAACGGAATTTCAATCACGTGGATAAATTATGAGGTTAATCCTAACACCTTGGAGTAAGACAGAAAGAAAGAAAGAAAGAAAGAAATAGAGAAAGAATGAAAGAAAGAAAAAGAAAAGATGTCCATCATGCTTTTAAAAGCACGTGTCGAATTCTATTAGGTCAATGTTTCGAAGCTTAACTTGGTTTCAACATTTCTACACAGTCAGCGGGATTAAAAGTTCACCCTCTTTACAAGAAAACTTTCACCGACAAAGACTAGGCTAATACTCTGTGATATGATATAACAACTGCCACAATGTCAAAGATGGTGGATCGGTGGTCTAGAGGCAACGCGCCTGCCTAGAAAGCGAAAACTCCGGGTCGGAAGTGTGCGGTGGTTCGAACCCCATTTGGGCCCGAAACTTTTCCCCCATCCATTAGACCATGGGTGGTTGTCTGGGTGCTAGTCTTTCGGATGAGACGACAAACCAAGGTCCCGCGTGTTACACATAATTATTTAGCGCACGTAATAGAGCCCACAGCAATAAGAGAGTTGTCCCTGGCAAAATTCTTTAGAAAAAAAAGCCACTCTGGTAGTGAAACATACAGTTGCAGAAAGGAAGAAAAAGGTGGCGCTGCTCTTGTGGCGACGCGCTCACCCCGGGGGGAGCAGCCCGAATTTCACGCAGAGAAATATGTCGTGACTTAAAGTGGTATGTGAATTTTAAAAAATAACAACAAAATGTCAACATAAGCAAATTCCAAATTCTCACACAGCAGCACAGTTACATTAGCAGAAAATCAGCCATAGCGAAGTTGTTGTTTCTGCCATAACATCAAAGATATTGATATTTAGCAAATTTCGAATTCTTACATAGTTACATTTTGCAGAAAATCAGCTATCAACAAGCTGTTGTTTCTGACAACAATTTCATGACAAAATAGAATGTGTTTAGATTCTTGAGAGAAAGGAGATAAAAGTCGTGAACTTACATGTCTAAAAAAATATGAGTGATACAATACAACTAAGAAGAAAAGCCGGTACAGATTTTACGATTCTCACTTAAACGATAATGAGTGATACTACTAATATAAAAAGCCAGTCTAGAAGGCTACATATTTTACGATTCTCACCTAAACGATATGATTGAAACTACTAATATTATAAAAAGCCAGTACAGGTTTTACGATTCTCACCTAAACGATAATGAGTGATTCTACTAATATAAAAGCCAGTACAGGTTATACGATTCTCACCTAAACGATATGAATGATAGTATCAATATGAAAGCCAGTACAGAGTTTATGTTTATCACTTAAACGATAATTATGAGGAATACTACTAATAATTATACAAGCCAGGGCAGATTTGACGTTTCTCACCTAAACGATATGAGTGATGCTACTAATATAAAAGCCAGGACAGAATTGACGTTTCTCACCTAAGCGATATGAGTGATGCTAGTAATATAAAAGCCAGTATAGTAGTGTTTGCGTTTCTCACCCCACTTGACCGTGTGTGGGCATGTGTTGAAGTAAATGCGCTATGCGAAGTTTGCATTTCTTC
>CM054134.1:83335893-83345893 GCA_028751875.1 Rapana venosa | reverse complement strand
TTTGGTATCAGACAGGGAGGAATATAAAAAAAAAGGCGTGGGAGGAGGGGGAGGGGAAGAGCGGGGTGGGGGGGGGGAAGAGGGGAGAAGGGTGGTGGTGGTGGTGGTGGTGAGCAACGAAGAGGGGTCAGAGGAAGAAGATGGGCGGAGGGAGCCATGTGGTTTGTTTTTCCAGGAAAAAGGAGACACTCGTCTGACAGTCAATGCTGATCGTCCCTTCGCCTCATTCGCGCCGCTGTGTAGCGCCCCCCCCCCCTCCCCCTCCACATATCCACCCTCTCCATCCCTACCTTGCCCCTACTAAGATTAACTCGAAATGGGCAGCTTTCGATTTGGCAGCTCTGTTCTGTATCAACTGTAAGGCGATGTTCCCCCTTGCCTTTCCGTCCTCTCTCTCTCTCTCTCTCTCTCTCTCTCTCTCTCTCTCTCTCTCCTCTCTCCTCCTCTCTCTCTCTCTGTCTGTCTCTCTCTGTGTCTCTCTCTGCATCATGTCATGTCTTGTAGAGAAAATTTGCGTTTGACATGACATTTCCCCCCCTTTCTTTTTTTTTTCTCTACTCCCTACCCCCCCCCCCCCCCCCCAGTTCTTTTGTTGCTATTTCTGGACTGATTCATGTACTTTTATGTAATCCTACCCTTTTACTCCCCCCCCCCCCCCACCCCCTTTCCCATCTTCAGCTCCTCTCCCTCCGTCCCCTCACCCCATTGCAACAAGTGGGTCAGAGCTATCTTTGCTGAGTAAGCAAATGGACCTTCGAATCTGTCTGGTTAGGATTGGTTTTTTATTTTTTAATTTGCTGACTACGATATAGACAAACTTTACTGAATAATGGTAGGTTATTATGTGGTGAAATATATTGTACTGATACAATGTTAAGCTGTACTGTTTGTGTAGTATTGGATAGTCTTGCGGGTGAGTGTTTTTTTTAATGTACTGTATTTTAGACGCATCACACGAACACCTGGACTTGCCAAGACTGTCCTACAAGAGAGAGAGAGAGAGAGAGAGAGAGAGAGAGAGAGAGAGAGAGAGAGAGAGAGAGAGAGAGAGAGAGAGAGAGCGAGAGACGACGAGGATAGGAGGAAGCTGGTTGCAAAATCTTCAGTGGTGTCTACAGGACTACGGGGTAGGTGAAGGTGAAGGAGGTATTGTAGGCTTACTGTATAGCATTTGTTGTTGTTGTTGTTGGTGTTGTTATTGTTGCTATTGTTGTGCGGTCCCCAGCTTAAAACCCTGAGGCTCACCCAGAATTGTGCACTCTCGCCTCATTCATCCCAACTGAGAATCACAGCGCAGTAAGATCGTAAGTAAAGGTAAAGGTGTCCCATAACCTATAAGGTTGTAGGGGAGCGAGGCGTCAGAGACCTCAACTTCTCCAGGGTCCAGCACATTGAAGGCGGCGCCCATCTCCTCTCCCTCGCTGCTTTACCTTCCCTGACCCTCAAGAGGGCAGGTACCCATTTACAGGTGGGTGAATTGTGGGACTGTATGAAGCCAACAATTTTGAGAAGTTTACATACACGGCTGTGGTTCCAGTACCTCATCATAGGGACAGCCATACTCCGGCTTCAGAGGACTTTTCCACCCTCCTTCGAAATGGAGACTACAGGTTGCTACGCTAAGAGGTTGTCATGGGTGAAGAAAGTATCGACATAACTGTCTTTTAAAAGCGTATAACCCTCTTCATAATGATAGGCTTTGGCACTTTGTTAAAAATCGATAACTGACAGAGCTTTTTGCCCGGGCCAGGTGTGAGTGAGCTTTAACCACAGGCAGAAGGACAGACAGACAGATAGATGGATAGGCGGACAGACAAATAGACAGACAGAAAGACAAACAGGCTGAACACACAAGCAGGCAGACTGACAGACAGAGAGAGGCAAGACAGACAGACAGGTATCTGTCTGTCTGTCTGTCTATCTATCTATCTATCTATCTATCTATCTATCTATCTATCTATCTATCTATCTATCTATCTTTCTATCTATCTATCCAGCTATCTACACACATACATACAAACATAAAAACAAACAAACAAACATACATACATACAGACAGACAGACAGTCAGACAGAAAAGACAGTATAGTTAAAGCAGCGTAAGACAGATTTCTTCGTGGATTCAGAAGCAGACCGAAGAGAAGTCAGGAAGAGATGGCAAAATAACAATGCTTCTCTACCGTGAAGATAGTGTTCGCATTTATTTTTTCTATTTTTTGCCTTGAGCATGCAGACCGTTTTCTTCTCCTTATTCCTCTTCCGCCTCGTCATCCTTCTTCTCCTGATTTTTTTCTTATCTTTTCTTTCTTCTTCTTATTATCCACGCCCTTATCCACCTCAATTTTCTCTTCTTATTTTTTTCTTTTTTCCTTCTGATTTATTTCTTCTCATTTTTTTCCTTTTTCTTCCTCATCTCATTCTTCTTTTCCTGCTGCCGTTGTTATAACCACTACTCCTACTCCCCCTCCTCTTCCTCCTCCTCCACCTACTACTTCTCCTCCTCCTACTACTACTATTACTGATGTTGCAGCTGCTGCTTCTACTACTACAACTTCTTTTTCTTCTTGTTCTTGTTCTCGCTCTTGTTCTCCTTCTTCTCTTCCTCTCCCTTCTTCTCCTTTTCCGTATCCATCTCCTCCTCGTTCTTCTTCTTTGTCTTCTTCTCCTTACCCTCCTCCTTAGTCTTCTTCTTCTTCTTTTTTCTCTTCTTCCTCCCTCCTCCTCCTCTTCCTCCTCCTCCTTCTTCTTTTTCCTCACTATCTTCATTTTCTTTTCCTCGTACTTCTATTCGTCACACATAAGCTTTAACTCCTTCAGTTGCCACAGACTAAGCAGAAAACCAAATAAAAATAAATAAAATAAAGGTATCGCGGCAAACTCTCATTCTTAAAACGTGTGGACGGCTATTTTTTTGGCGTGAGGGGTGGGGTGGTGGTGGTGTGAAATTGCGGCTTTTTCATTGGTCATGAATCATACATACACGTGCATGTAGATGACTTACTATCGATCAGTATAGACTAGTGAAATTTCCCCCAGGACACAAACTGCCAATATTGATGACTATATATATGTGTGTGTGACGTACAGTTTGTGTGTGTGTGTGTATGTGTGTGTGTATGTGTGGTTGTGTGTGTTTTGTGTGTGTGTATGTGTGTTGTGTGTGTGTGTGTGTGTGTGTGGAGAGAGAGAGGGGAGAGAGAGAGAGAGGGAGGGAGGGGTGGTGTGTGTAAGTGAGTGAATGAGATTGCAAAATCTTCAGTGGTGCCTCCACGGTTTACGGTGGGTGTAAGTGCGAAAGAGAGAGAGAGTGCATGTGTGCGTATGTGTGTGTATATATGTGTGTATGTGTGTGTGTGTGTGTTGCTCGTCCATGCGTACGTTAGTATGGATATTCCTGTGTACAAGGACGTGCAGACGCACATGAGAGATAGATGTAGAGAAAATAATAGATAATTTGATAGATATATAGACAGATAGACAGAAAGACAGAGAAACAGAGAGACAGACAGACATACAGACAGATAGACTGAATTGAAACATACAGAGAGACAGAGAGACAGACAGAGACAGCTTTAACCGACGACTTATACAGAAAGATGAACCTCAATGTTTCCCCAAAATAAAACAGTCACCATTTCCTCGTGTCAAAAGCCGACATGCACACACAACAACACAACACACACACATCACACACACATGCACACACACACACACACACACACACACACAACACACACACACACACACACACACACAACAACTAAAATTAGCAAGAAAGCCGAGGACAAACAACAATAATTTAGCGACAGAAACGGCATCTGGAAAACAAAAAGCATTCACGTCAACAATTGCCATGTCTTCCTGGTCTCTTGGAAAACAAAGCGAAGAAAACAATTTGTTACAGAGACATGGAAAGAGAGAGGAGGAGAGAGAGAGAGTGAGAGTGAGAGAGAGAAGTGAGAGAGAGGAGAGAGAGGGAGAGAGAGAGAGAGAGAGAGAGGAGAGGCGAGAGAGAGAGGGTGGAGAGGAGGGAGGGGAGGAAGGAGGAGAGAGAGTGACAGAGAGACAGAGAAAGAGGACATAGAGACAGGTAGAGACAAAGGCAATAAGAGATAGGTAGGTAGATAGACAGTGAGAGGAGAGAGAGACAGGGACAGAGACAGACAGGCAGAGTCAAAGATAATCAGAGATAGATAGATACATAGATAGATATAGATTGATATATAATATGATAGAGATAGAGAGAAAGAGATTGGGAGAGAGAAGGACAGAGACAGACTTATACATACATACATACATACAGACATACATACAGACATACATAGAGAGAGAGGGAGGGAGAGGGGAGAGAGAGAGAGAGAGAGAGAGAGAGAGAGGAGGAGAGAGAGAGAGAGAGAGAGAGAGAGAGAGGGAGGGAGAGGGAGAGAGAGAAAGAGAGAAGACAGCGCTCGCACACACACACACACACACACACACACACACACACACACACACACACACACACACACACACACACACACACACCACACACACATCACACACACAGGTACCACCACTCATCAACACAGCACACATAACACAACACAAGCACACAGCCCAAAACGCAACGCAACGCAACACAACACACATACACGAACCACCCTCAAGTCGTCTTTCATCTAACCTCTACCACACAGATAAGCTCTTCACTCACCCCAACCAAACCCCCCCTCCCCCCACACCCACCCCCCCGTTAGCCTCCTTCGTCTAACAAACTAATCAGACCACAGAGCAGACTGCCTAGTGCCAAACCCCAAGGTTCCATCCACCACAAATACTCTTGAGAACAAAACCAAAAAATAGACAACCATACACACACCACCCAACACAACACTACACACACACCACACAACACACACACACACACACACACACACCACACACAAAAGAAAAGAAACGAAATGGGGGAAAAAAACCCTCCGAACCTCGACCCACTGAAGCCCTTTTGGCACTCGCGCGAACGAGTGGCCTCCTGGCGCCGCTCATTGCAGGTGAAACCTGTTCCTCCAATCTCTACTGACCTCCGCTGACATAGAAACACCAGAGTGGATGCAGAGGTTGGAAGTTGGTGGATGGTGTGCGGCGCTGGGATAAATAAGGTTGTAGCGAGAGATCTGACCCTTAAAAGTTGACAGCGACGAGGCATTGAATGGAAGTCGGCCTAGTCCAGTAAGAGAAGAGAGGAGAGAGGAGCAGAGAGGAGATGGTAGAGAGGGGGGGGGAAGAGACACAGAGAGAGAGAGAAAGGGGGAGAAGATAGAGAGTAGGGAGGATGACAAAAGAAGAGAAGAGGAAAGAGAAGATACAGAGAGAGAGGAGAGAGAGGAGAGAGGAGAGAGAGAGGAAGAGAGAGAGACGAGCGAGAGGGAGCAGACGAGAGAGGAGAGAGAGAGAGAGAGAGAGAGAGAGAAGAGGAGAGAGAAAGAGGGCAGAAGAGCGAAGAGGAGACAGGAGAGAGAAGAAAAAGGGACAGAGAGAGAGCAGAGGACAGAGAGAGCAGAGACGACAGACATACAGAGAAACATAAGCAGACAGACAGACAGACAGCGAGAGAGAGAGAGAGAGAGAAAGAGAAGGAGAGGAGAGAAGAGAGAGACAGAGAGACAGAAGAGAGAGAGAAGGAGAGAGAGAGAGGAGAGAGAGAGAGAGAGAGAGAGAGAGAGAGAGAGAGAGAGACGAGGAGTTGATAGCAATCTGTCGGTCGTTTCCAGAAACGTTACAAAACACTGTGTATTTGTGTGTGGTGTGATTGTCTCCGGTGACTGACTGACTTATCCTTCTGTCCTCAGAGAGGTAAGGTGGTCAGGTGGAGAGACAGAGAAAATAGAATGGTTGAGGGAGGGGGGTATTAAGTTACTGATATTCTGCTTAGGATAATTATTGCTAGGGGTTTAGGTTAGATTCTAACTGCCATCGTGATGCGATGTGATGTAATAATAATAATAATAATAATAATAATTTATGGAATTTATATAGCGCTGAATCTTGTAAAGCAACAAATCAAAGCGCTCAGATGACTTAAAAAAAATCGAGGATAATGGAATAAGCACTCATGTGCTTTTTAAAAAAAAACATACAGTCCCCGTGTGTATGCGTGTGTATGTACAGACAGAAAGACAAGCAGACAGACAGACACACACACACACACACACTCACAGGCAGACACACACTGACACGAACTCTCTCTCTCACAACAAACACACACACACATACACACACACACTTTCTCTTTCTCTGCCTGACTCTCTCTGTCTATATTTCTGTCTCTATATGTCTGTCTGATTCTCTGTCTCTGTAAGTCTGTTTCTGCCTGTCTGCATGCATGCCTGCCTGCCTTTATGCCTGCCTGTCTGCCTGTTTGTCTGTCTGTCTGTCTCTCTATCAGCATTTCATTATGTTTAGCCCATTGTCGTCTTCATTTTCCGTATTCATTATTCATTTATTTATTCATTCATCTGCAGCATCTTCTTTTTGTCCCTTCTCTCTATCCCGTGTTTCTTTCTTATCGTTCATTCCTCTTTTCTCTCTTCTTGGTCTGAAATATGTTTATAGAATAAAACATGAAATAACCAAACAAATACTAAATGGGTAGGTTTTTTTTAACATCAGAGTTTTACTGTTAGAAGTTGTAGCAGTGAAAGTAATGATTGTGATAGTGGTAGTGTGGTGAAAGTGGTAAAGGTAGCAGCAGCAGCAGCAGCAGCAACAGCAGCAGCAGCAGCAGCAGAAGTCGTAGTCGTAGTAGTCATAGTAGTCGTAGTTGTCGTAGTCGTAGTCGTAGTCGTAGTAGTAGTAGTAGTAGTAGTAGTAGTAGTAGAAGGAGTAGCAGTAGTAGCAGGAGTAGCAGTAGGAGTTGTAGTAGTTTTTGTTGTGGCAGCAGAAGCAGCAGCAGCAGCAGCGGTGGTGGTAGTAGTGGTAGTAGAAGTAGTAGTAGTATTAACAGCAGCAGCAGCAGGGGCAGCAGCAGCGGTGGAAGTAGTAGTAGAAGTAGTACTAGTACTACTACTACTACTACTAGTAGTAGTAGTAGTAGTAGAAGTAGTAGTAGTAGTATTAACAGCAGCAGAAGCAGCAGCAGCAGCAGAAGTGGAAGTCGTAGTGGTGGTGGTAGAAGTAGTAGTAGTAGTAGTAGTAGTACCTTTGGCAGCAGCAGCAGCAGTAGTACCAACAACAGCAGCAGCAGTAGTAGCAGTAGCAGCAATAGTAGTAGTGGTGGTGGTGGTGGTGAGGCAAGTGGAAGTAGAAGTTCTTATAATATACAATGGCAGCTGTATAACATTTACACAACCAATTCCGGGTGTCCCCACGGAAGGGGGAAGGCCAGAAGTGTTTTCAATGACCGGACGTTTAAAGTCACGAAAACAGGAAGTTAAGGTCATGAACAGGAAGTTAAGGCCATGAACAGGAAGCAAAGATCGTTGCCGAGCCTAAGTCAAGAGCAAAAATACCAACAGAAAATCAAAAAATGGCCATTATCCCAAAGTCATCGGTGAATCACCTGAAAAGTACAATGCCCGCATTGAACTGCAGGCAAAACCTAGTGATGAAATGAAACAATGCTCTATAAACTGAACACCGACCTCATTATCTTGAAAGCAGAGCATGTTATTTGGGATTGTGTTATATAGTTATTGTATAGGCTTTGACATGTTTTCTTTCACAATCTTCAGCGCTGCAGAAATTGCATTTTATTATCATTATCATAACGGTATACCAGCGCTATAGACATTCCATATTATTATCATCATAACACTTTCAGCGGGTGCAGATTTCTCTGCATGAAATTCGGGATTCTCTTCCTGGGATGGGGGGAGATCGCGTCGCCGCATGAGCAGCGCCACACATTCTTTAACATTATCCTGTATGGATGTGTATTTAGTTTTTTTGTGAGAGTGGATTTTATCTGCATAATTTTGCCAGCGATAGCATCCTTGTTGCTAGGGGTTCTTTTACGTGCACTAAATAATAATTGTATGTTGCACACCGGACCTCAGTTTATCATTTCATCCACAAGGCGCCTCAGATACTGGATGCTCACACATACACACACACACACACATGTCCGTACCCGCCCCCCCCCCCCCCCCCCCCCCCCCCCCCCACTATTCCTTCCTTGTCCCACTCCGAATCCAAACTTACAGCTCTATAGGACAGATCTATATACATGAATGCTAAGTCTCTAAAGTCAGGTTACACTCTACAGGACAGATCTATGATACATGAATGCTAAGTCTCTAAAGTCAGGTTACACTCTACAGGACAGATCTATGATACATGGATGCTAAGTCTCTAAAGTCAGGTTACATTCTATAGGACAGATCTATGATACATGAATGCTAAGTCTCTAAAGTCAAGTTACACTCTACAGGACAGATCTATGATACATGAATGCTAAGTCTCTAAAGTCAAGTTACACTCTACAGGACAGATCTATGATACACGAATGCTAAGTCTCTAAAGCCAGGTTACACTCTATAGGACAGATCAGTGATACATGAATGTTAAGTCTCTAAAGTCAGGTTACACTCTATAGGACAGATCTATGATATCTGAATGTTAAGTCTCTAAAGTCAGGTTACACTCTATAGGACAGATCAGTGATATCTGAATTCTAAGTCTTTAAAGTCAAGTTACAGCTAGGTAGGAGAGATCAGTGATATCTGAATTCTAAGTCTCTAAAGTCAGGTTACCACTCTATAGGACAGATCAGTGATATCTGAATTCTAGGTCTCTATAGTTAGTCTACAGATCTACAGGAGAGATCAGTGATATCTGAATTCTAAGTCTCTATAGTTAGGCAACAGACCTACAGGAAAGATCAGTGATGTCTAAATGTAAAACCTCTATGGTCAGGCCACTGTCCTGTAGGAGAGATCAGTGATATATCTGAATGCTAAGTCTCTTAAGTCAGGTTACAGGTCTGTAGGAGAGATCGATGATAGCTGAATGTAAAACCTCTATAGTCAGACTACAGCCTTTTTGGAGGGGTCAGCGACAGCTTACTGCTAAGTCTTTGCAGTGACATTACAGTTCTATAGGAAAGACCAGTGACACCCAAATGCCCAGTCTCTGAGGTAATTGACACGTAAATCAACAGACAATTTAAGAAAAAGAAAACTTTTTTTTTTCAAAATGAACCCTGCTTTTTTCAACTTTAGGTTCTTGAAGCTAGAGACAAACTATTTTTTTTATAAACCCAAAGAATATCAGTTTACGATAGGCACTGTACGTGTAATTAAAATCCTACCTTATCAAGAATACTATTCAAGGATTCATTGTTTACATACTAAAGTTTAATGATATTTCTAATTCGCTTACCATTTCGCAAAGAGAACTGCAAACTTGTTCCTGGGATAAAATAATGTTAAATGACTTACATTTACATTTACGAAGTTTTTGTTCTCGCGTGCACACACACGCATATTTCCTACCATCCTCCACTCCCCTCCCCCCCCCTAAACACGCACACAACGAAACCAACAAAAGCCACCCACCCACCCACCCATCCCCCCCTCGCCTGTCTCCAAAAACAGCAAACACTTCAAAAGGACTTGGACTCTGTGATGCAACAAAAACAACAATGTTGCACTAGTAAGTACATCCCTACTTCCCAGATCAGACAAAAGACAAGAAGCACTGTAACTTTTTTTTCCCTTTTTTCGACACGGTTCTTCTAAATCGAGTTCATGTGTATGTACTTACTGGCCCAAGAGCCCAAAGGTACAAGGCAGTGTTGAATTTTTGGGGGGTTTGTTTTGCCTCTCTCTGTCTCTCTGTATCTGTCTGTCTGTCTGTCTGTCTGTCTGTCTGTCTGTCTCTCTACCTGTATTCCCTGCCACATGTCTTGTGTTTGGAATCATAGCAAGCAACACCATTCTGGATTTTCTTCAGCAGTTCACTTTGGCCCAAATCCAGTCACTGGGAATGTAAGGCTCGGGGAGAGAAAGAGAGAGAGAGAGAG
>CM054134.1:83325893-83333393 GCA_028751875.1 Rapana venosa | reverse complement strand
AGAAGAAAAGAAGAAGAAGAAGAAGAAGAAGAAGAAGAAGAAGAAGAAGAAGAAGAAGAAGAAGAAGAAGAAGAAGAAGAAGAAGAAAAGAAGAAGAAGAGAAGAAGAAGAAGAAAAGAAGAAGAAGAAAGAAGAGAAGAAGAAGAAAAACAGAAGAAGAAGAAGAAGAAGAAGAAGAAGAAGAAGAAAAGAAAAGAAGAAGAAGAAGAAACAGAAGAAGAAAGAAAGAAACAAGAAGAAAAGCAAAGAAGAAGAAGAAGAAGAAACAGAAGAAGAAGAAGAAGAAGAGAAATAGAAGAAGAGAAGAAGAAGAAGAGAAGAAAGAAGAAGAAGAGAGAAGAAGAAGAAGAGAGAAGAAGAAGAAGAAGAAGAAGAAGAAGAAGAGAAGAACAGAAGAAGCAGAAGAAGCAGAAGAAGCAGAGCAGCAGCAGCAGCAGCAGCAGAAGAAGAAGAAGAAGAAGAAGAAGAAGAAGAAGAAAGATGAAGAGAAGACGAAAAGAAGAAGAAGAAGAAGAAGAAGAAGAAGAAGTTGAAGAAGCGGAAGAAGAAGAAACAGAAGACGAAGAAGAAGACGAAGAAAAAGAAGAAGAAACAGAAGAAGAAGAAGAAGAAGAAGAAGAAGAAGAAGAAGAAGAAGAAGAAGAAGAAGAAAGAAAAAGAAGAAGCAAAAGAACAAGAAGCAAAAGAACAAGAACAAGAAGAACCTACAGCCAAATGCACTACTCACATGAACATTTGCTAAATTCAATTTAAAACACTTACCACTGTTACTTGTTCAGTACAACTAGCATGAAAGAATGGGGACAGTAGTGAGTTCTTAGCTGGAGGACAGACGACCCTACACAACAGACTTACTTCCACCAGCATCTTTTTCTGATTAGCTGATATGTCTAGAGATTCCTTTCGTTACGCTATAGAACCAACTCTCTCATTTTTCTAATCATTATGTTATTGATTCAACTACTTTTTGATGTTCATATATATATATATATATATATATATATATATATATATATATATATATATATATATATATATATATATATATATAAAAGTCGAGAAACGGTAGAGAGAGAGAGAGAAAGCGAGCGAGCGAGAGAGAGAGAGAGAGAGAGAGAGAGAAAGCGAGCGAGCGAGAGAGAGAGAGAGAGAGAGAGAAAGCGAGCGAGCGAGAGAGAGAGAGAGAGAGCGAGAGAGAGAGAGAGAAAGCGAGAGAGAGAGAGAGAGAGAGAGAGAGAGAGAGAGAGAGAGAGCGAGAGAGAGCGAGCGAGAGAGAGAGAGAGCGAGAGAGCGAGAGAGCGAGAGAGAGAGAGAGAGAGAGAGAGAGAGAAGAGAGAGAGAGAGAGAGAGAGAGAGAGAGATAGGGTGTGTATATAGGTGATTTGGGATAACTGCGGCTGTGTCTAAATCACCAAGTTGTGTGAATAGACATGAAACAAAACAACAACAACAAAACAAAAACAAACGGCACAAAACAGGCAAACAGACCATGTCTCTAACTACTGCAAAGTAGCAATGTCATTAAGCTTTACATACACAGCTGTAGCGGTGTCTGACATTTAACGTCAGCTTAAAAAAGTTAAATAAAACAAATAAAAAGATAAAATTAATAGCATTTCAGATATTTTCTTCTCTAAGAATCGTCACCGTTCCGAATAATGCTGCTGTCTGTGTCAGTGTTGCTGAAAGCTTAAGTCCAGCTGACCGCTGTTGTCAAGTCGGAGCTCTCACCGCCTTATGTCTGAACCATTCAGGAACCAAATACCAATCTGGACATTTTGTTTCTCGTTCCTCAGCTACAGGCCCAAGGTTTACTGATGGTGAGATTTTGCGTATGCGACCGTTTTCGCCCCATCACGAAGGTAGCCGTATTCCGACTTCGGGGATGTATGCTAGGTATGTTCGTGTTTCCGTAACCCACCGAACGCTGACATGAATTACAGGATCTTTAACGTACATATTTGATCTTCTGCATGAATCAAGACAGTGGCAGGTCAGCACTTAAAGTTGACATGGGAGGTGGTAAAAAGCAATATCCTTAATTCACCAGACGTCGCCGAGATTCAAACCCAGACTTTATGGACCCTTGGGAGTGAAGTAGAATGGTTCTAACCACTCGGCTATAGCGTCCACCGACACGACACTGGACATGAATCAAGCCTTGTCAGCAGTTCATTACATGTTTCAGCCACCGAATTCTAAACCTTTTCCTTACGGGTAACCCCTTATAGGGTAAGACCAGGCTTTGCCAAGTATTACAGCCTTCCAGTTACTAGGTTTTAAGTTTTCTTCTACTAACACACTTGAACTCACAACAAACACACAAAGAAAGAAGCACCCCAAACACACACAAAACAAACAAACAAAATAAAAAGAAGAAGAAGAAGAAGAAGAAGAAGAAGAAGAAGAAGAAGACGCAAACGAGCAAAAACCAGAGGGCTGGAAGCAAAAGTACATAAAATGGCAATATTCATTTATAGGCAAAAGACCCCACGGAATGGACATGCTGTCCCCCCCCCCCCCCCCCCCTATCCCAAAGCTTGCTAGATAATGTCTGGACGGCAGAAGACAACAGTGCAGACATCGAGCAATACTTAGAAAGAAAACAAAATGACTCGAGGCTCGGAAAATAAAATAAAAACCCAACGGCTCGATAAAAGAACAATAACAACCAAAACCTGAGGGGAAATGGAAGAGCAAACTTCAAACGAGAAAGAGAAAACCAAACACATACAAAAAAAACCCCAAACCCAAAAGCGACTCCCATCCCACGAACTCCCCCTCCCCTTCCCCCCCCAAAAAAAAAATAAAAAATAAAAAACAAGACAAAATAAAACAAACTAACGAACAAAATAACCACCTACATGAAAAAAGGGGGGGAAAGCAGATACAGAGATGAAAGAAAATTCCTAAGACATAATTTCCTGAAGATGGAGATACTATTTATACTAGAATAAAAAGCCCCCTGGATCTCCATGGGAAGATGTTCAGATGAAACAAACAAAACGAAAAACAATGCAATACGAGGGTATTATACACTCAAAAACAACAAAGCTCCCCCCCCCCCCCCGCCCCCCAACAACAAAACTCCCAAACATTAATATATCATTCAGAACGACGAGTGGCCGAGTGAAAAAAGGATGAAAATACTTTTTATCAGCAGTATACTAGGTTTTAGAACTTTTGGTTCTACATAGTATCAATAAAGCCAGAGAATGAGACTTGTAACAGCTATATAAACAACGACATGACATTCTAACCAAAAACTGTCCTATCAAAATGTTAACATGGACATTGAAGTGGCAGACAGAACAAGCTAGCTAAATCTCAATAATTCAACTTTAACATTGTTTCGCTTTTACAGCCGAAAAAAAAAGAAAACAGCAAACAAACAAAAAGCGGAAGGCAGAGAAAAACAAAATCCGAGCCTTCAACCAAAACAAACCGGCGAAATAAATGTGTAGTTGATATCATGACATTACTTTAAAGTGAGAACATTCACTTCAAACAAAGCAAGAAAATACCAAGCAAGCGAAAGTTAATTAATAAAGTTCAATCGATACATAAGTCAACTGCTTCAAATTCTTCAAGGGATCATAAGCACGTGTGGTATGCAAAGACCATGTTATTCAGCAACTAATCCACCTTGTGCCTATGTTTTACCAGCTCTGTTATGCCGCTTAGCATACAAGACCAATCTCTGCATTATTTCACCAGTCTGTCATGACTTAATAAGTCACTCAGCTAATCTTAGTCAAGACGATAAGCCAAGAAGTTAACCCAAACGCCAGGGCCACCTAATTAGCCAATAGAAAATTAAGAAGACTTCGAATCGATATTAGTCAATTAATCAATTAAACATAATTCAGTCCAACTTCTCATTGAATACAGTCAGTTATTTTTAAACAAATCGCAACTACTGACTCACTTATTCATTCATTCAACCAACCAAGCCAACAAACCAAACCTACTAACCAACCAATCAACCAAACGACCAGCAAATCAATCAGTGTTAACAAGTTTTTTTTCCTACTAACTTTATCTCCCGACTTGGCACCCACGTGGCGAGGGCAGCACTACTGGCATGCCCCACCCATCAAAGAAGACCCCACTGCCAGACCTCAACCTGGGATCCAGGGCCTTGGCACCCACTGCTAATCCAAGGTTGCTCCCAAAACAATGCTGCCTCGTTATCCCGCAACAACCACTCGGCTAGTGACTGCACTGTGACTACAGAAAATCACTCAGAAAAATTAAGCCCCGACCCCCTAACACTCTACTACGCCTACTAGTTTCCGCCTACGGTTTGTACGCGTGTACGCGTCTTAGAAGTGTCAGCTAGCGGTCCGAAGTCGGTCGCCTGATTAGCGTTAGTGCTGTGTTAGAGTGCATGCAGTGTCGGGCTGGTGTTGTGACTTTTGTTTGATTCCTCACTGCTCCCTTGATCAAAACTTGCAAGTTTGAATGCAGGGCTACCTTCAGTGTATTGTCATTGTTGTATTGTTGTGAACTTTTTAAAAAATAAAAACTCTTATCGAAACGCTTTTTTTAAACGCTCACTTTGTTATTGTTGTTTTGTTGTTGTTGATGTCATGATTATGTTTACATCCCAGCGGAGATTTCCGTTATATATATAATATGGAATTTATATAGCTCTGAATCTTGTATATATATAATATATATGGAATTTATATAGCGCTGAATCTTGTATTATATATATATATATAATATATATGGAATTTATATAGCGCTGAATCTTGTATTATATAATATATATGGATTTTATATAGCGCTGAATCTTGTATATATATATATCTTGTATATCTTGTATATATATATATATATATATATATATATATATATATATATATATATATATTACATACACACACACACACACACACACATATATATATATATATATAATATATATATATATATATATATATATATATATATATATATATATATATATATATATATATGGGCTTTATAGTAAGTATGCAATGTTTATCTGGAGAGAGATGGGCCTCGCCAGGTTTTGGCATGCCCAAGAATACTGTCTGAGGAAAGGAGTACACTGTCCCGATGACTCTCCAAGTGGTTCAGGCAGAAGTCAATGCCATGCAGTATCAGGGGTATTCCTTCTGATCTGCTGGCATGCTGTAGGCCAACCCCCTTCGACCAAATGAGCAAAAATGTGTGGATAAAACAAGGACAAAGCGTCGGCAATAGTGCTATCTTCTTATACCTCCCCTAGTTTTCCCCTTTTCCTCTCAAATGGGGATGCTAATCAATGTAAACACACTCACAACAAAACCAGACAAGCAAACAACAAAAACCGTTAACACGATTCCACGCGTTGTTGTTATGTTCATAACACAAGTTAGAAGCCGTCTTACACTTACAGCGTGCAATCATAATTATCCAGGTTGTCATGAATCATAATTAGAACAAAAGCCATTCCTGTTGTCGATATCCAACGTAGTCATAGTCGTAATTAATAATACACACGTTACAAACATATTGTATTGGCCATATTATCTTCGCCTGCAGAAATATCACAGTGATGATCTGATTTAATTAAACATTCCCTGTATAGTTTCGTTATAAGCCACTGAAGAAAGAAAGGTCTTTTGTTTTGTATGATTGTTGGTTTGTTTGTTTTATGTTTTGTTTGTGTGTACGTTGTCTAGATGGTTTTGCTTCTCTGTTTGTTTGTTTCTTTCTTCATCTTCTCTTGCAGCTTGTTGGTTGTTTTTAAGTCTGTCTTGCGGTGAGTTCTTTTGTCATCATTGACCTTTTCATGTCTTAACTATTTTCGATGGGTTGAACAGCAAGGGATTCTGGCAGATTTTCCCCAAACGTTTGCTTACTTACTGCAGCAGACATGTCTTTTGGAGAAATCGTCAATTATATCATCATCTGTACATGTTAATGCTGTTATTACCCTGTTCAGTCATCCCCCCCCCCCCCCCGTTTTCTTCTTTTGGTCAGTGTAGGGATCATCAGCCGCCATGTGAATGTTGATGTTGTTACTTGAGCACAACATAAGCTACTTGCTTGTTGTTGCTATGCTGATTACGTTAATCAGGCTATGCATGTTCCATGCTTTTAAAAAAAAGAATAATTCTTATTTAAGTCAAGAAAAAAATGCAGATCATGTGTGCAAAATGAAGAAGTGCACATACACTCTCCTATCATCCGAAGTCCTTTGGATGAGACTATAAACCGAGGCCCCGTGAGCGAACGCATGCAGAACATGTTGCGCACACGTTAAATCCTGTTCCGCTTTTCGAAAGAGTAGGCCATTGTGTGCCGGTGGGAACAGATGACAAAATTTATAAAACCGCATACACATGGGGACTGGATGTAAAACAGCACATGAGTGCTTATTCCATTATCCTCGAGAAAAAAATCTGAGCGCTTGGATTTGTTGCTTTACAAGATTCAGCGCTATATAAATTCCATACATTATTATTATTATTATTATTATTATTTTCATTATTATCTGTCTGTCTGTCTGTCTGTCTGTCTCTCACCCACACAAACTATGTTACAAAGCTGTCCCCCAAAATGATTATCTTAGTACCCGAACACCCTTTCGCAAATGAAAATGACGTTTCCCCATAACTACAACTAATAAATACACCACGAAGCAGAAATCTGCGTCGTTCATTTACCTGCCCTACAGCTAGCTAGCTAGCTACCCAGTCTTTTGGGGAGGGGGCTAGGAGCTAAATGCCCCGGCTTTCTCGCTGCACGCATGACAGCACGCGCTTCGCTTGCTTATTGATCAGCAAATGAAGAGTGGGTGTAGGACCCTGAGCTTTACGCGAGGGGTCCTTTTACTTCACGATTGCTTGCATGTGGATGGAGGGCGGAAAAGCGTAGGTGTCAATTCGGAGGTTAGCGCTCTGGGCAGAACAATATCCGATTTGGGAAACATGTCGACATATGACAGGTGGAGAGTGGATTATGATTATGGACTCGGTTATGTAGCCAAGGTTAAGATTACCAGATTGGATGGGTGACCGTTTGCGCACCTTGGCATCAGTACAGTTCCCTCCCCCATCCCCAGTTCACCCAGCTGTAAATGGCTACCTGCCTCCTTAGGGTCATGGAAGGTAAAGCAGCGAGGGAGAGGAGATGGGCGCCGCCCTCAATATGCTGGCCCTAGAGAAGTGAGGTCTCTGAAGCCTCGCTCCCCTACGACCTTATAGGTTATGGGACACCTTTACCTTTATGTAGATGATGGATACTGTGGCAGTTTTTCCCCCCCATTCAAACACATGACTTGAAGCAAGTCTTACACAACTGAACGAAATAAAAAGTCAACTCAACAAAGCACTGGCTTGAGAGCTCAAGTACAACATAAAGACAGACGTCTCACTAAAGGAGCTAAATCAGTGACAGTTTTAAACCGTAACAGGTACAACTGTTTGAGAGAAAAAAATGAAGAAAAGTCAACAAAATGGGCAAAACCAGCGAAGCATTTTA
>CM054134.1:83320893-83323393 GCA_028751875.1 Rapana venosa | reverse complement strand
GGAATTAAATCTGTATACTGACAGGCCTCCCCCCACCCCCCCTCCGCCAAAGGGGGAGTATCACGTGTTTGACTTGATTCGTTTCTAGCTGGCATGCTGAGTACACTAATCATGATGTCGATGATGATAACGACTTCGCCACCCCAACCACCACCAACAGCCACCACATGTACAACAACAACAACAACATCTACTACTGCTGCTGCTGTTGCTGCTGCTGCTACTACTACTACTACTTCCCCTCCTCCTCCTACTACAACTAGTACTCCTCCTCCTACTACTACTACTAATGTATGGAATTTATATAGCGCTGAATCTTGTAAAGCAACAAATCAATGCGCTCAAACTCCTCCTACTACTAGTACTCCTCCTCCTACTACTACTACGACTACAACTACTACTCCTCCTCCTCCTCCCCCCTCCTCCTCCTCCTCCTAATACTCCCCTCCTCCTCCTCCCCTCCTCCTCCTCCTTCTCCTCCCCCTCCTCCTTCCCCTCCTCCTTCTCTTCCCCCTCCTCCTCCTCCTACTAATACTGTCACAACAACTACTACCACTAAATATCATCATCTGTCTCAGAGTGTCTTTGTGAGAAAGTGGCTGTCTCTCTCTGTGTCTCTCTTGCACGGAAACTGCTAAGCATTAGATCCTTGTGTCAAGAGGACAAACACACTGTTTCCCAGCGGCCAGCAAGGTCAAGCAAGTGCACAACTCACACATTCCCACAGCACACAAAGCAGTCATGGCCTTCATTCATGCATACAAGCCACATCACTTTACCACATACAGACACACACACACGCGTGCGCGCGCGCACACGCACACACACAAGCGCACACTCACGCACACACACAGAGACACACATACAGAACCATCAACACCACTTCCAGACAGACTTGCATACATACATACAAAGATGCATACATACACCAACAAATAGCCAACTACTGCCTCCACCCCCCCCCCCCCAACAAAAAACCAAAATAAAAAATCCCAAAACAAAACAAAGCACTCAAAAATTCAAAACAAAAACAACAACCAAAAACGGAAAAAAAATCCTCCAAAATATAACAAACAACCAAACAACCCTCCCCAAAAAACCAACAACAACCAAAGACAACAAAATTCCGCTCCAAAATAAAGAACAAGACACCCCCTCTCACTCCCCCAATAAACAAACACCCCCCAAAAAACAACAACAACAAAAACAACAACAAAAACAACAACAAAAACAACAACCCCCCCCCCCCCCCCCCTAAACAACAGCAGTAACTTGACCACTTCAGGCTTTAAAAAAAAAAAAGCCTCACAGCACACAAGCACTAGCTAGGCCCAAGGCCCCCGAACGATGGGAACAGAGTGTAGGTGGTTGGCTGGTTATTCCTCATTACATAGAGAATGTGACAACACAGACATACATAGAGACAGACAGACAGACAGACAGACGGACAGACGGTGTAGCAGATAGGCAGGCAGGCAGGCAGGCAGACAGGCAGGCAGGCAGCTCTGTACTCATTGATAACACTAAACCACTTCGTGCAATTTCAGCCTCTGTTGTAATAACGGCCACGGGCAAAGGATAGGGGGAGAGAGCAGCACTGATGCAATCGTGTGTTGGGAGCATGTGCTGCGCTGTGCCGTTTGGTATTGTATTGTTTAGTATTGTGTTGTGTTGTACTGCATTGTACTGTCCTGTCTTGGTCCTCACACACACACACACACACACACACACACACACACACACACACACACACACACACACACACACACATATATATATATATATATGAGGACCAAGACTTTTCTTGCGATGCAAAATACATGTACATGCATGCGCGCGCGCGTGTGCATAATCTGTGTGTGTATGTGTGCGTGTTTGTGCGTGTCTGTGTGTCAAAGTCAAACTCTGTTGTGTGTGTGTGTGTGCGCGCGCGCGCGCACGTGTGCGTGCGTACATGCGTGCGTGTGTGTATGTGTGTCTTTTTGTGGTGTGCAGGCGTACGTGAGTGCAGTGGATGGGGAGGGTAGGGGGGGGGGGAGTGCACGCGTGGCCGAAAATGTTCTTGGGCGGTGCACACTCCAAAGAGGGTATGCAAATATCAGCAGAGCACCAGCATTTCGCAGTGTCACGAACTAAGTCCCAGAGCTTGAATTGAAGCCTACAGCCCAAGTGTCACTCTGTGTGTGTGTGTGTGTGTGTGTGTGTGTGTGTGCATGTTTGCGTGTATGTTTGTATGTTTGTTTGTGTGTGTGTATGCGTGCGTGCGTGCTTGTGTGTTTATGTGTGTGTGTGTGTGTGTATACATGTATGTGTGTGCGTGTGTGTATGTGTGTGAGTGTGTTTGCGTACACGTGCGTGAGCCTGTAAATCATACGTCGACGTAAAAGTAAACACGAACTACAGTGTGCCCTCACACCAGTGTCTTCACATTCGCGTTAAAGACTACACACATGTTAGGGATAGACATGCTCTTCACCACTGACACACACGTAACACACAC
>CM054134.1:83300893-83313393 GCA_028751875.1 Rapana venosa | reverse complement strand
CAACAACAACAAAAAACCCCAACCCACCCCAAAACAACCCACCTAACAAAAAACACATAAACGTTCAAAGGCGACCGACACGCCCCAACACACACACCTGCAAACATACCTCTCCTTCCCCTCCCCCTTCCCTTCCCCCTACCCGACCCACAGAAACGCAAAAACAGGCAAGCATGTACACGACTCCACTGCCTACGTCAGTCACTCCACCCGAAATCACCCCCAGCCCCTTCTGTGTTTTTCTTTTCTTACCCCCCCCCCCCCATCTCCCTCCTTACCCCCCCCCCCCCCCCTCACCCCCTTTTCTTCCAACCTGATTTTGAAAGATCCCACCAATCGATCTGTGAAGTTGACTAGCAATAAGTCACCCCTCTACCCCAATGGGAAAAGACAAGCACACGTGTATACCATAGCTGACGGTTCAGGTAGTTTTTTTTTTCTTCTTCTGTACTTTACAGACTCCTTACCTTAACTCATGAGGCGCGCAGTGGCTGTGAATGAATGAAGGAACGCATGGCTTCTAAGCCCTATGTAAACCCAATGGAAAGACGGTCAAATACCTCAGCCATAGCTGACGTTCCCATGATTGTTCCCGTACTTTCTTCCTTATCTTAACTCGTAAGGTGCGCTCAGGTGGAATGACTGTGTGTATGAATGTATGACTTCTAAAGCGCAACACCCCTTCCCCTTCTCCCCTTCCACACCCGGAATGACTATGAATGTATGACTTCTTCAAGTGCTAACATCACCCCCCCCCCCCCCCCCCCCCCCCCCCTCTCCAAACCTAAAGGTGGGATTCCAGTGCAGAGGGAAGAAAAACAACTTTGAAAAGGGGGTGGGGCAGGGAGGGGTCAGGGTAAACAATATGAGAAACCAACACACGTACAGGTTGATATGTGCGGGTCGATGACCATGTAGACAGTTCACAGAGGGAGAGATATATGTCTTTAGTTTATGAATAAATCGATGGTGAATGTATGGTTGGTCTATTCAGAATTGTGGACAAAATAATGGGAGTGAATATGAAGTTAAACAAATTACACACACACACATACACGCAGAGAGAGAGAGAGAGAGAGAAGAGACTCGGTCACACCCTATCCAGGCATCAAATTGCAAAGGAGTAAGCTTTAAATATCCCATGAATACCAGCCTTCTTGTAGAAAATCAGAGATTATGAACAAAAGTGTACCCCCTGATTTCCACCCGCCTCCTTAATACGCACAACACAGATTTTAAAAGCAGGATATAGTTTGCTAAAGGACAGAGCTAAGAAGTCATTGAACAGTCGGATGAACGCATGTTTATTGAGAGAGAAACCCCTGTTGCAAAAAATGGGCGATTTTCAGAGGGGGCACTCTACATGCTAATTTTCAAACTTGATCGCCCCTTCGCAGATCCACTCCCAGAATGCATATATACCACCGTTTGGGTCGCGTGCATGTTTAAACAAGAAAAGGCCTTTGTTAGCTTTTTAGTTGGATAGCGTACGTAGAAAAAAAACCGCCGTAACTTAAAAGCGTATATCTGGTTTAGAATTCAGTGCATGGCAACTTAAAAAAAAAGTGACTACTGTATTTCCTCCCCCTTTATACAGAACGCGACATGCTACGGCACGCGTATGATGTATAAGCACACTGCCACAGACCTGGTAATGCTGGGGAGCGACCAGTCCTCAAAAGGATTGTTCTGTATACTCTCTCTACCCTTTCCAAATGTATTTTCTTACTGCACAGCTTTGCTTTTGTGACACTGCAATCACTCGACAGATTTTGTCCGCGATCGTCGGCGCAAACAACCCTGTCTTTTTTTCCCTCTCCTCCTCTCTGTATCAGCAGAAAGATAAGGTTTTTGATTCGTTTAACAATGTAATCCGATATCCACAGAAAAATGACGGTTATGAGATAATAACAATGAAGGTTTGATTTTGAAACAGGAAACCGGGGATTGCCGTTGTTTGCTTCTGCAAATACAAGATTGAACATAGAGGCTGCTTTGTTCTTTTAACTTGAGCTATAAATAATGGCAAGATAAAACTGGGTGAACAGTAATGTTCGCGGGTTGATGGAAATACAGAGTCCATAATATAATTTTTCTTCAATCTGGTGGCTTAGTATACAATCACTTTTGTGATAAAAGCATACATTTCTGTGATTTTATGGTCAATATATTTTTGGTTGTAATTCAATTTTTTTTTAAATGAGAAAATCATCATCTTGATTAGGAAGATATGGTTTCGTTTTTCCATTATTTCAAATGGCAGTTTTGTTATTTTACTTTAAATATATCTTTTTATGACATAAATTGCAGGACTGCACGCGTTTATCCTTGTGATCCTGTTTCAAAGTGTATATTACCCACCGAAGCAATGGCGTTTTCAATAGCGACTCTATTTCTGTGCTTTTCGTGTCTTTGGCTTGTTTTTTAAGTCTACATCCAACAATTGTTTAGCATCCATTCACCTGAGGGATGAGACTGCAGACTAGACCTTTAGTTTTGTGTGAGGATCTGTTTCACAATCAGGCTGCATTTGGAGTGGCTGAAAATAACTATTCACTTACACAGCCCGCTTTGTCATGCCAAAAACTGAGAAATGTTTCAACCAATCAATCAGCCCTGAATTTGGCCTTTGTGGCTAGCGGGGATATAAGCAATAATGATTAAATTCAACCACTCGGAACACCTCGAACAATACAGCCATGGGGTGGTGTGTGGTTCGCAGATCATAATTACCAAATACCTCTGCACACTACAAACGTCACCCAGCAGCAAGCAGGTTCTTCTCTGGCCAGTGGTTTCACAATGACCACCACTGATAATTCACTGTAAACTACTGATTCTGGAAATCAAGATTGGACACGGTGATATCAAACTTTACAGCCAAGTGGTCAAGACTGTGGATTTAAAATGACAGTGATCGTGGAGTCAAAACTTTACAGCCAAGTGGTCAAGACTGTGGATTTAAAATGACAGTGATCGTGGAGTCACAGGTTCAAATATCGGTTTTGCCTGTTGGATTACGGATTGAGGTTTTCACGATCTAGAAAGTCAACTTATACACAGATCTGACAGTTCGTGACTCTCCTTCGTGTGCACAATCATGCGCATGCAGAAATTTAAACACACATGTAGAAGTTTTTGTGCTTTTTTCCGTTACTTTTTGGGGGTAAAATGCATTAAATCTCTGAGATTTTACGCTGCTGGTTTATAAATCACACATTCATTCTGTGTATTGTGTTGCACTGTACTGTATTGACCTATGTTATAATTGTAAACGTATTGCACAGTATTGCATTGTACTGCAATGCGTTGCGCTGTTTTGTGTAGCCATTAGCCGTCTCTGCAGGGTTCTTAACGTGATATTCGGGGCTATTTTGTGTGAGGAGAGTATGTCGCGATAGTATACCGTGCCACTGTTTTCTCCTTGTGGTCTTTTTTTGACGATATGCATTTTTTCTCTCTAAAGCCATTTAGCAGAAATAGTTTTCTTGTAACCCAAAGTTTCTTTTCTGTCCTGTGCGCTCAGATCAGAGCGTACCGTCTACGGGACTTTGGATGATCGCATCGGCTTCATGTAAATGGCCAACACTTTGACGTATCCGTATCCCCGAAGTCGGAATGTGCTTACCTTAAAGGTGGGCAAAAATGGTGGCATACGCAACATTTCACAGTTGGGAAACCTTAGAACACGAACCTAGGAGTGAATATAATGTTATATCTGTGATAAAGGTAACAGTTTCTTTTCATTTTTTTTCTTCCAAAAAGGAAACAAGAGATAACAATCAAATGTAAAACAACACAAAAGCTCAATATCAAAAGCTTTAAACAAAAAAGTAAAACAAAACAAAAATCCCAACGAATAACGACAAGAAGGCAGACACTAAAGTATTAATGAAACACACAAAAGAGAAGCAATAAAAAGGGTGGAGTAAAGATTGAAACAAAGTAAAAATAGACAATATGTGTTTTTTGTTTCTTGGCTAGAGCTCCGAGGTTTACCAATGGCAAGATTCATGCATGTGTGACCATAAGTGTAGCCGCATTCCGTCTATGGGGATGATGTCATGTTTAGACACTATGCCCGAAGTGGAAATACGGCTGCCTTAATGGTGAGTATAAAACGGTCCATACGTAAAAATCACACCATTGGTGAACCTCAGAGTTCAATCTGAGGAAAGAAAAAAACAAGCATACCTAATCATGTCAAATAAACGGAGCTGACCTACAACAAAATTCCGCTAAAAAAAAGTCCATGTTTACAGAAAACAGACAAAAGATAGGTTTAACAGGTGGTCTCCATACTAAGACAATGTCCGTCTCTCTCTCCGAAACGCAGGCTTAATTTCAAATTTGAAGCAAAGTGTGCAACAGTAGACTCAAGCTACTACAAGCCGAACACAGAATGACGGAACAAAAGGAGTTAATTTAAACAAAACAGAAAACCTACCAGTCTGTGGCTTTTAAAGTAATCCCATCTGAACGTCCTCAGATCCACACACACACACTCGCAAACTTTTCACACAACTGAACTTGCTTCTGTTTGTTTGACTGCGTGTGTACTTAATTTCCAACAAGTCTGACTCTGTGTGTGTGTGTGTGTGTGTGAGTGTGGGAGTTAGTTCCCCGTTTCCTATGCAGCGTCAACATGAGTTGTCTTTCCTGTGTCAATATGGCCGCCTCAGAGGTAGGTCTGTGTCGTCTGTCTGTTGTGTATCCACTTGATTCCAACAGCCCTGACTTGCTTGAAATAAAGAGTACTGTGTCACGTCAATGTCGCCTTTGTAGATGAATGACTATGCACCTCTCTGTTTTCCTTCTTCAACGAGGTTTCCGTACACGACAACGCTGAAGGATGCCAGCTCTGTTAAACACTGACTAGAAGGACACAGGTTAGTTAGATCCAGTTACAAGCAGCTTTCTGCTGCACTGCGTGCTGTTCTCTTTTTTTCAAGTCGTTGCAAAACTACGACGATCGAAGATGAAATGAGGCAGAGTCTGATGGTTAATCCTCGTGCTGCCAGTGAGAAGGTCACATTGATTTTACTGTGTGGCTGCTAGCTGTGTGCAAGCGTGCGCGTGCATGTGTGTGTATGTGTGTGTGTATGCCAATGTCTATATGTAAAGAGGGTGTACAAGTGCGTGCTCGTGTGTGTGTGTGTACGTGTGTACGAGGAAGAGAGAGAGAGAGAGAGAGAGAGAGAGAGAGAGAGAGAGAGAGAGAGAGAGAGAGATGAGATGGAGAGAGAGAGAGAGGAGAGAGAGAGAGAGAGAGAGAGAGAGAGAGAGAGAGACAGAGCTTGATTGATACACTCACAGACGGTGAATGGCTGTTAGCAAGTCATAAAGAAGGACAAACCACTACAGAATTTTGTCAGTCATGGTGATTAATCTGTTCCAACAAGAAACAAGAGGACATCACACAAAGTTGGGAAACAAAGTGGCCATTTTTTTGTCAGACACAAAAGACACCATTGACAAAGCCACAATATACAGGCCTGTGTGTTTTGAATTATGTCCAAAAATGTCATTATTTTTTATGACTGGTGATTTTAGGTATGCGTCATTTCCACAGAAAACCCAATTTGTATAGATTGTGTGTGTGTGTGTGTGTGTGTGTGTGTGTGTGTGTGTGTGTGTGTGTGAGTGGTGAGTGAGTGAGTGTGTATGTGTGTGTGTGTGTGTGCGTCAATTTTCCCTTTAATATCGTTAAGTGATACACTTTTTTGTTGCATTAAAGCACAATTTTAAAAGCTATTTTAATGATCAGAAATGCTTTCGTATAGCTTTAACTGAATAAAAAAAAGAACAAAATAATCGTGAAAACCTCACTGAAATGCAATGCATACCCAAACAACTCGCCGAAACGTTCATTTTAAATACATACTGTCCTGAAAAGTTGGTTTTGTTGCTGTAGTTGTTGCTGTTTTGAAATAAACAGAACAAACTTATGAACTTTTGAGCATACAAAACGCTTTTGTGTATATGAATATGCATGACTGAATAAAGGTTTTAATTCAACCACATAATGAACACTTCATGCACATTTTCTTTCTCTTATTCTCACAAACAAACAAGCAAGTAAACAAACCAGCCAACAAACCAACCAACAAACCTACCAACCAAACCAACCACCAAACCAACCACCAAACCATCTTCTCCTCTGATCTTTTTCACGAACTTAAAACTTCATTCCAGTCCACAGATATTCCCGAACGACCGACCGACCGATTCGGCTTTAGGCTAACTGCTTTTAGCCCACCACAACCCGCACTGCTCTGCTCTTATTACCAACACATGCAAATACAGAAGACCTATCAGGTTGTCACACAGCGATCTTATCCGTCGTCCCTTACTATCATCGATAGTCATCGCAAATAACAGGGAGGGCTCCTCTGACGTTTTAGAGGACAGTTGACAATGACAGGGCGCTAAGTGGCAGTTCTTTTAGGGCTCTTTGCACTTGGAAGGGCAATTACACTTCGTGAGATATATCATTGTATTCCTCTTCTTCTTTGTCGAACGCTCTGACAGCAACTCCTGAGGCCTAGCCTGACAAATGCTGCCGTGCGCTGAAGGCTCTCTCTCCCTCCAGGGGTCCAAAGAGGTTGTCCCTCATCGGCAGGTCAGTAGGCCAGATATTGGCCCCCAGGTTTCGCTCATATTATTATTATTATTGTCTTAAGACGGATCTTTGAAGACGTTTTAACTACTGCTTTACTGTGATTTAACGACAAACATAAAACAAAATGAACCCAACACCCTAAAAAAACAACAACAACAAAATACACAAAGATGAATGAGGGTTATGGTTCGGAAGATTCAAGCTTTACATGAGTACATAGAATATCATCTTTGAAGTACACTTAGAATATAATCTTTGAAGTACGTTAAAAGTCTGCAATTTAGTCTTCACGTAAGGTACTTAGAGCAATTTGTGTGTGTGTGTGTGTGTGTGTGTGTGTGTGTGTGTGTGTGTGTGTGTGAGCAATAATGTTTGCATGCACATGCCTGTGTGTGTGTGTGTGTGCGTACGCGCGCGCGCGCGTGCGTGTGTGTATGTGTGTGTGAGCGCGTGAGTGAGTGCGTTCGTACATTCTTGCACGGCGCACACGCGCGTGTGTGTATTGCTTGCCTGCACGTGTGTGCATGCGCTCCTACGTGTGCATGCTTGCAAGCGTGTGCGCGCGTATGCCTGTATGTGTGCGTGTGTGTGGTATATTAAGGTGAAACCTGTAGACCTAACAAAGTACCAGGGGGTTGGTAAGTACAGGTGGGCAGAAGGCGAGCCAAGGTAAACGCCATAACGACAGAGGAAAAATTAACATCTGAATAAACACATCATTATTATCATTATGGCAACTAGCAAGAGTACACCTAGAGCCTAGCCCGTTTATGTGTGCGTATACCACCAGTGGCCATGTGTATGTCTGTGCGTCCACAGTAAAATTTTATATATATATATATATATATATATATAATATATATATATATATATATATATATATATATATATATGTATGTATGTATGTATGTATGTGTGTGTGTGTCTGTGTGTCTGTGTGTGTGTTCTGTGTGAAAGAGAGAGAGAGGAGAGAGCGAGTGAGCGAGAGAGAGAGGGGGAGAGAGAGAGAGAGATAGACAGACAGACGGATGGACGGAGAGATAGACCAGCAGAGGCAGAAAAACAGACAGAAAGACAGACAGAGAAAAAGACACAGAAATACAGACTGACAGTCAGACGGACAGACAGATTCGCACACGCACACACAACACACACACACACACACACACATACACACACACACACTCACACACACACACACACACACACACACACACACACACACACACACACACACACACACACACCACACACACAACACACACGCGCGCGCGCGCGCGCGCGAACAGTCACGCTTTGTATACCTTCATCATGCGAACCTTCTTCTCATAAAAAAACAATTCTCTCTACCTCTCTAACCTACCTTAGCTGTCCTTGTCCAGCCATACATAAACCCACGAGGTTTGAACAAGGGACCCTTCAGGCGTTTAATGACAGTTGTCCTTCGATCTGTTGATATACCCGGGGTATGTTCTGATCTGACGGCACGGCAGAGCTATTTCTGGCCGGCTGCTGAGCGGTTAGAAATCTGCCAGGTTCTGTGTTAAGTGCCGGCCGAGTTCCCTGAAGGCCTACGGGAAAGGGCATGTTTTGAAAGTCTACTTGGTAAAATGAATAAGCTTGGGGTGTCAACAATATTCAGCTCTCGTTCTTATGTAGTAGAAGTAGTCTAAGCTGAACAGCAAAAGTGCACGTGTATGTTAGGCATGTAAGCACGCGTATATGCATGCACGCGTGTGTACATGCACACATGCGTGTACATGCATACATATGCAACACACATACACACACATACACACACACACACACACACACACGCGCAAATACACACACACACATACAAAAACACACGTGTGCGGGTGCGCGCACACACACATACACACAACACACGCACACACACACACAAACGCGCGCGCGCGCGCACTCAATAAGGTTTCTGAGCAGTAAAGGAGACTTTAAACCCAAAATAGAAACGACAACCCCCCTCTCATCTATAAATAAAACCTGTCAAGTTTCTTGTATATATTTACTGTCTCTCCTCAAACTTTCCTCAGACTTGAAAGACTTTAGACTAAACAGAAGAAAGAAACCAAAAAACAACCCACACCTGCCTTACCTTGATAAGTGAGTCTCCCCCCCCCTCTCTCCGCCTTTCTCCAAATCTGTGTGAGTCCAGTATTCAAGGAAGAAGTAAGAGTAGTGTAGAAAAAGAAAATTCTCAAACACTCAATGATGGAACAATATCAGTAGCTACAGACCCACAGCACTTTGAGGAAAGAAGCAAAAAAGTATAACAAGATTAGTTTCTTCCTTATCTGTGCCTACACTTTCCCACTTCTCCCGCACTTTCCAATAATCAATTTTGTATGTAGGCATGAAAGCGCACCTAACTGCATGCAAGCATGCGTGCACACATGCACGCACATGTACGCACACAAACGCATGACCAGAACAGACACACAGACACACACACACACAAACACGCACCCCCCCCCCCCCCACCGACACACACACACACACACACACACACACACTCACACACACACTTTGTCTCTCTCTCTCTCTCTGTCTCTCTCTCTCAATTCATAGTCCTGATAAGGATTCTGACCAGTAAACGAGAGTTTTAACCAAAAATAGAATCAACAAAATTCTATAAATAAAACTCGTCAAGTTTCTCGTTTATCTACTTTCTCTCCTTCACTTTCCTCAGACTGGAAAGACAATAGACTAAACAGAAGATAGACAACCACCCACCCCCCTTCCCCCCACTACACACACACACCTGCCTTACCTTGATAAGCCTTTCCTTTCCCCCCTCCTTTCACCAAATCTCTGTGAGTCCAGTATCCAAGGAAGAAGAAAGAGAAGTGTAAAAGAAAACAACAACACAAATCTCCAACACTCAGTGATAGCAGAATATCAGTAGTAACACACCTACAGCACTTCGGAAAAAACCCAAACTGTAACAAGATTTCTCCCTACTTGGGCCTACACCCTCTCCCCCCACCTTCCTGCACTTTCCATTTCCCCCCCCCCCCCCCCCTATCCCACCCCCTCCCCACATCTTTAGCAAGTTAGGGCTGGTTAGCTAGTCAACTGGTTCTGTCACGTCCGCGTAGAAATGGAAGACGATTATAATATTAACATGTAAGTAGATTTACAGGTCAAAGTGGCCACTGGTCGTTGTGGTGGTTGCTGTTGCAGCAGACAGACTTCTGTTGCAAAATCAGCGTGACAGATGGATGTGCTTCTGGCAAAGATTGATATGTAGAGAGAGAGAGATTACTACTGGGTTTTCACCTACTTACTTAGAAAGTTTACGTAATGTCCACGGTGACACATGCGCGCACGCGCACGCACACACACACGCGCGTATACACGCAGCAGAGAGAGAGAGAGAGAGAGAGAGAGAGAGAGAGTTGTGTTATGTGTGTGTGTTTGTGGTGTTTTGTGTTGGTGTGTGTGAGTGTGTGCGCACGCGCGCGTGTGTGTAAGCATGTGGTGAGTTTTGATTCTTGAATACTTTCACTGTTGATGAAATATATACAGGCAGAAAGAACGAGTGTGTGTGCGCGCGCGCGCGCGCGCGCGTGTGTGTGTGTGAATGCTTGCGCGTGCGTGCGTGCGTGTGTGTTGTATACGTGTGCATGTGCATGCGTGCGTACAAGCGTGTGCGTCCGCGTGTGAGTGTACACGCGTGTGTTGCGTATGCATGCGTGTTAGCTGAGTGTCTTTACGTGTGTGTCTCTATGTGCTTTCGAACACGCGCACAGTACATGTGTGCGCGTGCGTGAGTTAGAGCGTGATTAATTGTGCAAGCCTACGTGTGCCTGTCTATACATGCGTCTGTTGTGTGGAGTATAAGCCCACGCCGACATAAATCACTGCCTAAAACCGCTAGGTATTAGTGTCGTAATGAATCATGCCCGAAAACCGTTTACACTAAGACTGCCCTCGATCACAATCTAGTAGTCTCCCATTAAGTAATGACACACGTAGGTGTAAGCTCCCTTTAGGGAAATTTTACGTAATCTTTAACTTTGAAAAAGAGTGACATAATTTGAAAGAAGATGATAAGCTGATGTGAATGACTTCGAATGGAAAATAATGCAGCCGTTAGTTTCGTAAAGAATGACATAATCGGAAAGTAAATTTTAAACTCTGTGTGTGTGTGTGTGTGTGTGTGTGTGTGTGTGTTGTGTGTGTGTGTACCTCCCTATATCACCTTCTCTCTCTTCAAAAAAGCAGTATCTATTTTTGGAGGGTTTTTTCATTCGTATTCTTTAACAAAATCAACATCCGTGGAAACACAATTTTGTTTAGCACTACATCAAGAAAAAAAAGGATAAAGAAAAGAAAACGAAGCCAAAAAACAAAGAAGGAAGAAGAAACAGAAACAAACCAAGATAACACTGAAGTTAACAGGAACAAAGCCAGCCCCAACCAAATCCGATCCACCCCTTCCCCCTCTATGAATACCCCCCCCCCCCCCCCACACACACACCCACACACAACGCACTTCAGAAATAAACAATCAAAAACCATCCAATTCTGAGACGATAGCGACAGTCAGGGATGGGTTGAAAGGACACTGTACTGATTAAAGGCAGGAGAGGATGGTAGGAGATGGGGTAAGGGGAAAAGGGGTGGTGGTGGTGGTGGTGGGGTGGGGTAGGGTGGGAAGGGCGCAGAACTTGCGATTAAAACTAAAACACACACTCACAAACCCAACCTTTACCAACTCGCTTTTTATCCACAGTTTGCAGTTTAACAACGATGATAATGAATATAATAACAATTAATAACTACTACTACTACTATCACTATACTACTACACTACTACTACTATAATACACTACTACAATGGAACTGTAAAGCGCTAAATCCGCAACAATAAATCATACAAAGGTAGTTAGTAAATTCAAAGTCAAGTCAATCAAAATACTTAATCATACCTTGAAGGGCAATACAAGCTGCAAAGGCACACATAACGAATCATAATTCGAAATACGGTATTGGATATTTCAACTTAAATGCTTAATCTCGAAAATACGGTTTAAATTTCAACCTACAGCCTTTATTTACCACATTCAATCTTTTGATTGATATCAAAATCTGTGTTCATCGATGGAATTCTTCATCACTCGCTTCTCTGATTTTATAAATGAAAGGTAAAGGTTCCCGAACCTAGTGGTCGTAGGCGAGACACAGACACCTCAACTTCTCCAGGCCTATCTCCTCTCCATGCTTTATCCTCGCCCTTAAAGATGGCAGTACCCATTTTACAGCTGGGTGAACTGGGGGAACTGTACTGAAGCCAAGGCGCATCCCATCCAGTTGGTAACCACGCGTGACGCTGCCTCACATTGGCTGGGGGAAAGCGAGTGCTCTGACCACTGAGCTCTCCCGTCTCACCCGATGTCGGTGATGTGGAAATTATAGTGCATATCCACATCGGAGATTGACTTCCAATAACGCTGAAGGAAAAACTGGGTCAGGGTGGATTGTATTTCGACATCATGTCTGCCACACTGCAGGTTTACTGCAGCAGTGATTGCGACTGTGTTGTGTTGCACTTTCAATGGCTTTGTTGCTGCTCATTGAACTAGTTTCCACGCAGGTAGAATGAAAATGGGTTAGCAGATTGATTTCATAGAGTGTGTGTGTGTGTGTGTGTGTGTGTTGTGCGCGCGCGCGCGTGTGTACACATGTGCGCATGCGTGGTAGTGGTGGTGAAGGTGGTGGAGATGATGATGGTGATGGTGTTATTCGTTTATGTTATTCTTTTATATCGACGATAATGAATAAGCACTTATGTGCTTTTTTTACATCCAGTCCCCGTTTTGTAAATTCTGTCATCTGTTCCCACCGGCACACA
>CM054134.1:83293393-83295893 GCA_028751875.1 Rapana venosa | reverse complement strand
AGTCGAAATTGTTCCTTAACCATTACACTAAGCAAAGTGGTGGTCTAAGTACTAGTCCTTCGGGTGAGGTGATATACTAGTTGAGGTCGTGTATACAGCCTGTATATTTAGAGGAATTAATTACTACGGAAAGCAGAGGACCGCGGGGAGTGGAGGAAGCTGGTTGAAAAATCTTCATCGCTGCCCCCACGGTCCACGGGGCCACGGGATAGGTGAAGATGAAGAGGAAAGCAGCATGTATTTTGTTGTCGTAAAAGATTGCACGGCAACAAGAAAATTAATCGTCGATAGATATTTCAGCAGAGGGATATTCAAAGCTCTGTCAAAACAAATACACACAGGGAAAAAAATGCCCAGAGAAATCTAAATTCACCAAAAAACAGGATCACTTTCATCCCAGAAAGAGCAATCACAAATTTACCGCAGAGAAATCTGCTGAGAGCATAAATACCACAAAATACAGTACAATATCTATTTATTCTATTCTTCTATTTCGAGGATAATGGGATTAGCACTCATGTGCTGTTTTTTGCATCGAGTCCCCGTGTATATGCATTTTTGTAAATTTTGTCATCTGTTCCCACCGGCACACAATAGCCTACTCTTCCGAAAAGCGGAACGAGTTTTAACGAGTGCGCAAGATGTTTTGCGTGCGTTCGCACACTAGACCTCGGTTTATACAGTCTCATCCGACTGACTTTTGGGGAAAGTGGAGTCGGCACTGATGATAACTCCAGAGAAAAAAAAATCCCCTTGAATGAGATTCGAACCCGGGTCATCAGATCACGAGTGCAATGCGCATCACTCTAACCACCAGGCTATCTCATCCCCCAATTAAGGACATCAAAGAAGAAGTAGTAATAGTAATCATCATCATGCCCCTCGATATAAAAGAATGAAAAAAAAATTAAGGGCAGGTAGCGCCGATAGGAGACAATGACTTAAAACAAACGGTACTACTATACTACGCATTTCGTCCCAGAAGTCTTGAAAGTGGCAGCAACCAAACAGACACTGGTGATATACAACCACAGACAGACTAGACTGACTCCCAACTAACGCATGCATGCATGCATGCATGCATGTGCACGCTGTGGCAGAAGGGCACTACTCTAAAGTGTTGTGGTTGGTGGTAGCACCAGCCCTTTATGTAGTCTGCAGCTGTGTCAGGTTCACGGGGGCTATTGTTTTGAAGTCCTGCGCATAAGAGTGCCTGCCCTGTTTTGTTTGACAAGGGAAAATCCGATATATTATAGTTCTGGCATTTCGTATCACTGCCGCGGAATCTTTGTTTGTTTTCAGTAGTGTGAGAACTCGCAGAACAGGTTTCCAAAATATTTTGTGTTTTGGAGTCCTGTGTTTTTGAGCTGCAGCAATTTTGATGTTCATACTGTTGTGATTTTTTGGTCAAAACTTTCTGTTTAGGGTTTGTCTTGTTCCATTTTGATCGCTTGGTAAGTTGGGCTTGATGAAAGTTGGTTGGTTGATTTGATGGTGGTTGCTTGTGTGTGTGTGTGTGTGTGTGTGGTGTGTGTGTGTGTGTGTGTGTGTGTGAGCGGGGATGGGCATGGCATGCCGGGGTTCTGTCTGTATAAATAGCATCCCCACATTCTGAAAATTCTGTACTAGGAATTCCCTCTTCTCTACCCATCTCTTTGTTTTTGCCTCGTGTTTTCTTCCTTTCCCCTCCTTCCTGTACGTTTTATGCCTTCTTGGTCCATTCTCCAGTCTTTTTCTGGAACGAATAAACGAAAACAATACTCTCCTACACCAAAACAGAATGTCAGGCACTTAACGGCAATGCAACGCATTGTTGCTCATATGACAGACAACAATAGTTGCTGTCTGAGCGTTCGACGACAACGAAGATGTAGTAATAATAATCCTCTTCCTCCTCCCTCCCCCCCCCCCCTCCCCCCCCCCCCCCATCCTTCTCCTCCTCCTCATCATCATCACCATCACCATCACCATCATCGTCACCCTCCACAATCGTCGTCGTCTCGTCATATTCATCATCATCACCAGCAGCAGCAGCTAGCAGCAGCAGCAGCAGCAGCAGCAGCAGCAGCAGCAGCAGCAGCAGCGTCGGCGGCGTCGTCGTCGTCGTCGTCATCATCATCATCATCATCATCATCATCGACATCCTGCTCCTCCTCCCCATCCTTCTCCTCCTCCTCCTCTTCCCCCTCCTTCTCCTCATCAAGTTATCCTGCACTTTCATTTCCTGGCTTCTCTTTCTTCTTCATCACAACTTCCTACCTCCTCGTCCCCACTGCCTCCTCATTCTTCTCTCTCTCTCTCTCTTCCTCTCTCTCTCTCTCTCTCTCTCTTCTCTCTCTCTCTCTCTCTCTCTCTCTCTCTCTCTCTCTCTCTCTCTCCCTGTCTTTTCACCGCTCCTCTAGACCTAGGTAGGTATGCTGGTCTCACTGGCACTGAACTCGGAAGGTGAGACAAAAAGATACATAAAGTACACCGGTGCAATATCTGTGTTGTGTGTGTG
>CM054134.1:83285893-83290893 GCA_028751875.1 Rapana venosa | reverse complement strand
CACATAACACACACACACACACACACACACACACACACACACACACACACACACACACCACACACACACACACACACACACACACACACACAAACACACACACACACATCCAGATACACACATTCACCCTTCCCTCCCTCCCACAAACACACACATACACACAAACACACCCACAATCCACCCTCACTCCCCTCTCCTCACCCCCACTCCTCACCCCCTCCCACACACACACGCACCACCATCACCACCACTACCATCACCCACAAACACCACCTCCCCCACACCTACCCCGATCCTACTCAAAACACACCACTATCAAGACAACTGTTAGCTTTTAGGAAGGCTTTCTGACAATTCCGAACTAAACACAAAAGCCAGGATGATCTGCCGCCAAGGTTGTATCACCACGTATATCACCTGGCCTTGCAAAGACCCCCTTGTACCACACGATCGGTGCCAGACAGGCAGAAGGAGAAATAGAAGAAGAAGAAGAAGAAGAAGAAGAAGAAGAAGAAGAAGAAGAAGAAACAAGAAAGAAGAAGAAGAAGAAGAAGAAAGAAGAAGAAGAAGAAGAAAATCACAAAGAGGAGGAATTGCAAAGAAGAAGAAGATAGTTTTTCTGTGAAATCGAATCCTTAAAAATCATTTTTTTTAAAAAATGATTGAAAAGTTGTAAGTGGTTACCTACACTTATTTTCATCCAATACTATTTCTGCACTAAAAAGAATTACGAAGAAGAATTGCGAAGAAGAAGACTTGTTATGAAGAAGAATGCAAAGAAGAAGAATAATTGCGAAGAAGGAGAAGACCTGCGAAGAAGAATTGCGAAGAAGAAGAAGAATTGCGAAGAAGAAGAATTGAGAAGAAAAAGAAGAAGATGAAGAGGAAGAATTGCGAAGAAGAAGAAGAAGAAGAATACTTGCGAAGAAGAAGAATACTTGCGAAGAAGAAGAAGAATGCAAAGAAGAAGAAGAAGATGATGTTGAAGAAGAAGTAGAAGTAGAAGAAGAAGTAGAAGAATTGCGAAGAAGAAGAAGAAGAGCAACAACAAGAACAAGAAGAACAAGAATGCAAAGAAGAAGAAGAAGAAAAATGCAAAGAAGAAGAAGAATCGCGAAAAAGAAGAACAAGATCAAGAACAAAAAGAACAAAAAGAACTACAAGACATCAGCGAAAAGAATATGTAGGTATATTCAGCTCCGCAGACTGCCCGCAGAGAGTGGCAGAGATAAGACAGGAGTGGAGTGCAGTGGGGTGGAGTGGGGTGGATGTTCCAGGCATCTTGTCATGGCCCTGCTTGTCAGAAGACAGTCTGATGATCAAACGATGTTTGTTGATACATTGGTCGACTGACGAAACGTTAGGACTGGTTGAACGATCCACCTATGAAGGCAGATTATGGCTGCCTATATGGTGAGGAGGTACTTCAAGAAGTCATGCACGCAGACTTCTCTTCCGTTGTGTATGTACGAGTAACAAGCTCGCGATGATTTCAATGGGGGATGAGTAAGACAGAGCTCATATTCTGGGTGACACCCCCCCCCCCCCCCCCCTCACCCCTATCCCCCGCTTGCCTCCCCTAGGGTGTTATGTTTGGGAACGCGCAACGAAAATCAACAGCAACAACTGATCAAGCGAGTTAGTTGATAGATTGGTTGACTGACTAAACATTTGACTGGTTGATTGACTGACTGGGGGATTGGCTGATCTTCTCACGAACACTGACTTAGTGCGTACATGTATGTCTAGAGCAAGCCTGAGTAATGTAGGGAGGAGTTGGCAAAGAGGCTTTTGGTTTTGAATGAGGACGAAAAAATTTACAAAACTGCATCCACACGGGGACTGTGTGTAAAAAACCCCCACATGAGTGCTTATCCCATTATCCTTGATATAAAAGAATAAAATAAGATATAATAAATAATGTAACCAACAAACAAACCTTTTTGCTTAGTCCTCTTTTTGGGGGGCACTGAATCTAAAACAACCCGAGCCACAAACATCGAGATACCTTTAAAAAACAAAACAAGCAAAGCACACATTATCGATATCCCCCTGGTGAAAAAGACCTCCGAGTAAAGGGACATAATTATACATGACTCCTGTGACTAATCTACTCCCTGTCACTCAGGGCGAGGACTCACGGCTTTGGGCGGCGTGGTGTAGTACAGCTGGGCTGACAGCCGGCGAAGACTGGCGTCACCATTGACTTCAGAGGAGGACGTCGACGCTGCCTCGTCATCAAAACTCCAGGCCGACCCTGTCACATATAATAATAATGATAATAATATAATAATAATAATAATAATATAATAATAATAATAATAGTAATAGTAATATGATGATGATAACGATTTTGATGATGATATTGATGACGACGACGATGATGATGATGATGACGATGACGAAGATGATGATGGTGATGATGATGATGATGTTGTTGATGATGTTGTTGATGATGATAATAATAATAATAATCATAATTATGACGATGAGGATGATGATCATGATATAATCATTATAATGATACTACTACTACTACTACTACTACTACTACTACTCCTCATCCTCCTCCTCCTCCTCCTTCTGCTGCTGCTGCTGCTGCTGCTTCTTCTTCTTCTTCTTCTTCTTCTTCTTCTGCTGCTGCTGCTGCTACTGATTTCGTGATTATCTGCTTGTTTATTTCCGTTAATTTGTTTGTCTCTCTATCTGCTGTCTGTCATATATATCTCTCTCTCTCTCCCTCTCTCTCTCTTTCTCTCTTTTTCTCTCTCTCTCTCAACTACCACCACACACGTCCCTTGAACAAAGATAAGAATAATACTTATTATTTCTCCTTTATCTTTTGGAGATGTGTGAGTGTGTGTGCGAGCGTGTGTGTGTGTGTGTGCATGTGCGTGTGTGTATGCGCTTGCTTGCTTGTACGCACATGTGCGCTTACTGAGACAATATAGTATTATACTGGCATTGGTGCTGCAAATGGACGCACATTCAAATGCATAAATAAAACTACATACATTCATTCATATCATACGTGTCTGTGCTCGAACGCATCTTGAGTGGTCTCACGAAATTCCAAAGCAGAAAACAACCATTCTTTTTCTTCTTTCTACTTTATTTCTTATAGAATACAGTAACCCTTTAGTCAATACATTATTGATTGGATCCGCTTGTAGGCACAATAAACACTGCAGACCGGGGTTTGGGGCCAACCCCACCCCCCCCCCCCCCCCCCACCCCACACACCTTCCTCCCCTACCCCCAATCCCTCATCTATTGATTATACCATCAACACGGTGTTTTGCCCACTTCTTCCTCTTCAGTTATTGTCACACACCTCTGTGACCTTTATGTCTATAGTCCATCCCATCAACACTTGCAACAGATGGTCCAAACCTTCACTGCTACATTGGTAGTGTAACCGTGGGGACGGGTATGGCTAGTGGTTTAGAGCATGTGGCTTGTGATCTGATATTGGGATTGGGGGTGAGTGGGGTGGGAGTGGGTGGGGTGGGAGGGGGGCGGGGGGGGGGGGGGGGTGGGGGGGGGGGGGGGGTTGAGTTAGTTGCAGGTGTCTGTCTGTGGGGTTTCTAAACCCCCAAGAGTTAACATTGGTTCTGGCTTCATTCCGCTCTTAAGTCTTTCAGAGGAGATTCTATGCACACCGATGTCCCGTGCGCAAAAAACCCCAACTACAACAACCCCGCACACACAGCATCTTGCACAGATGTACCCGCCAAAAGAAAAAGACATCACAAACAACAAAACAAACAACGCAACAACAACCGCAACAACAAAGAAACAAAAACAAACCACAGACCATTATTTTCTTCTACTCAAATTCTTTCATAATTATGTATTCACTGAGAGGTGATGTAGACTCTTATTTTCAAAGTAATATTATGTTAAAGAAATAAAACAGCAGCAGCAGCAGCAGCTAGCAGCAGCAGCAGCAGCAACAACAACAATATCAACCCTGTACTTCTGCCGAAGACTCAAGACTAACTCTTGGTGGTAGTATGAATTCCGTGACACAAACAAACCCAGCATGCACTCTGTGATCTAGTGAGGGATGGGCTCCGTCAGATTCCACACTGATTGAAGAAATAGTGCCTAAAAGTTTCCCCGCTGTGCCCCAATGACTCCCAGAGAAGTCAAGAGAGAAGCACAGTCAGTCCAAAACAAGCTGAACTATGAGGCGACTCCTGCAACGGTGTCGCCATTTTAAAAAAAACAACAAGTCTGACTTCTTCTTTTGTTTTGCATTTTCTTTATCTTGTTTTTTTGGCTGCTGGGCTGAGCTCTGAGGTTCACTAATGGCGAGATTTTGTGTCTGCAACCTTTTGTTTGTTTGTTTGTTTGTTTGTTTGTTTAACTCACCGTGAAGGTAACCGCATTCTGACTTAGAAGAAGGTGTCAGAACACAACATCTGTATATAATTATACGGTTTCTTAGATTTTGTCATCATGTTCCTTCCAGCCTACTCTTCCGAAATTCAGAACAGATTTTGAACGTGTGCCCAAGATGCTCTGTGTGCTCTCCTCGCACAGGGGGCCTCGGTTTATAGTCTCATCCGGAGAACATTTGAGGGAGTGGAGTCAGTACTGATGTTAACTCCAGTGGAAAAATCCTCTAAAACGGGCGCCTCCGTGGTGGCTCGATCCCGGACCGTCAGATCACGAGCGCAAGGCTCTAACCACTAGGCTATCCCGCCCTCCTGACTTCTTATTAATTATGAACGCGTAGCTTTGATTCTTGCAACTGACCCTCTGATTCTGGCACATGAATTCACAACTTGTCTACCTGATAACGTGCTTGGATTATATCATAATCTTTAATCTGTTCCCCCACCTCCAAATTTATCCTTTAAGAAGGAGGGCGGCCAGGGAACACAGGATTAAATGAATACAAAATAATGCGTACAACAGAAGAAAAATTAGATATAAAATAAATAAAAAAGACTTCTTGTTTGGGTATACACCCTCTGACACAAGGAAGTCAA
>CM054134.1:83270893-83280893 GCA_028751875.1 Rapana venosa | reverse complement strand
ACACACACACACACACACACACACACACACACACACACACACACACACACACACACACACACACACACCACACACACAACAACACACACACGCACACACACATATAAACACACACACAAACAAACACATACACATTCACAGATGCGTTCTCACCCTATTTCTTATTATAAGTACACACGTACCCATAATTATTTACAGAGAGAGAGAGAGAGAGAGAGAGAGAGGGAGAGAGAGAGAGAGACAGAGAGAGAGAGAGAGAGAGAGAGAGAGAGACAGACAGACAGACAGACAGACAGAGACAGAGAACTCAGAACTCAGAAATTTAATGTATCTCGGCCGTAGGCCATAATACATGGTTGGCGTAGGAGAAATTGACAATGCCACAGAGTGGGCAAAAACCGGATAACATACAAGAGAGAGAGAGAGAGAGAGAGAGAGAGAGAGAGAGAGAGAGAGAGAGAGAGAGAGAGAGAGAGAGAGAGAGAGAGAGAGAGAGAGAAACCGTATGGTATTAACATTGTTAGACCCACAGCTGGTGCTTCCAAACACTGGCTATTTTGGGTTCGCCGAAATGTAGTGTCTGTCTAAAATGGGTACCCAGAGAGCGACGTGACAAGGTCAGCCTCATCATCCGATACCTTAGCGAATACAATGGGCACACGGACATGGAAAGGCAGTATGCTTGTAGAACACAGGGGATCTTCTTCTTCTTCTTCTTTTCCTCCTCCTCCTCCTTCTCCTCCTCCTCATCCTTCTTCTTCTTCTTCTTCTTCTTCTTCTTCTTCTTCTTCTTCTTCTTCTTCTTCTTCTTCTTCTTCTTCTCTTCCTCCTCCTCCTTTGTTCTTCTTCTTCTTCTTCTTCTTCTCCTTCTCCTCCTCCTCCTCCTCCTCCTCTCCTCTCCTCTCCTCCTCCTTCTTCTTCTTTCTTCTTCTTCTTCTTCTTTCTTCTTCTTCTTCTCTTCTCTTCTTTCTTTCTTCTTCTTCTTCTTCTTCTTCTTCTCTTCTTCTTCTTCTTCTTCTTCTTCTTCTTCTTCTTCTTCTTCTTGTTCTCCTCCTCCTCCTCCTCCTCCTCCTTCTTCTTCTTCTTCTTCTTCGAACGCTCAGACAGCAACTATTGTTATCCGTCACATAAGCGAAAATGCGTCACGCTGCCGTTAAGCGCCTGACAAGTCAGGCTCAGCGCATCCGACTTCGGCGTGGGAGAGAATTGTTATCTTTCAAGTCTTTCTGGGAAAAAAAAATTGGCAGGAGAATGGACCAAGACGGCAGAAAATAGACAAGAAGAAGTTTACAGGAAGAAAAAGAACAAGGCAGAAAGCGATAGAAAAGAAGAACTTTCATGCACAGAATTTCCAGAATGTGGGGATGCTATTTGTACTGACAGCCCCCCCCCCCTCCCCCCCCCCCCCGCGAGGGAAGAACACACACAGGGGAGGAAAGACACAGATGGGGATGAATGCATGAGACTCCGAGAAGAAGGAAGGAAGGAAGGAAGGAAGGAAGGAAGAAGGTGGCAGAAAGAAAACAGAGGGTCTACTTTGATGTATAAGCCTCCCGAAACACGGTCAGAGTCAAGGCTGCAAAGCCATAGATTAACGTTTAAGCCTTTGAGTGCAGGAAACTTCTATGCCTATTGCAAATTGTATTCGCAGTTGAGATGATGATAGTAGTAGCTGCAGCAAGTGGCAGTAATAGCAGTAGTGGTAGCAGCAGCAGTATTGTAGCAGCAATAGCAATAGCAGCAGCAGTAGCAGGAGCAGCTATTGTAGTAATTGTTACCGACAAGTTGTGGTGGAAGCGCTAGCTGCGGTAGTGAAAATGCTAGCTAGCTGCATTGATGGTAATGCAGCAGCAGCAACAACAGCAACAGCATCAGCATCAGCAACAGCAGCAGAAGCCATATATATAATAATACCAATAGAAATTACAATGCAGCAGCAGCAGCAACAATAGCAACAACAATAGCAACAACAATAGCAGCAGCAATAGCACCAACAACAGCAGCAGCAATAGCACCAGCAACAGCAGCAGAAGCCATATATTATAATAATAACAATAAAAATCATAGTACAGGCAGCAGCAGCAACAGCAGCAGCGACAACAGCAACAACAACAGTAGCCATATAATTATGACGATACCAACAGATATTGCAGTGCAGCAGGCCAGTGCAGAAGAAGCGGGCCTTAACAGCAGCAGGTGAAGCAGCGGCAGTAAGAACAGTGCTGGAGGGAGATGGACAATAATAATAATAATGTATGGAATTTATATAGCGCTGAATCTTGTAAAGCAACAAATCAAAGCGCTCAGATTTCATTTCATACCACTTTAAGTCACGGCAGATTTCTGTCCGTGAAATTCGGGCTGCTCTCCCCGGGGAGAGCGGGAGAGCGCGTCGCCACAAGCGCAGCGCCACCCTTTTTTTTTTTCATGTCTGCAACTGTATTTGTTTCCCTATCAGAGTGGCTTTTTTCTAAGAATTTTGCCAGGGACAACTCTCTTGTTGCCGTGGGTTCTTTTACGTGCGCTAAATAATTACGTGTAACACACGGGACCTCGGTTTATCGTCTCATCCGAAAGACTAGCGCCCAGACCACCACTCATGGTCTAATGGATGGGGGAAAAGTTTCCGGTCCAAACGGGGTACGAACCGCCGCACACTTCAGACCCGGACTTTTCGCTCTCTAGACAGGCGCGTTACCTCTAGACCACCGATCCACAGTGATAACGGTACTCTGTAGGTGGTACCATCACAAGACACGCCAGAGAACAACCTTCAGGGGGTAATTCTGCCTCGTGTGGGGCATGTCCCTTCTTAGTTAGCGGACAGTCATTTCCTTGCAAGTGCTGCAACCACCAGAACCTCCCTCCCCAGAACACTTCACTTGTCACTTGTAGCATCACTTCCTCCCTGATGCCAAATGTAAGCGTGTCTGAGTGTGGTTGGCTTGTGGATAAGTGAAACAATAAAAAAAATGCTATTTCTTTTCTGAATAGTATCTTGAATAATAATAATATGTTTGTAAGGTTTTTCACCAGGCTGATCCCCACAAATGGTATTTTTTAAACTGTAGGGTGATGAATTCAAGCCAAAACAGCATGAACTAATACAGTTCCATTGCTCAGCTTTCCTATTATATAAAATAGGAAAGCTGAGCAACGGAACGGTATTAGTTCATGCTGTTTTGGCTTGAATTCATCACCATACAGTTTAAAAATAGTGTTTATACAGGTTTTTTAAAAACTGGAATACATTATCCCACAGTTCAAACGGTAATAATGGTTCATGTAAGTTTGGCTTGAAACCCTAAAAACATAGTCCACCCAGATTTTAAAACAACCCCCCCCCCCCTCCCCCGCCCCCCTGAAAAACCACAACTGTATTCAAGGAGACACAGGGAAGAAAAGGGGAAGGGGGAAGAGAGAGAGAGAGAGAGAGAGAGAGAGAGAGAGAGAGAGAGAGAGAGAGAGAGAGAGAGAGAGAGAGAGGATGGGTGACATTCTCATTTTGATAGCTGCATATAAAAAAGACCACCTCCCCCCAAACAACAACAAAAAACTGGCAAAACTGAATAACTCCAACCGCTTAAGTCATTGGATACATCACTGTGATTCCCAAGTATGATGAGTAAGACAGAGGGCATATTCCCAGTAATTCCCATAGGTGTTAAGCTGTGGAATGCCCAACAAGATCTACCCTAACCTATGAGCTGGACATTGTATGTAGTTTGCCACGTCATCAGAATGGACCCCCCCCAAAAAAAAAGAAAAGAAAAAAAAAGATCCACAAATGTTTTAAAAGATAAGAAGACTTACTTACAACCACTTAATTTACAACCCTTTAATTTACAACCACCTAGGTCTATCTGTGGCGCAGGTATTTCAGGCGACTGTGTCACATTTATCCCTGGGATATGTGTGTGTGTGTGTGTGTTGTGTGTGTGTGTGTGTGTGGTGTGTGCGTGGTGTGTATGTGTGTGTGTATGTGTGTGTGTGTGTGTCAAGTCAAGTCAAGCCAAGTCAAGTCAAACTTTTATTTTCAGATGGTACATTGAATAAGCAGTGCATTTGCTTTTTTTGTGTGCGTGCGTGCGTGTGTGTGTGTGTGTGTGTTGTGTGTGTGTGTGTGTGTGTGTGTGTGTGTGTGTATGTGTGTGTGTGCGTGTGTGTGTGTGTGTGTGAGGTTGAGATGTATGGGCCATTCCACAAAGCTAACACGGGAGGAGGGTATAGAAGGCAGTTGTGAATGGGAGCCGTGGGGGTCTTTTTTCACGGGGGAGGTGTGTTGGCCGTGCAATGACCACCATCAATCCTCCTAGGGACTGTACAGACCTAGGGGAGGGGGGAGGGAGGGGTGGGTAGCCCACCTACCATCCGTCCACTGGTTCTACTACTACTACTACTACTACTACTACTACTACTACTACAGTACTAGGCCTACACTGTACTATAGATCCACCTCTGCCTGCCTTTGCCTATTCATCATCAGGACAGCTCGTTCACGTAATTATCTGCTCTCCTCCCACCTCGTCTCTCCTCTCCCCCTCCTCCAATCAATCCTCCTCCCCTCTCCTTTCTTCTTCTTCTTCTCTGTTTACGAACACCTACCCCTCCCCCTCACCCCTCTCTCTCTCGGTCTCTCTCGGTCTCTGTCTCTCTCTATCTCTCTGTCTCTGTCTCTCGGTCTCTCTCTCTCTGTCTCTCTGTCTCTGTCTCTGTCTCTCTCTCCTCTCTCTCATCTCTCTCTCTCTCTCTCTCTCTCTCTCTCTCTCTCTTTCCTCGTTTGCCGGCTTGTTGCCAACCACTACTATAATAATTGATCTTCCCCAAACGTGGCAATCTGTCATTGGAGGTCTGATGTCCGTGTGTGCCCCTTCACCCTCTGTTACACTCTTGTTTGCTGTGACAGCCTCCTCTCCAGACGATGGCATTGTTTTCTTGAGGGTGTACCGGTATGCTTTTTCCTTTCTTGACTTTCGTTCCATTCTCTTTTCCAAAAGTAAAGAGGAAATTGAAGTATCTCCGATTGTCTGTGACCAGAGGTCTGTATCATCAATTTTCTGTAGCTATTTTATTTTTTATGTTTGTGTGTGTTCTTTCTGCGCAGAGCCGAGGACCGAGATGGATGGAGGAGGCTTACCATGGCATCGTCTTTCGTGTCTCCTCCACGACCGCCAAGGTCACGGGACTGATGATGATGATGATTTTATTTTTAAGTTTTTTATTTATTATTTTTTTTTTTGGGGGGGGGGGGGGTGGGGGTGGAGGGGTGGTTACAAAGAAATGCACAAGAACGATAACTTCCGATCTCTCTCCTCTCTCCCCTCTCCTCTCCTCTCCTCTCTCTCTCTCTCTCTCTCTCTCTCTCTCATATATATATATATATATATATATATATATATAAGATCATCGCCTTACTTGAAATTTCTTGGATGTTTTTTCTTTTCCATTCATTCATAACCCCGCATAAGCCCCCTTGAAAAAAGCAAACAAATAAACAACACCCCCTCCCCCCACAAGACAAACAAAACCCAAAACCAACTAAAGAAAAAAAAAGAGAAAACAACGATAAACAACTAAGCAAACAAAAGCAACAATAGAAACCCCCATAAAAACACAAAAAACAAAACAAAACAAAAAACACAACCCACAAGCATGCTCTCTCCTCTCTCTCTCTCTCTCTCTCTCTCTCTCTCTCTCTCTCCTCTCTCTCTCTCTCTCTCTCTCCTCTCTCTCTCTCTCTCTCTCTGTAACACATAAGGAAAAAAAAACTCCAAATAAATAAAAATCGAAAACGCGTACAAGCACACACCACCTCTTTCCCTATCCACAAGAGCTTACAGCCGTTTTAATGACTGTAAGCAGTAAACTATTCAGCTGAGTCTTTAGTGCATTTTGCCGGTCAGTTAAGTTTACGTTTTCATACAAAATGCTGAAGGGAAGAAAACAGAACAGAATTGGCTGATGATTGTAAAGATAACACTTACAGTGCCAGTAAAAGACACGGCCAATTAATATCTATAGGGATATTAGTTTATGTACAGGCAATTAGGGGCAAGGGAGTGGGGGAGAGAGGGGTGGGGTGGGAGGGTGGGGTGGGGTGGGGGAGACACAGTGAACTATACACAACGAAACTTGTGGTTCAGGGCAAAGAGTTAATTATGTTTCGATCTCTGTTCTCTCTCTCTCTCTCTCTCTCTCTCTCCTCTCTCTCTCCCTCTCTCTCTCTCTCTCTCTTCTTCTCTCTCCTCTCTCTCTCTCTCTGTCTCTCTTCTCCTCCTTCTCCTCCTCTCTCTCTCTCTCTCTTCATCCATTCTCTCTCTCTCTCTCTTCTCTTCTCTTCTCTCCTCTCTCTGTTCTTTCTCTTCATCCATCCTCTCTTTCTTCTCTCTCCATTCTCTCCCCTCTCTCCTCTCTCTCTTCTCCTTCATCCATCCTCTCTTCTCTCTCTTCTCTTTCTTTCTCCATCCTCCTCCTCTCTCTCTTCTTCTCTCTCACTCCTCTTGTTTCTTCTCTCTTCCTTCTTCATTCCATCCTCTCCCTCTCTTCTCTCTCTCTCGTGTCTTTCTCCTTCATCTCCTCTCTCTGTGTCTTCTCTTTCCTCCTTTCTCTGTTTCTCCTTCTCATCCATCCTCTCTCCTCTCTTCTCTCTCTCTCTCTCTCTCCTCTCTCTCTCTCTGTGTCTCTCCTTCCTCTCCTTCATTCCATCACCTCTCTCTTTTTTTCTCTTTCATCCATCCTCTCTCTCTTTCCTTCTCCTTCATCCATCCTCTCTCTCTCTTGTTCTTTCTCCTTCATCCATCCTCTCCTCTCTCTCTCTCTCTCTCTCTTCTCTCCCTCCACTCTCTCTCTCTTCTCTCCTCATCCATCCTCTCTCTCTCTCTCTCTCTGTGTTCTTCTCTCCTTCATCCATCCTCCTCGTCTTTCTTCATCCTCTCTCCTCTCTCTTCTCTCCTCATCCTCCTTCTCTCTCTTCTCTGTCTCCTCTCCATCCTCTCTCTTTTCTTTCTCCTCATCCTCCTCTCTCTGTTCTTTCTCCTTCATCCATCCCTCCTCTCCCTCTCCTCTCCTCCTCTTCTGTCTCTCTCATCACTTCTCTTCTCCTCTCCTCTCTCTCTCTCTTCTCTTTCCTCCTTCATCCATCCTCCCCTCTCTCTCTCTTGTTCTTTCTCCTTCATCCATCCTCTCTCTCTCTTCTTCTTTCTCCTTCATCCATCCTTCCTCTCTTCCATCCTCCCTCTGTTCTTCTCTTCTCCTCCTCTCCTCCATCCTCTCTCTCTGTTCTTCTCTCTCCTCCTCTCCACTCTCTCTCTCTCTTTCTCCTCATCCATCCTCTCTCTCCTCTCTTCTCTCCTCTCTGTTCTTTCTCCTTCATCATCCTCTCTCTCTCTCTGTTCTTCTCTTCTCACATCCTCTCTCTCTTGTTTCTTTCTCCTTTCATCCATCCTCTCTTCTCTTTCTTCTCTTTCTTTCTCTCTTCCTCTCTCTCGTTCTTTCTCCTTCATCCATCCTCTCCTCTCTGTTCTTTCTCCTTCATCCATCCTCCCTCCTCTCTCTCTTTCTTTCTCCTTCATCCATCCTCTCCTCTCTCTCTGTTCTTTCTCTCCTCCTCCCTCTCTCGTTCTTTCTCCTTCATCCATCCTCTCTCTCTCTCTCTCTCTGTTTTCTTTCATCTTCCTTCTCATCTCATCCTCTCTCTCCTCTGTTCTTTCTCCTCTCCATCCTCTCCTCTCTCTCTTCTCTGTTTCTTTCTCCTCATCCATCCTTCTCTGTTTCATTTCCTCTTCTCTCTCTTCTCTGCTGTTTCTTCTCCTTCATCCATCTCTCCTCTCTTCTGTCTTCTCTTTAGCATTTTCTTGTTCTTTCTCCTTCATCCATCCTCTCTTCTCTGTTTCTTCTTGTTTTCTTTCCTTCTCTTCCTCTGTTTCTTTCTCTTCATCCTTCTCTCTTCTGTTCTTTTCTTCACCATCCTTCTTCTCTTTCATCCTTCTCTCTCTCTCGTTCTTCTCTTACCATTCCTCCTTCTGTTCTTCTCTCATCATCCTTTCTCTCTCTCTCTCTCTCTTTCTTTCTCCTCATCCATCCTCTCTCTCTCTCTTCTCTCAGCATCTTTCTCTGTGTTTTTTTTCATCTCTTCAGTCTGTCTCTTTCCCATCATGCTCTCTCTCACTTGTTCTTTCATCTTCACTCACTTACTCGTTTTCCCTTCATCCATTCTCCTGTTCATTTGTCCTCAATCATCTTCTCTTGTTTGTTTTCTTATGCCATCCTTTACTGTGTTCTGTCTCTTCACATCCTCCTCTTCATCTCTCTGTTCTCTCTCTCTCTCTCTCCGTCTCTCTCTCTCTGTTTCTTTCTCTTGTCAATCTTTCGTGTCTTTTTCCTATATGTGCATTATTCATCTGTTTTTTCTTCATTATCATCGTGCTCTTCTTGTTTTGTTTGTTCAGATTATGTACTCTTGTTCTTTAGTATGATATCCTTCTCTCATCGATTCTATTTCTACATCTCTCTCTGTTCTTTCTCTTCATCCATCGTCTCATTCGTCTGTTCTTTTTGCTTACATCCCTTCTTTCTTCCTGTTGAATTTTCTTAGCATCTCCCTAATTGTATATTTCATTATCATCAACATACTATTCCTCCGTTCTTTTCCTTCATCATCGTCTCTCGTTTCGTTAGCTTTTATGACATACTTCTCTCTGTCAGTCACATTCCATCACTCTTCTCCTGTCTTACTCATTTCACATCCTTTCCCTTTAATTTTATCTTCATCCATTAGCTCTGCTATGCTCGTGTCTATCGTAACTAACACAATGTCTTGTGTCTTTGCTTGTCTCGCAGTCTGTCACGTCTCGTCTGTTGTGCTGTCTGCTGCTTCTCCACTGTTTGTAGTGTGTTGTGTGTTTTCTTTCAGATCATTTTTTTCCAGTGTGTCTGCTTAATCATCGTGTTTGTGTGTTGTGTATGTTGTGTATTATGTGATGTTTGTGAGTAGTATGTATGTATGTATGTATGTATGTATGTATGTATGTATGTATGTTTATGTATGTATGTATGTATGTTGTGTGTGTGTGTGTGTAAGTGAGCGACAGCGTCTTTGCGATGTGTGTGTGTGTAAAAGCTTCTTTGCAATATCCGGCTTTTTTCAATTTCCTTGTAAGACAGTGTTGTCATTATTGATCATAATGTGAATAATAATAATTATTATTATTATTAAACAATATTGATTAATCCTAGCAACATTCTTTTCTCTAAATGATGTGCGTTGAGAAGAAAACGCCTATTACTTTATATGAATACTTCAACTTACATACATATATACATACAAACATACATACATACGTACACACATACATACATATGTGTGTGTAGATAGATAGATAGATAGATAGATAGATAGATAGATAGAGAAAGAAAGAAAGAGAGCAAGAAAGAAAGAAAGAAAGAGACAGAGACAGAGACAGACAGACAGGCAGACAGACAGACAGAGAAGTGAAAGACAACGTCAAGGGAACAAGCTGTAGAACACGACTTGCATGGACTGCTGCAGAAGACATCCTGCGCAACAACATCCCGAGCATTTATGCAGTGTAATTTTCCCCGCTTTAAACAGGATAACGCTATTAGCCGCAATGCCTGTCTAGTCCGTAACTAACAGACAAATGTGTGTGTGGTGTGTGTGTGTGTGTGTGTGTGTGGGGTGTGTGTGTTGTGTGTGTGTGTGGTGTGTGTGTGTGTGTGTGTGTGTGTGTGTGTGTGTGTGTGTGTGTGTGTGTGTGTGTGTAGTGTGTGTATGTGTGTGTGTGTGGTGTGTGTGGTGTGTGTTGTTGTGGTCTGCTGTGTCTCTGTGTGTCTGTGTGTGTATGTGTGAGTGAGTGTGTGTGTGTGTGTGTGAGAGAGAGAGAGAGAGAGAGAGAGAGAGAGGAGAGAGAGAGAGAGAGAGAGAGAGAGAGAGAGAGAGAGTGAGTGTGTGTGTGTGCGTGCGCACATGCGTGTGTTTGTG
>CM054134.1:83248393-83260893 GCA_028751875.1 Rapana venosa | reverse complement strand
CGTCTCTCTCCTAGCAGAGAGTCTAAATTCATTAAGTTTACTCTTTGTTTATTTTTGTGAAAAAAACTACTAATCAAAAACGAAGGATGACTTTACTTCAAGTATGATATTAAGTTTAAACAACAACAACAACAAAACAACAGCCACCACCACCACCACCACCATCACCAGAGAATGACATGTATAACAAGTATATCTAAGTAGAATAACAACACCAACAACAAATAATCAACACCAAAATTCCATCCCCTACGCGAGAGCCCTAACAAGTAAGCCACCGCACGTCTCGCCATCCATCACGGCGCCTGAACATCACAGCCGGTGATTTTACCCCTGGCTGCATCCCTCACCTCCATCTTTTAAATTGCCAGCCTCAACCACAGTGCTGACACGTTCCTCCTCTTACGTGACAAAGTCTAAAGAAAGGGAGGGAACAGCCACTGACAGATAAAATACGATCTTCAGGAAAAGCTAAAAAAAACAAAACCCAAACAACCCAACCCAGTAAATGATGCATTCCCTGCTCCTCGTCCTGACATCATTATTGACACTCAGGTGGCGAAAATAGACAGACTTCAAAGGAAGGAAAGAAAATGCTGACAAGGTAAGATCCCCCAGCGATGAGGCGAGGTGAAGGTGTTAGAAATGCCTTCTTTTAATGAACTGCATGTGATACATCCAAAGAGCAGAGCAGAGCAGAGCAGAGCAGAGCAGAACAGAGTAGAGCAGAGCAGAGCAGAACAGAGTAGAGCAGAGCAGAGTAGAGCAGAGCAGAGCAGGAGAGAGAGAGAGAGAGAGAGAGAGAGAGAGGGAGAGGAGAGAGAGAGAGGGAGAGAGAGAGAGAGAGAGAGAGAGAGAGAGAGAGAGAGAGAGAGGACTTAAACCCTAAACTGACGGTTTCTTAGACAAGCACATACACTTCCAGACCAACGTTCAACCACGCACGAACATGGCCAACCAGTTCCTACTAAGAAATCCTCAAGTCTCCCTCCATACGTCTTCTATCTGTGGCTGTCCTGCAAACTTTGTGCATAAAGTGTCGTCCTGGCTGGGAGATGGCCCAGATGGAAATGTGCAACAAGGGACACATTGTCGCTGGAGGCTAAGTGAGGTGTTTCAGACACACATAAATATTAATCTGGGCTGTAGAGCTGTGTTCCCTTACAAAACAGCATGGTTCATGTTTTCAAAATGTCGGTCAGTTCCATAATATAGATATTGAGTGGAGTGATTCAGAGGTCTACAAGATTCTGAGTCGTTATAATTCTTAGTAAATTGATGTAGGTTTTGTTGGTAATTCAATGATGGATTCTGTTACTCAAGTTTGGAGACCATCTTAGAGTTGATTCTTCTTCTTGTGTATGCACATAGACCTTAGTTGGTAATTTAGGGATGGATTCTGTTACCCAATTTTGGAGACCATTTTAGAGTTGAATGTTCTTCTTGGGCATACACATAGAATGCAGTTATACACAATAGCAATGCAAAGTCAAAATCAACACTGACAATACACAGCAGCAATAAAAATTACTGATCTCAAACTCTAAGCCAATAATTTATTTTGGCAAAAGGACGCCTTGAACAACAGTTCTATCTGCAGCAATGCAGGATTAAACGAAAAAAAGATTTAGTAAACAAGTTTGTGTCTGTAAAAGAAATCACCCATACAAAGTGCAATGTCTACTATCTGCAACAATTCAAGATTTTAAAAAACAAACCGAAACAAAACAAAACACAATCAAGTAAGCAAAGCAGCGTTTGTAAAAGTCACCACCCTTACAAAGTACAACATGTATTATCTGCAGTATTATTAAAAAGAATTATTCTTTAATATCGAGGATATTGGAATAAGCACTCATGTGCTTTTTTACATCCAGTCCCTGTGTGTATGCGGTTTTGTAAATTTTGTCATCTGTTTCCACCGGCACACAATGGCCTACTCTTTCGAAAAGCGAAACAGGATTTAACGTGTGCGCAAGATTTTCTGCGGGATAAAACAAAACAAAACACGATTAAATAAGCACATCTGCGTCTGTAAAGCAATCGCCTACACAAAATGCAACATCTACTACAGTGTCAGACTGAGATCAACGAAGGCACAGCTCCCGCCATGGCCACGCCACGTCCGCTCATGTTGCACCGTTGCTCCTGCAGCCTGAACTTTGACCTTTAAAGTCAGTGCTATCTGGGCTGCCTCTTGCACGCGCTCTATCTTGGCCTTCCCGAGGTCAGTGCTATTTCGGGACTGGGCTGGCTGGTGCCTCTGGCGCCCTTCTCATCTCGCCACTTCGATTTTGCATGAGTGAGCAACTCTGCAGCTGCCTTCAGAATGAAAGCTGGCGAGACATACTTCTGTCTTTGTCTTTGTTTTTCTGTCCGTCTGTCTGTCTGTCTGTGTTTCTCTCTGTCTGTGTTTCTGTCTGTCTGGGTTTCTGTCTGTTTGTCTGGGTTTCTGTCTGTCTGTCTGTCTCTCTCTCTGTGCGTGTGTGTGTGTTTTGTGTGTGTGTGTGTGTGTGTGTGTGTGTGTGTGTGGTGTGTGTGTGTATGTGTGTGTGTGTGTGTGTGTGTGTGTGTGTGCGTGTGTATGTGTGTGTGTGTGGTGTGTGTGTGTGTGTGTGTGTGTGATGTGTGTGTGTTTTGTGTGTGTGTGTGAATGCATGCACAGCCACGTGTGCATTGATTACCGTTATTTTTTTGGCGTGTATAATATGTATATGTATGTATGTGCATTTTGTTCCTTCATTTTTCTTTCTTTCTTTCTCTTTTCTTTTTGTCTTTTTAATTGTGCGTGCATACACTCCATCCACTATGTACCATGCATGAACTCAAATGCACGTGCACGTGTCTGGGTATGCCCGTGCATTTTCTTTTTTTTCTTTCTTTCTGTCTGTCTGTCCGTCTGTCTGTATAATCTCTCTGGCTGACTGCCTTTCTGTTTAACTAATGTTTTCTTCCATCACTTTTCTTTATTTACCATTTGCCGGTCTCTCTATTTACCAGCCAAGGTGATGTAACTGAAGAAGATCATACATACATATCCTTCCAGTTGTGAATCGACCGTAGAGCTATGTCATTCATTCGGCAACTGTATAAATTCACATGACGCTTCGTCAATGAAGCAAATAGAAAGAGTGTCATAGGCTAAGAATACAAGCTGAACACCACACCGCAAGTCAGCAGAGGATTGGGTGTTTTTTCCCCTCCAGTATTGAACAAGAGATCGCTTAGGCCCAGCCTAACCCTCTCTCCTGCCTGTCAAGACTTGTCTGTCCACAGAGGCAGAGTACAGTCATGCGAACTACAGCTCTCTAACATGCAGCAATTTGATAGGCTCGATTTGTTTCGATATAGGCTATAGACAAGTGGTTAAGACTATTTGAAGTCAATGCCATGGGTCCAAGAAGTCGTGGGTTCGAATCTTGGCGCGGCGTCTGGTGAATTAAGTGTGGGGATTTTTTTTACCATCTCCTAGGTCAACTTCAAATGCAGACCCGCTACCAGTGCCTTAATTCCCTTCGTGTATATATATATACACGCAGAAGATCAAATGTGCATATCAAATATCTCATAATTCATTTCATGTCAGCGTTGTGTGTGTTACAGAAACATGAACATACCCAGCATACATCCCCGAAGTCAGAATGTGGCTACCTTCATAGTGGACAAAATATTTGCATGCGTAAAATCTCACCTTTGGTGAACCATGGAGCTCTAGCGAAGGAACGCAAAAAAAGAAATTGCGACATTTTGTATGAGCTATAACAGACTGACTTAGACAGGGACGTTCCATACCAGTGTGCAGTGCTTAGGGTAAAGAATATAGCATCATTTCATGAGGCAACGCTGAAAGAAACCAGTTTCACATACTGTATGCAAAGTGTGTCTGCTTCATCAAGTCCACCTCTGATAGCTGAACTACTCTTCCACTAAAAAAAACTAGTTTAGATGTATGATTCTTGATCTGATATCACATCTGATAAAATAAGGCTCGAGACTATAAATTTATTGTGTATTAGATTTCATCGAAAACTTTCACATTCAAGAATATATATAAAAACACTTTCGTACAAAAATGAAATTTTATGCACACGTGTGTAGAAAGATCAATTGCGTGCATATCCACTCACAGAGATACGCATGCACACACACATACACACACACACACACACACACACACACACACACACACACACACACACACACACACACACACACACACACACACACACACACACACACACACACACACTCATGACAGATACTGAAAACTTGACAAACATACCCCTGCTACGCTTAGTCGAGTCACGCGTTTAGCTAAGTTGTCATAATGATAAAAAGTTGTTAAAAGATTTCATCTTCTTCACGATATTTTCCAATTTCTGAAAATGTAGCAAAAATGTTTAAAAGCTTGTGTATACATTTACATACACACCCTCCTTTAAGTAAATGAAACGGAAAACTACACAACTTTTCATATTGGCAGTATAACCCGAACTCCTCCCCCCCCCCCCCCCCCCCCCCTTCCTTGCCTTGCCCCGTACCCCTTAACCCTGCAGCTCCCCGCTCCTGCCTATCAACAAACAACACACACACAAAGTGAATGCTGCATGAGATGAGAACTCTTCGAAATGGAAACCATGTCCCTGATAGCCGATCCTAAGCCCACGAAATGGAATCCGCAGAAATCGATGGCTGTCCTGGCTAACTCAAATGTAAATATGGCTCCAGTTTTAGATCGCATACACCCGCTTTCGTCTCTCTCTTCAACCTCCTGCCTCCCCTCTCCTCTGCTCTCCTCTGCCGATCCTCTCCGTCTGTCTTCTTCTTCTTCTTCTTCTCTCTCTCTCTCTCTCTCTCTCTCAAGATTTCACAAGCCTTTTACAGCACATTCTCAACTACAACAGAAAACTATCAACCATTTCACTGCCCTTGAAGAGAAAAAGTTACAAGAACATTTAAAAACCTAAAATCACTAAACAAACACTCGACTGCATTAAAAAACCCAAAACCCAAACAAAACCAAACAAAACAAACCCCACCCCTAAAACCCCAAACAAACAAACAAAAAACCCAAATTAAAACAAAACAAACCAAAAAACCTAAGAAGAGTAGATACAAGCAAACGAAAAGGCAGGGTTCAGAACAGTTCCATCATCTGAGTCTATTTTATTCAACTCTCAGAAAAGTGTTATCAAATCACTATGAATGCAGTTAAATTTAGCCCATGTCCACGACACAACATAGTTTTATGGCATCTCTCTCTCTCTCTCTCTCTCTCTCTCTCTCTCTCTCTCCCTCTCTCTCTCTCTCTCTCTCTGGTAGTGAAAAGATTATTTGCAGATGCCACTAACGTGAAAATCAGGTTTGCATCTTTCATCTACCATATCATGACTTATTCCTCTTCATTTCTGCCGGGCTATGAACAGCCTTCACTCCAGATATTCAGCGTAGTTGATCTTGGAATGTTCCCTTTACCCTACCAAAAGATATTTTAGTCGTTGGTTTTAAAAAAACAACAACTTTCTTTGCTTCACTCAAGAACATTCTAATCGTATTAAGCTTTTTTTCTTCTTCTAAGGTCTCAACAGTTTCTTTTCTTGGTCTTCCTTCTGTATCTCCGAATTCTTAAACCAGATCCAGAGTGCTTTTTATCTTTTAGCGTTTGTACTCAGACTTGCTATGCACAGGGGCACGCACTGCTCTATTTCCAACTTGCGAGTCTATAGCTGATGGTGTATGTCCCGTATTCAGTTCTGGATGGTTCCAGGCTAACGTTTGTCAGGGGCGATTTGATCTCTCTCTGCCATGGGGGGGTTTCCCATATTTATTCAGCTGACACAGCTAACGAATCACAGACATCCCAGCCAGCCCGCCTGCCTGCCTGCCCCGCCACTACCTGTGCAAACAGACAGCGTTGCCAGTGGCAACAGTAAACAGCGCTCATCAATGACCTACAGATAAAAGGAACGGTACAAGGGCCGTCACTCAGCAGATTCTGATACAGGGGAAACTACTCGGATCGGCTATAAATAACATGGCTGCTTGAAGTGGCCTTTTTGAAGTGTATCTCAACAAGACAGCTGAACTGTCAGTGCTGTTATTAATTTGCTGATCACTGTCAAGACAACCACCCTCCCCCACTTCCCCTACCAACCATCCAAAAACCACAATAACATTGGATGCAAGCTACAAATGAAAGAGGAAAAACTATATTGAAGAAAATTCCCGCAGTCGGAATGTGGCTGCTTAATAATGGTAAAAACGGTCGGATACGGAAAAAACCTTTAACATTAGTGAACCTCGGAGCTCTAGCCGAGTATCAGGGAAAGATTAGTAAAAAAATAAAAAAAGGTTTTATGCAGGGTTTTTCTTCATATTTTCAAGTAAATGATAGGTTAGTGTACACAGTTAGCTATTCATTTTTTGTGTTATTGTTAACTTGCATGTGTATATATTATATATACATTTCTTTAAACTTAAAAAAGATGTTAAATCAATGACGATGAACAGCAAAAGCACAAAATAATGATACTAAATAAACCTATCATCTTACATTGACACCACACTATTTGCATGTACTCGTAGGTTTTGTTCATATATAAATACCACACACAGCACACACAACACAACACAACACAACACACAACACATATACAGAGAGAGAGAGAGAGAGAGAGAGAGAGAGAGAGAGAGAGAGAGAGAGAGAGAGAGAGAGAGAAATGTAGAATCTCTCTTCCTCTGCAAATGCGTAGTGTACAGCCGACAATGTTAAATAATTCATCAATTTTATGGGCTATAACTGGCGATATCAAGCTGTTTAACATCAAATTGCCACCACCAGTTTAACACAGAAATCTACATATCTGCCAAACAGAAAACAGAAAATGGGTTGAGCAAACAAACAAACAAACAAACAAAAAGTTTTGTTATCACTTAAAACAATTTGTGTTTATGATGCAGTGAAAAAGATAATCAAGTGTAATGATTATGCAATGATGGTCAAGGAATAAGATCAAGAATTAAAAGAAATTTGATTCCAACGTGTGATGATACGCATTCATGTTCAAGGAATAAGATCAAGAATAAAGACAAGTCTGATTTCAACATGTAACGATATGCATTCATGTTCAAGAAATGAGGTCAAGAATAAAGATAAGTCTGATTTCAACATGTAATGATAACTATGCAATCATGTTCAAGAAATAAGATCAAGAATCAAATCTGATTTGAAACATTCTAATTTTAATTATCGCCAAAGTTCTCCTTCCTTCCTCGTCACCCACTACCCCTAATAAGAACTGATGGCATTTAGATATCCTTGGAAAGACAAACTGCGAATATAAAAAGGACATTATAGGCACACGATGCTAATACTTATTTCTTCAAGTTACTCAGCTGGACGATGTGCCTGGTACACCAAAAGTGAAGCCATGCTAGCTATTCTTCAACAGAAGCAGTATTGTGTAGTATTGTATTGTATTGTATATATTGTATTGTATTGTATTGCATTGAATTGCATTGCATTGTATTCTATTGTATTGTATTGTATACAGCTTTAAGTCACAGCAGATTTCTCTACGTGAAATTTGGACTGCTTTTCCTGGGAAAAGCGCGTCGCCTCAAGAGCAGCGCCACCCATTTTCTTTTCTTTTCCTGTCTGCAACTTTATTTGTTTCCCTATCAGAGTGGCTTTTTTCTACAGAATTTTGCCTAGGACAACTCTTTTGTTGCCATGGGTTCTTTTACCTGAGCTAAATATGTGTAACACACGGACCTCTGTTTATCATTCCATTCAAAAGACTACCACCCAGACCACCACGAAGATCAAACCACCACACACTTAAAACCTGAACATTTTGCTTTCTAGACAGGAGTGTTACCTCTAAACCACTTATCCATGATCGTTGCAAGCACGAATGCAAACCTGAAAACTCTTGAAAATCTAACATCATCTCCAAAATTCATATTAGCATTTGTACTTTACAATAACAACAACAACAACTGCCCCCCTCCTACACACAACAACAACAACAACAACCTCACCAACCCCCAACCCAAAATGAATCAATCTTGAAAAATAAGCCCCCCCCCCCCCCCACCACACCCCCACCCCTACTCCCCAACAAACCAAATCTGCATACAAAACGCACAATCATATAAATCAGAATTATTGCGTTCATTCCACATTATTTCTATCCCGCCCATGGAGGAGACAGACAGACAGCCAGACAGACAGACAGACAGATAGACAGAATCGCCATCTCCATCAGGTTCTCCCTAAAGCCTCTAGTTTGTTGAAGAGAAAAGCATTCTTTATTTGGATTTGCATCTTGGAGGAGAAACCCCCCCCATCCCCCACAAAAGCTGGCATCAGACGAGCAGCTGCTGCTGCTGCTGCTGCTAAAGCTCGGGGCCCAGCCCAGCCCAGGCCAGCCCAGCCCAGCCCAGCCCAGACCCCTTAGATCATCACTTGCATCACTGCGCCTGCAGCTTTCCCTTTGACCTTGAGGTCAGTGCTATTTTCCCGAAGCTGTCTTGCACGTGCACCGCGTCGCTCTTCCCTTTAATCCGGCAGGTCAGTGCTATTTTGGGCTGACTGGCTGGCGGCTTTGTGCCTCCCTATTGTTCAGCCTGACTCTTGGATTTTTTTTTGGGGGGGGCATGAGTTGGCACCTTGGCAGCTTGCTTGCTTGCTTGCTTTCTTTCTTTCTTTCTGTTAAAGAGGGTTCCGATGATAGTGTTTGTTTGGCTGGTTCTGTTGGAGAGAGAGAGAGAGAGAGAGAGAGAGAGAGAGAGAGAGAGAGAGAGAGAGAGAGGAGAGAGAGAGAGAGGAGAGAGAGGGGGGGGGGGGGGAGGGGTTGAGAGGAGAGTGTGTGTGTGTGAGTGAGTGAGTGAGTGAGTGTGTTTATTTATTTTTATTTATTCATTTATGCTTTTATGTTATTTATTTTTATATCAAGGATAATGGAATAAGCACTTATGTGCCTTTTTACATTCAGTCCCCGTGTGTATGCGGTTTTGTAATTCTGACATTTTGTTCCCACCAGCACACAAAAGCCTACTCTTACGAAAATCGGAACAGGATTTAAAGTGTACGAAAGATGTTCTGCGTGCGTTCGCACATGGGACCTCGGTTTATAGTCTCAACCGAAGGACTTTTAGTGGGAGTGGAGTCTGCACTGATGTTAACTCCAGGGCAAAATATCCCCTTAAACGGGAATCAAACCCTGGTCGTCAGATGAGTGTGTGTGTGTGTGTGTGTGTGTGTGTGTGCGCGCGCACGTGCGCATGCGCACGCGCGTGTGTGTGTGGTGTGTGTGTGATCTTGTGTTTGCATGTGTGCATGTGTGTGCACTTTTGCGCATGTGTGGGTGTTCAGACACTTCTCCCCTTTCTTCGCGATGATCAAGATGCCAATATCGTGCACTGACATTTACACAGGGATAGTGTATGACAGGCAAACAACATGCTTGTATGATTAATGAAAGTGCACCTACATAGTTACAGAAGTATGGATAAGTGCAGACAGACAGACAGATAATACACACAAACACACACACAAAGAGATACATATCGCCTATGCCAGTGCATACACATACCCACAATGAATCAATCAATCAACCATTCAATTTATCAATCAACCAGCCAGCCAATCAATTAACGAACCAACCAATCAATCAATTAATCAATCAATCAATCAACCAATCAATCAATCAGTCAGTCAGTAAGCCAGTCAGTCTGTCTGTCTGTCCGTCTGTCTGTCTATCTCTGTCTGTCTGTCTGTCTGTCTGTCTGTCTGTCTGTCTCTCTCTCTCTCTCTGTGTTTCTAGCCACTGCAGTTTAAAACACTTCAAGAATGTATAACTTTCCTCAACAAAAAGTTGAAGCTGGCTTTCTCAGTTTACTGGGCTGGGTTTCAATGATTGATTGATATCATACAATCTGAGCTCCCTGCATATAGAAAACAAACTTGCATGACACGAGAGATTTTCCCATTGCTGAACATCTTTTAGTTCCAACCCCCACTCTCTCTCTCTCACCCATATCAACTTTTCATTTTTCCTCCCCTTTTCCATCTTGCTACTCTACCCCTTATCCCTCATTTTCCCATATGCCAGAATGGGAAATCAAATCCCCAGTCATCACGTTTTACAGGCATTGAATGGCGGGGGGAAACAGAATACAAATATTGGCCATCCTCCCAATTTATTTTCCTTCCTGCGAGCTGCTGAGGAAATCCAGTGTGGGCTTCGTGTTTGGTTTAGATCATGCTACACAGTTGGGGGGCAACAGTGGAGAGAAAGTGCATGCACACTCACAGACCGATACACAGACAGATTGACACAAAATTAATAGTCAAACAGACAGACCGGCGTTTTGTGACATATGTCAAAAATGTCTGTGTGTGTGGAAGGTGGGGATGGGGGTGGAGGGTGGGTGGCTAGTCTAGTTGTTAGCCTCTTGAGTTTGTGATCACATGGTCTGAGTTTGAGCCACCATCGAGCGCCTGTTCAATGGGATTTTTTCCCCCTGACGGTAACATCCTTTTGATGAGACTAAGTGCCGAGGTCTAATGTGTGAACACATGCAGAACATTTTGTTAAAACTCGTTCTGCCTTTTGAAAGAATAGGAGCAGATGACAACATGTCCAAAATCATGCACACTTGCGCCATGTTATGTACGTCTTCCAAAAATCATATAGAAAATGATAATTCTAATGACAAGATTTGCATGTAGTCTCTATAAATAACTGTGATCATTTTAGAAGAAAATGAGTTACTGAAAGAAGAATTTTTTTTTCAGTTTCAGTGACACATGCACACACACACACCACATATACACACACTTACACACACTTACATACAGGAGCACACTTTTCAAGAAGAAAAATCAGAGTCCGATTTGACTTTGCTGACAACAGCCAGAGATGAGGGGTAAGGACGCTATGTGCCAGGGGAGCAGCACGGGAACACGACACCAGCAGTTGCACCCTCACACGACACCATCACTTGCACCCTCACACGACACCAGCAGTTGCACCCTCACACGACACCAGCACTTGCACCCTCACACGACACCATCACCAGCACCAGCACATGACACCAGCACTTGCACCCAGCACATAACACCATCACTTGCACCAGCAGCAGCTGCAGCCTCCCCTCTGACCCGGCAGGTCAGCGCTATTTTCAGCTCTGACATGCACGTGCACTGCTCTCTTTAATCCATAGGTCAATATTATTTTGGGCCGAGGCTTCTTGGCCCGCCTCCAGCCTCTTTGATTTTGCATGGCCGGCTTGCCAACTCTGCTACACTGTCGGGGAGGAGGCACAATGCAGTGCTATCAGTCTCTGCCCTCCTGTAGAAGGATGGTTGTTTTAGGTTAAGATTCTATATATTTCTTCTAGTCTGTAGTATCGTTGTGTTTTTTCTTGTTCCTGGTATTCAAGCTGATCGATCTGAGTCTTGAGTAGTTATTGTCATCTGATGTTGTTTGAATCGCTTATTTTTTTTCACTGGTGTTTGTTGTTTACTGTGGTTCTTACAGCTATCTCAGTTTATTTACGACCTATCCGAGAAAAGAGTCTGATTTAAGTTTTGTCATGCTTTGATTTATTTTCTTATGGTATATTTGAAACGTTGTCATGTTTTTCTTTTAAAGTTCTTATCACAGTTTATAATATGTTTATGTTTGTTATGTAGTTGTATTGTTTGATTTTCTTAAGCCATATTCGACACTTTACCATGTTTTTTATTTGAAAGTTTTATCATGTTCTTCAACTACAAAACTGTACAATTGCTTTGAGAGCTCTTGCCTGGCTTTTGCAGCAGTATGCAACATTTTTTTTCATCAGTAAATCTCGTACACCCTAGCACTTTCTTCTGCATTTTTAGATAGCCATCTCTTACTGGAGAATAGGGTTTATTTGCTTGTGTAAAGTTCACTGCCCTTGTTCCTATCACCTTTTCTAGCAGCTTCTTTCACCTCTGCTTTTTCCTTCTCAGTCTCATTGTTGAGATTATGAAATAAAATCTCATGTCTTCATTTTATACAGAGATCGAATATTTGGGAACAAGTAGAGAAGTGTTTGCCTGTATCTATTTTCTATGGAGACATCAAAGAAAACCTGTTAGAAACCCTCCAGCTAGTGTGTGTGTGTGTGTGTGTGTGTGTGTTATTTTTTATTTATTTATTTTAATTTATTTATTCTTTTATATCAAGGATAATGGAATAAGCTCTTATGTGCTTTTTTATATCCAGTTCCCGTGTGCATGCCCTTTTGTAAATTCTGTCATCTGTTCCCACCGGCACACAATGGCCTACTCTTACGAAAAGCGGAATAGGATTTAACGTGTGCGCAAGATGTTCTGCGTGCGTTCGCACACGGGGCCTCGGTTTATAGTCTCATCCGAAGGACTTTTGGGGAGAGTGGAGTCTGCACTGATGTTAACTCCAAGGGAAAATATCCCCTTGAACGGGAATCGAACCCGAATCTTG
>CM054134.1:83238393-83245893 GCA_028751875.1 Rapana venosa | reverse complement strand
AGAGAGGAGAGAGAGCAGGCAGAAGACAGACAGAGAGGGAGGAGAGAGCAGCAGACAGACAGACAGGAGACAAGAAACAGAGAGACAGAGAGAGAGAGAGAGAGAGAGAGAGAGGAGAGAGAGAGAGAGAGAAGAGAGAGAGAGAGAAGAAGACAGACAGACAGACAGACAGACACAGACAGAGAAAGTGAGAGACACAGAAAACAGAGAGACACAGGAAAGAGACAGAGAAGATGGCACTGGCAGTGGTAGTGCTGGTGGTGGTCGTTAGGGAAAGTGGGGTCGGGAAGGGGGGGTACAGAAGCGAGGACAGCAGTACAGTAGTAGGCAGAAGAAGAAGACGACGTCGGCGGTAGTCCAGTCTAGATGTTTGGCATTCTGCTGCTGATGCAATGACGCCGATTCCAGATCAGCCTGGCTATATAAATCATGTCTCAACTGTGAACGCGGTACAGCAGTTGCTGTTGAATGACTGAGGGAAGCAAACATCCGATATCTATCATCCATCAGCGACACACGGAGAGAATGACCAACTAGGATACTGCATCCTTTTAGTGTTTAAAAAAAAAAATGCAGCCATGGAAACACGCACACGCACACACCCGCGCGCGCGCGCGCACACACACACACACACACACACACACACACACACAAGCACGCGCGCGCAAGGACGCACACACAGAAATACAGACATACACATACACACACACACTGTCATTAATCTCTCTTTCATGGGTTATAGCTGAGAGTTATATCCTCCATAATTCAGCACGAACAAAAAGAATCGCCCCCATCAACACCCACCCGCCCCAGCAAAGAAACACAACCCATAACACACACACACACACACACACAAAGACACACACACAGACATACACACAGACATACACATACAAACACACACACACACCAAACAAACCATAACTCGAAAACAATTCAACCAAATCAACAAATGATAACCCCTCCCCCCCCCCCCCCATAACAAGCAAAAACCCCCCAAAACTAACCCAACACACACACAACACAACACAGACACACAACAACAACAACAACACACACAAAACACAACAACAACACACACAACAAAACACAACAACACAACACAAAACACACACACACAAAACACGACAACAAGAACAACATGAACGAAAGCAACAAAACCTGTTTAGTTCATCTTGCATCAGATGCTCCATTCACCTGACACAGACGACAAACCACAGCACTGCCATTGTGTCCACAAGCCGCTGTTGCCATTGGTGACAACAAACACCGCTCCTCAATGACACACACACACACACACACACACACGCACGCACGCACAGACAGACTCACAGACAGACACACACACAGACAATAGCTAGTCAAAGGCCATGGAATCCAGTATTTTTGTGAATGGAGCTGAAAGGAACACCAACACTCCCCCCCTCTCCCCCCAAAAAAAACCAAACAAAAAAAACAACAACAAATAAAACAAACCACACCAAAACAACCCCAACAACAACAAAAAAAGCAACAAAAAAAGAAGCTTTGGATGCAGTTATTATTACTGTGAAAACAATGTAATCGTTGATTGTGGCTTTATTATTATTTTTGGTAAGTGAATGAACAGGATCAGATGTAGACACACGCACACGTATGCATGCACGCATACATGCACACAAGCATTCACACGTGCCCGAACCCCCTCCCCCCGCCGCGCGCGCAAGCGCGCACACACACGCACGTACGCACGTACGCGTGTACTCACAGGTACGTCACACACACGCACACTGACACAGACACACACACACACACACAAAACAGACATACACATACATACACACACACGCGCGCGCACACTTACACGCACGCACACACACACACAAGCGCGCACGTGCATTATTTCATCATTGACAAAACTCAGTCAGAACCAGGATGTCATTGTGAAATCTGTCACTTCAGTATTCGTGGTATAAACCTCATCTCTCTCTCTCTCTCTCTCTCTCTCTCTCTCTCTCTCTCTCTCTCTCTCTCTCTCTCTCTCTCTCTCTCTCTCTCCCTGTTTCTCTCTCTCTCTCCTCTCTCTCCCTCTGTCTCTATCTCTCTCTCCCTCTGTCTATCTCTCTGTATCCCTGTCTCTGTCTCTCTCTCTGTGTGTCTCTCTCTGTTTCTCTTGGTCTCTGTCTGTCTCTCCATCTTTCTCTCTCTCTGTCTCTGTGTCTCTCTGTGTCTTTCCCTCTCTCTGTCTCTGTATGTGCGTCTCTATATCTGTCTGTCTATCTGTCTGTCTGTCTGTCAGTCTGTCACTGTTTCCATAAATGTCTTGCTCTGATAATATATAAGTAAATCATGGTAACTGGGTCTTCTACTTTGCAATGAGAGAGAATGATGTACATAGGTGAGAGAGAGAGAGAGTGAAAAGGAGTAATTCATGCACACATATACACACATGCACACACACATACACGTGCACACACGCTCACGAACCTCCCCCCCCCCAACACACACACAATTCACACACATAACATACACACTTACACACACTTTCCCAACCTCATCCACCTAAAAACACACACACACATACACTCCTCCCACCCCACGCCCCACCCCACCCCTTCACACACACAAACACACACGCCTCTCCCCCACCCCTATCCACTAAAACACACACACACACACACACACACACACACACACACACCACACACACACACACACACACACACACACACTAATGATTCACACAGAGTCAGTTTGTATTCCTCCGCTGCGGCACAAATTGAATACCCCACCTACAATATCCTGTGACCACACAACACAAACAGCTAGTCGACAGTTTCCTGTTAACATCAAGCCCCCCCCTCCCCTTCCACCCCTTCCCTACCCCTTCCCTACCTCCTGCCCCTACCACCCCCCCCCCCCCCACACCACCCCTTTGCCTTGACACCCCCCCCCCCCCCCCCCCTTCCCCTTAATCGATACTAGAAGTAAGCAGAACTATTTTCGTCACTCAGCGTGAGGCAGTGTGGGCCCCCACACACTCTCAGAAAAGAAAAGAACAAAGACAAGAAACAAACAACAGAACGGGAAGCACCTCATGAAATAATCAGGGCCCAGCGAACAGGTACTTACATACATACATACATACAGCATGTACACACCGCTTAGGGGCAGATGGGGGGTGGGGGGTTCAGCGCTGTATACATTCTGTACAGGAGGAGGATGGTGAGGGTGGTGGTGATGAGGGTGGTGGTGGTGGTGAGGATGGTGGTAGTGAGGGTGGTGGTAGTGAGTGGTGGTGGTGGTGGTGAGGGTGGTCGTGGTGGTGATGGTGGTGGTCGTGGTGATGGTGGTGGTGATGGTGAGGGTGGAGGTGGTGATGAGGGTGGTGGTGGTGGTGATTAGAGGGTGGGTGGTGGTGATGAGGATGGTGTGGTGGTGGTGATGATGAGATAATGATGATTGGGGGGGGGTGATGATGAGGTGATGATGGATGATGATGTGTAGTGGTGTGGTGGTGGTATGATGGTGGGTGGTGGTGATGTGAGTGTATGATGGTGATATGATGGTGATCGATGTGATGTGGTGTAGTGGTGATGATGATGAGGACGTGGTGATGATGGATATGGTGTTATGAGATAGTGATGGTGATGAAATGAGGGTGATGTTGTGATGGTGATGTGATGCTGAGATGGTATGTATGATGATGTGATGGTGGTGGTTGAAGAGGTGGTGTGTGAAGAGGGTGGTGGTGATGATGATGGTGGTGGTGGAGATGATGATGGTGATGCTGCTGCTGCTGCTGATTTTATTTTGTCTTCTCTTGCGGTATTCTAGTTTATTAGGACTTGGTGGTTGCTGCTCTTGTTTATCATACTGCTGAAACACTTCAACGTAGTAGATGATGACACACACACACACACACACACACAAACAAACACACACACACACACAAACACACGCACACGCACACACACACAAACACACGAACACACACATACACAAAATACAAGTGAGATGAAATGACACACTGTTTACCCAAGTCTCTTCCGATTTACCCCCTAAGCAGACTAGACAGACCCCCACCCCCCACCCCCCTACCCCTGCTCCCCCACCCCACCCCACCCAAAAAGACAGCCAACTCCTCAAAACTCCTCAACCGAAGGCAGCTGACACTAACCGACACCCTTTCGTCACTTCATTCAGTGAGGAAGAAACTAGAACCCCTATGTTCGTGGATGGGGGATCGATCAGACATGGCTAAAGCACCAACCGAACACTCAGACTGATAGACCTGAAACTGAAGAAATAAGTAGTATTGATGCCATCGACTCCGTGAAAGAGTTCCTGACTTGTTGGTTTTTTTCTTACACGTCGATTTCTGTTGTGTTCTCTGGCAGGACTTTCTGCCATAAGCTAAAGGCACTAGGTATTTCTATCTGTCTGTCTGTCTGTCTGTCTGTCTGTCTGTCTGTCTATCTATCTATCTATCTGTCTATCTGTCTATCTATCTATCTATCTATCTATCTATCTATCTATCTCTCTATCTCTCTCTCTCTATCTATATTTACATAGAGAGAGAGAGAGAGTGAGAGAGAGAGAGAGAGGAGTTGCTTGATAACGTCAGTTTGTGGCCATAAAGCTGTTATCAGTTGTTTATTTTAAAAGCAAAGTGCCAGCAATCTGTACTGAAAGTATGTGATACTTTGAAAAGTTATGTTGAGATTGTCTTCATCCATCTCTTCTTCTTCTTCCTCTTCTTCTTCTCTTCTTCTTCTTCTTCTTCTTCTTCTTCTTCTCTCTACTACTACTACTACTACTACTACTATACTACTACTACTACTACTACTACTACTACTACTACTACTACTACTACTACTACTTCTTCTTCTTCTTCTTCTTCTTCTTCTTCACCTTCTTCTTCTTCCCTTCTTCTTCTTCTTCTTCTTCTTCTTCTTCTTCTTCTTCTTCTTCTTCTTCTTCTTCTTCTTCTTCTTCTTCTTCTTCTTCTTCTTCTTCTCTCCTCTCCTCTCCTCTCTTTCTTCTTTCTTCTTCTTCTTCTTCTTCTTCTTCTTCTTCTTCTTCTTCTTCTTCTTCTTCTTCTTCTTCTTCTTCTTCTTCCTTCTTCTTCTTCTTCTTCTTCTTCTTCTTCTTCTTCTTTTCTTCTTCTTCTCTTCTTCTTCTTCTTCTTCTTCTTCTTTTCTTTTCTTTTCTTCTTCTTCTTCTTCTCTCCTCATCACTCAGCACTATTGTTGTCTCTCTATCATGAGTCACATCATCAGGCCCAGCTATCCGTCTTCGCATAAGAGAATTTCATTGTTTATAGTCTTTCTGGAAAAAAAGGCAGAAAGCAGAGACAGAAAATGATGATTGGTGTGAATGAGAAAAGCAAGGCAGGAACGCTGGATATAGAGAGGAATTCTAGCATCTTTCAGAAGTGTTTGGGGATGATAAAATAATGACAGGCAGACATCTACGGGTATCTTCACAGAAATCACGAAAAATTACTAAGTTTTGACAGGAAGAACAAAAACGCGAACTGAACATGTGTGTTATAGCAAAGATTAGAAAAGAGGAAATTTCTAGCACACAATTTCCAGAAGGTGGGGATGCTATAATATACTGACAGGCCCCCAGCATCCCTACGGGGTATTCTTCATCCATGACAAGCTCTGTACAGAACAACATTACTTAAGTTTTTTTCAAGACAGGAGAGAACAAAAATCCTCCGAAGCTGGAACATGTGTGCCTTTATAGCAAAGCATTTGAAAAAAAAAGTCATACATGCAAAACTTCTCATCCAGTTAATTCTTTCCAGTTTCGCAGAGGTTTCAAGGTGGGGTGCATGAGTGAGTGAGCCAGTGCGTATTCTGGGCACACTTGCAGGTGTTAAGCTAGGGAACGTCTAATAGTGACTACGATTACTATTAGCTTGGCTGCTTGTAAGAAAGGGTGGCTGGGCCTGAAAGAATAACCCTGAAGTAAAGTGAAGTTAGTATCGGGATCCTTGGACTAGCGGATAACGGCTCATGGACAGATGGAGGGAATGGAGGTGCAGAGTTAGTTGCTGAATGATTTGTTTTTCTTCTCTTTTTGGGCGTTACAGAACATTTCTCAGACTTTTTTTTTACCGGCATTTACACACGTCTGTACTTTCTAAGTACAGACAGACAGACCAACCGACAGACAGACCGACAGACAGACAGAGAGACAGACTCACACCTCACGAAGGACATAATATTATACATTTTTGTAGTCCTGTATCAATACCCCAGCCATCTCTTGAATAACCTCCATTTGTCTAAGTGCTGGTTCACACCCTTGGCTGATCCCGCGTGAGGAAAATAGTCCCAGTAGCTCCATCATGCAGTGACTAGAGAGAGGGTAGGGGTGTTGGGTGTGTGTGTGTGGGGAGGGTTGATGATATAATGAGAGGCAACAGACTGACTATAACGTTTGTGTGTAGTGGTGGTGGTGGTGGTGGTAGTGGTGGTCGTGGTCATACACTTGGCCTTCTGTCATCCACGCCAACAAGAGAGTTGTCCCTGGCATGCAAAAGTCTGTAGATTAAAAAAAAGCCACTCTACTAGGGAAACAAATCACAGTTGCAGATAGGAAAATAGAAGAAAATAAATGATGGGTGGCGCTGCTCTTGTGGCGACACGCTCTCCCCGGGAAGAGCAGGCCCGAATGTCACGCAGAGAAATCTTCTGTGGTATAAAATGAAATAAACCCCCCTCTCTCTTCTGGCAGTATTATCGGACAGAACGGAAAATTGCATCGGGATGTATGTCAGTCTCTTTCTGTCTGTCTGTCTCTCTCTATATCTATGTATCTCTGTCTGTCTGACTGTCTAGGGACTGAATGTAAGCAGTTAATTGTTCGCGAAATTAAAAAAAATCTCTGTCAGTCTGTCTGTCTGTCTCCCTATTTGTCTGTCTGTCTGTCTCTCTGACTATGAACATCAAAAGTAAACCTTCCTTATTTTTATCTGCTAGCTGAATGGTTTGAAATTGTTCTACACACACACACACACACACACACACACCACACCACACACACACACCACACACACACACACACACACACACACACACACACACACACACCACACACACACGTACATCCCCCCACACCTATCCACACACACACAAACACACCACACAAACACACCCACCCAGACACCCAGACACCCACCCACACACACCCCTCTGAAAACTTAACACATCATGTCACCCAGTGTTTAAACAAGACATCAACTATCAGCGGTGAGAGTAAAAACTGGGTCTTTAGTCAACATAGAGACAACTAAAAATGAAAACTACAACAAAAAAACCCCAAGCACATCACTCGGCAGATTCTGATTGGTAGGGGGTGGGGGTTAGATCGGGTATATGGGGGGTGGGGGGTGGGGGGGGGGGGGGGGGTGGGAGGGACGGGGGAGTGAGGAGACTTCAAACATGATGTAATCTTTTAGCCTAAAAGAAAAGTGTCGAGCCTATCTGTCTCTGTTCTGTTATA
>CM054134.1:83213393-83233393 GCA_028751875.1 Rapana venosa | reverse complement strand
TGTGTGTCTGTGTATGTCTGTCTGTCTGTGTCTCTCCTGCTAGATTTGATTTGATTTTGATTGTCTCTGTCTGTCTGTCTGTCTCTGTCTTTCTGTCTGTCTGTCTGTTCTTCTTGTTTGTCTATCTGTTTTTGTCTCTGTCTCTGTTTCTATGTCTGTCTCTGTCTGTGTCTATGTCTCTCTATCTCTCTCATATCTTAGGTTACAGTCTTGGTAACTATCGATTCTAGTTACACATCAACTTTGTTTTGCTGGGCTGTTGTTAGTATCCTTTTGGCGTTTTGCTTTTTGCTTTGTTTTGTTTGTTTTTTGTTAGTTTGCTTTTGCTTGCTTTGGTTTTTCTACTTTTTATTATGTTCTTTCTTCTTCATTACTGACTAAAACTTTAAATAGTCAGCTAAGCACTTCATGTATGCACCAACGGCTTCTTTTTTTTTTTTACAAAATAAATCTATTGAGCTCTCTCTCTCTCACTCTCTCTCTCTCTCTCCCCCCCCCCCCTCTCTCTCTCTCTCTCTCTCTCTCTCTCTCTCTCTCTCTCTCTCTCCTCTCTCTCTCTCTCTCTCTCTTATCTTTTCCCAGTTCTTTCCTGTCCATCTCCCCGGTTCTGCTCTGTCTCCCTCTCCCTCTGTCTGTCTCGGTGGGAATGGATGACCAAAATTTACAAAACTGCATACACACGGGGACTAGATGTTAAAAAATCAACCCCACATGAATGCTTGTTCCATTATCCTCGAAATGAAAGGATTGAAATAAAAAAGAAAATGAAAGGACTGTCTGTACTCCCTTGCTCGTCCTCTTCCCCTTGAGCTTTATTCTACTCTTTGTCTTAGTGTGGTGACGTTAAATGGATGATTCCTTGCATTAACGGAATCAAGACGTTTCAACTGCGCAAAACTGATAAAAAAAAAAATCACTGAAAATTATTTGTTCACCGCTGAGCACATCGATCACTTTCTATCAACACAGCGTCTGGTATCACTTTAAGTGGAAAGACGTTAAAATTGAAGACTTACTTACTTACTTATATCAACACAGATGAAAAATACCACCCAGAATAACGCCAACAAAGCAATATCAAATAATAAAAAGAAAAAAAAGAAAACTCGGTCGAGACAGTAAACGTAAAAAGAGTTCTCCCTTAGCAAGTGCAGTACGCAAACCATTCCACCGGAAGTTTCCACCGGAAGCTTTCAGTCCAGGGGAGAAGTTCTTATCTCCGTTTGAGAGTCCACTTTGCTACGACAATAACCAGACACCCACACAGTTTTGGTTTTTATTTTGTATTATTTTTACCCACCTTTAGCTCCCCAGTCTTGTTTTCGAAGAATCAGAGCCTAATAATTATAAGTTATGAAGTGTTTATTCATCTTTCTTTGAAAACTGAAGTTTTGTTTATTTAAAAAAAGAACTCTCTCTGTGTCTGTTTCCTGATTTCCTCTCTTGATTGTCTATCTCTCTATGTTTGTTTTAGCGTCATTGAACGCAGCGGCTAACTCCGTACCTGATGATGCCGACAGGTGATGATGATGATGATATGATAATATAATAATAATAATAATAATAACAACAACAACAACAACAACAACAATAATAATAATAATAATAATAATATAAATAATATAATAAATAATAATAAAAAATAATAATATACAGCAATAATGATATGATGATGATAATAAAATAATAAGATAATGACAATATAATAATAATAATAATAATAAAATATAATAATAATAATAATAATAATAATAATAATAATAATATAATTAAAAAAATGAAAATACATTGAACTTACATAGCTCTGAAATCTTGTAAACCAAACAGCAGGTCAGGGACGTTTGTCTGGAGCTATTTCTCCTCCTCTCTCGTCTATTTCTGTCTCTGGCTTTTATCTCTTGCCAGTCTACATGCATACCTGTCTTCTGTCTGCCTATCTGTCTCTCTCTGATAAAAAAAATCAACTTTTAGCAATTTTTTTCGATAATGGTTCAAATTTATCCTCACCTCCCTCTTCAAATTTGCTAATACAAATCACCAACTGTCTAAACAATCCACACTGTCTAAGGTGATGGTGAACAGCTCTCTCATCACTTCAGGTACAGATAAAGGAGAATCCCCGCCACCCCCTCTCCAAAAAAAAACCCCAATCTCAAACAAGCCCCCTCCCCTCCACCCCAAAAATGCATCCCCTCCAACACACCTCCCACCCAAACCTCTCAAAACAAAAAAGACCTGGTTCCAGTCACTCCACACAGTGTGTGTGTGTGTGTGTGTGTGTGTGTGTGTGTGTGTGTGTGTGTGTGTGTGTGTGTGTGTGTGTGTGTGTGTGTGTGTGTGTGTGTGTGATTGAGGGTGGAGAGGAAGGGGGAAACATGTCTGGGTGCTGTCTGTGATTGATGCCAGCTTCCCTGCAGTCTTTGAAGTGAATGGATGAGATGCCAGACTCATTGTCATGATCATCTGCAAATCAGTGCACACCAGCATAGGTCATCAGCTCATCAGTCATCACCCCCTCCCCCTTCCCCATCATCCCCTCTATTCTTTCCCCACATTTTTGCTCTGTCTCTGCCTCTTTTGTTCCCAGTGATGTTGATGATGATGATGATGATGATGATGATGATGATGATGATGAATGATGATGAAGACGCCGAGGACAACAGCAACAATAATAGCAGCAACAATGATAATGATAAAGAGAAATCACTTTAATATTAATTTAACCACCCACACTTGTTACTTTCAAAGGGCCCTTACAGTTCAAGGAGCTCAAAGAATCACAGACAAAACAATGCCTCCAAGAACCGAACAACTTAAACAAAACAAACCAAAAAACAAAAAAAAGGAGAGAAAAGCCTCCCCAAAGTTAGATTCCTACATCTAATTATTTCTATTCCAGTCTTTAAAGAACTGAGGTCTCCCCTGATATCAATTCCTTAGCTTTCTGAATCGTCTCTTTCTCGCAATCTGTTGCATCTCAAGCAAGTCGGAGTAAGATCTTGCTTAATAATTCCTTTAAGTGCCGATAATATCACTATACAGAAAGAGAGAGAGAGAGAGAGAGAGAGAGAGAGGAGAGAGAGAGGAGAGAGAGAGAGAGAGAGAGAGAGAGAGAGAGAGAGAGAGAGAGAGACAAATTCTTTATTTCGAGGATAAATGAATAAGCACATATGTGCTTTTTTACATCCAGTCCCGCCCGTTAGGGATACATCTTAATAATAATAACCCAATACTTATACAGTCTCACAATAAAAACATGGGGAAATAACCCTTTTCAAAACAGCCCCCCCCCCAACAACCAGCCCCCCCCCCCCCCCCCCCCAAAGCAAGCAAATAAAAGAAAACCCTAAAATACCCACCCCACCCCCCAAAAAAACCCTAACCAAAACAAACAAACAAACAAAAGAGAAAGAAAAACCAAACCAACAGAAGAAGATAAAAAAGAGAAAAAACAGACAAACAACAACAACAAGAACAACAACAGAGCCAAGAAAAATAACACAACCAAACTTAATAAGTCATAAGGATAAACATCTACACAATGTCAAATGGTACACATACTTGTTACACATAACTATAAGATATTGAAATAGGGCACTCATTAAAACTTATGTACAGAGGCAAGTCCAATAAAGTATTGAAAATATAAAATATGAATCCTTCATCAGGATGCACTATAACTATAAGCGAGACGATAAAAGGTGAGAAAGAGACAGAGAGACAGAGAGAGAGAGAGAGAGAGAGAGAGAGAGAGAGGAGAGAGAGAGAGAGAGAGAGGAGAGAGGGAGAGAGACAGACAGACAGACAGACAGACAGAAAAACAGACAAATGGACAAACAGAAAGGGGTCTGGAGTCGGAAGCCTGAAGTCTTTAATGTCATTTGTTATGCAGCTCTTGTAACATGGTGTGTGCGGTGTGGCAGTGGGGGGGGGGGGGGGGGGGGGGGGGGGAGGGGGGGAAGGGGGGGGGGGTTGCAAATATCCACATAGATAACCAAAGGAAACAACCAGCGAAACAGCAACGTACAAAACTTGACAACTTCAGAAACATTTTCCAATAGACATTCTGGCCACCCATAAACGGTAGCAAGGTAAGCAGCATAACATCCTATCCCACTCTCTAAACTGATATGGAGTGCCAGGATAGCCTAGTGGTTAGAGCGTTAAGCTCGTGATCTCAGGGCTGAGGTTTGAACCACCACGGAGACTCCTGTAAGAGGGGAGTTTCCCCCCTCCCGGAGTTAACATCAGTACCAACTCCATTCCCCCGAAATTCCGTCGGATGTGATCAGAAACCAAGAACTCGTGTGCAAACGCGTGCAGAACGTACTTTCAAACCTGTTTTGCCTTTTTGAAGTGTAGACCATTTCGTGCCGGTAGGAAAAGATGATAAAACAACAACAACAACAACAACAACAACCAACAACAACAGAAACAACAACTTGCATACTGGTGTCCTGTTAAGACATCATCCCCGAAGTCCTAATGTGGCTACCTTCATGGTGGGTGAAAACGGTCGCATACGCAAAAATCTCACCTTTGGTGAACCTCGGGTCTCTAGCAGAGGAACTAAAGAAAATGTGTCTTGATCATTAATGTAAGTGAAATCATAAAAGCCAGCAAAATTGTACTTTTTGTAGGACCTAGTAAATAGTCTCATCTAAAAAAACCTTGATGTACAGTCTAATCATAAAATAATTTTAGAAAGTAAGTTTTCTCCCACGCCCATGTCGAATTGTGCTGGGTCTGACTTGCCAGGCACTTAACCGCAGCGCAACGCATTACTTTTTCGTTCATATGACAGACAACAAAAGTCGCTGTCTGAGCCATTGGCGACGGAGGAGAAGAATGTAACTCTATACGCCGTAAGTTTTTGTTTTCACGACCATCAATGGCAGACGTAACAGTTACAGTCACATTTGAAATCCACAAACACGAATCAAATCTTCTCTCTCGTTGGAAAAACCCAACCCAACGAAACCTTCTGTAGGTCAGGTTCCGCAACATGCATCTTGCACAAGCCAGTTATAAAATTCCCCCTCCGCTAATTATATATATTCCGTGATAGTTGGTTGATGGTGCAGTCCCTAAATTGGATAGCTCCACTGGGACTATAATACAATCAAACCAAACCACCACCGCCACCACCACCACCACCGCCACCACCACCACCACCACCACCCAAAAAGGGAGTTTGCATAATCTATTCTTTTTGCCATGAGCATGAACGGGTTCATAAGCGTCCAACACACACACACACACACACACACACACACACACACACACACACACACACACACACACACACACATACGCACACAGATCTTCTATTTTTTGGGGGGTGGGGGAAACCGAAAAGTCGAGGTGTGTGGGTGGCTGGAACGTGAACACTCTATTTAATTCCCCTCTGCCCTCGGGGACTCTTAACTGAGATGACTTAAAGATGACTGGCTTATCCTCCTGCAGCCACACTTCCTAGATCCCTGTGTGAATCCCTCCACTCTCCTGACCACAATCAAGCAAATCATAGCCTCCCCCACTGTGCACGCTGTCGCCCATGGTAACGGCAAACATCGCTCATCAATGGACAGACAGATAAAACGAAAGTAACAAGGGCTGTTACTCTGCAGATTCCGATTCGATTGCGTCCCCCCCAAAAAAAGAAGAAAAAAAAGAAGAAGAAAGAAACAAAAACCAAAGAAACCCCCCCAAATCATTGTCATCAGAATAATTGTATCGGCTTTTGAAGTGATCCAACAACATGGTAGAGGTGCCGTTAGTTGTCGTTTACATCTAATGCTAGCAAATGTTCTATCATCATCTATCGTTATGTTTTCTCTCGTATAATTATGGATGGTTTCTCTCTGCAGCCCATGTTGTATTCTCTCGTATAATTATGGTTGATTTCCCTCTCTACAGCCCATGTTGTATTCTATCGTATAATTATGACTGATTTGTCTCTGCATATAATTATGGATGGTTTCTCTCTGCAGCCCATGTTGTATTCTATCGTATAATTATGGTTGATTTGTCTCTACAGGCCATGTTGTATTCTATCATATAATTATGGCTGATTTCTCTCTCTACAGCCCATGTTGTATTCTATCGTATAATTATGGCTGATTTCTCTCACTGCAGCTCATGTTGTATTCTATCGTATAATTATGGTTGATTTGTCTCTACAGGCCATGTTGTATTCTATCATATAATTATGGCTGATTTCTCTTACTGCAGCCCATGTTGTATTCTATCGTATAATTATGGTTGATTTCTCTCACTGCAGCTCATGTTGTTTTCTATCGTATAATTATGGTTGATTTCTCTCACTGCAGCCCATGTTGTATTCTATCGTATAATTATGGGTGATTTGTCTCTACAGGCCATGTTGTATTCTATCATATAATTATGAATGGTTTCTCTCTATACAGCCCATGTGGTATTCTATCGTATAATTATGGTTGATTTCTCTCACTGCAGCCCATGTGGTATTCTATCGTATAATTATGGCTGATTTCTCTTACTGCAGCCCATGTTGTATTCTATCGTATAATTATGGCTGATTTCTCTTACTGCAGCTCATGTTGTTTTCTATCGTATAATTATGGTTGATTTCTCTCACTGCAGCCCATGTTGTATTCTATCGTATAATTATGGTTGATTTGTCTCTACAGCTCATGTTGTATTCTATCGTATAATTATGGGTGATTTGTCTCTACAGCCCATGTCGTATTTTATCGTATAATTATGGTTGATTTGTCTCTGCAGCCCATGTTGTATTCTATCGTATAATTATGGGTGATTTGTCTCTACAGCCCATGTCGTATTCTATCATACAATTATGGCTGATTTCTCTCTCTACAGCCCATGTTGTATTCTCTCGTATAATTATGGCTGATTTCTCTCTACAGCCCATGTTGTATTCTATCGTATAATTATGGTTGATTTGTCTCTGCAGCCCATGTGGTATTCTATCGTACAATTATGGCTGATTTCTCTCTCTACAGCCCATGTTGTATTCTCTCGTATAATTATGGCCGATTTCTCTCTAAAGGATACTACTGCATACTACTAATATTTTCGTTGTTATTTTTCTATTTAAATCTACAATGCAAAACTAAACCCAAAAAACAAACAACGATAACAACAACAAAAATATATATTCAGCTAACCCAGTACCCAATCTCAAACTGTCTCTTGGTCTGTTTCTTCGTCTGTTTGTATGCCTGTCTGCATGTTTTTCTAAACATCTCTAGGGACGAACCACTTTGAGAAAAAAGTGGCATGAGAGTGGGTGCGCTCGTGCGTGCGCGCGTGTGTGTAAGAGAAAGGAGAGAGAAAGCGAGAGGAGAGAGAGAGAGAGAGAGAGAGAGAGAGAGAGAGAGAGAGAGAGAGAGAGAGAGAGAGAGAGAGAGGAGAGAGAGAGAGAGAGAGACAGAGAGAGAGAGAGAACAAATAACGTTAAACGATAAAAAGGGCATCTGAGCGCTTTGATTTGTTGCTTTTCAAGATTCAGCACTATTTAAGTTCCATTCATTATTATTATAATAAAAAAACACCCCAACAGAGACAGACCCAAACAGACAGACAGACAGAAACGTCACAGATACAAAACAAAACAAGACACAACAACAGATACAAGACAGTACAACTAACCTAGACATCACAAAGAGAGGACAGGAGAAAAACTGGAATGGTCAGACTGTTGACCTTTTCCCCGTGGTACCAGCTATCTAAACAGACGGAAGGGGCGGAAGGGAAGGGAAGGTACAGGAAGAGGGGGGGGGGGGGGTCCAGTGTTTCCTTCCATCACCCCCCCCCCCCCCCCCCCCCCCTTCCCAATCAATGATGCAGTAACAGCAACTATTTTCGTCAGCTAGGCTATACTGAAACTGCAAACAAACAAGAAGCAGCCCGAGAGAGATAGGTAGGTAGGTAAGATAGTAGGTAGGTAGGTAGGCAGGTAGGTAGGTAGGTAGGTCGGTAGTATGTAGAAAAGTAGGTAGGTAGGTAAATAGGTAGTAGGTAGAAAAGTAGGTAGGAAAGTAGGTAGGTAGGCAGATAGGTAGGTAGAGGTACTACGAAAAGGAATGAGTCTTATTGGCTTTTCATTCATTTGGTGAAAATTAGATTGAAGGAACGTGCGTGACCATAGTTTATATCACTATTTCTGCTGTAAGTAATGGATATTACAAAATAGTCCCGAAGACTTTGTTATTATGGTTATACGGGATAACACCTACAGCATAATTTGAATCCCTTCAAAGCAAAAGATTATGTAAAAAGGTGAAGGCAAATCTAACTTCTATGACTGTGTGTAATCGCTATTTTTGGGGCGAATCTGTTATTATTTAACAAAATGTCTTTTGAAAATGTTAGTTTTTCTCGTTGTTTAGATGCGCTCTGAAAAAAAAACGGGTTTAAAGTACATTGACAGTTTACGATACACTTTGAGCACAAACGGTGTCCTGTAACGCAATTATGGTGTACTTATCATCATTATAAAATGGAAACATAACTGGCAATGCGAGCAGAGGAATAAGCAAACTAGCTTTCATTCCAGTTCTATGTGGCATCCTGTCCAGCCAACTAAAAAAGCTATCTATATCAGGGCTGTTAGCCTCTTGCAAAAAATAAAACTCATCATTTTTAATGCCAAAAAATGAAAAGCAAACCATACCAAACGCATCAATATTTTGTTGAGCGCTAAAATTTTTGATTTTGGAAAAAAAAAGTACCTTGATATGTTATTTTGAACATTCCATCATGCCTTCTTCCCTTAATGTGAAAGGATTTTTATATATCTACTAAACTTCCATGTTCTTTCATTCCTGAACGTAAAAGGAGTCATCTGTACTTAAACTATCATCCTTTTTACAGCAGTTCATTTTACCCTTGTATAAAAGAATGGGAAATTTCTTCGAAATGAATCTAAAGTGTATACAAAAAACCCACCATACGCAATTAAACAAGATGGAGAGAGAGAGAGAGAGAGAGAGAGAGAGAGAGAGAGAGAGAGAGAGAGAGAGAGAGAGAGAGAGAGAGAGAGAGAGAGAGAAAGTCTGTCAGATAGGTAAACAGAGAAACACAAACAGAGGGACAGACAGACAGCAACAGACAGACAGAATCAGACTACAGGCAGAGCCAGACAAACAGACAGCCAGTCAGCCAGCAAAAACCAGCCAAATATACAAACAAACAGACACACAACATGGAAGGTGACCCCTTTCCCCATTACTTTCCACCCCAACCCCCAGCCCCCTCACCACCCCCACCCCTGTCCCTCAACCTTTTCCGCTGCTAATGAAAGAGAAATGAGTCAATTAGCAGTCCATTAGTTGTAGTCCTGGTTGTGGGTAAAGCACTCTCACTTCTTACCTCTTCCCCCCCCCCTACTCCCGCATCCCCCCCCCCATCACCCTCCCACGTCCATCACCCGACCCCTTGTCCCGACCACCTTGTTTCACTTCTGTTGTAACTCATCAGGGAAGCTGCTGCTGCTGGTGTGGTCCACATGATGGTGGTGATGATGGTGGTGATGATGGTGGTGGTGGTGGTGGTGATGATGGTGGTGATGATGGGTGATGATGGGGTGATGGTGGTGAGATGGTGATGATGAGTGATGATGGTGATGATGTTGTGGTGTGATGGTGATGATGGTGTGTGATGGTGTGATGATGGTGTGATGTGTTGATGGTGTGTGGTGATGGTGGTGGTGTGATGGTGTGGTGATGTGGTGGTGTGATGATGATGGTGTGATGGATGGATGATGGTGATGAGTGGTGATGTGATGGTGGTGTGATGGTGATGATGTATGATGGTGGTGGTGATGGTGGTGATGTAGATGATGTGATGACGGTGGTGATATGGTAATGATGTTTGTGGTAACGGTAGTGATGATAGTATGATGGTGTGGTGGTGGTTGGTGGCGATGGTGATGGTGGTGCTGGTACAGTGGTGTGTGTTGGTAGGGTGGCGATGGTAGTGTAGTGGTGGTGGTGGTGACAGTAGGATGGATGGAGTATTGACGTATGGTGGATGTGGTAGTGGTTAATGGATAGCAATTAGTATATGATGATGGTGGTGTGTGGCGTGGTTACGTGATAGGCAATAGTGATTGTGGTGAGGTGGTGGTTGGTGTGTTGTTGGTGGTGGTGACGTGATGGTCAGGACATCAATAAGAACTCTGCTGCCTGTTGATGATGGTGGCTACTCCTGATCAAGACAAGTTCCAGTAATTGTGGTGGCTGTTTCTGTATGACCGGAACAAAACGGTATATCAAAACAATGGCATCATTCTGATCACCCTATCAGCTTTTGTCCTGTTGGTGCTCTCTATTGTCTGTTCGTATAATCCATGTAGGCTTTTCTGATTGTGAAACCCAGTAGCATCAACATCACAAACAAAAGCAGCCCTGGCAACAATCAACCCCATCATTGACCGCAGCATTGTAAATACCATAGAAACGACAACAATAATAGTAACTATAATAATGATTAGATGATGACAACGGCCACTAGAAGAAGAATACAAAGAAAAAAATGCGAAGAAGAGGAATGCGAAGAAGGACAAGAAGAATGTGAAGAAGAATGCAAAGAATGTAAAGAAGAAGATGAATGCGAAGAAGAATGCAAAGATACTGCAAAGAATGCGAAGGAGAAGAAAAAGAATACGAAGAAGAAGAAGAATGCAAAGAAGAAGAAGAAAAAGTTGAAGAATGCAAAGAAGAAGAAGAACGCACAGAAGAAGAATGCAAAGAAAAAGAAGAAGAGGAAGAAGCCATTAATGTCAAAGGAGAAGATGAGGAAGTATTGCAAAGAAGACAAAGAATTGCAACGAAACAGAAGAGGAAGAATTGCAAAGAAACAGAAGACGATTTGGAATAAAGAACTGCATAGAAGAATAGCAACGAAGGAAAATTGCAACGAAGAAGAAGAAGAGGAATCGAAGAAGAAGAAGAAGAAGAAGAAGAAGAAGAAGAAGAAGAAGAAGAAGAAGAAGAAGAAGAAGAAGAAGAAGAAGAAGAGAAAGAAGAAGAAGAATGCGGAGAAAAAGAAGATGATGATGAAAAGAAGAAGAACAAAATAACTAGACCAAGAAGAAAGAAACAAGCAGAACTGACAAAGAAAAAGAGGAGGAAGAAGAGCACAACAACAACAACAACAACAACAACAACAAGAATAGAAACAAACAGAACTGCAAAGAAAAAGAAAAAAAGAAGAAGAAGAAGAAGAAGAAGAAGAAGAAGAAGAAGAGAGAGAAGAAGAAGAAAGAAGAAGAAGAAGAAGAAGAAGAAGAAGAAAGAAGAAGAAGATAGAAGAAAGCTTAAGGTTCCTTCTACTTTAAAAAAACAACAACAACAAACTTCCTATTTTCTCACAGCATCTGTGACCAATATGGCGACCATAATTCACAGTATTTACCCAACAATGGCCACCTTACCAGAACAACTACTACCCTTACCATGCCTGTCCAATCTCTCATTTCACTCTAGGGGCTGACACAGCTGTGCCCAGTCCATTTTGTGGTGTCATAAATCATTCACAAGTCGATGAAGGAAAATCAGTAAATGAGGACCTAGTTTTTTTCCCCATAATTATAGCTTCAAGTTTAGACAGCTGACACTCGCACGGACAGAGAAAGACATCATGGAAAAATGACAGAAAAAAATTTAGAAGGTGGAAAAAAGAATGAAGAAAGACAAATGAAAATTTAAAAAAAAGAAATGCATATAGAGAGATGTGCGTAGAAATTAAAAAAATCAACAACAACCAACAACAACAAAAAACAAAATAAAACGAAAGAATGTACGAGTGAAGGAGAAACGAAGGAAGGAACGAAGGGAGTAAAATGGAAAAAACAGAAAAATGAATGGAAGAAAGAAAAAAGGAAAACAAAAGGAAACACACGAAGAGAGAAAGGAAGATAGGAAGAAAGAAGACAGTGAAAAAAAACAAAAAAAGACAACAGGAAAAAAAATGAAAGAAAAAGAAAGAAAGAAAGAAAGAAAGAAGAAAAGAAGAAGAAAGAAAGAAAGAAAGAAAAGAAAAGAAAAGAAAGAAAGAAAGGAAAAGAAAAGAAAGAAAAATATGCAGAGCTGCTTTCTCAGACGATCTGTTTTTATGACAGAGATTATTAATAAAACTGCACGACCATTGACAATCTGCCTGTCTGTCTGTCTGTCTGTCTGTCTACCTCCTCTTCTCTTCCTCTTCTCTCCTCCCCCCCCCCCCCCCCCCCCGTCCTCTCTCCTCTCTCTCTCTCTCTTCTCCTCTCTCTCTTTTCTCTCCCCCCCCCCCCCCCCCCCCCCCCCCCACCCTTTTGCTCTAGTTTCTCCCTCTCTTTCCCTCTCTTTTTATGTTTTTTTTTTTGCCTTACATTCTATCAGGTGTGTGTGTGTGTGTGTGTGTGTGTGTGTGTGTGTGTGTGTGGTGTGTGTGTGTGTGTGTGACGTGTGATCTGTGTCTCTGTGTGTGTGTTGTGTTGTGCTGTGGTGTTGTGTGTGTGTGTGAGAGAGAGAGATTTGTGTATATGTGTGTGTGTGTGAGTGCGTGCGTGCGTGCCTATGTGTGTATGTATGTGTGCGCGTGTGTGTGTGTGCGCGCGCACGGGCATTGGTGTGTGCATACTATGTGTATGCGAGCTAGTATTTTATGTTTTAGACATTATTAAGTGAAACGTGCGTTGGTTTCATTCTCTGGAAGAAAAACAGTGAAGAAATAATATCGCTTTGTTTTTTTTTTCTCTAAAATGTTCAGCGACCTTTTCTTCTACACATTCGGTGATATTTTCAGCAGAACCGTCCTGTATACTGACACTTGAACAGAAGTGAATTTCTGTCTGTCTTTCTGCCTGTCTGTCTGTCTGCTCCCCCCCCCCCTCTCTCTGTGTCTTTCTCTGTGTGTGTGTGTGTATGTCTGTCTATGTCCTCTGTCCTGTCTATGTCTCTTCGTCTCTTCTATTCTCGTCTGTCTATTTGTCTCTCTATCGCTCTATCTCTGCTTCTGTTGTTTCTCTGCATCTTTTTTCTCCCCTCTTTCCTGGCTCTGTGTTGTGAGTGCATGTGTGTGTGTGTGCGCGTGTGTACCCGCGCGTGTATGCGCGTGTGTGTGTGTGTTTGTGAGTGTGTGTGTGTGCGCGCATGATTTGTTATGTGCATGCACGCACGTATATATGTGTAAATTGGATAGATAGATATCTAGATAGAAAAATAGACATACAGATAGACAGATGATAGACAGACTGATAGCTAGCTAGCTAGATAGATAGATAGAAAGATAGACATACAGATAGACTAATAGATAGATGATAGATAGATGATAGATAGATGGGTGATAGATAAATATATATGTATAGATAGATAGAAAGAAAGAAAGGATAGATAGATAGATAGATAGATGGATAGGTAGATAGATAGATCGATAGATAGAGAGACAGACAGAGACAGAGGAAACTCACACGCGCGCACACACACACACACACACACATTCACACACGCACGCACGCACACACAAACACACACTTTTTCAGATTGGGAAAACCGATGTCTACTTGCGTGGGTGAAACAGTCTCTATCTCCCTAGGGTTCTCTCTGACCTTTGCTTCTGCCAATCAACCATTAACTCTCTCCCCAAACACAAAACAAACACACACACATATACACACACACTCACTCACTCACTCTCACACACACATACACACACACACACATGCGCGCGCTCGCATAGACGTAAGTAGGCACACACATACACAAGCGCACACATATGCATCCACACACACACATACACACACCTCCACACAGACATGCTTATGCACACAAGCACGCATGCACGCACTCACACACACATACACATGCACACACACGCACGCACGCACGCAATTCACAAACGCACACGGATGCATGTGAGTGCATACACACACACACACACACACACACACACACACACACACACAGAGGGCAGTCCAGAGGATTTCCTCTATTCAGCACGTGCAGCTAACAAATCACAGATCATTCATGGTCCGTATCACAGATCATTCCTTGTCCATATCACAGATCATTCATTGTCCATATCACAGATCATTCCTTGTCCGTATCACAGATCATTCCTTGTCCATATCACAGATCATTCCTTGTCCGTATCACAGATCTTTCATTGTCCATATCACAGATCATTCCTTGTCCGTATCACAGATCATTCATTGTCCATATCACAGATCATTCGTTGTCCATATCACAGATCATTCATTGTCCATATCACAGATCATTCATTGTCCATATCACAGATCATTCATTGTCCAAACCACAGATCATTCATTGTCCAAACCACAGATCATTCATTCTCCATATCACAGATCATTCATTCTCCATATCACAGATCTTTCATTCTCCGTATCACAGATCATTCATTGTCCGTATCACAGATCATTCATTCTCCATATCACAGATCATTCATTGTCCGTATTACAGATCATCCATTGTCCAAACCACAGATCGCTGACAACAAGTAAAAAAAAAAAAGAAAAGAAACACTCACTTATCTGGGCCCTTTCTAGTAACTGGTGACACAGACTCAAAGCACGATACAGGAGGAGGATGTGTGGGATAAAATCAAGGTGAGAAACAAATATTATATGGGCAGGCGCCTTGGGTTCCTTACCATGCACTGCATGAGTGTTATACGCGGTACCTGGGTTACCTATTACCCCCCCTGCCCCCCTCCACCCCCCCCCCCCCCCCCCCCAAAAAAAAAGACTAACTCCTAGATCTTTTTGTTTTGTTTTGCTGCCTCATCTTCTGTGACGTCCCCCATCCTGCTGTTCCCACGCCGCTCTTCTCAATCTCCCCGCCACAGCCATACCCAGATTCGTTATGTCTGATCCCCAAGGTCGGAAGTCTTCATGGAGCCCATCAATATCAGGCCACCGTGGGGCCACCAACCAGAGGGGCCCTGCACTGCTGCCGGGTCACTTTGGTGGTGTTCAGTGGTGCCTGGTCTGAGCTAACATACGCAGGCCACCACCTACTAAGCCCCCTATTAAAGACTATCTCCTAGATGCTCATCAATAAAAGTCAAATAGAAACAGAGATAAAAATACGCGAAGTCTGGTCAACATTTTTAATGACAAACGCCCACACTGAAAAGTATGGTGTTTTATACACCATGCCACCAAAAACCGAACGAAAAAGAACAGGGGAAAAAGGGAAAAGATGAAAAAAGAATGGGTGGGGTGGAGGTTACAGACATTCAATTTCTCTCACTCTCTGTCTCTGTCTGTCTGTCTCTTGTTCTCTCTCTCTCTCTGTCTCTCTCTGTCTTTGTCTGTCTGTCTGTCTGTCTGTCTCCCTCTCTCTCTCTCTCTCTCTCTATCTCTCTCAAGTCCTTCGGATGAGACTATAAACCGAGGTCCCGTGTGTGAACGCACGCAGAACATCTTGCGCACACGTTAAATCCTGTTCCGCTTTTCGTAAGAGTAGGCCATTGTGTGTCGGTGGGAACAGATGACAAAATTTACAAAACTGCATTTACACGGGACTGGATGTCAAAAAGCACATAAGTGCTTATTCCATTTTCCTCGATATAAAAGAACAAAATAAAAAATTCTCTCTCTCTCTCTCTCTCTCTCTCTCTCTCTCCTCTCTTCCTCTCTCTCTCTCTTCTCTCTCTCTCTCTTCTCTCTCACTCTCTCTCTCTCTCTCGATATGATGTTTTGAAAAGGCGTTAGCTACTTTGAGCTTTTTCGGTCTGCCGCAAAGTGCAGATTAATACTTTCATGACTGCGAAGATCGTAAATTGCCATTTCATGTTATACACATTTGGTCCTAACATGTCGATGTATTGAGGCCAAAGGCTAAAGTACATTAAAATCTTTGGGTTCTTGAGTTCTTGAGTTCTCTCTCTCTCTCTCTCTGTCTCTCTCTGTCTTTCTGTCTGTCTGTCTCTCATCTCTGTCTCTCTTACCTCCTCTCTCTCACTTTCTCTCTCTCTCTCTCTCTCTCTCTCTCTCTCTCTCTCTTCTCTCTCTCTATCTTTCTCTCTCTCCCCTTCACCTCCCCAGCCTCCCTCCCCATAACCTTTCGACCTCTAAAGGAATGAGGAGGTGGGGGGTTGGGGGGCCAGGGGTGGGGGGGGGGGAGGGGAGGGGGTGGTGTATCAGTAAGTGGTCCATTAGTGTTGGTAGTGGTGGCAGTGGCAATGCCTTTTCACTTGTCTTCATCATCACTATCACCATCACCATCACCATCATCATCATCATCATCATCATCATCATCATCATCGACCACCCTGTTTTTCTCCCTATACTGCTGGTCAGGTTACCTGCAGTGAGGCAACAAGTAATGCCGCGTGGCGCTATGGTCTTCCTGATGTGCAGGAGGTGGTAGGGATGGATCGATGGGACAGATAGGGATAAAAGAGATGAGGAGTGGAGGAGTAGGAGCAGGACATAGAGTGAGAAGAATGGATAAGGGGAAGTATGAGGAGATGGAGGGGGGGGAGAGGGAGGAGAGACAGAAGGGTAAGGTAGGAGTAGAGGAGAGGTATGGTATGGATGGAAGGAGGAGGAACATAGAAAAAAGATGAGAGGAGGATGGAAGAGAGGTGAGGAGGTAAGGAGAAGAGAGAGGGAGGAGGAGAGAATGGAGAGGAGGAAGAGAGAGAGGAGGAGGATAAGGAGGAGAGAAGAGGAGAGGGAGGTGGAAGAGGAAGAGGAAGAGAAGGAGGGGAGAAGAGGAGAAGGAAGAAGAGAGAGAAGAGAGGAAGAGGAGGAAGAGGAAGGAGAAGGAGGAGGAGAGAAGAAGAAAGAGGAGAAGGTAGGAGGAAGGAAGAGGAAGAGGAAGGGGAAGAGGGAGGAGGAGGAGAAAGGAGGAGAGGAAGAGGAGGAAGAGGAGGAGGAGAGAAGGAGAGGAGGAGAGAAGAAGAAGAAGAGGAGAAGGAGGAGGAGGAAGAGAAAGGAGGAAGGAGGAGAGAGAAGGAGAGGAGAGAGAGGGGAAGGAGGAGGAGGAGAAGGAGGAGAAAAAAGAGGAAAAGGAGGAGGAGGGGAAGAGAGAAGAGGGAGGAAAGGAGAGAGAGGAGAAGGAGGAGGAGGAGGAGGAAGAGAGGGAAGAGAGAAGAGGAGAAGAGGAGAGAGGAGGAGGAGAGGAGGAGGAAGATGAGAGGAGAGAAGGAGGAGGAGGATGAGAGAGGAGGAGGGGAGAGGAGGGGGAAGGAGGAGGAAAGGAGGAGGAGGAAGAGGAGGAAGAGTAGGAGAAATATGATGATGAGGAGGTGATAGAGGAGGAGGAGGCGGGGGAGGAAGAAAAGAAGAAAGAAAGAAGAGAATGTCATTTCAATTTACGATAATGCAATAAACGGTCTTAAGTAAGTATGTAAAAATATAAAATAGAAAGAAAGAAGGAAACAAAGAAAGAAAGAAGTATGAAAGAAAGATTAGCAAAGAAGGCAACAAGACAGGATGAAAATCAAAACGCGAGAAAAGAAAAAAAGAAGACATAAACGAAGCAGAAGTAACGAAAAGAAAGGAAGGATGGAGAGAAAGGAAGAAATAGAAAGGAGGAAAGAAAAACATTAAAAGAAAGAAAGAAGATGGAAGAAAAGATATACATAAGATAGAGGATAAAATGATAGATAGAAAGAATGAATATGTGAAAAAATTAAAAGAGAGAAATATGCAACGAAAGAATATACAGAATGGAAGAGAAAGAATATGCCGAAAGAAAGAAAGACGGAAAGAAATAAAGACAGAAAAAAAGACAGAAAGCAAGAACGAATGAAGAAAAAGAAAGAACACAACTAACCACTAAAAGAAACAGACAAAACCAGCCTGAAATGAAGAAAGAAATAGAGAAAGAAAGAAAGGAAAGAAAGGTAGAAAAACCAGAAGACAAAAGCAAAAAAAAAAAAAGGACAAGAAAGAAAGAACAGAAACGAAAAAGCGAAAGAAAGAAAGAAAGAAAGAAGGAAAAGAAACAAACAAACAAAGAAAAAAAAAGAAACAACTAAATCATGGAAAGCAATAAAGAGAAACCAACGAATAAAAGATAGATAGATAGATAGATAGATAGATAGAGAGAGAGAGAGAGAGAGAGAGAGAGAGAGAGAGAGAGAGAGAGAGAGAGAGAGAGAGAGAGAGAGAGAGAGAGAGAGAGAGAGAGAGAGAAGCTGAATTTGAATTGTGATCCGTCATTTCATAACTGCTGATATTGTAATGATATAACATACGTTGGTGACTCACCAAGCACTCAATAAACCTGCCATCTTCATGTTACCCACTCTCTAGATTGGGTCTGTCTGAATACCTCTTGTCTTTTTAGTCCATTCGTCCTCCTGTCTGTCTGTCTGTCTGTCTGTCTGACTATCTGTCTGCCCGTCTGTCTGTCTCTCTGTCCATCTGTATGTCTGTCGAGCAGTTTATCTGTCACACTGTCTTTCTGTCTGTCTATTGTCAATCGGTGTATTTATTGAATCCAATTTTTTTGTTTTATGCATCTGTCAGTCTGTATGCCTGGTTTGTCTGTCTCGCTGGATGAAATCTATCTGTCTGTCTTCCCATTTGTTTTGTTTTGTTTTTTTAGTTGATTGTCTGTCTGTCTGTTTCTGTTTCTGTCTATCTGTCTGTGTCTCTCTTTTGCTCTGTGTGTGTGTGTGTGTGAGAGAGAGAGAGAGAGAGAGAGAGAGAGAGAGATAGAGAGAGAGAAAGAGAGAGAGAGAGAGAGAGAGAGAGAGAGAGAGAGGGGAGAGAGAGAGAGAGAGAGAGAGAGAGAGAAGAGAGAGGGAACAGGGGTGTTTGTGTTTGTGTGAGTGTATGTTAGTATGTGCGTGGGTTAGAATGTGTGTGTGCGCGTGTATGTATTAGTGTATGTGTTAGTGTTTGTGTTTGTGTGTGGGTGCGTGCGTACGTGTGTGTGTGTGTTTGTGCGTGAGTGTGTGCTTGCGTGCGTGCGCGCGCGCGCGCATGCGCTCTGACCATGAATGTGTGTATATGTGCGTATGTGCGTACACGCGCGTGTGTGTGCGTGCGCATGCGCGCGTCCGCGCGAGTGAGAGTGTCCGTGTGTGTGTGTGTGTGTGTGTGTTGTGTGTGTGTGCGCGCATGCAAACTATTGTGTGAGTGTTGCTGAAGTGTGGACAATGGGCACACAGTGGCGGCACACAAAGAGAGGGGGTTTCTTTGCTCACAAAATAGCTGCTGACCTTTTACTGCCCCTTTTCCCAGCCAGTTTTCAAAGAAAGGAAAGAAGAGAAAAAGAAAAGAAAAAGGTACTGTCCTGTCCTGTCCAGTAAAATAGAATGGTGGGGGTGGGAGGTGGGGGTGGGAGGGGAGGGGGGGTGTTGGGGGGTTGAGGAGAAGAGACGTGGGTTTTTTGTTTGTTTGTTTGTTTGCTTGTTTGTTGTCTTTCTGTCTGTCTGTCTATCTGTGTCCTTTTTTGTTTGTTTGTTTGTTGTCTTTCTGTCTGTCTGTCTATCTGTGTCCTTTTTTGTTTGTTTGTTTGTTGTCTTTCTGTCTGTCTGTCTATCTGTGTCCTTTTTTTTGTTTGTTTGAGTGAAGCAAGTCAAAGTTGAAGTCTGAAGTTACGTTTTGTTTTGTTTTGTGATTTTACAAACGGTATATTGAATAAGTAATATAATTATGAGTAAGGAGGTGTGGGGAAAGTGTGTGTGTGTATGTGTGTGTGTGTTTCTGTTTGTGTGTGTGTGTGTATGGTGTGGTGTGGTGGTGGTGGTGTGTATGTTGTTGTAGGGTGGGTGGGATGTGCATGTGGTGTGGTGTGGTGGTGTGGTGTGGTGTGGTGTGTGTGTGTGTGTGTGTGTGGTGTGGTGCGGTGTGATGGATGTGGTGGATGTGGTGTGGTGGGTGTGGTATGGTGTAGTGTTGTGTGTGTGTGTGTGCATTGGATATTGTGTTGTGGTATCGTGTGTGTATGTGTGTGTCTGTGTTTGTGAACGTATGTGGCAGTGTGGGTACGTGCATGCACGCACGCATGTGTGTGTATGCATGCATAGAC